>CM047805.1:54574028-55774028 GCA_026214975.1 Gentiana macrophylla
GGACTTTTGTTGGTGAAACAAGACGATTTCTCTTCTCCGAATCTTCTAATTGTTTCCTCCTTTTCCTTAATTCTTCAACTTGTTCCAAGGCTTCATCCGTTACAATTTTCTTGATTTTATGTTTTTCTTCTTTTAGGTTCACTTATAACCTTTAGCTTTTCTTTTCCAAATTTTTCTTCTTTAATAACAATCTTCCCATCGACAATCGATGTTTATGTCCTCTTTCCGATTCCAAAATGATCAAGTATCCTTTGGACCACTAGTACAAGAGTCTTCTTGTGATATAATCGACCTTTCTTAACATCACTGGGTGTGTCAATTGATTGTGCCACTAATTGATCAAATAAAAATCTTGCCAATTGAATTTTTCTCCAAACCGTAATACATAAAGTAAATCCAATTTTTCTCCGTATAGATTACTAAAATTTCTGATTTCCAATTATGCAATTTGCTAACATTTTGGAGAGAAAATTGAATTCGTTTGAGTAAACATGGTTCTGTCCGGAAAATGTGGAGTTTGCATCAACCGCTATATCTTTCCATAGTTTCTCCTTCGCTCTTGGTCAACTTGATGGTCAGCCATCTTCGATTTGTCGGCCAAAAATTTCGCAATTATCTTCAAAGTGACCTTAATTTGTTTTCCGCTGACAATTGTGGTAAAAATGTGTGTGCTTTACTTTGAAATGCATTTCCAAATTCATAGAAGTCACCAATGCTCCTGCATACACTCTTCAGATTGATGTTGAACACAAGATCCAACTTTGATTTGTCAGATTTTGTTGCAATAACTTTGTTAGTGGTTTGATCGTAATATTTTACAATAAATCTATCAAGAGAGATGATCATTCCAGTTCAACATGTAGAAGTCATTGTTTTCGATTTGATTGATAATTTGAAAACTCGTGATATAGAGAATAGATTCAAAATTGAGTGTGAAGAATTGTAAATAAAATATCTAGGTTATTTATAATTTGTAGCAAAGGTAGTTGAAAATTGAGGACTCGAACTTATTGTCATAAATGTTTTGAGATTGCGTAAGATTAGGATGAGGGAAAAGATGGACGGTTGAGATTGAAAGAGGTCATGTCTATTCTTGACAAACCGTAGCTAGACGTGGGTAGTGCGGTGTATTTCAAATTGACACCTTCGCCTTGTACTTACACCAAATTAGAAACTCATTTGTGAATATAACTCGCTTTGTGAATCACACTCTTCAGTCACAGCTAGCTTATATTTTCCATAAAATAGAATGAGATTTTCGTACCATATACTGCTTGGGTCCTAACTTATTAGTTTTAGATGATATAATTTTATTCTTGACTTTATACCTTTCTTGATATTTTGACCGAGTAAAGCCGCCACAAACTTTTCCTGCCTTGTCCAACAGTTTGGTTTGTTTAGCTTGTTAATGATGATGGTTTATTCCACTTACGCCTGGAAAGAATCTCCTTTTCTTTGTTCTATTATTCCAAGAACCCTCCATTACTCGCGGGTAGAGTTTCATCAATATCATTGGCTTTTGACCTGGATGATTCTCTGGTCAATTTTCTTATGTAATCGGCTACTTGTAGCAACTTTTTCTGCTTCTTACAAGAGATAACTTAGGGATGGAAATCCTGTGTATTCTTCATCATACGCATTAAAGTCAATATCCTCATCATTACTAAAATGAGGATCTAGATTTGTATGTGAGCTCGTAGTACTGAGTCTTTCAAATACTTGATCCTGAAATTCAGAAACAACATTTTGTAAATAGTCAGTCAAGGGGTTATTCACCAACTTTTATTTCTAGATGTATCCATTAAATTTTAACTAGCTACTTTTACATATGATCACGAAAGTGGTTTTCAACAATGGTTTATAAGATATCTTTGGACCATATCCAAGCGGAAGAAGCTAGCTCTGATACCAATTGTTGGTCCTTGGAAAGGCTAACACAAGTATAGAGGAGGGGTGAATAAACTTGTCCCTAAAAGCTGGATTTAAAACAAATTATAATTGATTAAAACTTGTTAATGGAGTTAAGGTAGTGATGGTGTGTTTAAGTCAAACCGACTTAAGCAAAAGCGAGCCAACCTACGACGGATATAATTCTAGCCTTTATAGAATAAGTTACCGGGATAACTTGTTGACTTAGTCTCATAAGATTGTTGTAAATAAGAACTAGATAATTATAGCGTAATCAAGTAACTAAATCGTAAAGTAAATAAACAAAAATTATAGAGGTTCCAGTGGTGTAATCATGTCAAGTCCTCTCTTCCACTATGATGCGGAGGAAAATTCCACTAGAACTTCTTGAGGTGAACTGTTACAAAAGTTCTAAACTAGTAGTCACTTGACTAATCCACAACTTCACTATCCAAAACACTTGTAGAGCAGGTAGAAATTGCTGTTCTTCAATTGTTTTGAAACACACTAGTCCTTGAAAGGTTGAATTGCCTCTTCACCCGACTCATCACAACCACGGTCTTCTTGATTGCACTCAAGCTGTCCTTCACACCTTCTTGGTGTTTCACAATCTAAACCTTTGATAGAATCAAAGTTGAGACTTGAATCAATAACTATGATTCAATTGTGATTTAAGCTTTTCTTCGGATGTAAGAGTTCGCATACATTACTGCTTTTCTCAAAAATGATTTGATCTTGATCTTTCTTTTTAAAACATATGAACACTTGAAGAAATTTCTTGATCTTGCAATTTAGTAAATAGCGAATTTCTTTAATTACTTTCCCCTTAAATATTGAAATTTCTTGATTAGATTGATTGTTAGAATTCCACACTTCTTATGTTAGAAATAGTCTATTTATAGGGGTTTATCTAGCGGTCGAGTGCAATGAGTTCAAATCCTTGTAGCCCGTTAGTGGTTACGCTTTCTTGCTTATGCGTTACTTGTCGAACGGATAGATTATCATCCAATCATGATCCTTGAATTGTAATGGTTGAATTCTTCTTGATTTGGTTAAACCTTAGTTTCAAAAGCGATTTACTTAGAACATTGTCGGTTCTCGACTCCAAGAGCATTAATTGAGTTTACTCTTTTCAACTACTCGATTACTATTCCTTTCATCGATTATTATTGATCTAACAGTACACCAAAGAGTTAATTAGCAAAGACATCATTGTCCTTATGTGTCTTAGCTACCCATCAAGATCTATAAACTCGGTTCGGTCTTCACAATCTTGCTGAACTCTAACTACTGATCTCAACATAGTCTTCATTCATCGAGTTTGAACCTCGGTTATTCAATCTTTCAACAAGCCGAGTCTGTGTCCCCCCGGTTCTTCGATCTTCTTAGACAAGCCAACTGAGTCATGTGTCCCTCAGCGAACTTATCTTCTTCAGTTTTATCATAACTGAGTCTGATCCCTCAGTTCTTCAGTTTCATATTCCAGTTTCCCGCTATCTAAGTTTTCTTGTAATCTCAGTTCACAACCTAGAAATATGTGATGATTATGCGATTTAACTTATACAAATATTAGACTCTATTAAATCCTATACATTGATATCTAGACGTCTTTTTGCTTTGCACTATAACCGCTAGTTATGACACTTTATCAATGGGTTTAGAACAATGACTGAACAAGTGATGAATCATCATCAAAACATAAATTTTATTTCCAACAGTTCCGGTTCTTATGAAGAACATATTTTTAGCTATACGTTAGAATTGACAAATTCAATTGGAAGGAATAAATGTTATTCCGATAAGGTTGAACAGTCACTGAATCTAACATGCTAGATTATTGTCACCATATAGTTGATATGAGTGATGAAATCTCAACTATACACTTATATGGCTGTTATCCTTGATTTTGTGGTTGTTCTAGACACAGTCACTATGGAAGGGAAGCATGTAATCAAACGTCATGATGATGATGCAAAACCATATGATTATGAATCATGTGGGTTGTACGTATCTTATTAAAGAGGACAAAAATACCATTTTATTAAATGGTTATAAAATCTAGAAAGTTGTCTAAAGCCTAAACATACCGAAGTTTGTTGGCTTATGACAATTAATACCACAAATAATTGTTTATTAATCAGTATGACTATTTTTTGAAATAGTTTAATGTACTTAGTGAAGTACAATAATTCGGAAAGCTTTGAAAAGTTTGAGCTAGTATGAATATGAGTTTGATGAGCTACTTTGGAACTAATCGTCAATTGGATTGAAGCAATTAACATCTGGAGGTGTTTGAAGTTGTCTGAAATAAAATTAGATTCTCCTTTGAAAGATACCATTTTTGGATCACGCAATTAGATTGTGTTCTTAAAGTGGAAACAACACTTTGTATGATAAGGTGTGATGCAAGCCATCACGAAGTATCCCTTACCACGTTCGGGATAGTGCCCTTATCTGAAACATATACTTAATCGAGTTCCAAAAAATAAAGGTTGAATAAATTCCATATTAGATATGGAAGGCGATAACATCAAATCCATTTTAACCGATGATTTAGAGTTTTCGTGCTTACAGCAATCGTGAAATGCAAAATGCTTGGAACTTAGTATGACATGTGAAACTTTATGGAATGTCTTAGCAAGTATGCTAGATATTATTTACTTGTCCATTTCTAGAGGAAGTGATTCTTTCAAAGGAGACAGTGGGAGTAAATAAGATCTCGAAAGAGTTTGGGAACCACAAAGAGATATTCAACCTGGCTGGAACATGAGCATACACCATATAGTGATGAGGTGTAGAACCTTTGCTCAGTGCACACAAATGTTCTATAAGTGCATGGATAACTTGAAGCTGATAGGGTGATGGTATGTTCATCTTGAAGAATGAAAAACTCACAACTTATGAAAGTATGTTTGACAGGTAAGATTGAGAGAAATGGCCAGGAGCCATAATATCTGAATAAGATTCCATCAGTGACAACCTGGTTGTGAACCTAGTCACTGTCTTACACAGAGGAATGTCCACTAAAAGCGACATGGATAGTAATATGATTGCCATAAGGCTATGGTGACGGCTGAAGGATATGGGGTGTAAACCTTGTAATTATCTTTGTGCAGCCAGCTAATCCCAGTTCTATTCAGACTATGCTTGTTATAACTTCGTATCATGGCTATATGATAGTGTTGAAGATGTTGGGTGAGTAGCCCGATGTTTATAGATGATAACATGATATGTGAGCCCATGAGATCCATTTATGGACTCAAACAAGTTTCTCTAGAAGATTTCATTGTTGGATAATCAAATGAGTTTGATTTAGTTAAAGGAAGGATATTCCCAATGTGCAAGATGGAAAGTGGGAGTGTGTTATGATTTTTGAGTAAGGTATTAGATATCTCTCTTGGAAATTATCACCCCATGTCACGATCAATTAATATTTGGTAGTTCAAGGTCTTTACTGAAAACACTTGGATTAATGGTTCTTATTTTTGGAAATAGGAATCTATAATGAAAGATTTAATTACTGTTAGTTTATAGTTTACCTATATAGATGTGATGCTAAAAGAGTTTAGCATAGATCGCGACAAGAGATACTGCTAGCTGGTGTTCTCAAGAACTATCTATGTTAGGACGTTAGTCCTAAAGATAAGGTGAAAGATGATGCTTATGGAAGGTTTCCTTTGGTACTGCGATAGGAACCATCATAAAAAAAATTATCAGATGTTCCTAGGCCATGAAGAGTCATGAGCAAGAATGAATGTAAATCTGGTGAATGTTGAGAATATCCTTAAACAAGTTAAGGATGGTTTCCTAGTTTATCGAAACTTGGAATCAGATAAATATAGATATACAGATGTGTATCCTGAGTCTTATGAAGGCGAGTGGGAGCTATATTCTATGATTGCGAGTCACTTTGATTAAGTGATACGAGTTGAGTGGAAATGTTCACGAGCAAGAGATCATTGTGAATTCTACAAGCGAGCCAAAACATTGTATTGCCTTAGAGGCACAGCAGGAGCAGTACATGGATCTAGAAGGTTCATTCCTGAACCTTGTATGGTTCTTCCAAATTTTTATGTAGCTAATATAGTAAGTGGATTCATTGCTTAAAGCAAGGACCAGGGTCTCATAAGAGATTCATGTGTGTGTTGCGGTGGATCCTTTGACTTGGTCTTTTGGATCATGGTATGAAGATAGTCTAAGTCCCCACGGATAGGAATCCAATCACGTCTAGGGCTGGTTGCGAGTATTGCATTAGATTATTGTGATCCATTCACAATTACCCAACCCAATATGGCATATTCTCTTCATGTGTTGTCTCAATTTATGCAGCACCTCGGGTTGATCATTGGGAGGCGACCTTGAGCCAGGTTTGTTATTTGAAGAAACATCCCGGACAAGGTATCTTCTTTGCAGATGTGGCGATTCTCTTACTCTCGTGGGTTGGTGCGATTACGATTGGGCGAGTTTCCTCGTACCCGCCATTCCTTGAGTTGGCCACCATAAGGCCACTAGATCACAAGAATCTCATGCAATACTCAACGGCACGCCCGAAGCAATGAGCCAACTTGTGAATGCGCTCTATCGGAAATCATCCGGCTTGCTCTAAGTAAACCGGTTTCATGAATAATGTCAGGGCGTAGTTCTTTTGGTTCCACGAAAATCCCTCCTTTTGGTTCATGAAAATCCCCTCCTTGTTCCATGGAACCTCGATCCCAAGAAAAATATTTCCGAACCCCAAGGTCCTTCATCTTAAAACACATTCCCAAATATTCTTTTAAATAATCATTGTAACTTTATCATTACGGTTATGATCATATCATCGACATACACAAAAACACTAAGTTTGAATCTGAACCCGATGTAAGGTAAACAATGAGTAATCCGAATATGATTGATGGAAACCATACTCACGCAAAGTGGAAGAAAGCTTTTCAAGCGATGGCGCTTAAAATAGTCTATCTATGACATCAACATTACGGCCATTGTGAGCTATAAATAGTTGTTTCGACCTATAAACATGAACCATTTAAGTTGAATATCATATGTCGTGTTCGTGAGTCGAGTAATTTGCACTTAGCGTTTATTTTCCTTATTTTGATATTATTTAGTTATTTATTTGATTATTTTCGAGGATACAAAATATTTGGCTGAACATCATGGGCGAATGCTGGAGTGGGTGAGCGTAAGGATTGGGCCTAAGGTATTCAAAACATTCCAAGTTAAGTCGGCGAGAAGAAAATGACCAAAGTACCACCGGTTTACCGAGAGGAAACCGACTTCTTGAGGTCGAAATCTTTTGAAATGCATTTTCTTGGATGAGGGGTAGAACAAGGTGTTTCTATGTCGGTTTATTTAGCTATAAATAAGAGGCCTCGCCTCTGAATTCAATATACACAAATTTTCAAGACAAATTATGCAATAAGCGTTCTTTGTTCTTTATTTTATGAGTTACAGTCGGAAAGGCGATGGAGTCACCATCTATGGAGTGATCCGAGGAGATCTACACTCGCTTTGAGGTATGATTTTCTGCTTTTCCAAGATGTAGATCTGTCGTTGTTCTATTCGACTAGTATGTGTTAATTGCTTATTTAGTTTAATTATGTAGTAGTTAGTATACTTTACCCCATGTGTTATAGATCTAACTCATTGGTGAAAAAATCAAGGAATAGTATTTGCATTTTTCAGTTTTTGGCGATCTATATCTATTGATTTGAACACACAGTAAATTACTAATTCATGATAATCGGTGCCGGCTATGTTGATCGATAGATTTAATTTACATGTTAGTAGCTAGTCTCTGATCAACTATTTGCATGTCATCATAAATTAGCATGAAGTATTGATAGTGATGTGCTAGTTTGGACATTATCTTGATGGACCTTGTGAGCGAAATGATCGGTGTCGAGAGAGTTTGTCTTGGCGGAGTTAGCGGTATGAGTTAGCGCTCGATACCGATAGCTCTAGTTCTTTATGCGTATGAGCTATTACAGACCAATTAAGGAGGGTAGAATGCGTATAGATTGTCTACTACCATGATCGGATAAGATAAGGTTAGGAGTTGTACCCGTAGCTGAACAATGAATTAAAATTCACCAATAGGGAGGACTATTGCATGTGTGGGGGGAATGACAAATTACTCATAATTGAAATAATACATTAGAAACTCTTGTTTGCTTTGTGCGAACTAGCGTAACCTTGTTAGTTTGTGGCACCAATTTCACCACTGTCTAGATTAAAGTTGGCCGTAGACCGTTAATTGTGACAAGCTCAATCTTGATAATTTGACGTTCTTATGAGTTTCTGTGGGATCGACCTTTACTCTCCAGTACTCTACTATGTGATGTGGACTTTCCTAATGTTACAATCTAACAGTGATGCCGAGTCAAATTATAGTCTAGTCTTGTGAACAAGGTCATCTCACAAGGAATTGCAATATAAAGTGTTGTTGAACACCAATTAGCTATTATTATCTTGATCTAAGTCATAGTTTAAATTAAAAGTAAGGATTTTACGTCACTAATAAAATTAACGATTAATGATAAATATACTAACCAAGACAATTTCATTGAACAATAGTCTCTCTCAGTTTCATGAATTTGATCAATCGGCCTATTCAGGGTGTCCAAATGTGTGAAATGGTGTACTCCTATTGTAACAATTCCCCTCATATGAGTGTACGAAATTGCTCTATGCCTCCTCCTTGGTTTAAGAACCCTAAACCTAATGATTTGACATGATAAAATCATGAGTTCAAATTAGTTCATTCCCGGATAAGAAATTGAACTCCGACAACGGTCAACTTTACATTCCGTTTTTCTACCTCGTTCTCACACCTAATATCTCCGTTCGGTATTCATTAAGTGTGTGTTTGCTAGTATTGGTTAACTACTCCTACAAAAACAAGCAGTCAATACAAGTAGAAAAAGCTTCAACCTAGTCGAAAATTAAAATATACAATACATAATCATTATCCGATCAACTTGAAAGAGAGCCATTAGTTCAACTACAATGTCTTGGCTAGTTACAAGTTAGCTACTCATTACTACAAATACTAACATGATTAAATTAGCATTCATAATAATCAAATTAACAAGACAAAATGAACTAGAATGTTACCGATTACAACCGATGAGTTGCAAAAGAAAGCTTGCTTCTTCTCTGGTGAGCTTCAATGGAGATTGAACTAGTGCTTAGCTTTCCCCATCCAAACTACCCACAAAATTATGCCAAACATTCTAAGTATTAAATTTGTAATGAAAGAGCTAAGATGAAATTTATAATTTTTGGCTCTAATAGCCTTAGAAATATTTTGCATCCAAGAAAATATGCAGAGCTTTTTTTTCTCCGATATAGCTGTGTTGTTGTCTCTGAATGTGAATAGTGCCTTTTATAATAACTGAAGTGATCCATTTCCGGTCTAAGCAGGATATTTCACGGTTTAAGCTGGCACAATTAACTTATCAGTCACAATTAATGCCAATCTTTGACAAATCTTTAGTTTCCGGTCTAAGCCAGACATTTCCCGGTCTAAACCGAATTGTCTAGTAGTTAGATGTCAGGCTCTATAAATGCTCCGATATTGAAAAATCTTTGGGATTCCGGCTTAAACCGGGATTCTTCCGGTCTGCGCCGGGTCATGTCATCTTTTGGGGTATGTAACGAAAGTTTATTATAATTATTCTAGTAATTATATTTCCGATCCGTCAAGCTTTACGTTACGACTTCTAGACTTCACCACGTGGTATGATAATAAAATTTGGCTGAGAAACCTCAAAAAATGTCAAAATAGTGGGATTTTATTATATCTATTATTTTACAGAAATAAAACGTATCATCAGAATATTTACTATAATTAATACAAAAACATAGCTAAAAACTTATGAAATAGGATTTAAAATACAACAAAACACATCATTTGGTTGGCATACATCAACCACTCCCACTTAGCCTTTGATCGTCCTCGAGCAAAATAAGCGACAAAATAATTAAAGCCACAACCGATAGTTATACAATGTCAAGAAATGAAGGTTCAACTAGATGATGCAACCAATCGTCAATTAAAGCTTACATGTTATCCCGCTATCTAAGAGAGCCGTGTGGTGTGTGGACGTATGCTCCTCAATTTTTGTTATTATTCAACCAATCAAGAATTCATGCATACGAACTTAATTAATGCAAACCATAGGCTTAAGAGTGATACAAATCTCCACTAATTGAGATACTTGGAGTCAAGAAGATAGGTTGGGTAGGACTTTCAGGTTTGTAATGTTAGGCTTGGGTAGTGGCTAATTGAAGGGAGGACAAAAGGATATACCAAAAAGAACATATGCAAGATAGCAAAAACTACACCTTCAATTCCAATGATGTTTCAAATTTATAACTCCAACTCTCTTGCATAATTGCTAAATACATCTCCTCAACAATGAACATAAGAGATGAAGTATCTTTTTATTTGATTTAACACCCGAACTTGCATTACTTGAATTTGTCGAACTCGCCCTCCAAAATTGCCTTCTAGTACTTACCATCTATTAAATTTACAGCTTCATAAAATTTCTCATAAATTTTTTTTATATATACAATAATGGACTCGAACATAATAGGTACATTCTCAACCTTGGCCCAGTAAAGTCATCCAACGTTCTACTTCCAAAGTTATCTCCATACAATACATAGAATCTTGCTAATCTTATGGACACAAGGAAATGTAGACCAAAATTAGGGTCGTGTCGGATAATAATAGGTTTAATCACGAATGGCTAGTTCGAGTGGGTCTCACCACTCTACAAAAGCCGAGGTGTGGGCAGATGGAAATTACGTTTGGGACGGCCATTTGGCTATGATTAAGTCAAAGAAATGGAAGGACCATCATCCCTAAATTCGACTCCAAATACCTTTCCATTTCACCTCGAAAGGATATCAAACCTATTTTCTGGTTGCTATGGAGGCATGTGTGCATGATTTCACAAAAGTGTGTATGTTAACAAAAACTTGGAATATACGTGTTCCAATGATTCACACTACTGTCAAAGAATTGCAAGATAAAATGTACCTCTAATTTATTAAGGTTGCTCATTTTTTTGAAATATTCATTCTATTAATCGCGAATCTAAATGTTGTGCCAAAAATTATTTTATTCTACTTATCATGCTTGAAATAAAATCAAAATAAGCGTTTCTCGAGTATTTAGTGAGATTATTCCTTATTAAACTAACTACGTCCCAACTCCCCACTGACAAATTGTCATCATCCCGATGAAAATGGAGTAGTAAAGAAGTGTTTAGGGAAATAAGGAAGAATTAAAAAAAATAAATATAGTGATTCAGGGTCAAAATGACCTCAGCGTAAGCCGGGTCAAATCTCGGCATAAGACGGAATATGTGGGTCAAAAAGTGCTGGCAGGCAGACACGGTGTGTGCCAAACTATTCACGGCACAGACTGTGAAAAGAAAAACACATACAGAGAGTGATTTACAAGCTTTCTGGGGCAAAATATTGAACCAAAATGGGTGTAGTGTAAATACGAAGATGTAAGTACCATCTTGAATATTAATAATACTAAGCATGCAACCTTGATTTATTTAGATATTGCAAATATTATACAAACTGATTGAAAATAAAGCGAAAGAAACACAAGACGAGCCTACAGCATTATTTTTATTTTACAAAAATATAAAAAACAACCGAACTGAACTGACAGAACATGAAAACAACTGAAACAAACTTTCAACCGGAAACCAGACCAACTAGACCAGCCAGAACAACCATAAGAACCATCAGAAACAACCTGACCAACCATCACCACCACCACAGCACGCTGCAACAACCAGAACTCAATCAGTATCTATAGTCTCCGCAAACGAGAAACCACCGGGAATGTCAACAGGCAACAGAGCAGTTTGAGCACGGTGACAAAGAAAAACTTCATCGGTGCAGATCACCGGAACACCAGCCACATGATTATGGAGATGGGAAATCAACCATGCAAACGGCAAAGGTTGAAGAAAATTCTACGGGACAAGGCAAAACAGACAGCAACACGATGAATAAGGATACCTCAGTCAATCACAGCGCCAACAGAAATAGCATAAAGTAGCAACAGCTCATCATCAATAACTTCTGAAAAGTCATTGAGTGGGGAAGACACGAGATTTATTGAAAAGTTTCCACACATGCATCTCAAAGATAAAGCTTAAGCCGACAAATCACAATCACGATCGTCTATAGGAAACAGAATTTGTGCCGCCTCAGTGCACTTAAGAATGAGCCCGCTGATGGAGTCCAGATGCCAAACCTCCTCGTAATGACTATGAGGAGTAGCCTACCCTGGGGAATGAAGAATGCACGGTTGATGATGGGTATTGGGAATAAAATTTAGTTTTGATGATGATTCATCGTATTCAAGAATATGTTTATTTACACCCCATTGATGATGTCTTTGAAACTAAGCATTATAATGAAAAGCTAAAAGATGTCTAGAAATCGAATGTATAAGTTTTACTAGAGTCGATAATTGTATAGGTTATATCAAAAAGCAACATAATAGATAGAAGTGTCGTAGAACTCAAATCGGAAATCATCTAAGAAACTGGAAAACACTTAGACAAGCTGGGGCCGAACTTATAGCGAAGATGTACACCTAAGAATCGAACTTCACTCGGCCCAAGAAGGTAAGTTCATTTGAAGAGACTGATCGGTTGGCATATCTATAATCGAACGCTGAGAGGGAATGTGACTCGGTATTTGAATAAGCTGAAGAGGCACAGAGACTCGGTTAAGGAAGATTTAAGAACCGAGGGTTCAAACTTAGTTATGATGATTTTTAATCCGAGATTATAAGGTTAGAATTCGAGTAAGTCTGTGATGGCTGAATCGACTTTATAGATCTTAAAAGAAGACCAAAGTATCATAAGGAAAATGATATCTTAGAAGATCTTTATAAGGAATGTTGTAATCTTATTAATTCACATATAATCGAGATAAATAGAAATCTTGAAGTTTTTGAAGAGGAGTAAAAACTTCGATTAATGCTCTAAGTCGATTAGCAAGCTGAAAATCGACATACTCGATGATTAAAGCGATCTAGAAACTCGATTTTATAAGTCGGTCATCCAACAAACTTAAAGTACATTCGAGCGTTGAAAAGGAAGCAACCCTATTGGATGAAATCTTGACAAGTCGAGCGATCACTAAATATAGCCGTTACAAGATGAGAGCGTTGATACAATTCGAATTCAAATAAAATGAGCGTTGGACCTCACACTATAAATATAGGATCAAACACCAAGAATTAACAAGATTACAAGCATTTTTGTGCAAAAGTCTCGTTTATTCAAATTATTATTTGCGCTCAACAAGATCCTATCTAGTATTCTTCAAGTGTTCAAGCTACATCGATATTATCCGGTTTATACTTGAAGAACCATAATCAAGAATCAATTTATTGATTCTCATTAACATGATCTTAATCTAAGGCTTAGGCGTGAAGCAATCTGGTCAAGGAGTTGCCAAGGACAATTGTGACATTTGTAGTCGGGTAGACTATGTTTGTGGTGGTAGCCGGTGAAGAGGCAATACAACCATATAAGGACCCGAGTGGTTCAAGAAATTGAAGAGCAGCCATTCAACTTGTTTTTAGTTGTTTAGATAGTGACACTAGGGATTAGTCAAGGACTATAAATTAGGAGTTTTGTAACTACATACCTCGAAGAGTTCTTGTGGAATTTCCTCTGACGCGTCATGGGGAGAGTGGGTGACAGATTACACCACCTGGAACCACTATAATTCTTCCTCTACTTACTTTATGCATTTACATTACATTATTTACTTTATAGCACTTATATTTGTCATACAAACATACTAAAACTGAAATTGATTATTATACGCACACACAGTTCTCAAACAGACATTCACATAATTCAGTTTTGCATACATAGCTTTTTCTTATAGAATAACAAGTTCCAAATAAAGGCTAAAATCTATATTCGCTGCCGGTTGACTTAGTTTCTTGTATAAGTCAGCTTGACTTAAACTCAGCTTTGTCTTCTCAAATCCACACAAGTTATAACTAAACCTTAATTGTTAATCAATCTTCACTAGGCTCAGTTTTCAGTTAGGCTTTTGGTGACAAGTTTATTCACTCCCCCCCCCCCCTCAAAACTTGTGTTAGCCTTTCTAAAAGACCAACAATTGGTATCAGAGCAGTGTTCTTTGACAAGCTATTGTTGAAATCTCACATGCTCTAATTATCTCCTGTTAAGGTTGATTTTATACGTTTTATAAGGATATATTTTGTAACAATTCTCCCCATATTCGTATGTTTCTCATAGAAATCGAGCTTTATATTGAAATATTGAGCAAATGAGTTTTAGAAGTATTAAAGTGCAAAATCGAGCTAATTATGTGATTTTATTGGATAAATATCTTTAGATGTAAGATGTTACATTTTGCATGTTTTTATCATGATGTAGGTACACTTGCATGAGGTGAAAGAAGCTTAAAAGATGCTCAAGTGATGATTTTCATGGAAGGAAAGAGATAGAGATGAAGTTGGAATGAAGATCAAGATGAATTTGGAAGAAAAAGGGACTGAACTAGCGTCTAGGGTGGACTGGCGTCCAAGAGGAGAAATCAGAACAGAGAGTTTGGACGCTGAGTGAACGAGCGTCTTCCCTAGCGTCCAGAGCAGCTGGACGAGCGTCCAGAAAGTCGGACGGGCGTCCACGGCCGACATGCTGAAAACCGACTTACTTTCCCTATAAATAGCAGCGCGATTTCAACCCTAAGACACACATTATTGATACATTATCGACTCTTATTGATACATACTCATAAGAAGAAAACCCTAGGCGGCCCCAGCCCCTTCTTAGTGGGGTGATTGCGATTTTTCGCTTTTATTCCCGTTTTGCTTTTCTTTATCTTTGAATGCTTGGAGGCTGGGCAATTGTTCAAACTATGTGAATCCGTTTCAGCAGGTTCTTTATTTTCAATCTAGATTTGTTTTGTGAATTTGATTAAAGTTGTATCTTTTCTATATGCTTATTGTTTATGCAATCAATATCGAAAGATGAATTGTTATTGATGTTTACCGTATGACGAGAGTCGGTGTAAACCTTAGATCACCATAGGAAAGATGAGATTTTTAATCTTGACATAACGAGAGTTGATAGGTTAGATTTCTAGGTTGCTAGATTGAGAGATCTTACACTTTGTTTTGATAAGCGTCAATCTTATATATCGAGAGATGAGAGATTGATAGGCGAATTATCTACTTAGAGTAGGAATTCATACCTTTGATAGTGAACCACATCTTTAATTAAATCATCACAAGATAACTTTAGAGAGGAAATAGAGGTTGCGAGCGGTGGATTATTGTTTGTTCATTGTTTAATCACCATGATCATCTTCTTTTTTACTGTTTATTTTATAGTTGATAGTTTAGATTTCGTTTTCGCTTTTATCCTTCCTGGCTTTGGACTGACAATCCTCTGTCTAGTTTATTTTATCGTTTTTAGTTTCGTTTTAGTAGTAACAACCTTAGGAAAATTAATGAACTAGATACCCCGATTCCCTGAGATCGACTCCGGTATTAATCGCTATACTACGATCCCTACACTTGGGGAATACCGGATTTATAAATTTTATTACTTGTTTGTTTTGTTAGATAAAATCCGTGACATCTCCTCTAGTTGTTCTCCTGAAAAAGCTCAGTGTTTCAATTTCCTGTCTTTGCATAATCCAGTCCTTATTCACTCACACAATGGATAACAATCAGTATGCCAGACACATGCTGATGTGCAACATGGACTGATTTGATGAATATAAACGTCGTTCGCAGGACTTTTTAGCGACTTCTCATGATGAGATGGTAGACGCACTCAGCGATGGACCTATTCGGATCACGCACATGCAAATCATCAATGGTGAACAAGTTAGTGTTCCCCAAGCCTAAAGCTAATTGGACCAGTGATGATCGAAGAGAAACAACTTGAACAATGTCACCATGGATATCATACTTAGGACTCTTGTGATGTCATATACACGAAAGTCAAGGATGCACCACTACAAAAGAGACGTGGGAGAAACTTCAGTTAGTTGGCGAAGGAACTGATTCAATTAAAGAGAATAAGATCTCTGTAGCAAAGCAGATGTTTGAGAACTTCAAGATGAAGTCAGGCAAAAAATATTGATCAGATCAACACTAGAATCTTGAAGGCTTTACCAATGTGCTGGATGATGAAGGTCACAACAATGGAAGAATCAAGAAGACTTGACATAGAAGATTCCTTCAAAATCTTCTCAGATCTCAAAGCTTATGAATTCAGTGAAGATTTCACCATGACAACAGCTCTAATCAAAGCCATAGAGAAACCTAAATCAACAGCTCTTACAGCAGCAGCCTCAAATGATAATCAAGAAACCTCATCTAGCAATCTTCAGCAATTGGATGAGATGGAGGAGCAGATGGCTCTAATGATGAACAGAATTCGAAGAATGAAGAGTGGACACCCAGTCACTCAGAAGTTCATCAAGAGGACTCCTGAAAAGAAGAAAGACGATGAATATCTTTGCTTCAAATGTAAGAAGCCTAGACACTACAAAGCAGAATGTCCAGAGCTGACTGGTAAGAAGACTCGACAATGAAGAAGCGCGGAAGAGCACTCTTAGCCGGAGATGAGTCGGACTATGAAGTCATTACTCAAAGATTATCGATGACACGGCTTTAATGGCTCATTTGGAGAATCCAAATGAGGTGTGTGAATCTAACTCTAAATATTCCCCAGCTCAGATTTCCATACAAAATGCATGTTCTTCGACTGCTGACTCCAATCCAAACAAGATGAAACTGACTAGAACTGATAAAGGAAAGAATCAAGTATCACCTCTACATCATCGTGTGAAGCAACTAAATCTTTTGCTCAATCAAGTTCAAATCTGGATTCAAATCGGAAAGCCATATGGTGCGAAATGGCTTATTATTTGATACACAACAATCTTCTAAGGAAGGAAGTAGGAAAGCTCTTTGACCTAGTATCAAAAGCGGTTTTAAGTTTATAAGCGAGAAATAACCACAAACGAGAAAATTCTTTGAACTAGTATAGTCAATCGCGCACGTAAATCAACTCGATTTTCTATGAAGACAACTATACCTACCATTAAAGGTAAACCAAATGGTAGATCATTAGTACCTCAAGGAAACCAAAATGTCAGATGAACTGCCAGATCTACAAAAACTGATCAAGTCAAGAACCAGAAAAATTATAATCAAAGTAAATATAATAATGTCAACCATTCAAAGATTCACACATCCAGGGGTAAAGGCAGACTATACGTACACCCCACTGATGATGATTGGAATTTTACGGAATCTACTATAAAAACTGATAAGAACAATCATTCCAGACCAAAAACTTATCACAAGTTTCAGTCCAAGACTCAGTAGAGAGCTTATCCCAGTTCTCAGCAAAACTCCCAGTACAAATGTCAGTTCAGACCTGAGTACAAAAAGAATGATGGTTATTTTTCAATTTTTAATAATAGAAGACATTCTGGAAACCAGTCTAAACCAGAGGACCTGAGAAATCATATAAATGAGACACAATCCAAGAAAGATATTATGGAAATATGGCTTATATATATGAAAACAAGTGCAACAATTTCCAAAGAAGACCTTATGGGAAATATACCCAGAGTTGTACTGACAACTGACCACTATGGACCCAAACAGAGTTGGGTGCCTAAAGCATTTTAATTTGTTTTGCAGGATATTTGCTACTTTAACAGTGGATGCTCTAGGCACATGACAAAGAGAAAGGACTGTCTCACTAATTTTGTAGCAAAATATGGAACCAGAGAAAATTTTGGATGTAAAGACAAACCTGGTTACACAAAAGGTTATGGAAACATAATAAAAAATGGACTAACAATCAAGAATGTATCTTACGTGGAAGGACTACACTACAATCTACTCAGCACAAGTCAATTCTGTGATATGGGATACAAAGTTACCTTTGATAAGGAGTATTGCATTGTCTTGGTAAAAACAACTTTCCAAGTAGTTCTTCTTTGGAAGAAGAGAAGAGAATGTGTACGCGTTGTAGATTGGTCTACAGCAGTTTCAAAAACTTGTTTGATCGTGCATACCAAGTCAGAACTCAGTTGGTTGTGGCACAAGGAACCGAGTCACCTAAACTTTGATGGTATCAACCTGTTAGTTAAACAGAACATAGTGATTTCAAGACTAAGTCTTAGCACTCAACAAACAGAGTTTTAGAACTGGTACATATGGACTTATTTGGACCAGTTACACCAATCAGTGTTAGTGGAAAGAAATACACATTGGTGGTGGTTGATGACTTTTCTAGATACACTTGGGTTATTTTCAAGACCAAGAAAAGTGAGACCAAGCAACAACTGACCGAACTTCTCAAGAGACTTCAAAATCGGAAGAGTGTTACAAATGATCAAGATCGGATCGAGATAAAGGAATAGAATTTCACAACAACATAATCATTGAATATTGTGGAGAAAATAGAGTTACTCACCCGACTTGTAGCTACGACAACACCTCAACGGAATGGAGTAGGTTTGAAAGGAGGAATAGAACACTCAAAGAAGTTGGAAGAACAATGATCTGTGAATCTAAACGACCCGAAAAGATATTGGGCGAGAAGTTGTGAATACAGATTTTTATACTCAGAATCGAGCTCTCTTGAACAAGAGACATGAAAAGACACCTTATGAGATTTGGAATGGATGAAAACCAAATGTCTCATACTTTTATGCCTTTGGAAGCAAATGTTTTGTTCACAATAATGGCAAAGATCAGCTCAAAGTTTTTCATCCCAAAGCTGATAAAGGAATATTTCCTGGATACTCAAGTGTCAGTAAAGCTTTTAGAGTATTAAAAAGATGGACTCTCAAGCATGGAGAATCGATACATGTGGTTTTTGATGAACCAAAGTTTATTGGAGACACAATTGAAGACAAGAATGAACCGGTTTATGTCACCTCACGATCAGGACAAGACTCGAGACCGATTTTCATTGATATTGGAAGATTGAATATCTCGGACTCTTGAGATCAAGATCAACCTCGATTACCAGATGGTCGAACTCAGAATCGAACCAAAGAATCGAATAAAGCAAAAGAAAAAACTGATCTAGTTAATAAAAATCAAAATCAAGAAGAACTAGCTCAACACAATAAAGACCTATTGATGCAACCCCTAATACATCAATGGATGAGGAATCACCCTAGAGAACATGTGATAGGTGATTTTCAAGCTAGAGTTCGTACAAGACACCAATTAGATGCTATGATAGCATGCTTTTAGTCTCAGTCTGAACCCAAAGAGATTGAAGAAGCCTTAAAAGATCCAGAATGGATTTTGGCTATACAAGAAGAACTCAATGAATTTGAGAGAAATCAAGTTTGGGATTTAGTTGACAAGCCAGATCATGCCAACATAATCGGAACTAAATGGGTTTTCAGAAACAAGCTTGATGAAGATTGGAATATTATCAGAAACAAAGCCAGACTTGTAGAAAAAGTTTACTCACAAGTTGAAGGGATAGACTTTGATGAAACTTATGCCTTTGCAGACTATTTCTTGCCTTTGTAGCTCACAAGAATTTCAAAGTGTACCAGATGGATGTTAAAAGTGCATTTTTGAATGGGATACTTGAAGAAGAAGTCTATGTTCAGCAACCACTAGGATTTGAAATTAAAGATCAAGCTGATAAAGTTTTTAAACTAAGAAAAGCTCTTTATGGACTCAAACAAGCACCAAGAGCTTGGTATGAAACTCTATCTCAGTTTTTGATGGACAATGGTTTTACAAAAGGAACTATTGATAAAACCTTATTCAGAATGAAAGTTGAAGAAAGTACTCTCCTAGTTCAAATCTATATGGATGACATCATTTTTGGATCATAAAATGAACAACTCTATGAGAAATTTGCAAGTTTAATGAAGAGCAAATTTCAGATGACTATGATGGGAGAACTAAGTTACTTTCTCGGTTTGCAAGTAAGACAAATGGACAATGGAATTCATTCACCAAACCAAGTATACAAGGGAATTGATCAAGAAGTTTGGAATGGAAAAATTAGTTGGCATTGCAACACCCATTGGAACCAACATCAGGTTAGATGAAGATAAAGATGGCAAGGATGTGGATCAAACTCTCTACAAAAGAATGATTGGAAGTCTACTATACCGAATAGGCAGTAGACGAGATATATCCTTTACTGTTGGTGTATGTGCCAAATTTCAAACTAGACCTAAAGAAAGCCATCTTACAGACGTCAAAAGAACCTTGAAGTATTTGAAAGATACAGAAGGAGTTGGGATACGGTATTCAAAAGAAGGAGAATTCAATATGATATCCTACTCAGACTATGCAGGATGCAAAGTGGACTGGAAAAGTACTTCAGGCATATGTCATTTATTGGGAAATAGACTTGTGTCATGGTTCAGTAAGAAACAAAACTCAATTTCGACATCAACAGCTAAAGTAGAGTATATAGCCGCTGGAAGCTGTTGTGCTCAAGTTTTGTGGATCAGACAACAATTAAGAGATTATGGAATAGAAGAGGGAATGATTCCTATAATGTGTGATAATACAAGTGCAATTGCTATAACTGACAATCCAGTTTTGCACTCAAGGACGAAACACATTGATGCGAGACATCACTTCATAAGGGATCATGCGGAGAAAAGGATATTACTGATTCTCTATGTCGGATCAAGATCGGTTGGTTGATATTTTCACCAAACCTTTGGACAAAGAGATTTGCCAAGCGAGAAGCGAATTGGGTATAATCAAAGTCATTTAAGTCATTTTAAGCCTAGATATTCGTCAAGATGATTGATCTTTGTTATGTTGGAGTGCGCTCACTTAACAAATCGAGTCATTGACATCAACAATCTCAAAGCGACTAACTAAAATCAAGAAGAATTGGAATCCCGAACTTTCTAGAATCGACCTCGAAGCATCGGTTTATCCAGTCAATGAAGGTCTTATATTTGAAAGGATAAAAGCGGCGGCGGTTATATCGCATTTAATTATCGCCGTTTATGTCGAGACCATTGCGTGTACACCCCACCTTTGTCGAGCATAAAGTACATGCATCGGTTACACAAACCATCATGGAATTTGAAAAGTTGGTACAAAATCCTCATAATATCGTGCATCGAGTCCATGAACCATCAATACACCCACTATATATCCAACCCCTTGCACATTTCTTACTCACCAAAAAGAAAAATTCGAACTTTGTCTCTTACAAAAATCAAAATTTCATCTTTTTAAAAATCACATCTTTTTCAGAAAATTTAGTAATGCCAGCCTCCAAGAAATCACAAGAAGAAAGGCTCATTACTGAATTAGACACTTTATCTTTTGAAGAATATGAAGCAGTCTGCAACAACACCCTATTAGTATACGAGAAGATAACGCGTCAACCAGGATCAAGAAACATTTTGGAAGTGAAATTCAACGATGATCGTGATGTTGAAGGGATTTTACAGTTCTGGGAAAATATGAAAGTAGTAAGGCAATCCCTAATCATAAAAGTTTGAGGAGAAAAGATTCTCTTCAATGAAGCAGTCATCAGGATGTATTCAATTTCAACGAACCACTTGTGAAATCAATAGATTTGAGTTGTTTACCACTCAAAAGAGACGCCTTTCTTAGACAATTTTTTCTAACAAAGGAAACAACAGCCATTAATTCACATGTCAACAACCTCAAACCGGAGTTTGGCCTCCTCAACAAATGTCTTTGAAGGCATGTCATTGGTAGATACAAAGGCATTACCACATTATCTGAAGACAAAATTTATCTGATGAACATAACCTGGGATGAATTTGAGTTCAATTGGGCAGGTTATGTGTTTAACCAGATAAAACAACAACACTTAGCTGAATTTGAAAGTGTTCAAAAAGCTCAAGCTGAAGGAAGATCACCTGTTGATAGACTTCGACTGACAAAGACACTCAGTGGCGTTATTCAACATTATCTAGAAAGACTCAAGGAAGGGAATGCAGCAGAACAGATTGGTGCATCTATAAAAAGAATGGATACATCCACTGGAGATGTAACTTTAGTCCATTCTAGGAAAGAAATCTCCAAGGCTTCCCAACCTGAAGCCGAGAATAAAACTGTGTCTCGGCCCATAGCTGAACACAAAGGAGTCAAACGAAAAGCGGACTCTAAGAAAGTTAAGTCAGTAGGAAAATGTTTGTTCCCAGGCACCTCAAGTCATTCAGAACCAACTGACGGGGAACAACAACTGACAACTGAAGTCACAAGACAAGAAATAATAGCAACTGAAATTGTTTCTCAGTTACAACTGACAATCTCAGAGAAACAAGTTTCTGTTATGCATGCTGAAAAGGAGCAACTAGCTCAGCAATCAGTTATTGAAGCTAAAAGAATCGTCAGGCTGATAAAGATGAAACTCAAGACCGAAGACTGTCGTGAAGCTACACTACCAAGTGAAGAAATGTTATTATTGGAGAAACTTGAAGTCTGGGATCTATATGCTCTATTTCCCTTGGATGAGTTTCTCACAAACTGTTTTAGAAGATTCACTGAGTTAGCTTAACAAAAATCAGCCACGTCATCAACATTGGATAATCAAAAGAAGAAGGATGATGACAAATATGTTGAATCAAAGAAAGATGCTGATAAGACTACAGATTTGTAGTCAGTTATTCAACCTCTAGCTCAAACTATGCATACTATTAATCAGCAAGAAGATTTTCCGGTTGGAAACCAAACAACTGACAATCAGCAAACAGATGGATTGGCTAATGATCAGCAATTAATGGTAATCATGGATGTTACTCAGCCTGGAATTCAACAAGGTGAAGAAGTAGATTCGTCTGAAATTTTGACAAAAGACGAATTGAGCAAAGTACATGAAAATCTGAAGATTATGCTCAACCAAAAAAAGAATACAATGGTCTTTTGACAAGTATTTCTTGATATTTGGAATATCGGAAGAATACAGACATATCAGTCCACACCAAATTGTCTATTATTCAGAAATCAAGTTCCAGCTCAGTCACAGAAATTCTCAGTCTCAAAGGAACTATTGAACTCACAACCTCAGTAGACAGAGAAACATATGCTCAAGCATAATGGCATTTGAATCAGCGAATCTATGGTTTAGAAACTCAGTTGAATGAAGTAATCACTTATCAAAAGATTATCTCAGCAGACCAAATAGCAACCCATTAGTTGGTAAATCAGTTATATGATGCCAAAAAGGAGAAGCTGTTCACGGATTTTATTAACAAGTAATAAATTTATAATCCGGTATTCCCCAAGTGCAGGGATCATAGTACAGTGACTAATACCAGGTCGATCTTACGGGGAACTAACGATTGGTGGTCCTAGTTTTTGTTCTAACTAACCTATGTCACGATTACTAAAACTAAACAGCAAATATACTAAACAGGGAATAACTAAAACAAAAGATAGCAATAAGGAAAACTGGACAGAAGATATGATCTAAAGCCAGGGAAAATATGGGTTGCGAACAATTTAAACTAAATCTAAACCTAATATGCAATAAAGAGTAACTAAGCTAAACAATTCTAGTTCAAGGGATTTGATCAAGTTATAACGGACAAACGAGCAATTGATCCACCTATCCTATCAACATTCAATTCCAATTCAGATTATTTCGTGATTTCTAACCAAGTTGTGATTCATCTCATCTAAAGTACGAACCCTAATTTCTTAGATGGTTCATCTATTAATCTCTATCTTTCGATCTAAGATTAACGCTTTTTCTAACCAAAGATGTGAACTTTAACGTTTCTAATCTAGAAATCTAACCTATTAACTCTCGTTATATAGATCAAATAACTATTCTTTTATCATGGTGATCTAACGTTTATATGACTCTCATCAAATAAAACAATCAACAAAGCAACGATCTTTCGATATGAAATTGCATAAACAATAATAAACATGATAAAGGAAACAACTTATATTAAAAACACACAAAATAATCAATAACGGAACTGAATTGTTGAATCGGACGGCTTCACAATGCTCGTTCAAAAGGCTTTAGCCTCTAAGCATCCTCTTGAAACTTGGAATTGATGAATAAAAGTGCATAAAAACTATCTAAACTAGCCTAAAATTTAGAGTGCATAAACTGAAGAAAAACAGAGTAAAAACGCAGCCTAAGCCGCCCCTAGGATTAGGGTTTTGAGTAATGTGTAATTGGTATCCTTAATGTGGAAAACAATGTGGCTATATATAGAATTTGAAGTCGGTTTCGACATGTCGGCGGCTGGGCGCCCGTCCCACTCCTTCCGGGCGCTGCTCGTTAAGCTCGATTCTGGACTTGCTTCAGATGCCCGTCCACTCAGCGTCCAATCTCTCTGAATCAACTTTTTCCTCCTGGACGCTCGTCCATATCTTCAAACGCTCGTCCATTCTGGACGCCAGTTCAAACTTCTGGACGCCAGTCCAGGATCGACTTCATCTTGATTTCTTCATATTTATCTCTTTTTCATCAATGTAATTCGACTCTTATCTCTTTTTGATCGTCATTTGAGCATCAAATACGTACCTATAACATATTAAAACATCGCAAAATGTAATATCATCCAAATAATCGTAAAATTACAATTAAAACACCAAAATTAACCTATTTTGCAAATAACTCATTTAGAATATCATTTACTCAATAATTCCATTAAACACTCATTTCTTATGCAAATTATACAAATAAGAGGGAAATTATCATAAAATATATCAATATAAAACGTATAAATTCACCCTTAACAACTCCCCCACACTTAGCTTTTGCTCGTCCCGAGCAAAACAAAACGAAAATTAGGGCTCGAAACGAAAATAGACATCTCAGACAAGATAGCATAGATCCAATAAATCAGAAGTTCACCACTGTGTGTGTGCAAAGCCATAGAAAACTTCCACTAAATCCAAACATGAGAAAGTCAAAGCAAAACCAGCTAATACCCCCTCGTAGACTAGCAATAAATGACACTCATAAGATGTACCCTACAAACGTAAAATATCCCGAAAAAGATGATCGAATATAACTAGGGCCTTTCTCAATACTCGAGAGGATAGTCCTACAACATATCTATCGATTTCTCTTTGGGGATAAGATGAGCGATAACTCGATCTTTCGTTCATTTCATAACAATTCATTAGTTGATTTAACTAGTTCACTTTTAAACACACATCAGAATGAGCTATTGCCCTGTCATAGCAGAATAGGATATTCGAGATATATCCTACCTTACTCCAATCATAAGGCAGCTTCTTCTGACTTTCGTGAGCTTTTAGTCATCATGGTCGTATAGGACATACGTGGTATACCCTATCGCACTCAAATCATTGACTAGCTTTCGACACACCCAATTACTTCATTATAAACTCAACTTTTTCATTTGACAATAAGTTACGTGTTACTTATCACATTCAAACCTTAGATATTCACAGTATAACATACTTTGGATCTAAATACAAACTATCATAGATCTCAAGATATGTACGTAGCACTAAGCACATGACTTATAAGAAAATCAGAAATCACTCGTCAAAAGGGGTATAACTTTATAAATTAGCTCATCGTTCACTATGGCTCGTGAAGAACAGATCTCAAGTGAAACAACTAACTTATCAAACATATGATATATAGCTTGGATGACTATAACAATAACGAACACTGCATTGAATTGCCTACTCGGGACAAAACAAAAACAAAAATGTCGAATTTTTTTGAAAATTCTAGCTCATTTTGCATAGAAACATAACGAATTAAGCAAATGTATAGGTACATATCGAATCATTCCCCTCTCCCACACTTAAAGATCAACATGTCCTCACGTTGTGCAGAATTAAAGAAAAGATAAAAGACTTAGCTGATTTCAATCGATACTCAAATCGATGGTCAGGCCGGAGCCTACGTAGTGAAAATTAGAACTTGTAACCATACGATATCAAAGCGAGCTCGACAATACCTGCACTACTCGACAAACACGGAAAAATCTCAGGGAAAACGGGGAATCATACCAAAGTGAAAAGATATATTAAAAATGAAGAAAATCAAAAGGTGAAACATTCAATACATCCAAAAGTTTAAACAGAGTAGAAATGAAAGTACGGACGCCTTATGGCTTACATGATCCATCGGAAAAAATAAACAGTAGCAATATGAAAAGTACAACGAATCACGTGATAGAAAGTAGCAAGATTATACAATCATCGTATCCAAGACAAAACAAAAGCTAAAATAAGAAAAATAAGATCAGGTCTGGCCCGGCACTGCAGAATCATCAGCCGGAGGTACATAAGCCGTATAAGTAGTCAATGAAGGTCCCGGCTGTGGAGTGGTAGCAGCGGTGGCAGTCGGTGTCTCCTCCTCCTCATCCTCAGAATCTTCTCTCTCAACCCGAAGCACCTCTTCAATCGCTCGCTCGATCTCATCGTGGAAAACATAATCCGTCAGGCTAGGTGTGAAGATCTTCGCCCCTCGGCTACCGGTTCTTGATACAACTGCGCAGAATCGTCAAAATGTTGTTACATGTATCCCGAATATCACCCATCCATTCCCGTAAAGCTGTTTGCCATGCTCAACCGCATCATCGATCGGAGATAAAGTAGGAACGAATGAAACCATGGGTGGTACGGAAGTAGACCCTGGTTCTTGCGTAGCCTCAACATGTCCCGAAGTCCTAACCTTTTTCTCGTTGAATTGCCCTCGGGTTCTTCGGTTTAAGATCCAGCCTATACTCAGGAACACCGGCATCCACACATAGGCTATGTATCAAGTGGGGAACAATCAAACACCGGGCATAAACTTGTTGATTGGTCGCAATCTCATCAAATAAGGCTTGGCCGACATCGACATTCAACCCGAAATTCAACGCGTATAACATCCCCAAGTCACCAATGTGGGAATGTGTCAGATTGTTCTTTGGCAACAACCGACTCTGTATGAATCGACACTGGACCTTCCAGTCCTCTGACCAAGTCGTAGTTACTAACTCCTTTCGGTCTCAGTGTCCACGGAACATCCGGGCACACCTTTAGACGCAACTCCTCTAACGGATCCTGGCCGGCATCCTGCCTCCTCTTAATCTCCTCCTTGTAGTCCAAACCCTCGAAAGGCGTCAACCCGTACTTGGCATTTATCACCTGCGGCGTAAAAGGTACCTTGACATTCCTAACCATTACCACTCCGGTTTCCAAGTCCGTCTCTGAACAGTTGCTATAAAACTCGCGAACTAGTGTATCATTCACCGGAGTAAGTGGTATTTTTATCAACGCATCCCATTTCCTATCCCTCAAAAGCTGCACAAACGCCGTATCAACCTTTGTTTCCATAACCGCCCTCTCTATCAACATCGTCCTTGACTGATAATGTTTGGTATAAACCTCGTAAGCCTTAGGGCTTATAAATCGACAAGCCAAAGGAATAGGAGGACCAGGAGGTCTAACAGTTGTCCTAACCGGTTCAGCTCGGGTACTCGCTTCCTCCTGCCTAGGTGCATCCTCAGCCTGTTCAACCCTAGACGATGCTCCACCTCTCTGAACCATAGGCATCCTTACTAGAGGCACATCGTCCTCAGTATCCGACCCTGACGTAGACTCATCTCGTAGTTGTGCCCTAGCTTGACATTGTAAAGCCCTAGAAGGTTGGTCTCGTATACTAACACCTCGGTTTGGATCAACTACGGGAGGATCTACCGTCTTCTTCTTCTTACTAGGCTCCTAAGCCACATCCTTACCATGCCTCTTAACCACTGCCTTCTTATGGACCATGATTCAAGCTTAAACTAAACCAAAACAACCCCAAATCAAAGCAAGGTACCCGTTTAACATCCAAACCGGGATTTCAAATCAACAAAACAACACCAACACAATCACAAACCAACCATCATCACCAAACAACCCATTCATCATCCATCATCACCACAGCAACAACACAGCAAGAAACAAGAACCAAAACAAGGAAGGAAAAAAAAAAGAAAAAAAAGAAAAAGAAACAAATAAGGTGCCACTCACATAAAGGAGTCGAGCCGAAGATCGAACTCCAGAAAACATGAATTAACTATTGAAAAGTTGCTAGAAACTTACCAAATATGACGAAAGGTAAATGATGAAGGTGATTTGCAGCCCTAACAGTCCCAATTTGAGCCCAAAATTCGACTTTTTCACCCAAAAAGTCGGACCAATGATGGCTCTGATTCGTCGAAATGGTTGTTGATTGAGGAAGAAGGCGTAGAAAAGTGAAAAGAGGGGATCAAAAGCGGTCTATAGCAACTTAAATCGCCCAATTTGGTGTAATATCGAAGGATTTAGGTTAAAAGGAGGCAAAAAGTTGGTTTTCTTCGAGTTTGAAATCTGAAAAAGTGAAGGTTCATGGCTGAGGGGGTATATATAGGCCGGGGCTGGACGCTCGTCCAACTCTGTGGACGGGCGTTCAGCAAAGAACATTTGAACTGGACGGGCGTCCGGTGTAGCAGACGCTCGTCCAAGCTTCCAAATTAAATACAGGATTAGAGGGAGAATTTCAGACGGGCGTCCAGTCATAGTGGACGCTCGTCCAAGAATTGGCCATGGCGGAAGGGCGTCCAGATCTCTGGACGGACGTCCAAGGCAGAAAAATGCAAAAATTATAAAATTTCATACAATTCAAATTCAAATTTGCATTTTATCATTAAACTTAAATAAAACTTCACAAATATAAATGAAAAACGACGAATTACATAAAATCACTAGAAAATAGGTAAAAACAATAAAAAATAGTGGGTTGCCTCCCACCGAGCGCTTTTGTTTTACGTTGTTTGCTCGACGAAACAACCTAACAACGCTAGTCATCGTAAATTTCCGACCAATCCACAACTCGGATAAGACGGCGGAGCATATCAATCGCCGGAGGGAAGTCATACTCATCCTGCAAACCCCAGTCCTCACCAGCTACATCAACACCCCGAAAATGTTCAGCTTGCAGCACTAGCGCTAAATCTGTCAGCATCGGATCATTCAGGATTGTGTATGGACGTCCTAGAGCTGCCTGCAACTCCTCAGTAGTGAAATCACCACCTCCCGAATAGCGGGGAACAATAATGACATAGGTGACAGTCCTGATGCGGGTACTAATATCAAAGTCTACGTGCAAAACTATAGTCCCTCCCGGTCAGTCATATACAGTGATAAGTGGGATCCTCCTAAGGAAAGGTAACTCCTCTGGTAGAAATCCGAAATCCATATCTAGAAAGCACAACTACTGACAGATATAAACAAAAACTTAATAAGGCTAAAAACTTAAACAACTAGAGCAATAGAAAAGTATAAAACAAAAGTAACTAGTATAAAAAAAGGGATATCTAGGATGCCTCCTAGTGGCGCTTTTGGTTAATGTCGTTAGCTCGACACTGTTTAAGCTCAGCCTGGATCAGGCCATTTAACTTTTCTACCAGCCACTACCTCGTGTAGACTTGGGTCAGTAGTTCGGCTACAGAAACAGCACTTGACACATGGGGTGAAATCTTAGATAGCTTTCCAAATACGTTTAAACTGCCCCATGGTCGACTTCCTCTTCTTCTGAGTATTCCGATGACGTTTCAGCTGACGCTACCTCTCATACTCTTCCATATCCCAACTACCGGCTAGAACTTCTTCAGATCGACCACTACCGTCATCCTCTGAAAACAGGTCGGGTGAAAACTCATCAAATTCTTTGATTTCTCTAGTACCACACCCGAGGATATCGAGGAAATGAACAATCAAAGGCTTTTCCTTGGGTTCACCAATGTAGTGCTTACACCTTTGACCATTTACTCGAAACGGTTGGTCACCATAACCTCGTAGTTCTAAAACACCTCCGGGAATAATTTGGAGAATCTTAAAGGGACCGGACCATCGTGTCCTTAACTTTCCAGGGAACAGATGTAGCCTGGAATTATATAGAAGAACTTGCTCCCCGACTTGAAATTCTCCCTTCTTAATCTTGGCGTCATGAAGGATTTTCGTCTTATCTTTGCTGATCCTGGCGCTTTCGTAAGCCTGGAGTCTGAATTCGTCCAACTCATGCAACTGTTGCAGTCGATGCTTTCCACAAGATTGGGCATCAAAGTTCAGAAACTTTGTTGCCCAATAAGCTCTATGCTCTAACTCGACTGGCAGATGACATGGCTTACCATAAAGCATTTGATATGGAGATGTACCCATAGGAGTCTTATAGGCGGTTCTGTATGCCATAGTACATCATCCAATTTCAAACTCCAGTCTTTTCTATGACTGTTGACCGTTTTTTCCAGGATTTTCTTAATGCTTTGGTTGCTTCTTTCAACCTGACCACTAGTCATCGGGTGATATGGTGTGCATGTCTTATGACGAACACCATACTTTTCAAGCACTTTTTCCAAGGGTCGGTTGCAAAAATGCGTTCCTTCATCACTGATCAAGGCTCGAGGACATCCAAATCTCACGAAAATGTTTTTCTTTAAGAATTTCATGACCGTCTTATGATCATTGTGAGTTGTGGCTTGAGCCTCCACCCATTTGGACACGTAATCCACGCAGACTAAGATGTATTTGTTACCACAAGATGATGGGAATGGTCCTATAAAATCGATACCCCATACATCAAAGACTTCGCATTCTATGATGGGTTTCAATGGCATGTCAAAACGCCCTGTCAGAGTACCGGTTCTTTGGCACCTATCACAAGCTTTACAGAAAGCTTCTGTATCTTTAAAGATCGTAGGCCAATAGAAACCGGATTGGAAGATCTTAGCAACGGTTTTCCAAGGACCAAATTGACCCCCAGTGGGTCCACTGTGGCACTGCTCAATAATATCGCGCTGCTCAGATTCCTGAACACATCTTCTAAGCAGACCATCTTTACATATCTTAAAAAGATAAGGTTCATCCCAAACGAAAGATTTCAAATCCGAGAAGAACTTTTTCTTCTCCTGATAGGACAATTCTGGATCGAGATATCGGGAATGAAGGTAATTGACAATGGAAGAATACCATGGAACATCTGGAGCGCAGCCATCGATAAGCATAATGTTCTCTAGAGGAATGTAAAGATCTATATCATATGGATCATCCTTTTCCTCACTTAACATTCTCGAAACATGATCCGCCACGACGTTTTCACTGCCTTTTTTGTCTTTAATTTGAACGTCAAACTCTTGTAGGGTCAGTATCCAACGCAGTAGGCGCGGTTTGGCCTCTTTCTTAGTCATCGATATACAAAGCGCGTGATCATCCACACAATCACTTGAGCTCCTAACAAGTAACTCACGAACTTGTCCATAGCAAAGACTACGGCCAATAATTCCTTTTTAGTAGTAGTATAGGTAACTTGAGAGGATTCAATGTGTGGTCAGCGTAATAGATTGGTGGAATTTCCTTTGATTCTTTGGCCTAAAACAAAGACCAATCGCATAGTTTGATGCGTCGCACATAAGCTCAAAAGGTAGGTTCGGTCAGGCGATATAAGAATTGGAGCAAAGATTAAACGGTCCTTAAGCTCCTCAAACGCCAACTTACAACTCTCATCAAAATTGAACTCAACGTCTTCCTTTAGTAAAGTAGACAGGGGCTTGGCTATCTTGGAGAAGTCTTGAATGAATCTTACTGTAGAAACCGACATGTCCAAGAAAGCCTCTCACTTCACGCACATTCTTAGGATAACTCATCTTCTCGATAGCTTCTACTTTTGCCTGTCAACTTCTATACCTTTGGCGGAGATTTTGTGGCCAAGAACTATTCCTCATCAACCATGAAATGGCATTTTTCCCAATTGAGCACTAAGTTCTTTTCCACACATCCGGATAACACTTGATCTAGGTTGTCAAGACAAATCGTCGAAGGATCGACCAAAGACCGAAAAATCGTCCATAAAGATTTCCATACACTTTTCTACGAGCCCGTCAAAGATAGCCTTGCATACATCTTTGAAATGTAGCCGTGCATTCACAGAGACCAAATGGCATTCGCTGTAAGAGAATGTACCATAAGGGGCGGTAAAAGTGGTCTTTTCTTGGTCACCGGATCAATGGGTATCTGGAAGTATCCTGAATATCCATCTAGGAAGCAGTAGAATGCGTGCCCTGCCAGACGCTCAAGCATCTGATCAATGAACGAAAGGGAAAAATGATCTTTCATGGTCACTTCATTGAGCTTTCTGTAATCAATCGCACTCTGTAACATGAACAAGACTCAATGCTATTTCCTCTCCTTCTCATTCTTCTCAATCGTAATTCCACCTTTCTTGGGAACTACTTGAGTCGGGAAACCCATTCACTATCGATGATGGCATAAATAATGCCCATGTCCAGAAGTTTGATGATTTCCTTCTTAACCACCTCTTGCATATGAGGGTTGAGCCTCCTCTGGGGCTGTCTAACACATTTCGCACCCTCATTTGTCTTGATCTTGTGCATACAGATGTCCGGAGATATCCCTCTGATATCTCCTACTTGCCATCCAAAGGCTTTTCATTTTTCCTCAAGAGCGTTGATTAATTTCATTTCCTCTGAGGCAGAGACGACTTGGCGAGATATAATGAATGGAAGCTTGTCACCTTCTCTTAAAAACACATACTTAAGATGTTTAGGCAACGGCTTCAACACTAAATCTGCAGGGGGGTCCTCTAAACTTGATTTGAGCTCTCCACTTTTCAACTCAACATCGCTGAGTTTACTTAGCGGTCCCACTGCCAAAGCTTCACCTTCCAACAACTCATCCTTAAATTCAGCTTCTAACTGCTCTAGACTTACCACACCATGATTATTCAAATTATCAACGATCGCTCATACTCGGCCAGTACAATGACCATGACTTGCTTTTCCATGAAATCATTGTAGTCGTCAGACATATCCTCAATGGAAAAACCGGTTGGAGGACCAGAGGGTACCTGAATGGATTTGGAGACATTATAGCTTACCTCTTGATCACCAACACGTATCGTCACTCGCCCACCATCGCATCAATGAGGGCTCTAGTCAGAGGCGTAAAAAGGTCTTCCAAGAATCGAGGGGACATTTTCATTCTTTTCAATGTCTAAGGCGTACCAAGCGGAAAAGGTAAATCTATCAATTTGAACTAGTACGTCTTTTAAGATTCCCACGCTTTCTTAGAAGATCTATCAGTAATTGCAAATTCATGGTAGTGGGTTCTAAAGATCAATTAAACCAAATTGTTTGCACACGAGACAATGGCATGAGGCTTATAGATGCACCTGTGTCACACAAAGAGTTAGGGAAGACCAGGCCTCCCATTAACACTGTAAGCACGAACATTCCAGGGTCACCTCTCTTGGTTGGTAGGTTTTCATAATTGATCATTGAACAATCCTCACCAATCAGCTTCTCCATGTCTGACAACTTCCTTTTTGAAGAAACAACATCCTTGATGAATTTTGTATACTTAGGCATTTCAACCAAGACCTCTGATAATGGAAGATTCACCTGAGTATTTTTCAAAAGATTCAGCACCTTTTCATACTTCTTATCTTCACTCAAAGGGATGTTGCTCTTTCTTGGTGGAAATGGAAGCTTTTTCAGATCATTCTCAGAAAAGACTTTCTTCGAAGATGCACTGACAGCTTTGTCTTCCAGATCCTTCCACCGAACAGCTTTTTCAATCTTTTTATTAGTCGTGGATCGGCCTCTCGACTTCCACTTGATTCTTCATTCCTCGTGGGATCACCACCGAGGACTTCCAAAGATTTTCACCTCTCGTGGATCAGCCACCCGAGTATTCTCTTTCGGCCAAGGGGAGTGTAGGTGCTCAGCTTCCCCTCCTGCCTTAACAATGGTAGGAGGGGCTAGTGGTTTCCCTGGTAGGAAGGACCACTAACTTGAGTACCACTTCTTAGATTCATTGCATTGTCCTCCTCTCTACCGTATGGAATTGATGGTACGAGGTCAGTACATTGGCCATTGTTCAAGTCGGTTTGAGCAACTTGACCGCCCTTTGCCCTGGGGGTCTTGAAGCTAACTGTTCAGCCAGTTGCCCGATTTGCCTCTCAAGGTTCTTATTTGTAGTCATCAGGAGTTGGATACTTTTATTTTGCTCCTCCAATTTAGCTTCAAGATTGTTAGATTGGGAGTGGCCTTGAGAGTTTTGGAAATTTTGAGAATAGGGCTGGCTGGGCCGACTTTGGACAACAGGATTAGAATTGGCGGGCCAATTCTGATGGAACCTTTGATTAGAATTGGAGAAATTGGAATTACGTTCGATGAAAACCAGGTTTCTATTGAAGTTTTGATTACGATTGAAATTAGAATTTGGATTGAAACTTGAAGATTGATTGAACCCTTGGTTTTGGAGATTATTCTCGCCGTAAAAAGCGATTAAACCTTTGATTGTTACGGCCATAGAATGCATTTACTTCAACGTTCGTCCGCTCATAGGGCGAATCTAGATGTGTGCCCCACCTCGTCACGCGATTTGACATGTGACTTGATTATCTTCGTCCATGATCATGAACAACATTCACTTGATAAGGTGCAGGGGGATTGAATTGACACTGGCCAATCATGTGGCCAGTCTGACAACAGCTCTCACAATATAGAACCTGAGGGTTCTGTGGAAAAGAAGAAGTTTGATTCATCTGATTCGAAACTTGAGAAGTTGCCATCTGCTTCTACAGCATGGTGATCAAACTTTGCATGTTGACTTCCTCAACCTTAGAAGGAGGAGGTGCTTGAATGGCTTGATAAGAGGGGGCATAGTTGTATTTGGCAATGTCCTCGAGCAGGTGCCCACCCGTCATCAGGCGTTTTCAAAACGCCCCACGGATGAACTATTGACCATGCCTTTTGTAAGCTCTCGATCAATCCACTAATGAAAGTGTTGACTTGCCTTTGCAAAGGGCAAGCCATAGTGCGGGACACTTTCTAAGCGAGAGACTTGAATCTTTTCCAACACTCGAAAAAGGATTCATTCTCTTTCTGATAGAAAGTGAATATGTCGTTTAAAAACTGGGCTGTCTTTGATGGTGGGAAATATTGACTTAAAAATTCTTTTTCAAGTTCAGCCCAGGTGGTAATAGATTCAGCGGGGAGAGAAGTATACAACTCTTTAGCTTCTCCCCTTAGAGAAAATGGAAACAGTTTCAGTTTAATAGCATCCTCACTTACTCCTTGGATGCGTGTAGTACCGCATATCTCTAAGAACGTATGTAAGTGAGTATGGGGATTCTCTGACTGATAACCATGGAAAATAGATGCATGCTGCATCATCTGAATAAGGCCCGGCTTTAGCTCGAAGGTCTGTGCAGTTATGGATGGGATAACAATAGCCGGGTTGACTTTGACTTCGCCTGGCATGGCGTAGTCTGCCAACGTACGTCTATCCTCAGCAGCCATAATTATGAAGTTTTCGAATTCTTCAGCTAAACGATCCTCCAAATTTTGATCGGCTTCTTCAGAAGGAGCCGCGGAACGGATTTTCCGCCTGTTTGGCCGGACTATGGTCCGCTCTAAGTCAGTGGTATCTGATAATGGTCCTTCGACTTCGAGTTTGCATAAACCGAACCAAAATCAGGTGGTAGAAGCCTAAAACGAAGAATTTAAAAAAAACCTAAACTAAAAATTAAAGCCTAAGAAAATAAAAAGAAATAAAATTAGCTAAGATAGAGAATGCGGACGTCCGTAAAAGCGGGCGGGCGTCGCTAAAAATTGAGCTAGGCGAAGCGTCTGGAGGTCCAAACGCTGTCTCGATCAACAAGAACTTGACGGACGTACAAATTGGATGGGCGCCGTCCGAAAAGTTAAAAACGATTCAGTTGAAAAATTAGAATGGCGGGCGCCCACGGTCTAGACGCCCGTTTGGAAGCGAGAAAACGAAGCGGGGAAAGAGAAAACAGCAGGAAAAGATGGGGAGACAGAAAAATAGAAAGGAAAGACTAAACACAAGGGGAACTATAAAGAGAGACCTTAAACCCTAACTAAAACCCTAATTACCTAATTAAAATCTACCTAAAACAAGAACAAAATTAAAAACAAAAACAAACGCTAGGCAACCGTTTGGTTCCCGGCAACGGCGCCAAAAACTTGTTCACGAATTTTATTAACAAGTAATAAATTTATAATCCGGTATTCCCAAGTGCGAGGATCGTAGTACGATTACTAATACCGGATCGATCTTACGGGAACTAACGATTGGCGTTCCTAGTTTTTGTTCTAACTAACCCATGTCACGATTACTAAAACTAAACAGCAAATAAACTAAATAGGAATAAGTAAAACAAAAGATAGCAATAAGGAAAACGAATGAAGATAAGATCTAAAGCCGTGGAAAATATGGGTTCATGAACAATTTAAACTAAATCTAAACCTAATATGCAATAAAGAGTAACTAAGCTAAACAATTCTAGTTCAAGGGATTTGATCAAGTTATAACGGACAAACGAGCAATTGATCCACCTATCCTATCAACATTCAATTCCAATTCAGATTATTTCATGATTTCTAACCAAGTTGTGATTCATCTCATCTAAAGTACGAACCCTAATTTCTTAGATGGTTCATCTATTAATCTCTATCTTTCGATCTAAGATTAACGCTTTTTCTAACCAAAGATGTGAACTTTAACGTTTCTAATCTAGAAATCTAACCTATTAACTCTCGTTATATAGATCAAATAACTATTCTTTTATCATGGTGATCTAACGTTTATATGACTCTCATCAAATAAAACAATCAAGAAAGCAACGATCTTTCGATATGAAATTGCATAAACAATAATAAACATGATAAAGGAAACAACTTATATTAAAAACTCACAAAATAATCAAGAACGGAACTGAATTGTTGAATCGGACGGCTTCACAACGCTCGTTCAAAAGGCTTTAGCCTCTAAGCATCCTCTTGAAACTTGGAATTGATGAATAAAAGTGCATAAAAACTATCTAAACTAGCCTAAAATTTAGAGTGCATAAACTGAAGAAAAACAGAGTAAAAACGCAGCCTAAGCCGCCCCTAGGATTAGGGTTTTGAGTAATGTGTAATTGGTATCCTTAATGTGGAAAACAATGCGGCTATATATAGAATTTAAAGTCGGTTTCAGCATGTCGGCCGCTGGACGCCCGTCCACTCCTTCCGGGCCTTTCGTTAGCTCGATTCGACTTGCTTGACGCCCGTCCACTCGGCGTCAAACTCTCTCGAATCAACTTTTTCCTCCTGGGCGCTCGTCCATATCTTCAAACGCCGCCCATTACGACGCTTGATTCAAACTTCGGGCGCTTGATCCGGGATCGACTTCATCTTGATTTCTTCATCTTTATCTCTTTTTCATCAATATAATTCGACTCTTATCTCTTTTTTATCGTCATTTGAGCATCAAATACGTACCTATAACATATTAAAACATCGCAAAATGTAATATCATCCAAATAATCATAAAATTACAATTAAAACACCAAAATTAACCTATTTTGCGAATAACTCATTTAGAATATCATTTACTCAATAATTCCATTAAACACTCATTTCTTATGCAAATTATACAAATAAGAGGGAAATTATCATAAAATATATCAATATAAAACGTATAAATTCACCCTTAATGTAAGTCAAGAAGAAAAAGTTTGAGGATCGCTTGATTAAAATATGAATCTGGAAGAGGAATTGAAGAAATATAAATCAGTAGCAAATCCTTATGTGAAGATAAAAGAATTATCTGAAGAACAGGTAACTGCAAAATATAGTTAACTTGGAGAAAGGAGAGCTACTCAAACTGAAGTACAAAGATAAAACTTATGAAGAATCTCTTGTTTACTTCTTATCTGATCAGTATCATAATCAGAAGATGGCTCAGTACAAGAAGTTCAAGAAAATTGAAGAGAAATTGCATATCAGAGACAAGACTGAACAGATGAAAGATGATATAGCAGAATTTGAAAATTATTATAAGGATGAATCAGCATTTCCTAAGCTAGTCTTATGGAGAAAGTGGAAACTCACAAGTCAAGTAGACTATCTCAGAACCTTCTCCAAGGAAGACACAAAGATAGAACATGGTTTTCTACTTCATGATAAAGAGAAGAAATTTATCAAAGTTACACAAAGAAATGCTTAGATTTTATTTCAATTTATCTACTGTGTAACAATTCCAGTATTTGGAGAATTCTTAATGAAATCCATTTTCCAGTTTTACCTAATTTGAATTGTTATTTATCTTTAAAGTTTTCTTTTAAGGAGGGTTTTGGCATCATCAAAAGGGGAGAAATTTTTGGGAATAAAATTTGGTTTTGATGATGATTCATCGTATTCAATTATTTACACCCCATTGATGAAGTGCTGAAACTAACTGTTATAGTGGAAAGCTAAAAGATGTCTAGAACTGAATGTATAGGTTTTACTAGAGTGTGATAATTGTATAGGTTACATCAGACAAGCACTGTAATAGATAGAAGTGTCGTAGAACTGAAATTGGAAATCATCTAAGAAACTAGAAAACACTTAGACAACTGGAACTGAACTTATGACTGAAGATGTACACCCAAGAACTGAAGTTCACTAAGAAACTGAAGAAGGTAAGTTCACTGAGGGACACAGACTCGGTTGGCTTATCTATAATCAAGATCGATGGAATGACTCGGATTTGAAGAAGCGAGGACACAGACTCAGTTAAGGAAGATTGAAGAATTGAGGGTTCAAACTCAATTATGAAGATTTTTAAGCCGAGACTGTAAGGTTAGAATTCATGTAAGTCTATGATGGTCTGAACTAACTTTATGGATCTGAAAAGAAGACCTAAGTATCATAAGGACAATGATATCTTAGAAGATCTTTATAAGGAATGGTGTAATCTGATTCAGTCACATATAATCAGATAAATAAAGTAATGAGTTTTTTAAGAAGACTAAAAACTCATTTAAAGCTCTAAGTCAGTTAGCAAACTGAAAACTGACATACTCAGTATAAAACTGATCAAGAAACTCAGTTTTATAAGTCAGTCATACAACGAACCGAAAGTACATTTGAACGTTGAAAAGGAAGTAACCCTATTGGATGAAATACTGACAAGTCAGAACGGTCACTAAATATAGTCGTTACAAGTTAGACATTGATACAATTCGAATTCAAACGAAATGAATGTTGGACCTCACACTATAAATAGAGGACTTTGCACCAAGGATCAAACACCATGAATTAACAAGATTACAAGAATTTTTGTACAAAAGTCTCGTTCATTCGAATTATTATTTGTGCTCAACAAGATCCTATTTGCTATTCTTCAAGTGTTCAAGCTACATCGATATTATCCAAATTTATACACTTTGAATAACCACAAGAAAGAATCAGTTTAATGATTCTCAGCCCAACTTTGATCTTAATCAAAGGCTTAGACTGTAAAGCAATACGGTCAAGGAGTTTCCAAGGACAATTGTGACATTTGCAGTCGGGTAGACTGTGTTTGTGGTGGTGGCTGGTGAAGAGACAATACAACCCTCTAAGGACCAGTGAGCAGCCATTCAACCTGTTCTTTAGTTGTTTAGATAGTGACACGAGGGATTAGTCAAGGACTATCAATTAGGACTTTTTGTAACTGCGTACCTCAAGGAGTTCTAGTGGAATTTTCCTCCTACATCACAGTGGAAGAGTGGACTGACATGATTACACCACCTGGAACCACTATAATTCTTGCTGTACTTACATTACGCATTTACATTCTGCTATTTACTTTACAACACTTAAATTTGTCATACAGCATACTGAAACTGAAATTGATTATTATAAGCACACATAGTTCACAAACCGACATTCACCAAAATTTAGTTTAGCATACTGTCTCGGATTTTATCTAAGCAAAAATAAACAAGTAATAAATTTATAAATCCGGTATACCCCAAGTGTAGGGATCGTAGTACAGAGTTTGATACCGGAGTCGAATCACAGGGAATCGAGGTTGTTTATCTAGTTTATTAACTTTTCTAAAGGTTGTCACGGAGCATAAAACAAAAAAGAACTAAAGAAAAACGAAAACAATAAAGCGAATGAGGATTGTCAATCCAAAGCCGAGAAATATAATTGCGACGAAAATAACTCTAATCTATAAACTAAAAGAAAATAAACTTCTAAGAAAACAACGAAGAACGAGGCACAAAGATAATTTCAATTAATTTTAACGAAGAACAAGCATTGATCCACCTATCCCGCAACTCTCAATTTCTACCCTAGATCGTTTAATGAAGATTTAATAAAGATGTGGTTCACCTATCAAAGCTATGAATTCCTACACTCGTAGATAATTCGCCTATTAATCTTTCATCTCTCGATCTTAAAGATTAACACTTCCATAACAAAGGTGTAAGATTTCTCAATCTAGCAACCTAGAAATTTAACCTAGCAACTCTCGTTATTTTTAGGTTAAAAATCCCATCTTTACTACGGTGATCTAGGTCTAACAACTATTTTCATCAAACGTTAAACATTACAAAGCAACCATCTCTCGATTTAAATTGCATAATCAATAAAGCACATAATAAAGATACAAACTTTAAATAAAAACTCACAAAACAATCCAAGATTCGAAATCAAAACGCTGCTGAGAATTGGCTTCACAAAGCTCGTTCTAGGCATAGCCTTAGCTCATCGTTGGAATACAAATCATATAAATAAAAAGAAGATAAAAAGAGGTTTATGATGGTGGGAAAACGCAGCTAGTAGGCGCCCCAGGGGCTGGGGCGGCCAGGATCGAATTGTGTTGTTTCTAGGGTTGAAAAACGTGACTATAAATAGGTTTTTAGGTCGGTTTCAAAGCAAAGCGGTGGTGGGCGCCCGTCTCGAAGTGGTGGACGCCCGTCCATAGTGTCAAAAAGCTTGAGTCGGGCGAGTCTTCTCAAACGCCCGTCCCATACATTTTCAAATGCTCGTTCACTAAAAATCTGAACATCCCGATCCAACTTCTCCTCTCGGGCGCTTGATCCACTCTTACAGACACCCATTTGGGTAAAAATCATGCTTTCACGAATTGAGTAGCTCCAAGTGGGCGCCACCCATGCTTCAGACGCTGTCGGTGTTGGATGGATGAAGCGAGCGTGCGTTCAGTCTTCTAAATCTTAATTCTATTCAATCTCCAATTATGACATGTTTATGACCTACAAAACCACAAAGACATGGAAAGTGTAAAACCGTAGATAATTACCAATAAAACCATGAAATTAGCTCAAGTTTACACTTAAATACTTTTAAAACTCATTTGCTCAATAATTCAATTAAACCCTTAATTTCTATGCAAATTATATGAATATGGAGGAAATCATTATAAAATATAACGTTATAAATCGCATAAAATCACCCTTAACAACTCCCCCACACATAGCTTTTGCTCATCCCGAACAAAACAAAACAAGAAATCAAGGCTCGGAAAAAGATAGACATCTCAGCAAATATAACACATATTCAATAACTTAGAGGTTCACCCCGGTGTGTGTGCAAAGCCATAAAAAACTTCCACTAAGTCCAAACTTGAAAATTTCAAAGCAAACTAGCTAATACCCCCTTCAACTAGAGATAAATGACACTTATAAGATGTACCCTACAAAACGTAACATATCCTGAAAAGGATGATATAAGGTATTTACGACCTTTTTGACATACTCAGAGGATAATCCCTACAACATATCTATCAGTTTATACTGGGGATAAGATGTGTGATAACTAAGTCTTTCACTCATTTCATACCACTTCTTATTGCAAGTTGATTTAACTATTTTACTTTTAAACACACATCAGAATGAGCTATTGCCCTGTCATAGCAGAATAGGACATTCGAGATATACCCTACCTTACTCAAATCATAAGGCAGCTTCTTCTGACTGTCGTGAGCTTTTGGTCATCATGGTGATATAGGACATTCATGATATGCCCTACCTCACTCAAATCATCGACCATCTTTCGACACACCCAATAATTCTTTTAAATTCAACTTTTTCAACAACTTTAGTTACGCTTTACTTATCACATTCAAACCTCAGATATTCACAGTATATCATACTTTGGATCTAAACACAAACTATCATAATTCTCACGATACATACGTTAGCACTAAGCACATGACTTATAAGATAATCAAACATCACTAATCAAAAGGGGTATAGCTTTATATTATAGCTCATCATTCACTATGGATCATGAAAAATATATATCGGGTGAAACAACTAACTTACTAGACATACAGTATATAGCAGCAATGACTAAAAAAAATGAACAAAGATATGCATTGCTTACTCGGGACACAACAAAAACAAAAATTTCAAAATATTTAGCTCATTTTTGCATAGAAACATAACGAAGTAAGCAAATGATCGATACACATAACCATTCCCCTCCCCCACACTTAAACCACAACATGTCCTCAGGTTGTGCAGAATTTAAAAAGAACAAAAAATACTTAGCTGATTGCGTAGATATTCGAGCCGTTGGTCAGGCTGGTGCATGAAAAGGCCAACACTCTCAAAGGCGTATAGAACGCGTTCCAACATGACTCAAATGTTACCTCGACAAAACGTCTAGAAAGATATCTGCACTACTTGACAACCACGGAAAAATCTCGGGGAAAACGGGGATATTATACCATAATGAAAAGATACAGGAGAATCGAATTATATCAAAAGATGAAGCATTCAATACAATGTAAATTTAAAGCAGAGTAAAGTCAAATGAAAGTACGGGCTGCCTTATGGCTTACATGATTCATCCAGAAAAATACAGCAACAAAAACTGACAGTAGCTAATTATGAAAAGTACAATGAATCAAGTAAGGAAAAGTAGCAGGACAATACAAGCATCGCATCAAAAGTACATAAGCCAGAATCAGAAACATAATATCAAGTCTGCCCCGGTGCCATAGAATCATCAGCAGGAGGTGCTCCACCCGGAGGAGAGTCAGCCTGCTCCTCACCCGAAGACGAATCAGATTCGTGAAGAACATCCGCAATGGCTTGCTCAACCTCGTCCGAATAAACGTAATCTATAATGCTCGGGTTGAAGACTCACGCCGTCCTCGAGGCCGGCCCTCACTTATACACCGTAAAATAGATAAGATATTGTTCTGAGAAGTCCTCATATCCTCCATCCAGTTCCGTATACTATTAGCCATACTCAACCTCATCCGGACTGAGGGAGATAAAGATGGAAGGGAAGATGCTCGAGGTGGTGCTGAAGATGAACCGGGCTCACGGGCTGCCTCACCCTCGATCTCGATCGACCACTGAAGATTTCACTTTCTCCCGCCGCAAGTACCTTGGATTCTTCGGTTTATGATCGATCCTGTGCTGGGAACCCTAGCATCTTCCACGACTGTGGATCAAATGCAGACATATCAAACACCTAGCATAGACCTTCTGATTCGTGGCTATCTCGTCGAAAATGGCTTGTCCTACATCGACATTCAGCTTGAAATTCAACGCATACAACATCCCGAGGTCACCAATGTGAAAATGAGTCAGGTTGTTCTTAGGTAACAACCTGTTCTGAATAAACCGACATTGGACCTTCCAATCCTCCGTCCAACTTGTCGTTACCAACTCCTTCCTATCTCCCCCCGGTCTAAGTGTCCACGGCACCTCCGGGCACACTAACAATCTCAACTCCTCCAACGGATCTTGACCGCATCCCGCTTGGCCTTTATTGCCTCCTTATAGTCCAACCCCTCAAAAGGTGCCAAGTTATACTTCGTTTATAACCTTAGGCGTAACGGCACCTTTACTCCCTAACCATCACAACTCCGGCTTCCATATCCGTTTCGAGCAATTGGCATAAAACTCTCGGACCAATGTAGCATTAACCGGAGTCGTCGGGGTTACCATCAATGCCCCCCACTTCCTATCCTTCAATAACTTCACAAACAAAGGATCAACGTGAGTCTCTAAAACAGCCCTCTCAATTAACATTGTTCGGGCTATATAATGCTTGTTGTACACATCGAGAGCCTTAGGGTTTATGAACCGACGAGCTAATGGCATAGGAACTGGGGGTCTAACGTTCTATCTAGGTGGCTCAACCCCTTCACTTGCTTCCTCCTGTCTAGGCCTAGATGCCTCATCACTCCGGTCACCCCTAGGAAATCTCACCAAAGGCACATCATCATCAGTATCCAAACTAGATTCTGACTCATCACGCAGTGGTGCTCTAGATGGAGCTTGCGTAGCTCTAGGAAGGCGTTCTCTTATAAGCACACCCCGGTTACGATCACCTAAGGCAGGGTCTACGACCTTTGGCCTCTTACGTGGTTCACTTGCAACTCCCTTACCATGCCTCTTTTGTGCCCCTTTTCGCACCATGATTAACTTAGTCTAAACCAACAACCATCCCCAAACCACAATTCAAACAAACCACCCGTTTATCGTCCAAACAGGATTTCAAAACCAAATCACACCAAACCAACACCAAAACCACAATGCAACCCCATCCAGAACCATCAACATCACCCCAATCATCAACAAAACAAGAAACAAAAACAAAACAAGAGAAAAAAAACAAATAAGGGAAGATTCATATAAAAGAGTCGACTTGAAGATCGAACTCAAAAAAAAACGTGAAATAATCTAAGAAAAATTGATAAAAAAATTACCAAATAGGATGATGGGATGATGATGAAGAGGATTAGAAGCCCAAACAATGCCAAATCTAACACAAAAATCGAATTTTTCTTCTATGAAACCGCACTAGCTAGGTTACTGGATCGAAATAACGGGTGCGTGTTGGAGGATTTGGTTTGAAGAATCAAAAAGTGGGGATCGAGAGCTGTTGATAGAGCCTTGAATCGCTCAATTTGGTTTAGAAAAAAGGATTTTAGGGCAAAAAGAGGGTAAAAGTCGGGTTTGCCAATTTGAAAATTCTGCGTTCGAATCAATTTGGGAAACAGGGGTATTTATAGACGCAGGTCCGAACGGGCGTCTAGGAAACTGGACAGGTGTTCAGCTGGGGGTCCTATGAACTGGACGGGCGTCCAGATATTCAGACGCTCGTCCAGCTGTTCAAATTTAGAACAACGTTGGAGGGAATCTCGCAGACGGAAGTCCAAGAAATTTGGACGCTCGTCCAATATTATCAAAGGACGGACGGGCGTCCACTGGGAATGGACGGCGTTATCGACGAGAATCAACCCAGACGGGCGTCCATCACTATGGACGGACGTCCAATGCAGAAAATAAGCAACACTATATAATTTCCATTAAATTCAAATTCCAACTTGCATTTTCTCATTAAAAATAAATAAAACTTCAATAATACAAAAGAAAACTAGAACAAAACATAAAACACTAGAAAATAGTGGGTTGCCTCCCACCGAGCGCTTTTGTTTAACGTCGTTTGCTCTACGAAACGGCCAAACGACGCTAGTCATCGTAAATCTCCGCCCAATCCACAATCCGGATCAGACGGCGGAGCATGTCAATAGCAGGCGGAAAATCATACTCGTCTTGTAGAGCCGAGTCCTTGCCAGCAACATCTACTCCTTGAAAATGCTCATCTTGCAGCACTAGCGCCAAGTCAGTCAGCATCGGATCATTGAGGATTGTATACGGTCGTCCTAAAGTCTCCTGCAGGTCCTCTAAACTAAAATCTCCACCTCCCAAAGATCGGGGTACAATGAGAACATAAGTAACGGTCCTGATGCGGGTACTAATATCAAAGTCTACGTCCAAAATGATAGTCCCTCCGGGTCTGTCACCTAGAGTGATAAGTGGGATCCTACTAATGAAAGGAAACTCCTGTGGTAGAACTCCGTAATCCATATCTAAAAACACAGCTAAACTGAACAAATTCAAACAAAATCTTAATTAGACTTAAGATAAAAACTAAATCAAAGAAAAAAAACATAAAAGAGAGTACTAATATAATAAGGGATATCTAGGATGCCCCCTAGTGGCGCTTTTGGCTAATGTCGTTAGCTCGACACTCTTTTAGCTCAGCCTGGATCAAGCCATTTAACTTTTCTGCCGGCCACTACATCGTATTAGCTTTGATCAGTAGTGTGGCTGCAGAAACAACATCTAACACATGGGGTTAATTCTTTAATTGCCTTCCACACATGTTTAATCCTCCCCATGGTTGATTTCTTCTTCTTCCGACGTTTTCAATCAAGGCTCCTTTTCAAACTCTTCCATTTCCCAACTACTTGCTATAACTTCTTCAGAAGGACCACTACCGTCATCCTCAGAAAATAAATCGGGCGAAAACTCATCAAAATCATTGACTTCTGAAGTACCACACCCGAGGATATCGAGGAATCGAACAATCAAAGGCTTTTCCTTTGCTTGACCAATGTAATGCTTGCATCTTTGACCATTCACTCGAACGGCAATTTGGTCACCATAACCTCGTAGTTCTAGAACACCTCCAGGAATGATTTGGAGAATTTCAAAGGGACCGGACCATCGTGTCCTCAGCTTACCAGGGAACAGATGTAACCTGAAATTGTACAATAAAACTTGCTCCCCTACTTGGAATTCTCGCTTCTTGATTTTGGCATCGTGAAGGTGTTTCGTCTTTTCCTTACTTATCCTGGCACTTTCGTGGCTGAAGTCAAAATTAAATCTAACTCATGCAATCAAGGTTGCAATCGATATTTTCCACAAGATTGGGTATCGAAGTTTAAAAACTTTGTGGCCCAATCGCTCTCTCTGCTCTAACTCGATTGGTAAGTGGAATGGTTTACCATAAACCATTTGATAGGGTGATGTACCCATGGGGGTCTTATAGGCAGTTCGATATGCCCACAGTACATCATCCAACTTTAGACTCCAGTCTTTTCTATGACTGTTAACTGTTTTCTCCAGGATCTTCTTCAAACTTTGGTTGCTTCTTTCAACCTGACCACTAGTCATAGGATGATATGGTGTGCCAGTTTTATGCCGGACACCGTATTTCTCAAGCACTTTCAGAGGTCGGTTGCAAAAGTGTGTCCCTTCATCACTAATCAAGGCGCGTGGACACCCGAATCTCACGAAGATGTTTTTCTTTAGAAACTTCATGACCTTCTTATGATCATTGTGAGACGTGGCTTGAGCCTTCACCCATTTTGATACGTAATTCATACAGACTAAGATGTATTTACTTCCACAAAATGATGGGAATGGTCCCATAAAATCGATACCCCATACATCAAAGACTTCGCATTCTAAGATGGGTTTCAATGGCATGTCGAAACGCCTTGTCAAAGTTCCGGTTCTTTGACACCTATCACAAGCTTTCTGAAAAGCTTTTGTATCTTTAAAGATCGTGGGCCAATAGAAGCCGGATTGAAAGCTTTTAGCAACGGTTTTTCCAAGGACCAAAGTGACCACCGGTAGGTCCACTGTGGCATTGCTCAATAATATCACGTTGCTCGATTCGGGAACACATCTTCTCGAAGAAACCATCTTTACAAATCTTGAAGAGGTAAGGTTCATCCCAAGCGAAGGTTTCACATCGAGAGAAAAATTTCTTCTTCTCTCACGATATGAAAATTCGGATTTAAATCTTGGGGAATGAAGATAGTTTACGATGGAAGAATACCATGGAACATCCGGAGCACATCCGTCGATAAGCATGACATTCTCAAGAGGAAAGTAAAGATCTATATCGTCGTGGTCATCCTTTTCCTCACTCAACATTCTTGAAACGTGATCACCACTACATTTTCACTTTGCCTTTTGTCTTTGATTTGGACATCAAACTCTTGTAGGGTCAGAATCCAACGTAGTAAGCGCGGTTTAGCCTCTTTCTTTGTCATCAAGTATCGCAGAGCAGCGTGATCAGTCCACACGACCACTTGAGCACCCACCAAGTAACTACGAAACTTGTCCATAGCAAAGACTACGGCCAATAATTCTTTTTCATCATCATGTAGTTTACTTGAGATGGATTTAGTGTGTGGTCATAATAGATTGGCTGGAATTTCCTTTTATTCTCTGTCCTAATACCGCGCATGTGACATAGTTTGATGCATCGTACATAAGCTCGAAGGGGAGATTCCAGTCAGGCAAAATAAGGATCGGCGTAGAGATTAATCGACTTTTAAGCTCCTCAAACGCTTGCTTGCAACTTTCATCAAAATCGAATACAACGTCTTCTTTAAGTAGTGTAGACAGGGGCTTGGCTATCTTGGAAAAGTCTTGAATAAATCTCCTATAGAAACCAACTTGTCCAAGAAAACCTCTGACTTCGCACACATTCTTAGGATAACTCATCTTCTCGATAGCTTCTACTTTGGCCCTGTCTACCTCTATACCTTTGGCGGAGATCTTGTGGCCAAGAACTATTCCCTCATCTACCATGAAATGGCACTTTTCCGAGTTTAGGACTAAGTTCTTTTCCACACATCTGGATAAGACCTGGTCAAGATTGTCAAGACAATCATTGAAGGATTGACCAAAGACCGAAAAGTCATCCATGAAAATTTCCATACACTTTTCAACTAGCCCGTCAAAGATAGCCAGCATACATCTTTGAAATGTAGCTGGGGAATTACAAAGACCAAATGGCATCCGCCTGTAAGCGAATGTACTATAAGGGCAGGTGAAAGTGGTCTTTTCTTGGTCAACTGGATCGATGGGTATCTGAAAATATCCTGAGTATCCATCCAGGAAACAGTAGAATGCGTGTCCCGTCAGACGCTCAAGCATCTGATCAATGAAAGGAAGGGGAAATGATCTTTCATGGTTTCCTCATTGAGTTTCCTGTAATCAATGCAGACTCTGTAATCAGTAACAAGCCTCAATGCTATTTCTTCTCCCTTCTCATTCTTCTCCCTTCTCATTCTTCTCAATAGTAATTCCACCTTTTTTGGGAACTACCGAGTAGGGGATACCCATTCACCATCGTCAAATGATTGCGTATATGATACCCATATCTAACAGCTTGATAATTTCCTTCTTGACCACCTCTTGCATATGAGGGTTGAGCCTCCTCTGAGGCTGTCTAACATATTTCGCACCCTCTTCAGTCTTGATTTTATGCATACAGATGTCAGAAGATATCCTCCGATGTCTCCTACTTGCCAACCAAAGGCTTTCTCATTTTTCCTTAAGACGCGTTTACCTTCATTTTTCTTCTAATCGAGACAACTTGGCGGATATAATTAATGGAAGCTTGTCACCTTCTCTTAAAAACACATACTTTAGATGTTTTGGCAACGGCTTGATGCAGATCCGCAGGGGGTCTTCCAAACTTGATTTAAGATCTCCACTTTTCAACTCAACATCATTTGAGTTTACATAGTGGTCCCTACCGCCAAAGCTTCTCCTTTCAAATTCATCCTCAAATTCAGCTTCTAAGTGTTCTAGATTCACCACACCATGATTATTCAGCTTTTCAACTAGTCGCTCGTATTCAGTTGCAACAGCCATGACTTGCTTTTCAATGAAATCATTGAAGTCATCAGACATATCGTCAATGGAGAAGCCGATTGGTATTTCAGAGGGTTTCTGGATAGCCTTGGAAACATTGTAACTCACCTCTTGATCACCAACTCGTATCGTCACTTGCCCTCCATCACAGTCAATGAGGGCTATGGTCATGAGACGTAAAAGGTCTTCCAAGAATTAGGGGACATTCTCACCCTTCTCTATGTTCGAGCGTGCATCACCAACCGGGAAGGTAAATCTATCAATTTGAACTAACACGTCCTTTAGTATTCCCGCAGCTTTCTTAGAAGATCTATCTGCGAATTGAAGATTCATGGTGGTGGGTTCTAGAAGATTGTCTAACCCAAGCTGTTTGCTGACAGACAATGGCATCAGGCTTATGGATGCACCCAGGTCACATAAATAGTTTGGGAAGACTAGGCCTCCCATTAGCAATGTGAGAACAAATTTCCCAGGGTCACCCCTCTTGATTGGTAGATCTTCATAATTGATCATAGAGCAATCCTCACCAATCAACAGATCCATGTCTGCTAACTTCTTCTTAGAAGAAACAACTTCCTTGATGAATTTGGTATACTTAGGCATCTCAACCAAAACCTCGGATAATGGAAGATTAACCTGAGTATTTTTTAGAAGGTTTAGCACTTTTTCATACTTTTTATCCTCAATCAAGGAGATGTTGCTTTTTCTAGGTGGAAATGGAAGCTTTTTCAAGTCACTCTCAAAAAGGACTTTCTTCGAGGATGAACTGACAGCTTTGTCTTCCAAGTCTTTCCACCTTACCACTTTTTCATTCTTCTTACTAGTCAGGGGATCAGCCTCCTGACTCTCACTTGATTCTTCATTCCTCAAGGGTTCAGCCACCTGAGGACTTCCAACTCTTTCACCTCTCAGGGGATCAGCCACCTGAGTATTCTCTTGCAGCCAAGGGGAACGTAGGTGCTCGACTTCCCCTCATGCCTTATCGCTGGCAGGAGGGGTTAGTGGTTTCCCTAGTGAGGGGGACCACTTAGTTGAGTACCTGACCTTAAGTTCATCGCACTGGCCTCTTCTCTACCATACGGAATTGAAGGTACCAGGTCAGTGCATTGGCTATTATTCAAATCGGCCTGAGCAACTTGACCACACTTTGGATTCTTTTCTGTGAAATTGGGCAACTGCCCTGGGGGTCTAGAAGCTAACTGTTCAGCCAATTGCCCTATTTGTCTCTCAAGATTCTTGTTTGTGCTCATCAGGAGTTGGATGTTTTTATTCTGCTCCTCCCGAAAAGAGCTCCATTCAGCTTGGATATCATTCGAGTGCGAGGGGCCTTGAGAGTTTTGGAAGTTCTGTGGATAAGGTTGGCTGGACCGATTTTGAAATGTAGAATTAGAATTGTTAGGCCAATGTTCGGTAAAAACGTGTTTTAAATTTATAAACCGAAACACCCCAAGTATAAGGATCGTAGTATAGGGTGTTTACGGGTCGTCCTAAGGGAGTGGAATGTTTATCGGATCAAGGAACAATTATTCTAACGATTATGTCACAATTATCTATCTCAACTACTAAACTAAGGCTGAAACTAACTAAAACCTAAACCTAAGAATTAAAACTAAAACAAGAGTAAAAACAAGCAAGAAAAATAAGAAAATGCGAAAGCCGCAGACGGCGTTCACTATTGTGGACGGCGTGCAAACGAATCTAACGGACGGCGTGCGCTATTGCGGACGAAAGTCCCAACTACTGAACCGAACAGAAAATTGCGAAAAACAAAGAGAAACTAGGGTTTATAAAACTAAAACTTAAACTAAACTTAATCTAACCGATTCGATTAAAACAATTAAAGGAAAACACAGCGAGGCAACGAATCCACCCATCAACCAACAACCCCCAACTAGATGGTGATCTAAGATGTAGTTTTTAGTAGTGATTTATTCACGAATCCAATTAAATATCTTCAATCAAATTCTAGGGTTTCGCTTTATCTTTTCAAATAAACTAAACATGCAATCAACACGGAATCACGAGGTTGTTTCCAAACTCTCACTCAACTAATCATGCATAATCTCTTAAAACACGAATAATTGCATCACTTGAACGAAATAAAACTTAAACCAATATACTTTCATACATAGATCCAAGCATATAGATATAGATAAATCGTTTCATCAAATCGTTAATTCCAACAAAACATGATCAATACAAAACAAACATCCAAAGTGATGAAAAACTATAAATTAAACTCACTAACATAAAGCATCGAACTCTCTAGTTGGTTGTGTTGATGATGGGCTTCCTCCGTCGACTCAACTTGCAGAGTTTCTAGCCAACAATCATGCTGGATATGATTGTTGGTTGGGAGATTTGCATCTCTGTGAAATTAGGGTTCTCTGGCCGCAGCTTTTTGGTGAATTTGCGATCTCAATTATGTGGTATATGAATTAGGGTTGGGGCTGCCGCTTTATTTATAGAGCTCTAAGTCGGTTAGGGTTAAGTCGGCAACGGACGCTCGTCTGGTCTTGTGGACGCCCGTCCAGAATGCCTGGACGCTAGTAAACGCTCGTTCATCCTCCGTCTGAACTCTCTGAATGTAAAACACAATTCCGGACGCTCGTCTGTTTTATCAAACGCCCGTCTGGAATGGACGCTGCACGAACGCTCGTTTGAACTGCTTAGGATCAGATTTCTTCGTCTTTATCCAATTTCTTCAAGCCAATTCCAACTCTATCTTGAATAATTCGACTTGAGCTTCATTTATCCTCTTTATGCACTCGAAAATCAACACCTACATGATAAATAAACAATGCAAAAATGTAATAAAATCCAAATAATAATAATTCCATTAAATCAACACTTAAAATCATCAATTTTGCATACAACCCTCTTAAAATCATCTTTACTCAATAATTACACTTAAACCCTTAATTCTCATGTAAATTATGCAAATGTGGGAAAAATAATAATGAAATACACCACTTAATAATCATATAAATATGGCCTTAACAACTCCCCACACTTAGCTTTTTGTACGTCCTCGGACAAAACAATCAAAACTATAGCTCAACTTTATAAATAATCCACATAGATCTCTAACTCACGTAACAAAAGATACAACAACTATAGCAAATAATACCAACACGAGATAGATTCGATTGTATGTGTGACAAGCCGTTTTCAATCTAACAAGCCTTTCAAAGAAATATCCTCTCGAAAATTCCAATGACTATCCTAAGTGCAGAGATGTAATAGCTCCACTCAAAGCCTTCCCACGCACTCAGGTAGGATAATCCTCTACAAAGATATATCATGCGGTTCTACTGGGTATAAGATCCATGATAACAAAGACTCTACTTTATTTTTACTCATCATTTTTCAAAATTTTCAAATTTGACGCATATCAGAATAAGCTCTTACCCATCATAGTAGAATAGGACATTTCGTGATAATCCCCTACCTACTCAAATCATAAGGTAGCTTCTCCTGACTGTCGTGAGCTATTGGTCATCATAGTGGTATAGGACATTTCAAGGTAACGCCCTACCTCACTCCAATCATCGACCAGCTTCCGACAAACGTATTTATTAATAATTGCTCACTCACTTTATTTATTCACTTTTCAAAGTCATAAGTTACATCTCACTCATCACATTCAAACTTTATGATATTCACAGTACGCGGTCTAACTAAGGTGTAACTATACTGACCTTCCTAAGATAAATCATCAAAATAATGAAAGGATATAGTTCAAAAGTCATGCTTCAAAATCAAAGGCTTTCGTGAGTAAAAAAACGAAACTATCTCCATAAAAGTAAAACATGCTATAATTATCTCACTAAGTCACATACTATCATCGTTAGAAAACTACAACTAGCAAGCATCTAGTTCCAATTATACGCTCGAGACTCACAAAAAAAATTTTAAATTTCGCAGAAATTTAACTTTCACTCATATTTCAAAGGATATAGCATAAAAACATACCCAAACACCCCCCCACACTTAAATCACATTATGTCCTCAAAATGTGCAAATATAAAAGACAAGAAAACTTAGCTGGTTTCAACAGTGGTTGTCGGATGAAAGTTGGCAGAGGTCAGGCCGGAGCATGAACATACCGCCACAACTCGAATAGACAACACTGGACAGTAGCAACTCGAAAACCTGCTCAAAAGTATCTGCAACACTCGACATACCATATAATCTCGGGGTACACGGGGTATATGAGCAACACATAACACAAAACACTTACAATGAACGTAAGAGGAATAACCGTCAACACAAAATCAACTAAAGTATTATTTCTAAAACAATAAAACAAAACAACCTAAGAAAAGAAAACAAACAAAGAAAACTAGGTTGCCTCACCAGAGCGCTCTTTTAATGTCAATAGCTTGACACAAAGTTCAAAAGATCAACCCGGATCGGGCCACTTTGGTTTGACTACCGCCACCTCGATGATCGTAATCGAGGAGCATTTGGGGCGGAAATGATTTTCACCACAACAACAAGTCAAGTGTGCAATAAGTTCATTAAACTTTTCTCTCAAACGACAACGACTCTCTTCTTCTTGTTCTTGCGCACGATAGGCATAGACATAGTGGTATGATCGAAGTTTCAGTGAAGGTACCTTACGGGTGGATATAGAACGTCATCATCATCGACTCAAAGAAATAAGATGGAATCTCTTCACAAATCGGGACATCTCAGACTCTCATCTCTTCTTTGGAAATAAAGAATCTCAGGCTGTTCCTTTGGTTGCCCGAAATATTTCTTAAGTCGATGGCCATTCACTTTAAAAGCTTGATTACCATACCCGTTCAAAGTAATTACTCCACTTGGATTAACCTCGAGAATCTCAAAGGGACCAGACCACCTAGACTTGAGTTTACCCGGAAACAGGTGAAGTCTAGTATTATAGAGTAAAGCCATTTCACCAACTTTGAATTCTCGGTCCTTGATCTTAGCGTCATGGAGTATCTTAGTTCTCTCCTTGCTGAGCTTAGCATTCTCGTATGCACGGAGTCTGAATTCATCGAGCTCGTTCAATTGTAACAACCTTTTCTCCCCACAGAGTTGGCTATCAAAATTTAAGAATTTAATTGCCCGTAAAGCTCGTGTTCAAGTTCGACAGTAAATGACAAGCTTTGCCATAGACCATTTGGAAGGGTGACGTGCCCATCGGGTTTTGAATGCAATGCGATAAGCCCACAACGCGTCATCCAAATTTAAGACTCCAATTAGACCGATTATTGTTCACGGTCTTCTAAAATTCTTTTCAAGCTCTGGTTGCTTACCTCGACTTGGCCACTAGTTTGAGGATGATATGGTGTACCAATCTTATGTTTGACACCATACTTTTCAAGGATCTTGTCAAGCGGCGCATTGCAAAAGTGAGTACCTTCATCACTAATGAGTGCTCTCGGACAGCCGAATCTAGTAAAGATATTCTTTTGCAAGAATTTCTTTACAACCTTATGATCATTAGTTTGAGTAGCTATGGCCTCGACCCACTTTGAAACATAATCCACACATGCATTTAGGATATACTTATTACCACAAGAGGATGGAAAGGGTCCCATAAAATCTATGCCCCATACATCGAAAACTTCGCATTCAAGAATGGGCTTAAGTGGCATTTCCATCCGACTACTCTGCCCCTGTTCTCCGCACCTATCACAACCTTTACAAAAGGCTTCGCATCTTTAAAACAGAGTCGGCCAAGAGAATCCAAATTTGAAGAATCTTTGCAACCGTCTTCGGTGTTCCATAGTGACCTCCGGTAGGACCGCTATGGCATTGTTCTAAGATATCCCACCGATCATGCTCGGGAACACACCGTCGAAGCAACCCGTCTTCTGGACTCAACAAATAAGGATCTTCCCATACGAGATATTTAAGATCGAAAAGAACTTTTCTTCTCCGATCGTCATATCCTCTAAATGACCACTCGCTAAATAGTTGGCGTAGTCGACATACCACGGCCTAACCGTTTCAAGCTTCATCAATTGCTCGACCGGAAAATCAATGCCTATATCATTGTGATTTTCTGCACCCTCATTTACTAAGCGAGATAAATGATCAGCCACAATATTCTCACTACCTTTCTTATCTTTAATCACAAGGTCAAACTCTTGTAGAATTAAAATCCATCTAAGTAACCTTGGTTTTGCATCTGCTTTATCCATAAGGTAGCGTAAAGCTGCATGATCTGTCCATACAATCACTTGAGACCCTAGAAGATAGCTTCTAAACTTGTCAATGGCAAAGACGACGGCTAAGAATTCCTTCTCAGTCGTAGTATAATTGCATTGAGCCGGGTTCAAGGTACGACTCGCATAATAGATGGGCCTGAACCTTTTATCAAGTCTTTGACCTAAAACTGCGCCTACGGCATAATTAGAGGCATCGCACATCAACTCGAAAGGCTTGGTCCAGTCAGGTGCAACTAAAATAGGGGCACTGATAAGCTTGTCTTTCAGACAATTGAAAGCTTCTTTGCACTTCGCATCGAACAAGAAATCTACATCATCTTTCAAAAGATTTGATAAAGGCTTGGCAATCGTAGAAAAGTCTCTAATGAAACGCCGGTAGAAGCCAACGTGTCCTAGAAATCCTCGTACCTCTTTCACTTTGCTTTTGGGTACGCTATCTTTTCAATGGCTTCGACCTTAGCCTTATCAACTTGAATACCAAAGATTGGACACCTTATGTCCCAAAACGATTCCTTCGTCTACTAGAAAATGGCATTTCTCCCAGTTAAGCACCAGATTCTTCTCAACGCAACGTTGGAGTACCATATCTAGATTCTCTAAAATTTCATCAAAACTATCGCCGTAGACTGAGAAGTCATCCATGAAGACCTCCATGCATTTCTCAACAAGTCCATCAAAAATGGCCAACATACACCGTTGAAAAGTCGCGGGTGCATTGCATAGACCGAATGGCATTCTACGAAAAGCAAAAGTACCAGATGGACATGTAAACGTGGTCTTTTCTTGGTCATTGGCTATCTGGAAGTAACCAGAGTATCCATCGAGAAAACAATAATACTTGTGACCACTCAGTCTTTCAATTAGTTGGTCAATGAAGGGTAGGGGAAAGTGGTCCTTGGCAGTAACCTCATTAAGCCTACGATAGTCGATACAGACTCTGTAGCCAGTCACGAGACGTAGGGCAACTTCCTCCCCTTTTTCATTCTTTTCTACTGTAATACCGCCCTTCTTTGGCACAACTTGAGTAGGGCTGACCCACTCGCTATCGGCGATTGCGTAGATGATTCCCATGTCAAGCCACTTTATAACCTCCTTCTTGACAACCTCTTGCATATGCGGATTCACCTTGGCGAGGTTGTCTTACCTTTTAGCTCCTTCCTCCGTTCGGATTTTATGCATGCATATATGCAGGCCGATCCTCGGATATCACCCACTTGCCAACCGAACGCGAGGATGTTTTTCTTAAGCACTTCTATCACCGTGCTTTTGCTCTTAGTCGAGTTTCAAGAAATGATCAAAGGCAATTTATCTCCATCCTTAAGAAAGATATACTTAAGGTGTTTTGGAAGCGGTTTAAGCTCTAAATCAGTAGGTGGTTGCTCAATACTAGACTTTAACGGGCCACCTTTCTCTTTATGAGCTTGGAGTGGTTGACAGTAGAACACCTCATCTTCCCGAGGCTCAACCCTGAAAGTCTTGGATCAAATCATCCATCGGAATCCTCCGGTCAACACTTGCTTCCTTTTTCTTGTGATCGATCATTTTCCTTAACTCTTCGTCTTTAAGCTCTTCTGCTAACTCCTCCCAATCATCTACTTCCCAATGAGTAGCTTCTCTCCAAAACTCTACCTCGTCCCAACTACCCATCAGAGCTTCTTCTTCACCAGGGATGAAGTCTTCCTGACTCAGTTCTTTGAAATCATCGTTTGTTGCTGGGCCTCTCCATGCTTCTAACTCAATAACAGGCCCAGTATGAGCGAGTGAAGATGACTCGTCAATGCCTACGGCTTGAAATGAATTAGAAGATGGTCCGCAGTCAGCCGGATCCTCAATGTCCATGACTTCAAAAACACCTATCTCTGTAAGCTCCATTGCATCTTCATAATAGGCATCTCCTCCGTCCTCATATATGGCTTCGACAAACGATATTTCATCAATTACGGCTCTTTCAGGATGTGTCCCTCGTGTGAAGGTGACAGATGTGTCACCGACTCTAAGAGTAATCATCCCTTGCGTAAGTCGATGAGAGCGTTAGAAGTGTCTAAAAGGTTCGGCCTAGAATTAGAGGCATCTCCTTATCGTGGATAGTCTAGAATAACCCGATCGGTAGGAAGACTAAATGTTCAATTTGAAGGAGAACATTAGCTACACACCGGCTGCGATCGACTAGATTTGTCTACCATCCAAGAGAAATCGGGCGTTCTCGCATTCTTTTGTCTAGCCCGAGCTTTTGCATACGTTTAATGGCATCACATTGATGGAGGCCCTGAGTCGCATAAAACATTTTCGAACAAATGGCCTTCGATCTCGCAAGATATTGAAGGTCCGCAGTGGTCACCTCGCTTAAAATGACTTTACTAGTGTGAAACCATCACGCAATCTTCGCAGTAGCACTTCTTCACCATCCCCTAAGCTTTCTCTTGCTCCCCTGAGAATTCTTTAAGATACTTAGTACATTTAGGCATTTCGAGACAATACCTCGGCTAAGGGCATACTCACTTTAGTGTCCCTAAGTATCCTCCTCACCCGATCATCTTGCTTGTCATTAGTGAGGGCTTTCTTTCCCTTTTTGGGGATAAGGAAGGGCTTTATCATTCTTCGTGGCCTGATTCTTTATCGCCTCATCCTCCTTATCCTTCCATCTCACAAACTTTTCTTTCTTTTTCTTAGTCAGGGGTACAGCCTCCTGACTTTCCTTTCTTTCCTCGTCATCAGAATTATTTTTGTCCTCCGAAGAATTGTCACTAAGCTCCTCCTCGTTGCTTTCTTCGGCATGTGGTTTCTGATTTCCCCCTCCTGAACTCATGGCGTCAGGAGGGGCTACTCGTTTCCCAACATCTTGCCGGGTCCAGCCTGTTTACCACTTCTCAACGTTACTTCATTCAACTCCTCTTCTTGTCCATACTCCCATTGTGGTGTAATGGCAGTGCAAACATTAACATCAGCTTTTGGGTTTCTCTCGGTATAACTCGGGAGTTTACCGTGAGGTCTGCTTGCTTGTTGGTCTGCCATCTGACCAACTTGTCTCTCAATTGCTTTAACACTAGTAGACAGAGTCTTCACCATGTCTACCAGCTCATCGAATTTGTGTTGAGGGACACATGAGGTGGTATGATTATTGTTCTGAGTTTGATTCCAGCCACTTGGAGGCCTTTGGGAGTTCTCAATCGCCTTTGATAGTTCGAGTTGAAAGAATTCGAATTTGAAGGGCCAGTGGTAACTTGGCTTGATTGAAGTTTTGTCTTTGAAATCCCGAGTAGTTCGGCTTTGATTGAAGTTTCGGAAGGGTTGGTTTTGATTATCCATTAAATTTACTTCTTCCGTCATCTCCGCTCCTACCGCACTCCCGGATCGTAGGGTTGCGTCTCAAGATTGGCTAGTCGCTTGCTTATCAATTCCATCCCGAGCAACCAACAGTTGTGTATCGAGATTGCTTGCGAGTACCTTCTTTCTTAACAATATTGGTCTTCTTAGGAGTCGACCACATATTGTTCTTGGCGATGGTCTCGGCCACTCTGTGGCGATCTCATCGCCTCCCCTAAGAAGGATCCATGAGTCAGTGGAGTCAAGATAGTCTCTATTAGGTTGAGAGACACCTCTATAGAAACAGCTCCAAAGAACTCATGTCTGTCATATCCGTGATTGGGGCATTTCCTCATCAAGAGATTCAATCTTTCCCAAGCTTTGCCAGCAGCTTCATCCTCCAACCGCTCAAACGTAGCTATTTCCCGTTTCATTTCCATAATCTTGCCTGGTGAAACCCACTTAAGAGCGAAGGCTCTTTTGACATCATTCCATGTATGGAGGGAATGATGTGCTAACGATTTAAACCATCTGCTTGCTTCACCTTTCAAAGCAAAAGGAAATAGCTTCAACTTTACGATCTCGTAATCAACACCAGGATAATGGCACCTTCCACGATTTGTCACGAATGTGGACAAGAAGTCGTGTGGATCTTCCCGAGCGATACCATGGAAAGAGCTATTCTCAACCAAAGGCAACAACTCCGTTCTTTAGATCAAAGTTCGCTCCTCCCATGTCGGGAGGACGAATAGGTCTATGTCCCTCGAGAAAATCTTGGTTTAGATATGGAGTGTAGGGGTCCTGGTTCAGTTGATTAAGCTGGTTTTGTCTAAATTGTTGAAGTTGTTGATTTATGCCAGCTTGCTGATTCTGTTGTTGCTGCAGAGCTTGCATCTGTTGAAGGAGTAAATTTAACTGAGCTTGGGGGTCAGGATTTGGAATTGGTGGATCTTGATCCGCCATTTTGTCCAAATCAGGGAGAAGCCTTCTTCTAAGGATAGATCGTTCAGGCTCAGGATCAAAGATCAGAAGTCCCTTCTTACTTCTCGTTTGCATAAACCAAGAAGAGAGAGAAGAAGGAAGAAATCAACCCTTTGGGGTTGATTAGAACACAGTTTAGAAAAGATTAGATGGTTTAGAGGAGAAAAGAAAAGAAGTGTCAATTGAAGAGAGTGAATCGGCGTTCGGTATAAGTGAACGCTGCTCGTTGGAAAATCTGCGAAGTGGGCGCTGTTGAGATCATCGAATCAAGGCGTTGAAGAAGGCAATTGGGGAGAAACGGGTGTTTAGAGACTGGACGAGCGTTCGGTAGTTCAGACGCTCGTCTGATCAGCTTAAACGATACAGAAAAGAATAGCAGGAAAGAAAATAAAAACCTAAAATAGTAATAATTAAGGCAATATATTCATACGATCTAAAATCTAAGGCAAATCTAAGCTAAATCTAAGGCTTTTAAACTAATAAAAAATCTAATGCGACCAATAAAATAAATAAATAAAAACTAAAATAATTAAAATCAAATTTATAAAAACGAAAATCTAAACTAGGATAAAGTGAAATAAAATAAAAATAAAAATAAAAATAAAAACAAAAATAAAAATGAAAATAAAACGTAGCAATTAGATTATTACCTAAAAAAAAAGAGTACCGAAATAAAGATTGCACTAGAAGAATCCGACAACCGTTACCGACTCACAACGGCGCGCCAAAAACTTGTTCGGTAAAACGTGTTTTAAATTTATAAACCGAAACACCCCAAGTATAAGGATCGTAGTATAGGGTGTTTACGGGTCGTCCTAAGGGAGTGGAATGTTTATCGGATCAAGGAACAATTATTCTAACGATTATGTCACAATTATCTATCTCAACTACTAAACTAAGGCTGAAACTAACTAAAACCTAAACCTAAGAATTAAAACTAAAACAAGAGTAAAAACAAGCAAGAAAAATAAGAAAATAGAAGCCAGACGGCGTTCACTATTGTGGGCGGCGTGCAGCAAACGAATCTAACGGACGGCGTACGCTATTGCGGACGAGCGTCCAACTACGAACTGGAACAGAAAATTGCAGAAAAACAGCAGGAAACTAGGGTTTATAAAACTAAAACTTAAACTAAACTTAATCTAACCGATTCGATTAAAACAATTAAAGGAAAACACAGCGAGGCAACGAATCCACCCATCAACCAACAACCCCCAACTAGATGGTGATCTAAGATGTAGTTTTTAGTAGTGATTTATTCACGAATCCAATTAAATATCTTCAATCAAATTCTAGGGTTTCGTTTATCTTTTCAAATAAACTAAACATGCAATCAACACGGAATCACGAGGTTGTTTCCAAACTCTCACTCAACTAATCATGCATAATCTCTTAAAACACGAATAATTGCATCACTTGAACGAAATAAAACTTAAACCAATATACTTTCATACATAGATCCAAGCATATAGATATAGATAAATCGTTTCATCAAATCGTTAATTCCAACAAAACATGATCAATACAAAACAGCATCCAAAGTGATGAAAAACTATAAATTAAACTCACTAACATAAAGCATCGAACTCTCTAGTTGGTTGTGTTGATGATGGGCTTCCTCCGTCGACTCAACGCAGCAGTTTTCTAGCCAACAATCATCTTTGGATATGATTGTTGGTTGGGAGATTTGCATCTCTGTGAAATTAGGGTTCTCTGGCCGCAGCTTTTTGGTGAATTTGCGATCTCAATTATGTGGTATATGAATTAGGGTTGGGGCTGCCGCTTTATTTATAGAGCTCTAAGTCGGTTAGGGTTAAGTCGGCAACGGACGCTAAATGCAGTCTTGTGGGCGCCCGTCCGTAATGCTCGACGCTAGTAAACGCCGTTCATCCTCCGTCTGAACTCTCTGAATGTAAAACACAATTCGACGCTGTCTGTTTTATCAAACGCCGCCTGGAATGGACGCCGCATTTAACGCTTCGTTTGAACTGCTTAGGATCAGATTTCTTCGTCTTTATCCAATTTCTTCAAGCCAATTCCAACTCTATCTTGAATAATTCGACTTGAGCTTCATTTATCCTCTTTATGCACTCGAAAATCAACACCTACATGATAAATAAACAATGCAAAAATGTAATAAAATCCAAATAATAATAATTCCATTAAATCAACACTTAAAATCATCAATTTTGCATACAACCCTCTTAAAATCATCTTTACTCAATAATTACACTTAAACCCTTAATTCTCATGTAAATTATGCAAATGTGGGAAAAATAATAATGAAATACACCCTTAATAATCATATAAATATGGCCTTAACAGCCAATTCTGACTGAACCTTTGATTCTGATTGGAAAAATTGGAGCTCTGGTTTTGGTTGTACGTAGGATTTCGATTGAAGTTTTGATTTTGACTAAAACCTTGGTTTTGAGGATTACTCTGGCCAGAGAATTGATTATTAAACCTCTGATTGGTCCGGCGGAGAAAGCGTTGACTTGACGTACATCCGTTCATAGGACAGAAACGAGATGTATGCCCCACATTGTCACAGTTTTGACATGTGACTGGATTATACTGTCCATTGTCATGAACAGTATTAACTTGATAAGCAGAGGGGGAGACAAATTGACACTGGTCAACCATATGGCCAGTCTGACAACAATTTTCACAGTACAGAACTTGAGAGTTCTGTTGAAAGGAAGAATTCTGATTGATCGGATTAGGAGAAATTTGAGAAGCTGCCATCTGCTTTTGCAGCATGGCGATCAGACTTTGCATATTCACATCCTCGATCTTGGGAGGAGGAGGTGCTTGGATAGCTTGATATGAGGGGGCATAATTGTATTTGGCAATATCCTCGAATAATGCCCACCCCTCTTCAGGTGTTTTCTTTAAAAATATCCCACCAGAAGAACTATTGACCATGCCCTTCGTGAGCTCGGTCAATCCACTGAAAAAAGTATTGACTTGCCTTTGTAACACCAAGCCATGATGGGGACACTTTCTAAGAAGAGACTTAAACCTCTTCCAACACTCGAAAAATGACTCATTTTCCTTCTGGCAGAATGTGAAAATATCACTTAAACATTGGGCTGTCTTAGAAGGTGGGAAGTATTGACTCAGGAACTCTTTCTCGAGTTCCGCCCAGGTAGTAATGGTTTCAGAGGGAAGAGAGTGATACCACTCTTTTGCCTCCCCTCGTAAGGAAAATGGAAACAGTTTAAGTTTTATAGCATCCTCACTTACTCCTTAGATGCGAGTTGTACCGCATATCTCTAGAAATGTGTGTAAATGAGTATGAGGATTTTCTGACTGATAACCGTGAAAAATCGATGCATGCTGCATCATTTGAATGAGCCCGGGTTTCAGTTCAAAGGTAGGTGCATTGATGGTTGGTAGAACGATAGCCGGGATGACCCTGACTTCGCCAGGCATGGCGTAATCAGCCAACGTACGTCTATCTTCAGCAGCAATAATGACTATATTTTTGATCGCTTGAGCTAGATCTTGCTTGATATCACGATCGATTGTGTTCTCTTCGTCAGGGAGGTCCGCAAAACGGAGTCTTCTCCTGTTTGGTCGGACTATGGTCCGCTCGAGGTCAGGGGTATAGAGTAGTGGCCCCTTTTGACTCCGAGTTTGCATAAACCGAAACCAAAATCTAGTTATTTAACGAGAACGAAAAGAGAGGGAAAGTGATGGCAGACAGGCCAGACGGGCGTCCAAGTTACGGGACGGGCGTCTGCCTGGAGAATGAACAGGACGGGCGTTCGGATAACCGGACGCTCGTCTGACTGGGTAATGATACGAACAGAGTTATAAAAATCTGACCGGACGGGCATCCACTACACCAAACGCCCGTTTACTGGAACAGAAACGAAACAGAAACTAAACAAAATATCTAAATTAAATTAATAACGAAAATAAAAACTAGACAACCGTCCGGTTCCCCGGCAACGGCGCCAAAAACTTGTCTCAGATTTTATCTAAGCAAAAATAAACAAGTAATAAATTTATAAATCCGGTATACCCCAAGTGTAGGGATCGTAGTATAGAGGTTGATACCGGAGTCGAATCACAGGGAATCGAGGTTGTTTATCTAGTTTATTAACTTTTCTAAAGGTTGTCACGGAAAACAAAACAAAACAGAACTAAAGAAAAACGAAAACAATAAACTGGACAGAGGATTGTCAATCCAAAGCCAGGAAAGATAATTGCGAACGAAAATAACTCTAATCTATAAGCTAAAAAGAAAATAAACTTCTAAGAAAACAACGAAGAACGAGGCACAAAGATAATTTCAATTAATTTTAACGAAGAACAAGCATTGATCCACCTATCCCGCAACTCTCAATTTCTACCCTAGATCGTTTAATGAAGATTTAATAAAGATGTGGTTCACCTATCAAAGGTATGAATTCCTACTCTCGTAGATAATTCGCCTATTAATCTTTCATCTCTCGATCTTAAAGATTAACGCTTCCATAACAAAGGTGTAAGATTTCTCAATCTAGAAACCCAGCAACTCTCGTTATTTTTAGGTTAAAAATCCTATATTTACTACGGTGATCTAGGTCTAACAACGATTTTCATCAAACGTTAAACATCACAAAGCAACCATCTCTCGATATAAATTGCATAATCAATAAAGCACATAATAAAGATACAAACTTTAAATAAAAACTCACAAAACAATCCAAGATTCGAAATCAAAACGCTGCTGAGAATTGGCTTCACAAAGCTCGTTCTAGGCTTAGCCTTAGCTCATCGTTGGAATACAAATCATATAAATAAAAAGAAGATAAAAAGAGGTTTATGATGGTGGGAAAACGCAGCTAGGGCGCCCCCAAGGGGCCTGGGGCGGCCAGGGATCGAATTGTGTTGTTTCTAGGGTTGAAAAACGCGACTATAAATAGGTTTTTAGGTCGGTTTCAGCAAAGGCGGTGGCTGGACGCCCGTCCATAGTGTCAAAAAGCTTCGAGTCGGGCCGAGTCTTCTCAAACGCCCGTCCTATACATTTTCAAACGCTCGTTCACTAAAAATCTGAACATCCTGATCCAACTTCTCCTCCTGGACGCCAGTCCACTCTTCTGGACGCCCGTTTGGGTAAAAATCATGATTTCCTGAATTGAGTAGCTCCAGTGGACGCCAGTCCAGGTTGGACTGATGGAAAACATGCGTTCAGTTTTCTAAATCTTCATTCTATTCAATCTCCAATTATGACATGTTTATGACCTACAAAACCACAAAGACATGCAAAGTGTAAAACCATAGATAATTACCAATAAAACCACGAAATTAGCTCAAGTTTACACTTAAATACTTTTAAAACTCATTTGCTCAATAATTCGATTAAACCCTTAATTTCTATGCAAATTATATGAATATGGAGGAAATCATTATAAAATATAACGTTATAAATCGCATAAAATCACCCTTAACACATACATAGATTTTTCTTATAGAATAACAAGATCCATATAAAGGTAAAAATGCCAGTTGACTCGGTTTTGTATAAGTCAGTTGGACTTAAACTCAGCTTTGTCGGCTCTACTCCACATAAGTTATAACTGAACCTTAATTGTTAATCAATCTGCACTAGACTTAGTTTTCAGTTAGGTTTTTGGTGACAAGTTTATTCACCACCTCCCCCCTCCCTCTAAACTTGTGTTACCCTTTCTAAAGGACAAACAATGGCAGGAGTGAATGGGACCGAGACACCACATACGTGTTAGTAATATCATCCGCAACGAAAGCGATTTAAGGATCTAGATCTATAAAATACACGTAATAAAATAACTAGATCTATATCTACAAGGGGGTTGTAGATCATACCTCTTGGATCTCAAAATCCAAGTTGAAGAACCCCAATAGGATGAACGAAGGAAAGCGTGAAGAGCACCACGATCTTCCGTACGTGTGATCCAAGCAACTCCCGGTGGAAGGAAATCCTCGACTCGAACCCTTCCGATATGCTACCCGGAAAAATCTCCAAGATTTTCCCCCTTATCCCCTTGGCCGAATTTTTGCTCCTTCTCTCTAAGAGAAGTCAAAATTTATGTGTGTTAAAAGGCTTGGGAGAACTCTCTTTATATAGGAGAGTAAAACTTAACCTCCAAGGATTTAATAATTAATACAAAATCAATTATAATAATCCCATTAAATAAAATATAATTTCATAATATTCTAGAACAAATCTAGAATAATATTTATCTTTATTTCTTTCCATAAATATTTATCCAATAAATATTTTGTGCACAATTCTTATTAAATCACAAGAAAACTAATTTCTTGTTGATTAAAACAATGCAAGGGCCGAAAATTGTCACTTGTGACCTAGTCACAATAATTTTTGACTAACACACCAAATTGGGTCAAGATTATGAAAAATATCTTTTCCACATATTTAATTATTTAGCCCAACTAATTTAATAGTCCACTAAATAATTAATTCACATATCGTTTTAATAAAGTCCAACAAGAACTAAATTAATATTATTAGGATTCGACGTCCGAGAATAGCTATGCTATATTAGAGGTACGTCGGGGACCATGGACTAATAATCAGTGGCTCCGATAAATCAAATAAATAATTATCTTACGAATGTAATAATTATATTCGATAAATCAATCACGAGAATATGCCACCATAATCCCGTGATCGCACTCCTCCGATTATAAGATTATATTTATCTCCTCACGAGAATAATAATAAGCGTCCATTGATATAATCATTACATATGGATTAATCCTCCATAGATCGTCATTCTAAATCGGGAAGTTACCGTTAACCCTTTTCGTAACCTCTTATCCTTATTTACCATTAACCCCTAGTGATCAATTAATTCATACAACTCACTAGTAGCTAATCGATGTAATATGAACTCCATGGATCGATCGGTTTCTAGGATTAACAAATAAGAGAATCGTTTCATCTACTTCCATAAATGGAAGGAATGGATTCCGTATCGTGACAACACGTACTACTCACTCAATCCAAAGACAATGCCAAGATGGGGTAATTCGGATCACAGACTCGGTGTAATCCTTAACCGTCATGTCAAACCTCATAATCGATTCAAGCGGCTTGGATCGTGATCACCTCGAGATTAAGATATATCCATAAATATGATCATCCATTGATTCGATAAGACTTCTCGATTACGGAATTATATCGTGAACTCTAATCAAATCGGTCCAAATTTCTATATGATATATCTATCATATATAAATGCCCCACTAGGTTCTCTTAACCGAATGTCCGGATAAGACAATCACACCTATTGTGTTATGGGCGCATTAATAGCACGTTAAAGGAGAGACCCGATACTCTCGATTAACTTCACTACGGGCTAATTGTATTTTAAGTACATATTCACTAACTCAATCCTCCTGTGTATATACCATACACTGAGTTAAGTGATTACATAAACGATATACTTTAGGGTTTTCTGTAGTGTAATTACTATTGTCACACCGGTGAATATGAGAATAATAAATATGAATAACAATATCATTTCATTTATTAAATAAAACAATTACAAAATTGTCTTTCGGGCATCACACCTAACAATCTCCCACTTGCACGAAAGCATGTGATTAATTGTTTTAGAGCACACCCTATTATTTAAAATACAACAAACTACATCTCCCACTTGCTCTAAAGCAATGGAGACTCGTCTTGTATTCTAGTACCCATTAAGCATATCATAACCATTTCAGATTCCAAAGTACACTCCGAGTATGCCGTCGTAGGATAGGTCAGTGACTCAGGGAGTACCTACATCTCAATGTCATGGGTCTTAATGATTAGTCAGGTTGTTGGCTCGAGACGATCCGTAGAATCGAAACGTTACCGGTCCATCTAATCATGTGGTACTTTCCCAATATGCTTTTGACCTCTAGTGATTTCGAAAATCCTTATAAGCTACCCCTTCATCGTTTGGACAATGATGTGGTATCGGCTTCCAAATCTAGAATCACTCCCAGATATGAAAAGGAAATCCTTAAGCTATATCGCCTCTCTAGCTACTACAAAAGCCGCTAATCACCCAACTAGTTAAAATCGAGTTGGCGTTGTTGATTCCTCCAGAAATAGCTTCAACACAAGAGTAAACATCGAGCCCAAGATCGACTTAACGATCATCCTCAATCGACTTAAAGTCAAAATCAGTGTATCACACATATCCAAGTTCACACATGAATATGTCCGCATATTATTCCTCGTTCTCTTCAAGATACTAAAGGACATACTAAACTTGCTTTATTAACCGCCGAATCTAAGATTCGATCAAAGTTGACGTTCAATAACCTGACCATCTCTTACTAGAAAGAGAATCTATCCCATTTCTCTTGATTCGAAGATTTAGAGAGTCATTCCTAAGGCATAGGGTAGAACTTCCTCGTTGAATGTTGCATACACAGATGCATCATCTTAGCCAATAAGATGGATGGGAAACCAGTGACTGATCCTAATGAATTCGACCCAGTCAAACTCTTTAGGATGTTGTCCAAATCTCTGTTGTAGAGAATTATGGCATTGTCAGATTCTGACTTCAGATAACACACCCATGTTGATTCCAACTGGTGCAGTGTTATCCTTCACAAACACTAATATATATTTATATACACTACCGTACTAAAATTGATATCCGGTCTACAAAAGACTTATCAATATACTGGTCAAATCCACATATTGTAGAAATATATGACTTCCAATGACCGAGAGGTTTGCTCTTTATCCACAAAGGACATAAGCCTTGATAGTCATCCTGTCATAAGTTCATAAGGCAATACCCTTTTGTTCCGAATGAATCCAGACTCCGTTTGTTTGGCAAGAAAGTCTCAGGGAATCACCCCTATTTTCTGCTTTTGAACGAAATCATGCAATACCGAACTCATTCTACTCTTTTCCGTGTAGATCCAATTACTCCCACTGGGCCTGAGACGCTCAGTGGTTCTATAAGAGCATGAACAGGGTTGGAGTACCGAACTCCATTCACGTGGTTATGGCTATTAAACCAACCTCTATTATCGAATCTATCTTTTTGCTCACAAAAGAGCCATAGGTCATCAATCGATCCTCGACTACAAAGTCCGCAGAACCCGTAATGGGTAATGGATAAACCATACTCCCACTACGCTCGGGTGGATCAAAATTCGATCTAGTTCAAGAGTATTTTGTGTTATCACCAACAACCGATGTTGGATGTGGTCTGATTTTAATCAGTTAGTAACTACCTTGAGTAAACGTACTTCAAGGTTCAAGGTTTTTCTTATTCATGGACTCTATCAGAAAGGATGCAACAGTATAACTGTCCCTTCCCGATTTCAAGAATCTTATAACAAACCTTTTTCTCAATGCTACAAGATATATAACGATCGGTCACTGACCGAACGTGTTCGCGAAATTCCCAATCTACCTTCAAGCACCGTGTGCTAAATGTTTATATTTATGGAAGTGGGCTGAACCAAATCCACACCTTATCCGTAAATTCCAAAGCATATTCTAGGTAGACTTCTCGGTCTTACATTTCAATGTAAACCGTTATTTTGCTTCCAATATCTTAATTGAGTTAAGCAGTGTATTGTAGCACATCTAAAACTATGTAAGACAATTTAACGGTTTCTTACTTAGTGAGAACATGTCACAATGAGGCAGGCTGAGCATCAGTCTCGAGGACTATGAATTGCCTATTCCAAGTATAGAATACTCTATCTCTGTTGAAAACAGAGAAACCTCAGAAATATTTTGGATAAACTTTCCGGAGTGTTTGAATAGTTATCGGACAAGAAGTCACTACTGGAAGCTCCTACTAGCTCAGTATCTTTCATCGCACCCGAAGGTCGTCATGAACAAGCTATGTTACTTCTTTATAACCATTATCCTTTCCCGATTGAAAGGAAACTTAGTCATTGAACCTTTGAGACAATATAACCAGGTGATCGAGAAAGGAATCACCCTAAGCCGCCTTCAAGTCTTGTCTTTTAGGGACTATGCACTAACTATGGAATATGAAGAAGCGTTTATCTAAATATAGAAACCAATTGCTTTTAATAGTTCTTAAGATGTGTTTTATATACATATTTCAAATGATTCTAATCGGTTTTGACTTTATCAAACAAAAGTCCGAGTCTTGGATTCGTACTACAAATGGTATATTCACTTTCTATACGACAAACAAATTATCGAATAGAAGGTAAATCCATTCGTTCCAACGAATCTTAAACAGAAAATAATTTTTTCGTGATATCCAAGGATTGAATCCGATATTCATTTCCTTATCTCACTCCCACTATTCTAGCTAAAATTAACTGCCCGTTGTTTACTCTTTTAATCGTTAAATGCACTGCTACCTTGTTCTTCCAAAGAACTTAGCTCGATAAAATCTCCAAGGATTCATAGGTTGGTGATCCAAAATCACTGTCCTTATCCTATGATTTTCAGTTAATTAATTTTCGGTTCAGCCTTAAAGTTTTCTCAGTTTAGGTGACTAACACTTGTAGACATATTCTCCCATTCTTGACTTTCCGTAAATGGAAACAGTCTTGAACCAACGGTTCGTTTGAGTAGACACTACTCTTGAACCGTGGGATGTCTATTTCGAGTGTTACTCGTCGGGACTTCTCGAATTTTCTAATATACCAGAAAAAACAACAAATCATAACATTAAAGCTCCCACTAGTTTATCGGTTCCAAATACCGTCTAACGAGCAATGCTTTATTTTTATGATTTTCCGATTTTTTCGATTAAAAAATCTTTCGTACATAGTTCCAATGTTTCAAGAAAAAAACAAATCATAGAACTCCCACTAGTTCATCGATTCCAAATATCGTCCAACAAGCGACATTTCATGACTTTCCCGTTTTTCAATTAGAACGGTTACGTGTGTAGTCAGTTACACTTTTCTAATGTTCTAGAAAAATAACAAATCATAAAGCTCCCACTAGTTCATCGATTCCAAATATCGTCCAACTAGTAACACTTCATGATTTTCCGATTTTTCAATTAGAAAATTACTCGTGTAATCACTATACACTCAAAATTCACTAGAAGAATTTCAAAGTCCGAAATCACCTTTGATAAAACTAAGTTTGTCTTCCGTTACGAATGACATTAGTGACATACCTGTATGTCACTCTGGTTTTTAAAAGGCTTAAGAGAAAATATCTCTTTCAAAAATTAATTGCATTATCGATTAACTAGTTCAACGTCCTAGTTACTTTCCACTTTTTAACGAAGTCAATACTAGTCAATTATAAATTTTAAACAATTTAGTAAGGGATATAATGCTGTAAATAAAATGACATATATTAGTTCAAATTTAACAATACTATATTATTTTATTTTAGGAATTGTAAACTAAAAAATAAGTCTACTCTACCATTCCAAGGTTTTAACCTCGCATCTCAGTGCCGCCGTAGGGTAGGTCAAAGAGATGACGGTTAAATCGAGACAATCTCATCAATGAATAACTTGTGAGAATCAAACATCCCACGAGAATCGAACATCCCTTTATTCATTGACTACCTTCCTTTTAGCCTAGATATTATCAAGAATACCCATGATGAGTGTGACCTAATATATCGGATCTCTTAGATACGCCCGAGTGTGCCGTCGTAGGATAGGTCGGTGACCCGGCGAGTACCTGTAAATCCTATCCTTTCGGAGACCAAGCCATGAATGTTGATAGGGTGAACACCATCCGTAGGGGACGAAATCAAAGCGCCCGCGAGGCGTCACCCTTCTCTCACTTACTTGTATCTATAGTAGAGGCCGTGGGGTTGGCTGTCGCCTCCCCCGCTCCCACTCAATAATTTGGAAGTGGTGGTGGGTTAACAAACCACGTCTTTTTGATGTTAACATAAAAGCAAATCAAATCAAGGATTCCGAATGGTGTCGGTAACGTAGGCAAGCCTACCCGTCCTATTCGTTGGAACATATGTGACAGTCGGACGAAGTCGGGTCAAGAGAGCCCCATTGAGATAAGAAGGAATCACCCCTCCGCTCGCCGGTGTAGCTTAATCTTGCCGGACCCCCGTGCATACATCACACTAGGAGGGTTAAGTCGGTCGAGCCTAGCTCAGTTGACCACCCAACCTATAAGCGAACCATTTTTATCCAAGATTTATTGTTCTTTTACCATCATTCAATCTCGTAGATACTACGAATCGAAAACGTGATCTCGTTTGGGCTTTAAGGCGGTTCACCGAGAACACACACCGAAAGGCTTAACGATTTCATAACCCGTCCTCGGATCTTTAATTAGTTACTAAATTAATTAATTACCACGTCTTAATTAAATTTCAACTAATTACGCGAGTTTGTATACATGCCTATTTTAATTACCAAAATTAAAATTCTACATGTATGCATGCAAAGTGGATTTATGATATGATGCATGTCATGGCAATTCCGATTTTATATCTATTTTATGATCAAACACATAAAAATAAATTATGAAAATTTAAACACCGAGATGGATTGTTGGTACCCCATATCTAATCTATCCTAGGAAAAATAAATTACAATCTAGTTGTCTTGAGTCTTGATCTTGAATCTTGAACTCGAACCGCCGGATCACGAACCACGAACACCCGAGAGGAGAAAAGGTCTTTTTAATTAAATAAAACCAATTTATTATAATTATCAAAAACCTTTTTAAATTTTATTATTATTATTATTATTATTATTAATGCGGCTGCTCCAAAAAAAAAAATTCCCTGATTTATTTTTATTTTTTTCGTTTATGTCGGCTGTAATTTAAATTATTTCCATAAAAAAAAATTTTATTTTTTATTTTTTTTGTTGATGATCTTCTGCCCTACGGCGGTGTGTCCAATAAAAAAAATTAGGTCAAACCCAAAAAAAAAAAATTTATACAGCCGCAACAGAAAACCCCAGCCGCATGCTAGTTATATTATACAGGACTTATAGCGATGCTTTTCAGCGTCGCAGAAAGTCCTGTAGCGCAGATTTTTAATTTAAAATCAGGTTTTTATCCGTTTCTCCTCGTTCATACCTTGGGTTTCGCCTTGATCTTCAATTTTCCAGCAAGATCTTCATATTTTCCAGCCCGGATATTCAAAATTACAATAAAAGGTGCTACTAATACATATAAATTTCGAAAATTGACATAAGTAAAATACAATTCCTATGCTCAATTGTTACTAAACAAAGGAGCTACAATAGATCTAACGAGTAAATAGTACCAACCCCAATCCATCTCTTCAACCAAGACATTCATAACATAAAAAAAAACATCAATTTCGGCCCCCTTTAAAAAAAATTGGGACAAAAAAATCTACATGTTTTCCACTCCTAGATCAAATATTTTATACGTATAAATATAGATCACCTTGGTCTCTGATACCACTGTTAGTAATATCATCCGCAACGGAAGCGATTTAAGGATCTAGATCTATAAAATACACGTAATAAAATAACTAGATCTATATCTACAAGGGGGTTGTAGATCATACCTCTTGGATCTCAAAATCCAAGTTGAAGAACCCCAATAGGATGAACGAAGGAAAGCGTGAAGAGCACCACGATCTTCCGTACGTGTGATCCAAGCAACTCCCGGTGGAAGGAAATCCTCGACTCGAACCCTTCCGATATGCTACCTAGAAAAATCTCCAAGATTTTCCCCCTTATCCCCTTGGCCGAATTTTTGCTCCTTCTCTCTAAGAGAAGTCGAAATTTATGTGTGTTAAAAGGCTTGGGAGAACTCTCTTTATATAGGAGAGTAAAACTTAACCTCCAAGGATTAAATAATTAATACAAAATCAATTATAATAATCATATTAAATAAAAGATAATTTCATAATATTCTAGAACAAATCTAGAATAATATTTATCTTTATTTCTTTCCATAAATATTTATCCAATAAATATTTTGTGCACATGTCTTATTAAATCACAAGAAAACTAATTTCTTGTTGATTAAAACAATGCAAAGGCCGAAAATTGTCACTTGTGACCTAGTCACAATAATTTTTGACTAACACACCAAATTGGGCCAAGATTATGAAAAATGTCTTTTCCACATATTTAATTATTTAGCCCAACTAATTTAATAGTCCACTAAACAATTAATTCACATATCGTTTTAATAAAGTCCAACAAGAACTAAATTAATATTATTAGGATTCGACGTCCGAGAATAGCTATGCTATATTAGGAGGCACGTCGGGGACCATGGACTAATAATCACGTCTCCGATAAATCAAATAAATAATTATCTTACGAATGTAATAATTATATTCGATAAATCAATCACAGAATATGCCACCATAATCCCATGATCGCACTCCTCCGATTATAAGATTATATTTATCTCTCACGAGAATAATAATAAGCATCCATTGATATAATCATTACATATGGATTAATCCTCCATAGACTCGCTCATTCTAAATCGGGAAGTTACCGTTAACCCTTTTTGTAACCTCTTATCCTTATTTACCATTAACTTCTAGTGATCAATTAATTCATACAACTCACTCGTAGCTAATCGGTGTAATATGAACTCCATCGATCGATCGGTTTCTAGGATTAACAAATAAGTGGAATCGTCTATCTACTTCCATAAATGGAAGGAATGGATTCCGTGACTGTGACAACACAGACTACTCACTCAATCCAAGACAAATGCCAAGATGGGGTAATTAATTCGATCACGACTCGGTGTAATCCTTAACCGTCAAGTCAAACCTCATACTTGATTCAAGCGGTTGGTCGTGATCACCTCGATTAAGATATATCCATAAATATGATCATCCATTGATTCGATAAGACTTCTCGATTACGAAATTATATCGTGAACTCTAATCAAATCGGTCCAAATTTCTATATGATATATCTATCATATATAAATGCCCCACTAGGTTCTCTTAACCGAAAGTCCGGATAAGACAATCACACCTATTGTGTTATGGGCGCATTAATAGCACGTTAAAGGAGAGACCCGATACTCTCGATTAACTTCACTATGGGCTAATTGTATTTTAAGTACATCTTCACTAACTCAATCCTCCCGTGTATATACCATAAACTGAGTTAAGTGATTACATAAACGATATACTTTAGGGTTTTCTGTAGTGTAATTACTATTGTCACATCGGTGAATATGAGAATAATAAATATGAATAACAATATCATTTCATTTATTAAATAAAACAATTACAAAATTGTCTTTCGGGCATCACACCTAACAGTACGTTGATAGCAGTGGTGGCTTCAACCGAAAGGGTTTCAGAAAGGACAGCAAAAAACTCTCATACCATGGTGATGTTAATTCGACCACGGGGAGCATGAACAAAACGTTCCCAACCTCCCTACATGACATGAATTTCACCCCACTCCTTTACCTTATGCATGTTTCGGCCTTTTCAACGAGAATGGGAGAGTGGCAAAAGTTAGAGAAATAACGATCACGGGCCGTTTCGGTAGAGTAATAGTAGTGGGGGTAGAGTAGCGGTGTTCGGGTTGTGAGACATTGGAGTTTGGAGAATTTGGTGGGAAAGTGAAGGGGATGAAGGGGAAGAGGGGGTTGACATGGCTGCAGAAGAAAGGAAAATAGTGGGTGAATTTTTTTGGTAGAAGAAAATAGGGGTAGGGTTTTAGTAGAGGAGAATAAAGGGTTTAAATAGAAAGAGGAAATCTGGTGAGGAGCTTCTGGTCGGCCCAAAAATATCACAGCCGGTGCAGACCGTGAAAATTCCGGCGTTCGCCGCATTTCGTGCTCATTTCCAAAAAATTTCTTTTTATTCCTATCATCCGGTAACCACATTCGATCCACAAGAAAGGTGACAGATTCGAACCTATGGCGGGCCACCCTCTGACTCCATCAAGTTGGGTGGCGGGTTAGCACCCTCGCCGCCTCAGACTGAAACAAATGCGCGCGCCCCCAAAGCGTAACGTCGTGTAAGTTCCTGTTTGTCACCCTATGGAGGTGAAATGATGACAGTGCAGAGTGTAGTCAGGTCGGCGTGAACCAGTAGTGGCCGGCGCAAACCGGGAAAATTCGGCGTGACGCGCATTAGACGACAAAAGGACAACAGAATTTCCGGCGTAGTTTCGAGATAGATTATCGTGAGACCGGATTTCTCAAATCACGATAGAGGCTATTGTTAGGTGTGATGCCCAAAAGACAATTTTGTAATTGTTTTATTTAATAAATGAAATGATATTATTATTCATATTTATTATTCTCATATTCACCAATGTGACAATAGTATTTACACTATAGAAAACCCAAAAGTATATCGTTTATGTAATCACTTAACTCAGTGTATGAGATATACATGGGAGGATTGAGTTAGTGAGGATATACTTAAAATACAATTAGACCGTGAGTGAAGTTAATCGAGTATCGGGTCTCTCCTTTAACGTGCTATTAATGCGCCTGCAACACGTGAGCGCGTGATTGTCTTATCCGGACTTTCGGTTAAGAGAACCTAATGGGGCATTTATATATGATAGATATATCATATAGAAATCGGACCGATTTGATTAGAGTTCATGATATAATTCCGTAATCGAGAAGTCTTATCGAATCAATGGATGATCATATTATGGATATATCTTAATCCTGAGGTGATCACATTCGACTGCTTGAATCAGTATGAGGTTTGACTTGACGGTTAAGGATTACACCGAGTCCGTGATCCGAATTACCCCATCTTGGCATTGTAATGGATTGAGTGAGTAGTCCGTGTTATCACGATACGGAATCCATTCCTTCCATTTATGGAAGTAGATAGACGATTCCTCTTTATTTGTTAATCCTAGAAACCGATCGATCGCTACGAGTTCATATTACAATCGATTAGCTACCAAAGAGTTGTATGAATTAATTGATCACTGGGGGTTAATGGTAGATAAGGATAAGATGTTCTAAAAGGGTTAACGGTAACTTCCCGATTTAGAATGAATAGTCTATGAAGGATTAATCCATATGTAATGATTATATCAATGGACGCCATTATTATTCTCGTGAGGAAATAAATATAATCTCATAATCGAGAGAGTGCGATCACGGGATTATGGTGCCATATTCCTGATTGATTTATCGAATATAATTATTCTCGTTCGTAAGAAAATTATTTATTTGATTTATCGGAGCCACTGATTATTAGTCCATGGTCCCCGACGTGCCTCCTATATAGCATAGCTATTCTCGGACGTCGAATCCTAATAATATTAATTTAGTTCTTATTGGACTTTATTAAAACGATATGTGAATTAATTGTTTAGTGGACTATTGAATTAGTTGGGCTAAATAATTAAATATGTGAAAATGACATTTTTCATAATCTTGGCCCAAAAGTATGTTATGGTCGAAATGCATTGTGACTAGGTCACAAGAGAGAAATTTCGCCCCATGCATTGTTTTAGGAAACAAGAAATTGTTTTCTTGTCTATTAATAAGACATTTGCATAAAATATTTATTGGATAAATATTTATGGTAAGAAATAAAGATAAATATTATTCTAGATTTGTTCTAGAATATTATGGAATTATTTTTATTTATTGGATTTATTTATTTGCATAATAAAAATCCTTGGAGGTTAAGTTTTACTCTCCTATATAAAGAGAGTTCTCCCAAGCCTTACAACACACATATTTTCGACTATCATCTCTTAGAGAGAAGATAGAATATTTTCGGCCAAAGGGGAGAAGAGAAAAATCTTCGAGGTTTTTCCGGGTAGCATATCGGAAGGATTCGAGACGAGAATTTCCTTCCACCGGGAGTTGCTTGGATCACACGTACGGAAGATCGTGGTGCTCTTCACATCTTCGTTTTTTATTTCTATTGCGGCTCTTCTACTTGGATTTTGAGATCCAAGAGATATGTTCTACAACCCCCTTGTAGATGTAGATCTAGTTATTTTATTACGTGTATTTTATAGATCTAGATCCTTAAATCGCTTCCGTTGCGGTTGGTATTACTAACAGTGGTATCAGTCGCCAATGTGATCTATATTTATACGTATAAAATATTAGATCTAGGAGTGGTAAACATGTAGATTTTTTTGTCCCAATTTTTTTTAAAAAAGGGGCCGAAAATTATGTTTTGATTATGAATGTCATGGTTGAAGAGATGGATTGGGGTTGGTATTGTTTACCCGTAGATCTATTTTGTAGCTCTTTTGATTAGTATCAATTGAGCATAGGATGTGTAATTTATTTTATGTCAAGCGAAAAATTGTAAAAGGTAGTACATTTTGTATTTAATTTTGATCCGGGTTCGAGACGACAAAGATGATGTGTTGAAGATCATGGTGTTGAAGATCATCAAGAAGGTAAAAACGGGAGGAGGCCGAATTGTTTAATTTAATTAGGTCTTGGTATTTTTATTTTTATTTTTATTTTTTTTATTTTTTTTGCGGCGGCAGCATTGTTTTTTCCTTAACTTGCATCACCAATTTTGGTTAACTTGCATATTGGTTTTGCCGACATAAAAAAATAAAAAATAAAAAATAAAATTAAAACCTAATTCTTTTTTTTTTTTTTGATATGTTCTGCCGTGAAGAAAAAAAAAAGAGAAAGTTTTTTTTTTTATTTTTAAAACAATTGATAATATAGATATTTTTTTTAATATATTGGTATATTACGGCCTCCTCTCTCGTCGTTCATGGTTCGTGGTATGAGATCGAAGCTTTGAAGATCCGGAAGTTCTCGAGTTCAAGATTCAAGATCAAGACTCAAGACATAGATTATGTAATTTGACTTTTCCTAGGATAGATTAGATACGGGGTTACCAACAATCCATCTCGGTGTTTAAATTTTCCGCAAATTTATTTTTTATGTGTTTGATCATAAAATAGATATAAAATCGGAATTGCCATGACATGCATCATATCATAAATCCACTACATGCATACATGTAGAATTTTAATTTTGGTAATTAAAATATGCATGTATACAAACTCGCGTAATTAGTTGAAATTTAATTAATACGTGGTAATTAATTTAGTAACTAATTAAAGATCTGAGGACGGGTTATGAAATCGTTAAGCCTTTTGGTGTGTGTTCTCGGTGAACCGCCGTAAAAGCCCAAACGAGATCACGTTTTCGATTCGTAGTGTCTACGAGATTGAATGATGGTAAAAGAACAATAAATCTTGGATAAAAACGGTTCGCCTATAGGGTTTGTGGTCAACTGAGCTAGGCTCGACCGACTTAACCCTCCTAGTGTGATGTATGCACGGGGGTCTGGCAAGACTAAGCTACACCAGCGAGCGGAGGGGTGATTCCTTCTTTTCTCAATAGGGCTCTCTTGACCCGACTTCGTCCGACTGTCACATATGTTCCAACGAATAGGACGGGTAGGCTTGCCTACGCGTTACCGACACACCATTCGTAATCCTTGATTTGATGTGCTTTTATGTTAACATCAAAAGACTTGGTTAGTTAACCCACCACCACTTCCAAAATATTGAGTGGGAGCGGGAGGCGACACCAACCCCACGGCCTCTACTATAGATACAAGTAAGTGAGAGAAGGGTGACGCCTCGCGGCGCTTTGATTTCGTCCCTCTACGGATGGTGTTCACCCCTATCAACATTCATGGCTTGGTCTCCGAAAGGATAGGATTTCCGGGTACTCGTCGGGTCACTGACCTATCCTACGACGGCATACTCGGGGCGTACCTAAGAGATCCGATATAGTAGGTCACACTCATAAAGGATATTTTTGGTAATATCTAGGCTAAAAAAGGAAGGTAGTCAATAAATAAAGGGATGTTCGATTCTCGTGGGATGTTTGATTCTCACAAGTTATTCATTGATGAGATTGTTTCGATTTAACCGTCATCTCTTTGACCTACCCTACGGCGGCATTGAGATGCGAGGTTAAAACCTTGGAATGGTAGAGTAGACTTACTTATAGTTTACAATTCCTAAAATAAATTATATAGTAGTGTTAAACTTGAATTAATACATGTCATTTTATTTACAGCATTATATCTCTTACTAAATTGCTTAAAATTTATAATTGACTAGTATTGACTTCTTTAAAAATTGGAAAGTAACTAGGACGTTGAACTAGTTAATCGATAATGCAATTATTTTTCGAAAGAGATATTTTCTCTTAAGCCTTTTAAAAACCAGAGTGACATATAGGTATGTCACTAGTGTCATTCGTGTCAAACGGAAGACAAACTTAGTTTGATCAAAGGTGATTTCGGACTTTGAAATTCTTTTAGTGAATTTTGAATGTGTAGTAATTACACGAGTAATTTTCTAATTGAAAAATCGGAAAATCATGAAGTATTACTAGTTGGACGATATTTGGAATCGATGAACTAGTGGGAGCTTTATGATTTGTTGTTTTTCTAGAACATTAGAAAAGTGTAACTGACTACACACATAACCGTTCTAATTGAAAAACCGGAAAGTCATGGAATGTCACTAGTTGGACGATATTTGGAATCGATGAACTAGTGGGAGTTCTATGATTTATTGTTTTTCTGGAAACATTGGAACTATGTACGAAAGATTTTCTAATCGGAAAAATCGGAAAATCATAAAAAAAAAATAAAGCATTGCTCGTTTGACGGTATTTGGAAGCGATAAACTAGTGGGAGCTTTAATGTTATGATTTGTTATTTTTTTCTGGTATATTAGAAAATCCGAGAAGTCCCGATGAGTAACACTCGAAATAGACATCCCACGGTTCAAGAGTAGTGTCTACTCAAACGAACCGCTGGTTCAAGACTGTTTCCATTCACGGAAAGTCAAGAATGGACGAATATGTCTAAAAGTGTTAGTCATCTAAACTGAGAAAACTTTAAGGCTGAACCGAAAAATTAATTAACTGAAATCATAGGATAAGGACAGTGATTTGGGATCACCAACCTATGAATCCTTGGCGATTTTCTCGAGCTAAGTTCTTTTGAAGAACAAGGTAGAAGTGCATTTAACGATTAAAGGAGTAAACAACGGGCAGTTAATTTTAGCTAGAATAGTGGGAGTGATATAAGGAAATGAATCTCGGATTCAATCCTTGGATATCGTGGAAAATTTATTTTTGGATTAAGATTCGTTGGAACGAATGGATTTACCTTCTATTCATTGATTTGTTTGTCGTATAGAAAGTGAATATACCATTTGTAGTACGAATCCAAGACTCGGACTATTGTTTGATAAAGTCAAAACCACTTAGAACTACTGAAATATGTATATAAAACACATCTTAAGAACTATTAAAAGCAATTGGTTTATATATTTAGATAAACGCTTCTTCATATTCCATAGTTAGTGCATAGTCCCTAAAAGACAAGACCTGAAGACTAGCTCAGGGTGATTCCTTTCTCCCAGTCTGGTTAAATTGTCTCAAAGGTTCAATGACTAAGTTTCCTTTCAATCGGGAAAGGATAATGGTTATAAAGAAGTAACATTGCTTGTTCATGACGACCTTCGGGGTCTGAAAAAAGACACAAGCTAGTAGGAGCTTCCGAGTAGTGACTTCTTGTCTGATAACTATTCAAACACTCCGGTTAGTTTATCCAAAATATTTTGAGGTTTCTCTGTTTTCAACAGAGATAGAGTATTATATACTCGGAATAGGCCATTCATAGTCCTAGGGACTGATGCTCGGCCTGCCTCATAGTGAAATGCTTCTCACTAAGTAAGACACCGTTAAATTGCCTTATATATTTTTTAGATGTGCCACAATACACTGCTTAACTCAATAAAGATATTAGAAGTGAAATTTCGGTTTACATTGAAGTGTAAGACCAAGAAGTCTATCTAGAATATGGTTTGGAATTTACGGATAAGGTATGGATTCGGTTCACCCCACTTCCATAAATATAAGCATTTAGCACACGATGCTTGAAGGTAGACTGGAAATTTCACGCATACGTTCGGTCAATGACCATTCGCGATATATCTTTTAACCTATTGAGTATAAAGGTTAGACATAGGATTCTTGAAACCGGGAAGGGACAGTTCTACTATTGCATCCTTTCTGATAGAGTCCATGAACAGCAAAACCTTAAACCTTGAAGTACGTTTACTAAAGGTAGTTACTAACTGATTAAAATCAGACCACATCCAACATCGGTTGTTGGTGATAACATTAAATACTACTAAACTAGATCAGAATTTCGATCCACCAAGTAAGTATTGGGAGTATGGTTTATCCATTACCCATTATGGGTTCTCATGGACTTTGTAGTCCGAGGATCGATTGATGACCTATGGCTCTTTTGTGAGCAAAGATAGGATTATGATAATAGATGTTGGTTTAATAGCCATAACCCTGTGAATAGAGATCGGTACTCCAGTTCTGTTCATACTCTTGTAGAACCACCTGAGCGTCTCAGGCCTAGTGGGAGTAATTGGATCTACACGGAAAAAAGTAGAATGAATAGGAAAGTTTATCTTTCAGAGCAAAGCTTGAGTGGTCGAGGGGTAATTCCCTAAGAAGTAAAGAGTTAATCAGACCTTGAACTCTCTTACCACTTAGTATTGCATTATTAGGTTCAAAAGAAAATTGGGGCTATTCCCTGAGACTTTCTTGCCATACAAACGGAGTCTGGATTCATTCAAAATGTATGGTATTGCCTTATGAACTTATGACAGATGACTGCCAAGGCTTATGTCCTTTGTGGATAAAAAGCAAACCTCTCGGTCAATGGAAGTCATATATTTCTACAATATGTGGATTTGACCAGAATATTGATAAGTCTTTTGTAGACTGGATAACAATTTTAGTACAGTAGTGAATATATATACATATATTAGTGTTTGTGAAGGATAACACCGCACTACTTGGAATCAACATGGGTGTGTTATCCAAGTCGACCGACAATGCCACAATTCTCTCGCAATGAGATTTGGACAACATCCTAAAGAGTTTGACTCGGTCGAATTCATTAGAATCGATCACCGGTTTCCCATCCATCTTATTGGTTAAGATGATGCATCCGTATGCAACATTCAACGAGGAAGTTCTACCCTATTCCTCAGAATGACTCTCTAAATCTTCGGATCAAGAGAAATGGGATAGATTCTCTTTCTAGTAAGAGATGGTCGGGTTATTGAACGTCAATTTTGATCGAATCTTAGATTCGGCGGTTAACAAAGCAAGTTTAGTATGTCCTTTAGTATCTTGAAGAGAACGAGGAATAATATGCGGACATATTCATGTATGAACTTGGATATGTGTGATACACTGATTTTGACTTTCAATGATTGAGGATGATCGTTAAGTCGATCTCGGCTCAAGTGTTTACTCTTGTGTTGAAGCTATTGCCTGGAGGAATCCAGCAACGCCAACTCGACTTTAACTAGTTGGGTGATTAGCGGCTTTTGTAGTAGCTATAGAGGCGATATAGCTTAAGGATTTCCTTTTCATATCTGGAGTGATTCTAGTTATGGAAGCCGATACCACATCATTGTGCACACGATGAAGGGGTAGCTTATAAGGATTTTCGAAATCACTAGAGGTCAAAAGCATATTGGGAAAGTACCATATGATTAGATGGACCGGTAACGTTTCGATTCTACGGATCGTCTCGAGCCGACAACCCGACTAATCATTAAGACACGTGACATTTAGATGTAGGTACTCCCGAGTCAACGACCCATCCTACGATGGCACACTCGGAGTGTACTTTGTCATCTGGCAATGGTTATGATATGCTTAGTGGGTACTAGAATATATGATGGATCTTCATTTGCTTTAGAGCAAGTGGGAGTGATAGTTTGTTGTATTTTAAATAATAGGGTGTGCTCTAAAACAATTAATCACATGCTTTCGTGCAAGTGGGAGATTGTTAGGTGTGATGCCCGAAAGACAATTTTGTAATTGTTTTATTTAATAAATGAAATGATATTATTATTCATATTTATTATTCTCATATTCACCGATGTGACAATAGTATTTACACTACATAAAACCCAAAAGTATATCGTTTATGTAATCACTTAACTCTGTGTATGGGATATACATGGGAGGATTGAGTTGGTGAATATATACTTAAAATACAATTAGCCCGTAGTGAAGTTAATCGAGAGTATCGGGTCTCTCCTTTAACGTGCTATTAATGCGCCCAGAACACAGTAGGTGTGATTGTCTTATCCGGACTTTCGGTTAAGAGAACCTAGTAGGGCATTTATATATGATAGATATATCATACAGGGCTGGACCGATTTGATTATAGTTCACGATATAATTCCATAATCGAAAGTCTTATCGAATCAATGGATGATCATATTTATGGATATATCTTAATCTCGAGGTGATCACAATGATCGCTTGAATCGATGAGGTTTGACTTGACGGTTAAGGATTACACCGAGTCCTGCGTGATCTCAATTACCCCATCTTGGCATTGTACCGGATTGAGTGAGTAGTCCGTGTTATCATAGATACGAATCCATTCCTTCCATTTATGGAAGTAGATAGACAGCTTCCTTTATTTGTTAATCCTAGAAACGATCGATCGCGCGACTTCATATTACACTGATTAGCTACCAGTGAGTTGTATGAATTAATTGATCACTAAGGGGTTAATGGCAGATAATGATAAGATGTTCTAAAAAGGGTTAACGGTAACTTCCTGATTTAGAATCAACAGTCTATGGAGGATTAATCCATATGTAATGATTATATCAATGGACGCTTATTATTATTCTCGTGAGGAGATAAATATAATCTCATAATCGGAGGAGTGCAGTCACGGGATTATGGTGGCATATTCCTGTGATTGATTTATCGAATATAATTATTCTGTTCGTAAGAAAATTATTTATTTGATTTATCGGAGCCGCTGATTATTAGTCCAAGGTCCCCGACGTGCCACATATATAGCATAGCTATTCTCGGACATCGAATCCTAATAATATTAATTTAGTTATTATTGGACTTTATTAAAGGGCCAATTATTTAAAAGGACTGATTTTCAACTTATTAGGGGTAATAGGACACTCCGAAATCTTATTTAGTTATAAGGACATTCTAATTTCAAGTGGATAAAGAGGAAGAAGGAAAAAAAGGAAGCAAGGGGAAAAAAAAAAAAGTGGGGAAAAAAAAAAAAAAACGCTCGCTTTTTTTTTTTTTTTTTTTTTTTTTTTTTTTTTTTCACCATATTCTAAATGTCATATATTTTGATCTAAACCTCGGATCATCATAATTTTTTCACTAAAATTCATATTTTTTTGTCTTCTTTATTCTAAAATCAAATTTGATATTTTTCAGAATAAATTTCATAAAATCAATTTTTTTCTTCATAAAAATCGACGTGACGTATTGATCACCGTCATGCATTGACCACCTACCCGGATGCATTGGCCACCGGGATCCATTAACTACCCCGATGCATTCACCGCCGCGATTCATTGGCTACCATGCTGTATTGACCGCTGCGATCCATTGGCAACCTTGATCAGTGACATCTCATTGTAGTGATTTATGTAATGACGTCTCATTGTAGCGATTTATGCAAAGGACTTCTTATTGTAGCGATCTATGCAAAGATGTCTTATTGTATCGAATTATGCAATGGACGTGTTATTGTAACGATTTATGCAATGACGTGTTATTGTAACAATTTATGTATACCTTTGGTTGTAAAATATGCATTTAAACCAAAAAAAAAAGAAATACAGCTTATTTTACAAAGTTATCGAAAATTTAAACCAACACTAATCAAATAAACCAACATCAATCAAATATTTAAAGATAACAAAGAAATAAAGTTACTTTACAAAGTTATCAAATGTGTGTATCAAGTTGTATATGCGGTGACATCAATATCATTGCATCGCTTATCTAATTGTAAATACAATCATCAATGTCACCGCTTGTGACATCAATGTCACCGCATAAGTCATCAATGTCACCGCTCGAGACATCAATGTCACCGCAAAAGTCGCAATGTCCCCAGCATCGACATCGATGTCACCGCGATAAGTCGCCAATGTCACCGCATAAGTCGCCAATGTCACCGCATAAAACCTAACAATCAGATCGGGCCACCACGCTCTTGTTTTGCATTTCTCCAAATGTGGAGCTTTTAATATGGATAGAAGTACAAGTTTGGTGAAACAACAAAGACTCTTCACTATGACTTTGTAATGGCCACACGTTGTTTGTGCCCTCCTGATAATTGGATTCATTGTGGAATCCCTCAATTCTTTAACACGATCTTGAATGTTTAGCTTAATGTCCCTGCATCATTCATCAATGTCACTGCATCGGTCATCAATGTCACTGCATAAGTCATCAATGTCATCGCTTGTAAATCAATGTCACCGCATAAGTCATCAATGTCACCGCTTTGAGACATCAATGTCAATCGCATCTTAAAAAAATCAATGTCACCAATTTTTTTTTTTTTTCCAAATACTTTCATATTTTTTTTTTTCCTCCAAAGCTAAGCTTTTTTTTTTTTTTTTTTTCCCCTTCCTTCCTTCCTTTTTCTTCTTTATCCATTTGAAATTAGAATGTCCTTATAACTAAATAAGTTTCCTTCTTAAAATTAGAATGTCCTTATAACTAAATAAGATTTTGGAGTGTCCTAAATGATCATTAATTCTCTAACGACGGCCTTATAACTAATTTGCACTTTATTAAAACGATATGTGAATTAATTGTTTAGTGGACTATTAAATTAGTTGGGATAAATAATTAAATATGTGAAAAAGACATTTTTCATAATCTTGGCCCAAAAGTGTGTTATGGTCGAAATGTATTGTGACTAGGTCACAAGAGAGAAATTTCGCCCCATGCATTGTTTTAGGAAACAAGAAATTGTTTTCTTGTGTATTAATAAGACATGTGCATAAAATATTTATTGGATAAATATTTATGGTAAGAAATAAAGATAAATATTATTCTAGATTTGTTCTAGAATATTATGGAATTATTTTTATTTATTGGATTTATTTATTTGCATAATAAAAATCCTTGGAGGTTAAGTTTTACTCTCCTATATAAAGAGAGTTCTCCCAAACCTTACAACACACATATTTTCGACTATCATCTCTTAGAGAGAAGATAGAATATTTTCGGCCAAAGGGGAGAAGAGAAAAATCTTGGAGGTTTTTCCGGGTAGCATATCGGAAGGATTCGAGACGAGAATTTCCTTCCACCGGGAGTTGCTTGGATCACACGTACGGAAGATCGTGGTGCTCTTCACATCTTCGATTGTTATCTCTATTGCGGCTCTTCTGCTTGGATTTTGAGATCCAAGAGGTATGTTCTACAACCCCATTGTAGATGTAGATCTAGTTATTTTATTACGTGTATTTTATAGATCTAGATCCTTAAATCGCTTCCGTTGCGGATGATATTACTAACAGCTAAATGTTTGCCGCAGAGCCAAAAACCAAAATAAAACAACACAGGGGATGAAAATATGCTCAAAAAGGGAGCATAATTTATTCATAAAAGATCAACACTTGCACTACGTGCATCAACCAAAAGCTAAGCGCGTCAAAGATGCTAATAATGTTTTTAAACCAATCAACAAATCCAACGTAGTTTTTAACAAAATGATAAGAAAGTGGGAACCATATGCGGCAATCCAACTAACAAAACAAAGTTTTTAGGAATTGATAAAAATATCTCAAATGTCCGAATCCGTCTCGGACTCATCCATCCCGGTCTCTGAATAGTTTCTCAAAAGCACATATTTTTCTAGGATGCCGCATCGTGTCTCGTACTTCAAGATTTGTTCAACAATAAGTTGAGAGTCGTAAAAGACTTCCACATTCTTTACCCTCATTTCTCTTGCAAGGTCAAGTCCGCGATCATGACCTCATACTCGGCTTGATTGTTTGTGGCCGAGAACTTGAATTTGAGAGCCTTTTCTATTTCCTCCGCTGCCTCGGATCGAGTAGAATTATGCCCGCACTGCATCCCTTTGATTGGATGCCCCACCACATATAACCGCCAACAATGATCAGGCTTTTGTGAGGCTGAATCGAGCTTAACTGGGTCCTGCTTGATCGGCCGACACCGGCGAGCTTACTATTTCTGTATTGAAGCTTGACTCGATGACAAAATCTTCCAAGGCTTGAGCCTTGATTGCTTTCCTCGGTTGATACTGAATATCGAACTTTATGATCCCGATAACCCATCGAAGCAAATGACCTGAAAGGTCGGGTTTGTGCAAAATTTGACGCATGGGACTATCTGTTAAGACAACTACTGTGTGTGAAGTAGACCATGAGTTTGCGGGTAGCAATGACAAGCGAGTAGGCTAATTTTTCCATATTAAAATAACGGCTCTCCACTAGACTGAGAGCTTTCCTTACATAGTAAACGGGATTTGGGAGAGTTCCGGTCTCCTTTACAAGAACGGCGGCTACAGCCCGATCTGAGGCCGCCTGGAACAGAAGAAAAACATCCCCCTCTGTGAGGCTAACAAGTAGTGTTGGATTCCTCAAATATTTTTGGAGGGCTTGAAAGGCCTTGAAGCACTCTTCATCCCATGTGAATGCCTTGCTACCTTTGAGAATTTTGAAGATATGAAGACATTTTTAAGCTAATTTTGAAATGAACTGCCCAGGGCGATGATCCTACCATTGAGTCTTCATACCTCTTCGATCGTGGTAGGTTCCCTCATATTGAGTAGTGCATGAATTTTCTCGGGATTAGCCTTGGTCCCGCGATGACTGACCAAAAAACCAATGAACTTGCCCACACCCACACCTACACCAAACATGTATTTGACTGGATAGAGCTTCATTGAGTGCCTCCGAACATTCTCGAAGGTTTCCTTGAGGTCGGCGGTATGACCGTCGCTTGGAGCCTTTACAACCATGTCATCTATGTAGTCTTCCATATTCCTTCTGATTTACGAGCTGAAGACTTTATTTACCATTCTCTGATAGGTTGAGCCCGGGTTCTTCAGCCGGAAGGGTATCGTTTCGTAATAATATAGACCCCTAACAGCTCTGAATGTTGTTTTCTCTTTATCTGATTTCAGCCATTTGTACCTGATGATAATCAGAGTAGGCATCCAAGAAACTGAGGGTATCAAACCCGGCAATAGAGTCGACCGGCCGATCGATCCTGGGTAGTTGGAATGGATCTTTCAGACATGCATTGTTGATATCCGTGAAGTCGACACACATCCTCCACTTGCCATTTTGTTTCTTTACCATCACTATGTTCACAAGCCAAGTAAGATAGGCTAACTATTTGATTATCCCGGCTTGAAGAAGCTTTTCAATCTCTTCCTTTATAGCAGCCTCCTTTTCAATCGTAAACTGTCAGGCTCGATGCTGTATTGGCTTGAAAGTGGTGCCGGCGTTCAGATGATGTAAATGCGACCTCGGCTTAACGACTCTCATATCCGTTACTACCCATGGAAAAGCATCAATGTTTGCCTTTAGCTGGGCGATCAGATCTTCATTTACTATCGTGGGAATATGAGCTGCTATCTTGACTTTTTGGTCGGGATAGTCATCGCAATGACTACCTCAATCACCTCCGTCGTCGGCGAAAAACCGCTCATCCTCGACCTTTAAGGTCTCGTGATTCAACTTCAAGAGGGATGAGTTCCTTCACCATCCTCATCATACACGTGCCCGCCTCTATGTATGGTCGCTTCAGCGTGCCTTCTTGTTTTTTGTCCTCGCATTATGAATAACAAAGAGGATCGCCAAGGGCTCACCGACCGAAACCCCAATTCCGCCTCCGTAAAACTTAGCTCAGAATGAGGAATTGAGACAAACATCTCAAACCGCCTCAAAGCTAGTGCTCCCAAAATCATGTTGTAATTCAATTGGAGATCTACTACAAGAAAAGTTACATTTTCTTCGTAGAAGGTGCATAGTCTCCCACGTGCATATCTAAGTCGATGCCCATTTGACCTGGATTCTATGATTGGTAAAACCTCAAAGAGTTCTATTGTGTGGCTCTAACACCTGAGTCGCCAAAACCAAGCTCCTTGAAATGCTTGTGTAGTACATAATATCACGGCATGCCCCGTGCAGTTCATAACCATGCTAAGCAATGCTATGTTAACGATCACCGAAATGCTGAGGCAAGAATCCTCTACGTTAGTTGCTGTTACAAGCACTCTACGGGTAAAGGCAAGTGGTTGCTCGTTCTCACATAGGATTGTCGGATTTTCCATATGTTTGTGGATAGAACCTGTTAGACATATTTTAGTTTTAATGATGAGTGCCAGACTAGCTATTATAGGGCAAAGGCAAAATGATGTCTAGATTGAATGTATAAGTTTACTAGAGTTTGTTCTTTGTATAAGTTTGATCAAACAAGCACTGTAAAGAGGTCGGCTGACTTGTTCAGTAGACCTATCTCGGTCAGTAGAGTGTCTAGGACCTGCTGATGGTAGAAGGCTAAGGGTTCAAACTCAATATTGAAGGCTAAGGGAACAAACATAGTATTTAAAAGTCAAGTATATAGGATCAGAATTTAGGGAAGTCTGTGATGACCTAAACTTATCACATATACCTTGTGTAGAAGGTCTGAGTTCCATTAAAAGTAAAGTGATGACTGGAACTTAGTTATTTTTAAAATAGTTTACGCTTAACTTCAAAATAAAACGTTGGATGAGAAGCGATCCACCAAGTGTTTATAAAATACAAATTGCCTATAAGTCACCAACATATATGAACTTTAGCAGACCAATACAACAGGTGTCTGCTGAATGTAAAAGTCGAATTAATCCAAGTTTTTCTGGAAGATTAAATAGATAAGGATGAATTACAAGCAATGGATTAATCAGTCAATCAATAGCTAAGATGAAATGGACTTTGTAAGTATTTCAAAGCCATATCCAATGGAATAATCTTATTGGTTGACAGACTGGACTGTCAGAAGGACACTGACAATGTCAATAAGGTACAACAGAGGTATTTTTAGGAATATTCAGATAATTCTCTAACGGTTGTATTTCAAATTCAAATTCAAATCACAGGATCTACACCTATAAATAGAGGACTCCTGATTCAGATTACAAGACGAACAATCAAGGCAAGGAACTAAGTTTTTGAGCAAGAAATTGAACGAAGTAAAATCTTACCCTGTTGATACTACCTGAGCTTTAACTTATTGATCAAGGATTTTCTTCAAGTGTTTAACATTCTCGAAGGTTTCCTTGAGGTCGGCGGTATGACCGTCGCTTGGAGCCTTTACAACCATGTCATCTATGTAGTCTTCCATATTCCTTCTGATTTACGAGCTGAAGACTTTATTTACCATTCTCTGATAGGTTGAGCCCGGGTTCTTCAGCCGGAAGGGTATCGTTTCGTAATAATATAGACCCCTAACAGCTCTGAATGTTGTTTTCTCTTTATCTGATTTCAGCCATTGGTACCTGATGATAATCAGAGTAGGCATCCAAGAAACTGAGGGTATCAAACCCGGCAATAGAGTCGACCGGCCGATCGATCCTGGGTAGTTGGAATGGATCTTTCAGACATGCATTGTTGATATCCGTGAAGTCGACACACATCCTCCACTTGCCATTTTGTTTCTTTACCATCACTATGTTCACAAGCCAAGTAAGATAGGCTAACTATTTGATTATCCCGGCTTGAAGAAGCTTTTCAATCTCTTCCTTTATAGCAGCCTCCTTTTCAATCGTAAACTGTCAGGCTCGATGCTGTATTGGCTTGAAAGTGGTGCCGGCGTTCAGATGATGTAGTACGACCTCGGGCTTAATGACTCTCATATCCGTTACTACCCATGGAAAAGCATCAATGTTTGCCTTTAGCTGGGCGATCAGATCTTCATTTACTATCGTGGGAATATGAGCTGCTATCTTGACTTTTTGGTCGGGATAGTCATCGTTAATGACTACCTCAATCAGCTCACCGTCAGCGGCGAAATCCGGCTCATCCCTGACCTTTAAGGTCTCGCATTCAACTTCAAGAGGGATGAGTTCCTTCACCATCCTCATCATACACGTGCCCGTCTCTATGTATGGCTATTCAAGGCAGGCCTTCTTGTTTTTTGTCCTCGCATTATGAATAACAGTGAGGATCGCTGCGGGCTCACTGACCGAAACCCCAATTCCGCCCTCCGTGTAAAACTTAGCCTGCAAATGAGGAATTGAGACAAACATCTGAAACCGTCTCAAAGCTAGTGCTCCCAAAATCATGTTGTAATTCAATTGGAGATCTACTACAAGAAAAGTTACATTTTCTGTTCAGAAAGGTGCATAGTCTCCCACGTGCATATCTAAGTCGATGCCCATTTGACCTGGATTCTATGATTGGTAAAACCCTCAAAGAGTTCTATTGTGTGGCCTAACACTGGAGTCGCCAAAACCAAGCTCCTTGAAACAGTTGTAGTACATAATATCACGGCATGCCCCCGTGCAGTTCATAACCATGCTAAGCAATGCTATGTTAACGATCACCGAAATGCTGAGGCAAGAATCCTCTACGTTAGTTGCTGTTACAAGCACTCTACGGGTAAAGGCAAGTGGTTGCTCGTTCTCACATAGGATTGTCGGATTTTCCATATGTTTGTGGATAGAACCTGTTAGACATATTTTAGTTTTAATGATGAGTGCCAGACTAGCTATTATAGGGCAAAGGCAAAATGATGTCTAGATTGAATGTATAAGTTTACTAGAGTTTGTTCTTTGTATAAGTTTGATCAAACAAGCACTGTAAAGAGGTCGGCTGACTTGTTCAGTAGACCTATCTCGGTCAGTAGAGTGTCTAGGACCTGCTGATGGTAGAAGGCTAAGGGTTCAAACTCAATATTGAAGGCTAAGGGAACAAACATAGTATTTAAAAGTCAAGTATATAGGATCAGAATTTAGGGAAGTCTGTGATAACCTAAACTTATCACATATACCTTGTGTAGAAGGTCTGAGTTCCATTAAAAGTAAAGTGATGACTGGAACTTAGTTATTTTTAAAATAGTTTACGCTAACTTCAAAATAAAACGTTGGATGAGAAGCAGTCAGCTGAAGTGTTTATAAAATACAGCCGTCTATAAGTCAGCTGAACATATATGAACTTTAGCAGACCAATACAACAGGTGTCTGCTGAATGTAAAAGTCGAATTAATCCAAGTTTTTCTGGAAGATTAAATAGATAAGGATGAATTACAAGCAATGGATTAATCAGTCAATCAATAGCTAAGATGAAATGGACTTTGTAAGTATTTCAAAGCCATATCCAATGGAATAATCTTATTGGTTGACAGACTGGACTGTCAGAAGGACACTGACAATGTCAATAAGGTACAACAGAGGTATTTTTAGGAATATTCAGATAATTCTCTAACGGTTGTATTTCAAATTCAAATTCAAATCACAGGATCTACACCTATAAATAGAGGACTCCTGATTCAGATTACAAGACGAACAATCAAGGCAAGGAACTAAGTTTTTGAGCAAGAAATTGAACGAAGTAAAATCTTACCCTGTTGATACTACCTGAGCTTTAACTTATTGATCAAGGATTTTCTACAAGTGTTTCTGCAATCAAGTTCTATCCAGTATACACACTTGAAGTCTACATGCTACTAATCATATCATGTTGATTATAAGCTTGGTGAAAGCTAAATCACATTCTTGATTCAACCCCTTCTTTTTCAAGAAGAACCTACAGATAGATAAGCACTGCTGAATTGTCAAGGATGGTTGTGTTTTGTGGTGGAGCTGGTGAAGAAGCAATCCTACCCTTCAAGGACCAATGGAATACTTAGGAGCATCAATCCTACCTGTTTTTAGTGTTCAGTTTGTGAAGCCAAAGTCATTTGTCAAGGACAAATAGTTTAGGGATTTTTCTAACAGCTATCTCAAAGTCTCTAGTGAATTTCCTCCAACATCGCAAGAGAATAGTGAATTGATAGGATTACACCACCTGGAACCACTATAAAACTTGTCTACTTTACTTTACTGCATTTACTTTCTGCAATTTACTTTATTTGAATTCTTGTCACATCAATCCACCAAACTAGCTACTGAATCACATTACATACACTGCTGAGTATCCAATACATAGTATCATATTTAAAACAAAAAGTAGCAAGGCTTAGTTTAATATATTCCGCTGCAACAAATTCAATAGATTCAATAGTCGTTAGATGCATTGAAGGTCAAGATACTATTGACCTCGCCGAGTTTGTAAAACTCAAAAAAGTTTCTAAGTGTTAAGTTTATTCAACCCCCCTTCTAAAATTAACCAAAGCCTTTTCAAGGGACCAACAATTGGTATCAGAGCAGAGCTTCTGTTATGAAGTAATCCTACTTGTTGTGCTTGTGAAAAATCTTTGAAAAGTTTTCCAAGTTTCTGTTTTCAAGTTTTTGCATCATGGATAACAACTAGTATGCTAGGACAATGTTGATGTGCTCTCTAGATCGTTTTGATGATTATAAGCGTCGTATGCTAGCTTATCTAGCTGCAACTCATGAAGAGATGATGGATGTGCTGATTGATGGACCACTTGAGATCACCAATGTCATAACTGTGGATGGCCTGAATCAGATAGTTCCTAAGCCAAAGAGTGACTGAGGTGCTGTAGAAAGAAAAATGGCAAACCTGAACAATATTTCTATTGATATTATCTGCAAAACTCTACATAGCAATATGTACATGAAGGTGAAAGATTGCAAAACTGCCAAAGAACTATGGGAAAGATTGAAACTTATCTATGAAGGCACTGATGCAATCAAAATGAATAAGATCAGTGTGGCTAAGCAAAAGTTTCAAGAGTTCAAGATGAAATCTAATGAGACCATTGAACAGATGGAATCTAGGTTCAATGCCATTTTGGATGAACTCACTCTACTAAATGTTGTTTATACAAAAGAAGAGATCAACACCAGGATTCTCAAAGATTTTCCTGCAAAAGAAGTTTGGGAAATGAAGGTCACTACTATATAAGAGTCTCGGAGACTACATGAGGAAGATACCTTCAAATTGTTCTCTAATCTTAAAGCCTACGAATTCCACAAGGACCTTGTTGCAAGTGATGAAAAAGAAGCAACAAAGACAACAACACTGGCTACTGCTCATAAAGAAGAATCATCAAATGTTCAAGATGATGTGCTAGATGAAATGCAAGAGCCAATAGCCTTACTGACCAAAAGAATCAGAATGATGAAATCTGGAAAGGTGTCTCCAAGGAATTCTGGCAAGAAAACAACTAAGAAAAAGGATGAATCAAAGAAGGATCACTTTATGTGCTTTAATTGCAAGAAATCAGGACACTTCAAACCTGACTGTCCTAAGTTAAAACAAAAGAAGTGTTGGGCGACAAAGACTCGCCTCACATGTTAGTTCAACCCATGGCGCCAGAATGGTGTGATTTAAGGAAATAAAGTTGCGCTTTACTACCACCAATTGGTTTTAGTACAACGGTAAGCGCTTGATCCTAAGAATTGGTATCGAGAGAAGGTCATGGGTTCAATCCTGGCAACAACATTTACGTGGTAATCCATTCCCGCCCATGGCATACTACGGGTGTCACGGTTGGAGTGGGTAGCAGTCTTTGGGGATTGTTGGGCGTGACAAAGACTGCCCTCACATGTTAGTTCAACCCATGGCGCTGTAATGGTGTGATTTAAGGAAATAAAGTTGTGCCTTTACTACCACCAATTGGTTTTAGTACAACGGTAAGCGCTTGATCCTAAGAAGAACGATCATGACTTCCTATTTCTTAACTGCCAGAAGCCTAGACATTTCAGACCTGACTGTCAAGACCTGCTGAAGAACAAAGGTCAGCAGAGGAGATATGGTAGAAAAGCATTGGTTGCTGATGATGAATCTGGCTATGAAGTGGAATCAGAAAAAATAATTGAATCAGATGACACTGCTCTCATAGAACATATAGACAATTATGCTTTCATGGCTCATATGGATGAAGCTAATGAGGTATACAATTCTGTATCTATGAACACTCCTGCTGAAAGTGATTGTGAGTGTACTGGTGGTCCTAATCCAAAAATTTCTGACAATGAAGTGCCTCTAGATGCCCTTCTTAATCAACTGAGGATAATACAATATGGTTATGAGATTGTGAAGGCTAAAAGAGAAGCACTTCAAGCAGAAATCCAATGATTGAATACTGAATTAAGAATTCTCAAGGGCAAGGAAATTTGTTATGAACAGAATCAGTATAAGTCTGTTGCACTAGTAGTAGCAACTGAACTTGCTACATAATCAAGTTCCACAAATACATTCAAATCTGGGAAGCCTTATGGTGATAGAACAGGCCTTGGATTTGAAACTCAACAATCTTCTAAGGATGGATCATGTAATTCTGCTGAACCTAGTACCAGAATTGGTCCTCAGTTTGTGGCTGCATAAGATCTAGAAATTCCAAAGGTTACTGAGGCAGTAAAGCCTACTGAGAATGCTTTAAAGAAGCAAAATCAGATGTCCAAAGGGACAGAAACACCTAACAAAAAGGTTAATTCCAAGGGTAGGTCTGCTTGACCCTCTAGACCTACTGATAGCAGACCTGCTGCGAAGTCCGCTGGACAACCAAAGGGTAAAAACCAGAAATATTCGAAGGATAAGAATGTTAAACCCAAGAATTTTAATCATTCAAGGGATACTTATCTCAGAGGGAAAGGTAGATTGTTCCCTACTGATGAAGATTGGAATATTCCTACCCCTACTGCTAAAAACAGTAAATTTAACCATAATGCTAAGGCTAGACCTCAATAGTGGAATTAGCAGAGACCACATTACAAGGCTATTCCTGACAGACAGCAATCCTATGGTTATGCTAATGCTTCTAACAACAGAAATCACTTCAAACAACATTATGTACCAAAAGGCCAGAAAACATATGTGAATGCTACACAACCAAATGTTAGATTCTATGGAAATGTAGCATACATATATAAACAAAAGTGCAACACTTTCCAAAGAAGAACTTATGGAAATTTTCCAAGTGTTGTGCTTACCACTGACCACTATGGACCCAAACAGGTTTGGGTACCTAAAACACATTAAATTTGTTTTGTAGGGTGTCTGGTACTTTGACAGTGGATGTTCCAGACATATGACGAGAAGTAAGAACTGTTTGATATGGCAAAGGATGGACCAAAAGTCAATTTTGGAAACAAAGATACACCAGGATATACAAGAGGGTGTGGAACACTGGTGAGGAATGGATTGACAATCAAAAATGTTGCATATGTTGAAGGCTTGGACTACAATCTGCTGAGCACTGGACAATTTTGTGACATAGGTTACAAAGTCACCTTTGACAAAGCCTATTGCATTGTGATGAGCGAAATGGGAGAACATGTTGTACTAGCTGGAAGAAGACAACCAAACATGTATGTGGTAGGTAGGACTACTGATGTTCCAGAAACATGTCTTATTGTGAATACAAAGTCAGAACTGAATTGGTTGTGGCACAAGAAGTTGAATCATGTAGACTTTGATGATATCAATCAGTTGGTGAAGAAGAATTTAGTGATTTGTTTACCTGAGATCACATACAAGAAAGATGGAATATGTGATGCCTGTCAGCAAGGTAAACAAACAAAATCAAGCATCAAGTCAAAGACTAAACAATCAACCAACAGAGTGTCGGAATTGATGTATATGGATATATTTGGACCAGTGATACCAATAAGCATAACATGAATGAAGTACACTCTGGTAGTTGTGGATGATTATTCAAGATATACTTGGGTTATTTTCCTGAACAAGAAAAGTGAAACACTTCAAAAGATGCCTAAACTTTTGAAGAGACTACAGAATGAGAAAAGTGTCACAGTAGTGAAGATCAGATCAGACAATGGTACCGAGTTCCTGATAGGAACCAACTTTACAAGACATTTACATGCAGTTCAAATTTACGATTATCACATTTCTCGGCATGTTTCGGGTGAGTTTAGACCCTATTTTGAGTATTAAATGAGGATTTATTGCACGGCGAGTGATCACGGGTTTTCCGTAAACTCGACCTTATTTTAGCATTTTATACTCGTTTTTCCCGAGCACCCGTAGTTTGCGGGGTTATGCATTTGCTTGTTGTTTTCATATGGATGCAGGACTAGGGTGTCTCGAGAGCCCGAAAGGCAAGAAGTATGATGATAAGTGTGATCAAGGTGCAAGAATGAGCCAAGGAAGAAGAAAGAATAAGAAAAGGAAGAGAAATAGTTGTTGCTCTCACCATATGTTCACTTCATCAGCATTTTGACCGATTATGGAGGCATTTTCTGGTCATGGTGTCTTCACAAAAGTTGTAGATAATTCAAATATCTTTCTACTGGTTTTTGAATCACCCCAATCAGAGGTCGGATGAAGAAGTTATGAAGTGTTTATCGCAGAGTCGCGAAATGGAGCAATCTGAGGCAAAACCGTAGAGTTGTCCGTACGGATGACACATTTTGTCCGTACGGACAGCCGGAAAATGATGAACTATCCGTGCACGGATGGCCTTTTATCCGTGCGGACAAGTGCCCTGGACTATAAAACACCTCAAACATCGCAGCGAAAGCAGCAGCAGTTCGCTTCCACCACCCGGTCCTTTGAGCCGCATTTTGACCCATCGAGGAAGCATTTTCGGTCAAGTCGTCTTCATGGAAGTCGTAGGAATTGAACGAGCTTTCCGACACACCCTGAATCATTCAATTCGAGCTACACACGGAGATTTTAATGATTAAAGGCTGGATCTTTTGTCGATTTGGGACATGGGCTTTCGATCTAATGTATGTCGATGTCGATCTTGTGAGTTTCCTTTGTCGATTTGCTTTCTCGATTTTGCTTTGATTGTTTCGATCTTTTGTCGATGGGATTGCTTGTTGTTGTTGGTTCATGCTTTAAATCCTTTTCGTGCCGTAGTTTAGTATGGGCTTCGATCGCTTATCCCGCTGGTGTGCTCTTTGTTCATCGATTTTAACACGTGTTTCGTATTCGACCCAATTTCCTCGTGGGATCGACCCGCACTCTTTGCCATTCTACTACGATCGACCCGGTGTTTGGCGGTTAGAGAGTGGTTTCACGGTATATGAGTTTCGTGGATTATAAATATTGTTTGGTTTTTGGATCGTGAAAAATCCGCTCATCAGTTCCTAAACAAGGTCATAAGAGAATATTGTGAAAAAATGGTGTGCTGCATCAATTACTAGTAGCTGGAACACCTCAGCAGAATGGGGTTGCTGAGAGAAGAAACATGACTTTGAAGGAAGCATGGAGGACTATGATCAGTGAGGCATGTTACCTGAGAGGTACTGGGATGAAGCAATTAATATAGCATGCTACACACAGAATAGAACCTCAGTGAATAAAAAGCTGGTGAAGACACCTTACGAAATATGGAATGGAAGAAAGCCAAATATCTCAAACTTCCATCAATTTGGGAGCAAGTTCTTTATCTTAAATCATAAGGAGCAATTGAAGACCTTCCAACCAAAATCAGATGAAGGAATATTTTTGGGATATTCTTCAGTCAGTAAGGCCTTTAGAGTGCTGAACAAAAGGACACTCAAACATGATGAATCCATACATGTTATGTTTGATGAACCAAAGTTCACTGGAATAGAGGATGAAGAAGTTCCAGAAACTGTTATACATCAAGAAATCACTAATCCATAATATATTGATGTACTAAAGAAGATAAGTGACTTAAAGGTTTCTTGATTCTTGAAATGAAGATGCCCCTGCTGAAAGACCAGTTTATAACACTACTGATACAACAACAAATACAGCTCAAGGATCTGTTGACTCCACTAATGAACCTACAGCAGACCCTACTGAAGATCAGCTTCTAGTAAATCAAACAACTCAAGAATTACAATGGTTACAACATCACCCTGCTGAACAAGTAATTGGTGATGTACAGCAAGGTGTAAGGACAAGAAGACAACTAGAAGCCATGTTTACATGCTTTCTGTCTCAAATAGAACCTAAAGTTGTTGAAGAAGCAATTTATTATCCTGACTGGATAATTTCTATACAAGAAGAACTCAATGAGTTTGAAAGAAATCAAGTATGGACACTAGTAGAGAGGCCTGATCATGCAAAATGTTATTGGCACAAAATGAGTATATAGAAAAAAAACTGGATGAATCTAGTACCATTGTTAGAAACAAGGCAAGACTAGTGGCAAAGGGCTATTCACAAGTTGAAGGAATAGACTTTGATGAGACATATGCCCAGTTGCAAGATTGGAAGCAATAAGACTGTTTTTGGCATATGCTGCATACAAGAACTTCAAAGTATACCAGATGGATGTCAAAAGTGCATTTTTGAATGGAATTCTTGAAGAAGAGGTGTATGTTCAGCAACCTCTTCGTTTTGAAGTTAAAGATCAAGAAGATAAAGTGTACAGACTCAACACGGCACTTTATGGTTTGAAATAGGCACCAAGAGCATGGTATGAAACTTTATCTCAATTCTTCGTGAACAATGGTTTTACCAAAGGAACCATTGACAAGACTCTTTTCAGAATCAATGAAGGAGACAGCACCCTGCTGGTACAGATTTATATGGATGACATAAGTTTTGGCTTGGAAAATGAAATGCTGTGTGAAAAGTTTGCTAATCTTATGCAAAGCAAGTTTCAGATGAGTATGATGGGAGAAATGAACTACTTTCTGGGATTACAAGTCAAGAAAATGCAAGATGGAATCTTCATTCATCTAACAAAATACACCAAGGAGCTGCTGAAGAAGTTTGGTATGGAAAATCGCACCAAAGTATCAGGCTAGATGAAGATAAAGAAGGAAAAGATGTTGATCAGACCTTATACAGAAGGATGATAGGAAGTCTGTTGTACCTCACAGCCTACAGACCTAATATATCCTTTGGAGTAGGTGTTTGTGCAAGATTTCAATCAAAACCTAAGGAAAGTCACTTAGCTGCAGTGAAAAGGATTCTCAAGTATCTTAAAGAGACATTGGGAGTAGGGATATGGTACTCAAAAGATGGAAGTTTCAAAGATATATCCTACTCAGATTCTGATTATGCTAGGTGCAAGATTGATTGAAAAAGAATCACATGAACTTGTCAGTTGATGGGAAATAGACTTGTTTCCTGGTTTAGCAAGAAGCAGAATTCTATATCAACTTCCACTGTTGAAGCTGAATAAATTGCTGCTGGAAGCGGCTAAGCACAAGTTTTATGGTTAAGACAGCAACTAAGGGATTATAGGATTGAAGAAAGAGAAAAACAAATAATTTGTGACAATACAAGTGCAATAGCAATCACAGAAAATCTTGTTTTTCACTCAAGGACCAAACACATGGATGTGAGACATCACTTTAAAAGAGATCATATTATATAGAAAGATGTGGTGGTCCTCTATATTCCTACTGACGATCAACTTCCTTATATATTTACAAAGCCTTTGGATAATGAGAGGTTTGCTAAGTTAAAAACTGAACTTGGCATCATCAAGGTTGACTGACATACTGATAGGTCAGCAGAGTACTGGAATTCACCAAGGGGACTAGTCTTTGCCCTATTGCATGCGCTCACTAGGCAGATTAGTCATTGGTATCAACAACTCCTAAGTGCTCTTATAGTTTGGACAATTGAGCAAATGATGTTGCCAAGAGGATTGGTCTTTGCCCTATTGGGTGATCTCACTTGGTAGATCAGTCATTGGTATTAAACTTCATCTTGTATTATCATTTGGACAAAAATATGTTGTATGAAGATCACCAGGTTTTTTATACGCCAAAGAGTTGATAAACTCGCTTGAGTGTATCGAAGCATTTCAAAGAGAGTATATTCACACTAACCCTGCTGAAGATCAAGTCTATTAAAGATTCAGTCTGCTGGAGATATTACTTTGCTGATGAAGTCAAACTTTAATAAAAGTCAACAATGGAGTAAATGGATATTATTCTTATCCTTTATTATAGCCATGCAAAGACATAACCGTTGCTATGATAGTGGGATCAATAGTGGGACACGTGGCTTCACTACACCAATTTCAAGTTGCAAACCGTATTTTGGTACAATACTAGCACAATGTCCTACCAACTACAACATCTATCTCTATATATACATCAGATCGTATATGCAAGAACCACTCTACATTCACTGTATTTATACATGTGTGAACACTTATCTCCAGAATTTTTTTCATATTCTTCATTTTCTCAAGTTCTTCTTATAACAATGATGGCTAAAGATGTTCATGTTGGATCTAGCCGAAGTGTTAGAGGATTTGTTACTGATACAGATGCAACTGATTTAGCAATCAATATGAGAAGAAGAATCAGAAGATTTGAAGGATTTGATAACGTTCTGAACCTCATATTGGAGAAGATTTCATACAAAAATGTTTGTGATTTTTGGAGAAATATGGTGATTAGAGATGATGCAGAGGCATTTAAAACAACTGTAAATGCTTAGAAGATTGAAGTCTCTTCAGTTGTATAAGCTATGAAAGCCTACTTTCGTAGTGAATTCAATTATCTATCTCTCATCTTTCGAGTATTGAGACTGATTTACCAAACAAAACTCGGGTGTAGATTCAATTAACTATCGTTTTTAAAGAACCTAACAACCTAGGAATCTAACTCATTAACTTGTCATCATTAATGGCTAAAAAACCCTATCTTTCTATGGTGATCTAGCGTTTACGCAACTTCCGTATTATAAACATCAATCGTGAACAAATCTTTCAATTCTAATTCACATAGCATACAAATCGCATAGAAAAATACAAACTAAATCAAACGTCATGAAGAAAAACTGGAATTAAATTAATCATAAGAGAACTCACATAGTCTTGGATACAATGGTTGAAACACCATGGAAACGAAAAGAAAAGCTACATAATCTACTCCTAATCTAACCTCGTTCACCCGAGCACAAGGCTCGGGTGACCGCCTTCAACTCTCCAAGATGCGGCCGCGCTTCTTTTTGATGTGAAGAAAAATATGGATGAATTAGGGTTGGGGCGACGGCCGTTTAAATAGAAGATTAAGTCGGTTTAGGCAAAGCGCGGCGGACGCTCGCTTGAATACATGGACGCCCGTCCATTTGCCTTGGACGGAGAGTCAACGCTGCTCACTTTGCGTCTGGAGACTCGAATGTAAAATCTCTTCTAGGGCGCCGTCCACTTCACCAAACGCCCGTCCCACTATTGAACGCTCATTCGCCTTGGATGGACGCCATTCCATATTGACTTGAAATCGAATTTCTTGATTTTTCCATCTTTATCTTGATTTATTTCTTTCCTTATCTCTTTTATTCTTCCATATCTTTAATTGATCCTCTTCCATCTCGAATTTAGCCTTTTAGGATCATCTTTTCCATCATTAATTGGGTATCTACAAATATCAAAACATACCAAAACGTAATAATTTCCAAACTAATATAAAAACATCAAATAAACATAAAAATCGATACGCTTTCATATTTAATCATTAAAAACCTTATTTACTCAATATTTGACTATAAGGCCCGATATCTATGAAAATAATCCATATATGGGGAAATTGATTCATAAAATATATATAAAAATCACTATAATTTGGCCCTAAACAACACCCCACACTTATCTTTTGCTCGTCCCCGAGCAAAACAAAACAAAACCAACTCGAGATAAATAAACATCTATGCAAATATGAAGCATATTTATTAACTTAGAAGTTCACCCAAGTGAGTGTGTGCATAGCCATAATAAACTTCCACTAAGTTCCACAATTTGAAAGTTATTCAAACCAAAACTAGCCCGGTTTCCCATCTAAGTTAGAAATATTCAAAACTATAACAGCACTTTACAAGACATACATATTCGAAAAAGATTAATAGAGAGCATTTAAAATATTTCCGACATACTTAGAGGATAATCCCTACAACATATCTTTCATTTATACTTTGGGATAAGGTCGAAGCGATAACTAAGTCGTTACTTATTCATAATAATATATTTCAATATTTTCACTTTTTCACACTTTTCTAACACACATCGTAATAAGCTTTTGCCCTCATAGCGTAGAATAGGACATTTCAAGATAATCCCTACCTTACTCCAATCATAAGGCAAATATAAACCGATCACATGAGCTTTTGGTCATCATAGTGGAATAGGACATACGTGGTACACCCTACCTCACCCAAATCATAAACCAAATCTTCCGACACACACAATTACAATTATGTTTACCTTGAGATTTCTCATTCGGGCAAAGTGGAAAAGATTATTTTCTAGTAGCACGCACCACTTTGAGCATAACACCTCAAGTAAACAATTTATTACTATTTCAAAGACTTAATCACGCTTTCACTTATCACATTCAAACTTACAGATATTCACATGATGTCATACTTTAATCCTAGAATACAAACTACTAAACTTTTCAAGAATTGTACATAAGCAAAGAAACATGCTATAATCATCAAAAATCTCCAACTAAAATGGGGTAGGCTTTCAACATTTAGCTCATCATTTACTATGGCATGTGAAAAGAGTGTCGGGTGAAACAACTAAAATTACTAAATATACAGAATATAGCAAAAATGATATAAACTCAAGCAAAGATATGCCTTTGTCTACTCGGGACATAACAAAAAATTTGAAAATTAAGCACTTTTCATAGAAAATTATAACCAATATGAGCAAATGAAAGTAGATACACATAAACCATCCCCTCCCCCACACTTAAATTGCAACTTGTCCTCAAGTTGTGCAGAATGAAAAAAGAAAAAGAAAACTTAGCTGATTGTATGCCGAAAGGGAGCTATTCTCGGAAGTGGGTCGAACCAAATCCAAAAATTCCGGACTTAACTCAAGAGATCGTGGACCATCCACCGAAAAACCGATATCATCCGAAAACTCACAATAGCTAATGCAAATACCCCGCACACTTGACAAACATGAAATACCTCGGGATAGGGGAAGATAACATATAAAGCACAGAAAGGAAGTCAGAGAATTTTTAGATTAAGCTCATATAAAGATGGACATATACATGGAATATTACAAAATAGTAGGGCTAGGTGCAACTATATGAAAATGCATTACAATGCAATCTACGTGACAAATCCTAAAAATTAAAATAAATAAATAAAAACGAGGTAGTATTATGGAAACCGACAGTTAACTACGCTCAAGAAAAATAAAAGAAAAAAAAATAGAAAAACAATGCAACTAGATGACTTGCAACTAAATGATATGCATCTGAATGATATGCAAAAATAAAAGAAAATAAAAGAAAGAAAACTAGCCCACTCATTTGCAACATGACATATATAAAATAAACGTCTACCAAATAATGACAGGTTACGATAAACGACAGTGCTGTTCATTACATGCAGTGTAGACACGCTTTAAGACTCGTCAAAAGTGATAGCATTATGGAAACCAACAGTTAGCTATACTAAACAGATATAACTCATAAGGTTTCCGATGGTAGCAACGGAGAACCGACAGTTACTACCCAAATGAGTTATAAAAAAACAAAGAAAGCACGTAAGTCTTAAAAGCTAAAAAGATTCATCGGAGCGGTATGTAGCATATGGGAACCGACATTAGCTACTAATTAACCATAAGAACAGTTATAGCTTACGAGAACCGACAGTCACTATAACATGCCTAGATGAATCATATATAAGGAATTGATCAATTATCTAACATGGATTCATAGATGGAAAGGTAAAAACATATAAGTTCGTGGCATCTACGTAAAAATCAATTAGCCACGTAAGCTCGAATGAAAAATCCACATCAAATAAAAGCATTGAAAATAAAATCAAGAAATTTAGAACCTGGATCAACCCCGGACGAACGTTCACTTAGCGTTCGAATCGACGGGCGTTCCACCTGCGCACGCTGCCTGCGCTTTGAAAACTCAACGGACGGGCGCCCGTAAAGTATAGACGCTGTCTGGTCCTCTAAATCGTAACAGATTGAAAATATTTGAACGGACGGCGTCCAATACTTCCCAACGCTTCGTTCACTGCGCAGATGAAGAATCGGGCGGGCGCCCAACAGAATGCACGCCGCCCATACAACAAGAATGCACAGATAAAGCAGAAAAACACATCAAAACCCTAAATACTTATGAACACAACACAGCAACATAGATCACAGCACAACAGCCTTATCAAATTAAGCACAGGGGTTAGACTAGGTATAACACATAAACATATAAACTTCACGTAAAACAAGTTGAGTAAAAAACTTTTGCACATTCTTAACCCTACGGTCATCGAAACACGGCAAAATAAAAACTCTCAACTTGGTATACGCTACTTTTATTAAAAACAAAAATAAAACGTAACAAAATCAAGAACTAACAAAACTAGATTCAACATGACACCTATTCCCCGGCAACGGCGCCAAAAACTTGTTCGGTAAAAACGAGTTTTACAATTTATAACCGAAACACCCAAAGTATAAGGATCTGTAGTAAAGGATGTTATCGGGTCGTCCTAAGGGAGTGGAACGTTTATCGAATTCAAATATAAATCTATATCAATTATGTCACGATTATAAACTAAACTACTAAACTAAGGCTGAAACTAACTAAAACCTAAACCTAAGAATTAAAACTAGGACAAGAATAAAAACAAGCAGAAAATAAGAAAACAGAAAAAACGGACGAGCGTTCACTAGAGTGAACGAACGTCTGGAAACTGAATCTAACGGACGGGCGTCTGCTATTGCGGACGAGCGTCTGCTATTGCGGACGAGCGTCTAACTACGAACTGAAGCAGAAAAGTGCAGGAAAACAGCAGGAAACTAGGGTTTATAAAACTAAAACTTAAGCTAAACTTAATCTAAACGATTACGAACGAATTGATTAATAAATAAGTAAAGGAAAACAATGAGGCAAACGAATCCACCCATCAACCAACAACCCCAACTAGATGGTGATCTAAAGATGTAGTTTTTAGTAGTGATCCATTCACGAATTCAATTAAATCTCTTCAACCAAATTCTAGGTTTCGTTTATCTTTTCCAAGTAAACTAAACAGTATACCAAACATGATCACGAGATTATCTCTAATACTCTTACTCAATCAACTATGCATAATCTCTTATAACACAATTAATTGCATCACTTGAACGAAATAAAACTTAAACCAATATATTCTCATATATTAATCCAAGCATCAAATATAAATAGATCGTTTCATCAAATTCATAATCCAATAAAACATAACAATGCAAACCAAATAAGATAGTAATGAAAAACTAAATCTTTTACTCACTAAACATAGGCATAAAATCTCTAGTTGGTTGTGTTGATGATGAGCTTCCTTCGCTGCCTCACCGCTGAGTTGCTTAGCCAACAATCATGTTGAAGATGATTGTTGGGTTGGAAGAGTTCATCTTCTAGTTTTCCTTGAGGATGCGGTGCTAGGGTTTCTTTTTAGTGAATAATGCGTATGAGATGTCTCTTAGGGTTTAACACACGCTGCTATTTATAGAATTTTAAGGCGGCTAGGGTTAAGTCGGCCCTGAACGCCCGTCTGGTCTTGTGGACGCCCGTCTGGTGGATCTTGACTTTGCTTCTGAGCGTCCGTCCATGCTGCGTCCAAACTCTCTCAGACGTGATTTCCTCTCCGGACGCTCGTCCATGAAATCAAACGCCCGTCCAAAGGACGCTACATCAAACGTGCGTTCAACTTGGGGTCAAATTGATTTTCTCATCTTGATCTTTAAACGATTTCATCTCTATCCTTTCTCCATCATATAAATCCAATCATGCACCTCCTGCAATCCTTTTTAAGCTCGAAAAATGTGTATCTACAAGAGGGTCAAAACATGCAAACTGTAGAAATACATATATAGATAGAAAATGACTAATAAACCACATAAATAGCTCGAATTTGCATTTTAATAAATTCTAAACCCATTCTTCCAATTTATCCTTTTAGCCATGTGATTTTCTATAAAAATCACTAAAACACGGAAGATATTGCTACGAAATAACTCGATAAAAACCATAAAATTAGTCGTAAACAACTCCCCCACACTTAGACTTTTGTTCGTCCTCGGACAAAACAATCAAAACTATAGCTCAACTTCCATGCAATCCACATAGATCTCTAACTCACGTAACAAAAGATACAACAACTATAGCAAACAATACCATCACAGAGATAGATTCAGTGTATGTGTGACAAGCCCTTTTCAAATTTAACAAGCCTTTCAAAGAAATATCCTCTCAAAAATCCAATGATTATCCTAGACATAGGCAGTAATAGCTCCACTCAAAGCCTTCCCACGCACTCAGTAGGATAATCCCTACAGCATATCATGCGGTTTATACTGGGTATAAGATCCATGATAACAAAGACTTAACTTTTGGCCCTAGAAGGTTTCAACACGTTTTTTTTACCGTCTTAGTGTTTTTCTTGTTTTTAAACTTTTCGTAGGTAGGTTTCTTTTCCAGTTTCGGTTTCTATATATTTTCTAAAATAAAAAGTTAAAAAAAAATATATATATATATATATATATATATATATATATATATATATATACTAAAAGCCTTCTACGAATGAGCGCTCACCCATACTCAACGCCCGCCCCGCCTCATCATCTTTCGAACGCCAGCTTCGATTACTCAACGAGCGTTCACTTCCTGAATCCTCCAATCTTCTCTAAACTCGTTCTAATCAACCCTAAGGTTGATTTCTTCCTTTTCCTTTCTTCTGGTTTATGCAAACGAGAAGTAAGAAGGGACTTCTAATCTTCGATCCCGAGCCTGAACGATCTATTCTTAGAAGGAGGCTTTTCTCTGATTTGGACATAATGGCAGATCAAGATCCACCAATTCCAAATCCTGATCCCCAAGCTCAATTAAATTTAATCCTTCAGCAGATGCAAGCTCTGCAGCAACAACAGAATCAGCAAGCTGGCATAAATCAACAACTTCAACAATTCCGCCAAAACCAGCTTAATCAGTTGAACCAGGACCCCTACACTCCATATCTTAATCAAGATTTTCTCGAGGGGCATAGACCTATTCGTTCTCCTGACATGGGAGGAGTGAATTTCGATCTAAAGAACGGAGTAGTTGCTCTAGTTCAGAATAGCTCTTTCCATGGTACTGCTCAGGAAGATCCACACGACTTCTTATCCACATTCGTACAAATCATGCGAAGCAGCCATTATCCTGGTGTTGATTCTCGAGATAGTTAAGTTAAAGCTATTTCCTTTTGCTTTGAAAGGTGAGGCAAGTCGATGGTTTAAATCGTTGGCACATCATTCTCTCCATACATGGAATGATGTCAAAAGAGCCTTCGCTTTTAAGTGGGTTTCACCAGTGCAAGATTATGGAGATGAAACGGGAAATAGCTACGTTTGAGCAATTGGAGGATGAGACTGTTGGCAAAGCTTGGGAGAGATTGAATCTCTTGATGAGGAAATGCCCCAATCACGGATATGACAGACATGAGTTGCTGGAACTGTTCTATAGAGGTGTCTCTCAACCTAATAGAGACTATCTTGACTCCACACTCATGGATCCTTCTCGGGAGAGTGATGAGATCGCCTTACAGAGTGGCCGAGACCATCGCCAAGAACAATATGTGGTCGACTCCCAAGAAGACCAATGTTGTTAAGAAAGAAGGTACTGCGAGCAATCCTGATACAAAGCTGTTGGTTGCTCAGATGGAATTGATAAGCAAGCAGCTGGCCAATCTTCAGACGCAGCCTTCGGATCTGGGAATGCAGGTAGGAACGGAGATAACGGAAGAAGTAAATTTAATGGATAATCAAAACCAACCCTTCCGAAACTTCAATCAAAGCCGAACTACTCAGATTTCAACGACAAAACATCAATCAAGCCAAGTTACCACCTGGCCCTTCAAATTCGAATTCTTTCAACTCGAACTATCGAGGCCGCCTCGAACTCCCAAAGGCCTCAAGGTGGTCGGAATCAAACTCAGAGCAACAATCATACCACCTCATGTGTCCCTCAACACAAATTCGATGAGTTGGTAGACATGGTGAAGACTCGTCTACTAGTGTTAAAGCAATTGAGAGACAAGTTGGTCAAATGGCGGACCAAACAAGCAAGCGCACCTCACGGTAAACTTCCGAGTTATACCGAGAGAAATCAAAGTCGATGTGAATGTTTGCACCGCCATTACACCTCGGTGGGAGTATGGGCAAGAAGAGGAGTTGAATGAAGTAACGTTGAGAAGTGGTAAACAGCGGCACCCGGCAAGATGTCGGGAACGAGTAGCCCCCCCCGACGCCATGAGTTCGTGAGGGGAAATCGAAAACCACATGCCGAAGAAAGCAACGATGAGGAGCGTAGTGACAATTCTTCTGGAGGACGAAAATAATTCGATGATGAGGAAAGGAAGGAAAGTCGAGGAGGCTGCACTCGACTAAGAAAAAGGAAGAAAAGTTTGTGAGATGGAAGGATAAGGAGGATGAGGCGATAAAGAATCAGGCCACGAAGAATGATAAAGCCCTTCCTTATCCACCAAGAGCAGAGAGAGCCTCGCCAAAGACAAGCAAAGATGATGGGGTGAGGAGGATACTTAGGGACACTAAAGTGAGTATGCCCTTAGCCGAGGTATTAATCGAAATGCCTAAATGCTCTAAGTATCTTAAAGAATTCAGTGGGGAGTAAGAGAAAGCTTGAGGGGATGGTCAAGAAGTGCTACGCGAGGATTGCTCGGTGGTTTCACGAAAATTGCTGTTAAGCGAGGTGACCACTGCGGACCTTCAATCTCCTGTGAGATCGAAGGCCATTTATTCAAAACGCCTTATGCGACTCAGGGCCTCTATTAATGTGATGCCATTAAACGTATGCAAAAGCTCGGGTTAGATAAAAGGATGCGGAACGTCCGATTTCTCTTCGAGATGGTAGATAAATCTAGCCGGATCGCGGCCGGTTGTGTAGCTAATGTTCTCCTTTAAATTGAACATTTAGTCTTCCCTACCGATTGGGTTATTCTAGACTATCCACCGATAAGGAGATGCCTCTAATTCTAGGCCGAACCTTTTTAGACACTTCTAACGCTCTCATCGACTTCGCAGCGATGCAGATTACTCTTAGAGTCGGTGACACATCCGTCACCTTCACACGAGGACACATCCTGAAAGAGCCGTAATTGATGAAATATCGCTTTGTCGGGCCATATATGAGGACGGAGGAGATGCCTATTATGAAGATGCAATGGAGCTTACAGAGATAGGTGTTTTTGAAGTCATGGACATTGAGGATCCGGTGATCATGGACCATCTTCTAATTCATTTCAAGCCGTAGGCATTGACGATTCATCTTCACTCGCTCATATCTGGCCTGTTATTGAGTTAGAAGCATGGAGATGCCCAAAGAACAAACGATAATTTCAAAGAATCGAGTAAGGAAGACTTCATCCCTGGTGAAGAAGAAGCTCGATGGGTAGTTGGGACGAGGTAGAGTTTTGGAGAGAAGCTACTCATTGGGAAGTAGATGATTGGGAAGAGTCGCGTAAGAGCTTAAAGATGAAGAGTTAAGAAAAATGATCGATCACAAGAAAAAGGAAGCAAGTGTTGACCGGAGGATTCCGATGGATGATCCGATCCAAGACTTTCCGGGTTGAGCCTCGGGAAGATGAGTTATTCTTCATCAACCACCCAAGCTCACAAAGAAAAAGGTGGCCCATTAAAGTCTAGCATTGAGCAACCACCTACCGATTTAGAGCTTAAACCGCTTCAAAACACCTTAAGTATATCTTTCTTAAGGATGGAGATAAATTGCCTTTGATCATTTCTTGAAACTCGACCAAGAGCAAGAAGCACAAATGATAAAGTGCTTAAGAAAAACATCCTCGCGTTCGGTTGGCAAGTGGGTGATATCCGAGGATCGGCCTGGACATATGCATGCATAAGATCCGAACGGAGGAAGGAGCTAAAAGGTAAGACAACCTCAAATAAGGTCTGAATCCGCATATGCAAGAGGTTGTCAAGAAGGAGGTTATAAAGTGGCTCGACATGGAATCATCTACGCAATCGCCGATAATGAGTGGGTCACCCCTACTCAAGTGGTGCCAAAGAAGGGCGGTATTACGGTTGAAAAGAATGAAAAAGGGGAGGAAGTTGCCCTACGTCTCGTGACTGGCTACAGAGTCTGTATCGACTATCGTAGACTGAATGAAGTCACTGCAAAAGATCACTTCCCTTACCCTTCATTGACCAACTAATTGAAAGACTGAGTGGTCACAAGTATTATTGTTTTCTCGATGGATACTCTGGTTACTTCCAGATAGCCATCGACCCCAATGACCAAGAGAAGACCATGTTTACGTGTCCATCTGGTACTTTTGCTTTTCGTAGAATGCCATTCGGTCTTTGCAATGCACCCGCGACTTTTCAACGGTGTATGTTGGCCATTTTTGATGGACTTGTGGAGCAATGCATGGAGGTCTTCATGGATGACTTCACGATCTACGGCGATAGCTTTGATGAAATCTTAAGGAATCTAGATATGGTACTCCAACGTTATGCTGAGAAGAATCGTGCTTAACCGAGAAATGCCATTTTCTAGTTGATGAAGGAATAGTTTTGGGACACAAGGTGTCCAATGTCGGCATTCAAGTTGATAAGGCTAAGGTTGAAGCCATTGAAAAGATGACGTACCCAAAAACAGTGAAAGAGGTACGAGGTTTTCTAGGACATGTTGGCTTCTACCGGCGTTTCATTAGAGACTTTTCTACGATTGCCAAGCCTTTATCAAATCTCTTGAAAGAAGATGTCGATTTCTTGTTCGATGCGAAGTGTAAGGAAGCTTTCAATTGTTTGAAAGATAAGCTTATCGCTGCCCCTATTTTAGTAGCACCTGACCGACCAAGCCTTTCGAGTTGATGTGCGATGCCTCTAATTACGCCGTGAAAGCGCAGCTTTAGGTCAAAGAGTTGATAAAAGGTTCAGCCCATTTATTATGCGAGCCGCACCTTGAACCCGGCTCAATGCAATTATACCACAACCGAGAAGGAATTCTTAGTCGTTGTTGTTTTGCCATTGACAAGTTTAGAAGTTATCTTCTAGGGTCTCAAGTGATTGTATGGACAGATCATGCAGCTTTACGCTACCTTATGGATAAAGCAGATGCCAAACCAAGGTTACTTAGATGGATTTTAATTCTACAAGAGTTTGACCTTGTGATTAAAGATAAGAAAGGTAGTGAGAATATTGTGGCTGATCATTTATCTCGCTTAGTAAGTGAGGGTGTAGAAAATCACAATGATATAGGCATTGATTTTCCAACCGAGCAATTGATGAAGCTTGAAACGGTTAGGCCGTGGTATGCTGATTACGTCAATTATTTAGCGAGTGGTCATTTAGAGGATATGACGTATCAGGAGAAGAAAAAGTTCTTTTCTGATCTTAAATATTTCGTATGGGAAGATCCTTATTTGTTCAGAGTCTGTAAAGACGGGTTGCTTCGACGGTGTGTTCCTGAGCATGATCAGTGGGATATCCTAGAACAATGCCACAACGGTCCTACAGGAGGTCACTATGGAACACCGAAGACGGTTGCAAAGATCCTTCAAGCTGGATTCTACTGGCCGACTCTGTTTAAAGATGCAGAAGCCTTTTGTAAAGGTTGTGATTGGTGCCAGAGAACAGGAAGGCAGAGTAGTCGGATGGAAATGCCACTTAAGCCCATTCTTGAGTGTGAAGTTTTCGACGTATGGGGCATAGATTTTATGGGACCCTTTCCATCCTCATGTGGTAATAAGTATATCCTCGTCTGTTATCGGGTCGTCCTAAAGGAGTGGAACGTTTATCGAATTCAAATATAAATCTATATCAATTATGTCACGATTATAAACTAAACTACTAAACTAAGGCTGAAACTAACTAAAACCTAAACCTAAGAATTAAAACTAGAACAAGAATAAAAACAAGCAGAAAATAAGAAAACAGAAAGGTGGACGAGCGTTCACTTTAATGAACGAGCGTCTGGAAACTAAATCTATCGGACGAGCTGCGTTATTATGACGAACGGCGTCTGAATATGAACTGAACAGAAAATTGCAGAAGAGTTGCAGGAAATCTAAAGGTCTAAAAACTAGAACTTAAACTAAACTTAATCTAAACGATTACGAACGAATTGATTAATAAATAAGTAAAGGAAAACAGCGAGGCAACGAATCCACCCATCAACCAACAACCCCCAACTAGATGGTGATCTAAAGATGTAGTTTTTAGTAGTGATCCATTCACGAATTCAATTAAATCTCTTCAACCAAATTCTAGGGTTTCGTTTATCTTTTCCAAGTAAACTAAACAAAGATACCAAACATGATCACGAGATTATCTCTAATACTCTTACTCAATCAACTATGCATAATCTCTTATAACACAATTAATTGCATCACTTGAACGAAATAAAATTTAAACCAATATATTCTCATATATTAATCCAAGCATCAAATATAAATAGATCGTTTCATCAAATTCATAATCCAATAAAACATAACAATGCAAACCAAATTAAAGTAATGAAAAACTAAATCTTTTACTCACTAAACATAGGCATAAAATCTCTAGTTGGTTGTGTTGATGATGAGCTTCCTTCGTCGTCTCACCGCGAGTTGCTTAGCCAACAATCATGTTGAAGATGATTGTTGGGTTGGAAGAGTTCATCTTCTTGTTTTCCTTGAGGATGCGGCTGCTAGGGTTTCTTTTTAGTGAATAATGCGTATAAGATGTCCCTTAGGGTTTAACACACGCTATTTATAGAATTTTAAGGCGGCTAGGGTTAAGTCGGCCCTGAACGCCCGTCTGGTCTTGTGGACGCCCGTCTGGTGGATCTTGACTTTGCTCTGACGTCCGTCCATGCTGCGTCCCAAACTCTCTATACGTGATTTCCTCTCTGGGCGCTCGTCCATGAAATCAAACGCCCGTCCGATGGGACGCTACATCAAACGTCGCGCTCAACTTGGGGTCAAATTGATTTTCTCATCTTGATCTTTAAACGATTTCATCTCTATCCTTTCTCCATCATATAAATCCAATCATGCACCTCCTTCAATCCTTTTTAAGCTCGAAAAATGTGTATCTACAAGAGGCTCAAAACATGCAAACTGTAGAAATACATATATAGATAGAAAATGACTAATAAACCACATAAATAGCTCGAATTTGCATTTTAATAAATTCTAAACCCATTCTTCCAATTTATCCTTTTAGCCATGTGATTTTCTATAAAAATCACTAAAACACGGAAGATATTGCTACGAAATAACTCGATAAAAACCATAAAATTAGTCGTAAACACTTCTCATAATGAGATGATTGATGTACTCACTAATGGACCTATCCAGATCACTTACAAGAAAATTGTTGGCGAAAATCAAGTTAGAGTTCCCAAGCCCAAAAGAGAATGGACCAATGATGATAAAAAAAGGAATAACTTGAACAATGTTGCCATGGATATCATACTGAGAACTCTTGACAGCAATTTGTATCTGAAAATCAAGGATTGCATTACTACAAAAGAAATGTGGGAGAAACTTCAATTTGTTTGTGAAGGAACTGATTCTATTAAAGAAAATAAGATCTCTGTAGCAAAATAGAAGTTTGAGAATTTCATGATGAAGTCAGGCGAGAACGTTGATCAGATGGAAACACGATTCAGTGCCATAATGGATTAACTAGCTTTACTCAAGATCGAGTATTCCAAGAAATAAATCAACACAAGAATCATGAAGGCTTTACCCATGTGTTGGAAGATGAAGGTCACAGCAATGGATGAATTTAGAAGACTTGATATAGAAGATTCCTTCAAAATCTTCTCAGACCTGAAGGCTTATGAATTCAGTCAGGATTTCACAAGCGCAACTGCCATAATCAAGGCTCTGGAGGAACCCAAAACAACAGCACTCACAACAGCCTCAAATGAAAATCAAGAAACCTCATTTAACAATCTTCAGCAATTGGATGAGATGGAAAAATAGATGGCCCTAATGATGAACATAATTCGAAGAATGAAGAGTGGACATCTAGTCACTCAGAAGTTTATCAAAAAGACTCATGAAAAGAGAAAAGACGATGAGTATCTCTGCTTCAACTGTAAAAATCCTAGACACAACAAAGCTGAATGTCCAGAGCTGACTGGTAAGAAGACTCAACAATGAAGAACTGGTAGAAGAGCACTTTTAGCCGGAGATGAGTCAGACTATGAAGCTGGCACTGAAAGATTATCAGATTACACAGCTCTAATGGCTCACGTGAAGGATCCAAATGAAGTATGTGAATCTTACTCTAGATATCCCTCAGCTCAGATTTTTATGGAAAATGCATGTTCTTCGACTGTTGATTCCAATCCAAGAAATCTAGAATTAGAAGAAACACTTGACAAATTGATGAATCAGACGGTTACTATACAAGCTGGTTATGAGTCAATTAAAGCTAAGAAATAATTTTTAATTCTTGAAGTAGAACGATTGAGGTCTGAATTGAACATGTTGAAACTGACTTGAACTGATAAAGGAAAGAATCATATCAGCCTACAACATCAGCAGCAGCAACGGAATCTTTTGCTCAATCAAGTTCAGCTATTGGATTCAAATCAGGAAAGCCGTATGGAGACAGAAATGGCTTAGGATTTGATACGCAACAATCTTCTAAGGAAGGAACGAGCAAGGCTGCAGAACCCAATGACAAAACTGGTGTTAAGTTCATAGCTGAGTGATTTCCTCGCACTAAGAAGATTGTTAAACCAAAGAAGCGAGTCTTGCGTGAATCAACTCAAACTCGCTTTCTAAGAAGACAATGCACATACCAACAAAGGTAAATCGAATGGTAGATCACCAGCACTCAAGAAAACAGGAATGGTAGATCAACTGCATGATGTACAAAAACTGATCAAGTCAAGAACCAGAAAAATTACAATAAGAGTAAATCTAAGAATGTTAATCGTTCAAAGATTCACACATCAAGGGGGAAAGGAAGACTATACCCCACTAGTGATGATTAGAAATTTACTGAACCTACTATTAAAAATGATAAGAACAATCATTCCAGACCAAAAACTTATCATATGTTTCAGTCCAAGACTCAATAGAGGACATATCCCAGTTCTCAGCAAAAGTCTCAGTATAAAGGTCAATCTAGACCTCAGTATAAAAAGAATGATGGTTATTATTCAGCCTTTAATAAGAGAAGACATTTTGGAAATTAGTATCAACCAAAAGATCTGAGAAATCATTTAAATGAGACACAATCCAAGAAAATATATTATGGAACTGTGGCTTACATATATGAAAACAAGTGCAACAATTTCCAGAGAAGTCCTTATGAAAATATGCCCAGATTTGTACTGACAACTGACCACTATGGACCCAAATAGAGTTGGGTACCTAAATCAGTTTAATTTGTTTTGCAGGATATTTGGTACTTGGAGAGTGGATTCTCTAGACATATGACAAAGAGCAAGGACTGTCTCACTGATTTTGTAGCTAAAGATGGACCAAGAGTCAATTTTGGAAGTAAAGAAAAACTTGGTTACACAAAAGGATATGGAAATTTAATCAGGAATGGACTCACAATCAAGAATGTATCTTACGTGGAAGGACTTCACTACAATCTACTCAGCACAAGTCAATTCTGCGATATGGGATACAAAGTCACCTTTGATAAGGAGTATTGCATTGTCGTCAGCGAAACAGCTTTCCAGGTAGTTCTAGTAGGAAAAAGGGAAGAGAACATGTACGTTGTAGATTGGTCTACAGCAGTTTCAGAGACTTATTTAACTGTGCACACCAAGTCAGAACTCAGTTGGTTGTGGCACAAGAAACTAAGTCACCTAAACATTGATGATATAAACATGTTAGTCAAAAAGAATTTGGTGATTGGACTACCAAAGATAACATACAAGAAAGACAGCTTGTGTGATGCTTGTCAGCAAGGAAACAAAACAAAAGCAAGTTTCAAAACTAAGTCTCAGCATTCAACAAACAGAGTTTTAGACCTGATACATATGGACTTATTTGGACCAATCACACCAATCAGTGTTAGTCGAAATAAATACACTTTAGTGGTGGTTGATGACTTTTCAAGATATACTTGGGTTATCTTCATGACCAAGAAAAGTGAAACCAAGCAACAATTGACAGAACTTCTCAAAAGACTCCAAAATCAGAAAAGTGTCACAGTAGTCAAGATCAGATCCGACAAAGGAACAACATTTCTCAACAACATAATCATTGAATTTTTTTGGAGAAAACGGATTTCTACACCAGCTTGCAGCTATAACAACACCTCAACAGAATGGAGTAGCTGAAAGGAGGAATAGAACACTAAAAAAAGCTGGAAGGACGATGATTTGTGAATCTAAACTACCAGAAAGATATTTGGCAGAAGTTGTAAACACATCTTGCTATACTCAGAATTGAGCTCTCATGAACAAGAGACATGAAAAGACACCTTATGAGATTTGGAACGGCAGAAAACCAAATGTTTCATATTTTTCATGCCTATGAAAGCAAATGCTTTGTCCATAATAATGGTAAGGATCACCTCAAGGGTTTTCAACCCAAGCTAATGAATGGATATTTCTGGTTTACTCAAGTGTTAGCAAAGCTTTCAGAGTGTTAAACAAGCGAACACTCAAGCATGAAGAATCAATACATGTGGTTTTTTATGAACCAAAATTTACTGGAGACAAAATTGAAGACAAAGAAGAACCAGTTTGTCAGCCTCAGTCAGACAAGACTCCGGAACTAGTTTTCATTGATATTGGAAATTTAAGGATTTCAGAATCTTCGGATCGAGATCGGACTCGATTGCGATGGCGAACTCAACCTCGAATCGAACAACAAGGAGAAATCGAGCCAACCGGAAATGATCAAGCTCAAGAAGAACCAGTTCAACAAAATGAAGACCCTTTGATGTGACCCCCAATACATCAATGGATGAGAGATCACCGAAGAACAAGTGATAGGTGATTTCCAAGCAGGAGTTCGGACAAGACATCATCTAGATGCTATGATAGCATGTTTTCTAACTCAGTCTGAACCCAATGAAATTGAAGAAGCCTTAAACGATCCAGATTGGATTTTGGTTACACAAGATGAACTCAACAAATTTGAGTGAAATCAAGTTTGGGATTTAGTAAACAAGCCAGATCATGTCAACATAATCGGAACTAAATGGGTTTTCAGAAACAAGCTTGATAAAGATGGAAATATTTTCATAAATAAAGCCAGACTTGTAGCTAAAGGTTACTCTCAAGCTGAAGGGATAGACTTTGATGAAACTTATGCCCTAGTTGCAAGGTTAGAGGCAATCAGACTATTTCTTGCCTTTGTAGCTCATAAGAAATTCAAAGTGTTAAAAGTGCATTTTTTTAATGGGATACTTGAAAAGGAAGTCTATGTTTAGCAACCACCCGGATTTGAAATCAAAAACGATGCTGACAAAGTCTTTAAACTGAGATATGCTGGACTCAAAAAAGAACCAAGAGCTTGGTATGAAACTCTGTTTCATTTTTTATGTGGATAAAGGTTTTACAAATTAAAGGAACTATTGATAAAACCCTATTCAGGATGAACGTTGAAGAAAGTACTCTCCTAGTTCAAATGTATGTGGATGACATCATTTTTTGATCAGAAAATGAACAGCTTTGTGAGAAATTTGCAAGTTTAATGAAGAGCAAATTTCAAATGAGCATGATAGGAGAACTGAATTACTTTCTCGGTTTGCATGTAAAACAATTGGATAATGGGATTTTCATTCACCAAACCAAGTACACAAGAGAGTTAATCAAGAAGTTTGGAATGGAGAAATCAGCAGGCATTGCAACACCAATTGGAACCAACATCAGATTGGATGAAGATAAAGATGGCAAGGATGTGGATCAAACGCCCTACAGAAGAATGATTGAAAGTCTATCTTACCTAACAGTCAGTAGACCAGACATATCCTTCGCAGTTGGTGTCTGTGCTAGATTTCAAACCAAAGCTAAAGAAAGCCATCTCACTGTTGTCAAAAGAACCTTGAAGTATTTGAAAGATGCAGAAGGAGTTGGGATATGGTACTCAAAGGAAGGATAATTCAAACTGATATCCTACTCAAACTCGGACTATGCCGGATGCAAAGTGGACAAAAAAAGTACTTCAGGCACATGTCAGTTGTTGGGAAATAGACTTGTGTCATGGTTCAGCAAGAAGCAAAAATATATTTCGACATCAACAGCTGAAGCTGACTACATAACAGCTGGAAACTGTTGTGCTCAAGTTTTATGGATTAGACAACAACTAAGAGATTATGGAATAGAAGAGGGACTGATTCCTATAATGTGTGATAATTCAAGTGCAATTGTTATAACTGACAATCCAGTTTTGCACTCAAGAACCAAGAACATTGATTTGAGACATCATTTTATAAGGCATCATGTAGAGAAAAAGAAGTTACAGTTCTCTATGTTCAACTGAAGATCAGTTAGCCGACATTTTTACCAAACCTCTGGACAAAGAAATGTTTGCTTAACTGAGAACTGAATTGAGGATTATTAAAGTCAGTTAAGTCATTTAAAGCTTAGAGTTTCATCAAGGGGATTGATCTTTGTCATGCTGGGTGCGCTCACTTGACAGATCAGTCATTGACAACAACAATCTGAAATGGACGAACTGAACTCAACACTTTTGTAAAACTGATCTCAATTTCAGTTTTACCCAGTCAAACAAAGTCAATAAAGGAATAGATAAAACCGACTACAGTTACATCGCAATTAATTACCTCCATTTTGTCATAATTTGTAGCGTGAATACCCCCAATATGTCAGATAGTATAGGCATCGGTTATACAAACCATGATGGAATTTGAAAAGATTGTACAAAATCTCTCTGAAGATCGTGAATCAAATCACAATCCGTCCTACACTTATGTATACCACCAATTTTTCATAATTTCTCCTTACAAAAGAAAAATCAAACATTTTCCTCTCTAAATCAGCCATAAATTTTTCTCTTAAACAATTTCAAATGGCCACTTCAAAACAAACTCAAGAGGAAAGGTTAATCAGCACACCTGATACGTTCTCACTCAAAGAATTTGAAGAGATGTGTGGTAATACCCTACTCTCCAATCATATAAGCGAGAAGATAGGAAGATTACAGGGTTTAAAGAACCAGCAAGAAGCAGAATTATAGCAAGATATGGACTTGGAAGGTTTACTGCAATTTTGGGAAACTATGAAGATGCTGAAGAACTCACTGCTAACAAGTGTTCGTGGACAGAAGATTTTCGTCAATGAAGATATTATCATACAGCTTTTTGGTTTCAAAGATCCTTTAGTGAAATCAATTGAGCTAGGGATTTTGCCACTCCAACGTGATGCCTTTCTTAGGCAAATTTCAGTTTCAAAGCAACCAGTAGTAGTCGATACACATATTAAGGACCTCAAACCTGAATTTGAACTTCTAAGCAGATGGATTAGTAGACATGCCACTGGACAACACAAAGGGCTAAATAAATTAACTGAACATGGTATTCACTGAATTAACATCATTTGGGATGGATTTGAGTTCAATTGGGCATGATATATTTTCAATCAGATCGAGCAGCAACACATGGCTGAACTAGCAAGTGTCAGTAGAGCCCAAGCTGAAAGAAGACAAACTGAGGGAAGATTTCGACTGAAGAAATCACTTAGCTTTGTGATTCAATATTATTTGGAAAGACTCAGTGGTGGGAAGAAGCAAACACAAACTCTCGTTGCATCTAAAACCACTAAAAGTTACAACAGCTTGCAAGTTCAACGAAGAAGACTTCCCAACCTAAAGCCAATAGGCAAATCGTGTCCCAAAGAGATCGCTCAAAGAAAAAGGAATTTAACGAAAAGCTGAGACACAAGGAGAAAAATCAGTTGCACGTTGTTTGTACCCAAGTACTTCAAGTCAGTTAGCACCAACTGAGGGGGAAAAACAACTGAGAATTGAAGTCAGTAAGCTGAAGGCTTTGGTTCCTGGAATTGTTTCTAAAGTTAAGCAGAAAATATCAGAGAGACAAGTTTATGCTATGCAAGTTGAGCAAGAGGAACAAGTACCTCCGAACCTCTTTGATGCTGAAAGGATCATCAAACTGATGAAGATGAAGCTCAAAACTGAAGATTCTCATAAACCTACTCTACCTAATGAAGAAAAACTATTGTTGGAGAAACTGGAAATTTAAAATCTCTATGCCTTATTTGCAATGGAAGAGTTTCTCACCAACTGCTTCAATAGATTCAAAGATCTAGCTAAGAGAACTGAATCAACCGCATCATCTATACCGAAGGAAGTTTTAAAGAATACAGATGATGATAAGGATGATGATTCCAGGAAGAAAGTTTAGAAAAGTACAGTTTTGCAATCAAACACTCAGCTTGAACAACAACCAGCGCAAACTGATGTTAGGTGTAGTGCACGAAAGACATATTGTGTAATTGTTTTTAATGGATGACAGAATTTATCTTACCTTATTACTTGCTTTGTGCTTGTAAGTAATACACTGCTGCAAACCCTAAGTATATCTGTATGTAACCACTTAACTAAGTGTATGGATTACACGTGAGGATTGAGTTAGTGAAGATATGCTTAAACTATTAGTCCGTGGTGAATTTAATCAGAGTTTAGGGTCTCTTGATTAAAACACTAATAATGTGCCTAGAACACCTTAGGGTGTGATAGTCTTATCCGGACTGTCGGTAGAGGGTTCCAACGTGGGGCATTTATATATGATGGCATTATATAGGACTGGACCGATTTAATATGAATTTCTCGATATAATTCCGTAATCGAGGAATCTTATTAAATCATTAGATGATCATATATGGATCAACCTTAATCCTGAGGTGATCACAGGGTGCTGCTTGCCTCGGGTTAGTGTTTGATGTGTTAGTTACGGTTCACTTGAATATGTGTTCCAAGCCACTTCTCATTGGCACTATCTCCTGATGAGTGAGTAGTTCTGATTTTCACAGACATGGAATCCATTCCTTCCTCAAGGGGAAGTAGAGAGAGAAATCCCTTATTTGTTGGCCCTAAGAAAGTGATCGATCCCGGAGTTCACATTTGACTAATTAGCTACTAGTCAGATATGTGCACTAATTGATCATCAGGGGGTTATTGGTAAATAAGGATAAGATATTCTGAGTCGGGTTCACGGAGACTTCCCACTCAGAATGGACAGTCTATGGAGGGTTAATCCGTATGTAGTGATTATATCAATGGACGTTTATCTACTCTATGGGTTGAGTGTTAGTATATATATATAATTGGTAAATTTCAGTTTCGGGGTTTATGGTGGTGTAATCCCGGAATTAATAATTTAATATATTTATTCGGTTCGATGAATAATATATTTAATTATTGGAGCTACTGGTTATAGGTCCATGGTCCCCAACATGGCTTCTATAATTCGAGCTGATATTCTTGTTTATTTGGGCCTCAGTGATAATTTATTGGCTGGACTAATTAATTGATATGCATGGATATTATTTAGTTGGGCTAAATAATATAATACACATAAAAGACATTTTATGTGGGCTAAAAAACCCTAACATGTGGCGCCATTTTAGTCTTTAATTATCACAAGAATTAATTTTTTGTGATATGGAAAATAGAAGATATTCTTGTTATATGATTGGTTGGATGACTTGTTATTTGATTTCCATTGGTTAATACATGTCACAATTAGTCATTAAGGAAAATATCTTTTTATTTTGTTTAATTAAATATTTATTTAATTAATTAATACTTGGAGACCAAGGATTTACTCTACTATAAAAGGAGAGTTATTCCAAGTGTAATGGCAATTGAAAATTTCGACTAGACCACCAAAAAAGAGAAAAAAATTAGTTTTCTTGTCTTGGGTTTTTAGAAGAAGAAAAACTATAAGTTTTTCTTGGTGTTGCATATCAAGGCGGTTCTCATATCAAGAAGGGTGTCCACCAACCACCGTTTGGAGAACACATTGGAAGATCAAGGCTTCTCATCCTAAGATCTTGGCTTCTCTTCTTACTATTGGTATGATTTTCTTAACCCCCTTGTAGGACTTCAGATCCTTTATTTGTGTGTTATAATATATGAATCGTGATCCATCCGCTGCGCATAGATCTAATTCGTTTAGATCTGAGATCCTGCATCCTTCATGTGGTATCAGAGACAGGTTCCACGATTTATGTAGTTATAATCATAAATAAATGATTTAAAGGAGTGGAATTGCATGTAGATAAATTTTATTTTCATATATATGCATAGATAATGATTGGTTGCTGTGGTTGAAGAGATGGATTGGAGTTGGCACTGTTTACCCGTTAGATCTATTGTAAACTCATATAAACGAAGAAAATTCGTTCATATGAGTATAGGAAATTATGTAATTTATTTTTAGTGCAATTTTAATTTCCAGAAAATAGATCTGTTTAGTAGCGGTTTAGTTATTTCATTTTTTCCGTTGATCGAGCCGTTGAAACGACGATCCCTCCGGTCAGAATCAATATTGGAAGATGATGAACAATTCCACAAAATTTGACGTCGATCGGAGTATCTGTTGATTGATAGTAAACGATAGATTCAGATTACCTGAATAAGCAGAAGCGGAAGAAATCAACAGGACCGTTCCTACATCTATTGTTATTCGACTCCGTCTCGGTTTGCCGTCAGGATCCAAACCCTAGAACAGAAAAGAAGAACTCCATATGCACAGGTGGCACATGGTGCTATTAGGTCTTCTGGTCTATGCCTGTTTTCTGTATGATCACCCACCGATGGTACACAGGCAGTCTATATATAGGCAAGACTAGGGACCTAAAGCATTATGGAATATTCCGGAATGAAAACCCTAACCATCATATGATTTACCATAATACCCTTAGTTAAATAATAAACCAATAATATATTTACCAACATAATAATTAAATAACTTAAGGGCCACATATAATTATCTTTTACTAAATGATAATTCTTACATTCTCCCACTTGGCCCGAAAAGTTATGTCGGCACATCATTAATGAGTGACAACGAATTCACATGCTCAAAATGTCACTCTTTGGTTTATTAATACAACTTCAACTGATCAATACTAACACAAGAACTATGGCGGTTATGCTTGATAAAAGCAAACACTCCCTTCCAAAATTACAATGTGCAATATCAACCAGCCAAGTAAACATTTTATGAATGAACTAATCAAAATGTCATTCGGGGTCCCAAAATCCAAATGGATTCACTCATACATGAACTCGGTGCACTTTCATGTAATTGCTACATCACTATGATGTCTATTTTGACAAATTTCAGAGAATTCAGACGAATCATCTTTATGTGTCAATAAGTCAAATATGAGTACAATATGATTGTGAGATAACATAAACCGGCAAAATACACAATCTATATTCTCATATTATTCCACTTACTTGACACTCGTCTTATAGCTAGCTTACCTCTGATAACGTGTCCCATAAATGTCGATTTGCTAATTTCATCATCAAAGTCATTCCTCATATGAGTGAGGATGCGATGTGTCAAAAAATTTGGCCAGAAGCAACATCGACCAACAACCACAGGCCAAAACTTATAAAGCCTGTGACTTAACTACACAAAATTTTCGGTTATTAAAAATGAGCTACTCTAATCAATACACAAGTTCACCTTTAAAGGTAGTTGATACAAGCTTAATGAGATCCTGACATAGATGATCTCATTGAACCTCTTATATCGATATGAGATTCACCAAAATCATACAACATATACTTTAAAGGAAACTATTTATCATAAGTATATCTCTAACAAAATATGGTTAATACTCCCACTGGTCGTAAACATCATTACAATGTAAACCAGTATAACAAATCAGAAGCTTACAAAATCCATATAAATACTTGCTAACCGAAAACAATTATTCAGTGCTTTTGTTCTCCAACACATGTTGTGTACATTTCAGTGGTTAATCACACAAATGACAACCACTATAGTGGTTAAATAAACCATAATTCTATCATGAGCTGCAATCAACAAAATAGGGCACACAATTCTTCATTAACTATATAAAAGAATTGATAATCTTAAGTGCCTCTTAGAGAAAATTCTCATCAACAAATCTAGCATTATTTAGCTCATCATAACAAGAATGAGTTCCCAAGTGATTTATCAAATCATCAATATGGAACTCTATAATGAATAACAAGGACTAGTACAAACATGAATTTTCTCTGGATGTAATAATGTAGCTAATGCTCATAATATAATAATGTTCAAAAGAACTAATTCATCCAACCAATTGTCAGATAGATTAATGCACACAACTCAAAATAGAATCAGGTTTTAATAATCGAGAAATTTACTCCCACTATTTTACGTAATTAGTGGTTTAGAAATGAGTAGATACCATATGTATAATATTTCAGCATGATTCTTTCCACAACACAATGTTGTCAAGATGACAACCTTGAAGAGAATCTAACAATATTACACATTGTTCAAATAGATTCTAACTCCTTAGGATACTAATAAATGTCATTTTCGACGAGATTCTCCCACTCAATCACACAATAGTATAAACAAGTGTGATTGGACAATTCAAGGAGAAAATGACACATATTTTCCTGCCCTGAATATCTTTCGTTCTATACTATCATAAATAGCATACTCTATCATCAAGTATAAAAACTTTGTGAACAATATAAGTTCTAATAAGGATAATAAGCCACAATAATGGATGATATCAAAATATGAGACTAATTCTCAAACCATCCCAAATATTGAACAAAAGACACTCACTATATCATGATCTCATCTAAAATTCGACATAAAGAGTGAACTTAATGGTTTGTCATGAACACTATACAAACCCCACAAACTCAAGTCATGGTGATAAATAGAGCTATTAAGACCTACAACCCACCATGCTTTTAGTCTACTCCAGAGAAGTATATTGCAACTTCATATATCGAAACAATGATATATTCATTGACGTCAACTATCTAATGTAGGTCGATATAATTTAATAGGCTATCGTGTTTCACAAAGATAAAGATTTGAAATCTTAAGTTGAGCTCGAGAGATTCACCATCCAAAAGATGATAGCCTCATATTTTCATCTAATGATGAAAATTTGACCTACATACAATTGACAATGTGAAGTAAACATCCTAAACACTTCACCTTATATCACAACTAAATATGAGATCTAACACATAGCAATTTCCATTACCAATGAGGTAACATACTTTAATGTCCCTAACCAAATTAAGATGACATTTAACTAAGATTACCTCCAAGTGTAATTTCTTAAAATGAGACAATACGATATTCCTTATATGTCTCACAAAATTCACTCATCATGCCGTAATACAAATGATCAAATACACTATAGACCACGTGTTTCTATGTGTTCATAAAATTATGAACACTCTCGAACATGAAAAGTGTATTTAATTACACTATCACAAACAGAAATCACCCAAGACCATAGGAAAATCATAATATTAGTAATCCAAAATGATCTACAAACCGACACTAATAACCCAATTTCTATTATGAGAAGTACGTACTGAACAATTTTATTATATGTCATTGAAGACAACTCTAACATTAGGGTGGTCAAAATAAACTTTATCCTTAATGGAAATGCATATCTAAAATGGTTTAATTTTATTTTAAGAACACCAACATAAGCGATTGATTCGCTAAAATGCTCATAAATCAACCCATCACTTGATAAATGTGATTTCGTAGTGAGTGGTGGAGCACCCATACGAATTACAAGATACTAACCAATGCATTCCAAAATTAATCATATGAGTTGCCTTAGACAGAATCAACCAATGTTAATTCTTTTAAAAGTAAATTCACGGCCTTCCTGTGGGTAGAGGCTGTAAACACTACATAGAATTTACTATCAGAAATAATAAGACTGGAGAATTAACTGAATAAAGTGAGACCATCTGTACCTGTGGGCATAAGATAAATCCCCTCGTCTTTATGCTAATTTCCATCTTATTTCAATCTGTCTCATAAAGATAATTGCTTCCTTGTGGGGCCGAGCATTATCTAAATGAACTAATTGGTCTGAAATGTATGAGTCACTCATGTAATCACTGAACATTATGTGATTAATGGTTGCATTACTTCTCATGCATTCCGGATGCTGTGGCTACTCCAAGAGATGCAAGAGAAATAATATCTTAATGTGACACATACGGTTTGATTATATAGTCTCTCCATTTAATAGAAACAATCAAATAGCGATAGGGAAAGACTACAACCTTAGATCAAACCAGTTCATTATTAAGTTCCACCAAATGCATAAACATGATATGGTTCACTCATATATGTCAATCACCCTTTAATTGCAGCTAAAATATGCATTAAATTGATCCCGAAACATGATGCGATCAAATTCGTCTTCTTAATCACCAACAATATGTGATTAAGTATTTTGTCAATCATTGAGCTGCTGTGGCTACACTCAAAATCGACCGTATGACATGTCATAAATAAGGGTAAATACAAATGTATTTCTTATACCGACACACCATTTAATTGAACCGTTTGTCAATTCAACAGAATATCGATGAATTTTCAATCACTTCACATATAGTGATCAAAACATTTATGCATCATAATGTCAGGCTGCTGTGGCTACACCCAACATTTGACACCATTGACATTCAAAATATGAACAACTTTACATAAGTCAACTAGATCTTATGTTGACAAAATTATGTGCAATTTAATACTTAAATATGGTTCAAATATGCATATTTATTTCCACACTAAAATTATTACAACATTAATATGTCATGATTTGATCACTAAACATAATGCAACCAATCTCTATATATATGTCCAGAATTTGACTCGCAGTGGGTAAACTCTAAACTTGACACAACTATACGACATATTTCTCAATGTTGCAAATGATCAATAATTTTAATTTAGGGCATATACTTAGATATGTTTGAAACCTTTACATGAACCAATTAATCATCAATTCGATGATATTATGTCACATGTGACTAATCTTTTCATATATCACACCATAATCACTGGTAACATATGATTAATTATTTTAATGGTCCATAATTTAATCACTAATAAATATGATTAAATACTATGTTTGTGACATGTGATCGTAAGCAAACGAAATGAAGAATGTGACAAACTAATGTTAATACGTAGGAAACACTATTAGCTTTATTCTATCACTTGACTTTATGTGACAAAACACTTATGGGAGAAACAAACAACCATAATAATCATTTAGTTCTACGTGACCAAGCCTTCATGTCACCTTTTACAACTAACAAAAAGTGACAATTAAAATATTCAAAAATAGTCCCTCCAATTTATACAAGGTATGTGTACACGAAGTATATAAACCGAAAGTAAAAGCAAAATCAATTTGCTACTCTAGAGAAGGACAAATATTACTAGTCACTAAATTATGTATGTTGATTCTTTATGTATCATAATTTATCATCACTTATAATAAAAAAATGATAAATAATTCTCTATGTGACATGTTTCCCTATCTTCCCATTCTATACAGAATTTATGGTTCCCAAAACCTACCAAACAATGGGTGCCAGTAATTAGTGAAATTTTAAAATACAACCGTTGTATGAAGGTTTTACCAAGTGGCATACATTACAACCACTCATTTCTAACCTCTCACACACGATAAAAGTGTATTATGTGAGAGAGAGTAAAAATGAGAGGCTCTAATATATGCCACTTGGTATAACCTTGCTACAACCGTTGCACCATAAAATCTCTCCAGTAATTACGGTCCAAATAAAAAAAAAGGTTTTATTTTTATTTTATTTTTTTTTTTTTTTGAAGTTAAAGCCCAAGGCTCGTGACCAATAGAGACATTTCAGCAAACCTAATAAGGTCAAGTCTCGTCTCCTTCCCTAGCAAAAGAGAAGCCGCGCTTAATGAAGATGGAGGCCGTATGATCTTCCAATGAAGAACAGAACCTCTGGGGCTCTCACTTTCTTCTCCCACCCCTGCCACCGCTCCATGCGGTGATCATTGACCGATGCAGCCTCGATGCTACCAAAGGTGAGAACGACGATGAAAGCCCCGGTGAAAACAGCTACCAACGTAGCCTTCGCATAGAGATTGATCCAGCTGTAACCACCGCAAATGGTGGTAACGATGGCGGCGGAGTGCGTCTGATCGATTATGACAGAAATGCATTTAAATCAAAAAGTTGAACCTTGATAATTAATACTGCCCTTTTCAATTCAAAGCTCAACCTTTCCTTTTTTTTATTTTTATTTTTTTTAATATTCAACAGCAGAATCAGCAGCGTAGCACCATATCCATGTTCACTACATATCTTCAACTATTTTCATACGCGGGAGAATCAATTTACTGAGTCCGTAAGATTTAATATTATTCAAACAAAATATATTCTCCACAGTTCACAACTCGAATAAAATAGATAATAGGATGGCTCTGATACCACATGATAGTAAATGATAGATTCAGATTACCTGAATAAGCGGAAGCGGAAGAAATCAACAGGACCGTTCCTACATCTATTGTTATTCGACTCCGTCTCGGTTTGCCGTCAGGATCCAAACCCTAGAACAGAAAAGAAGAACTCCATATGCACATGTGGCACATGGTGCTATTAGGTCTTCTGGTCTATGCCTATTTTCTGTATGATCACCCACCGATGGTACACAGGCAGTCTATATATAGGCAAGACTAGGGACCTAAAGCATTATGGAATATTCCGGAATGAAAACCCTAACCATCATAGGATTTCCCATAATACCCTTAGTTAAATAATAAACCAATAATAAATTTACCAACATAATAATTAAATAACTTAAGGGCCACATATAATTATCTTTTACTAAATGATAATTCTTACATTGATATCCGTTCGTTCTTCGCAAAGAAGTCTGCATGTAAAAAAACGCAGATTCACGAAACCCTACCTGTGACTTCCTCGAATTTCTGGTAGATTTTAGACCGTTGAAACGAAAATCCAACCGGTCGATCGATAATTATGGAGTTTTTGACGTGGCATAAAATTTCAGGTCGATCGAGATTCATCTCGATTCCCGATCGGCCTCGTGAAGTCTTTGAGGTGTCGCTGTAAAAGTAAGATCCAGCAGCAAGTTGGACGACTCATCGATGAAAATTGACAAGTCAAAGCTCCGATTCAACCGTCCATATTGAAGCCCGAGGAATGAAGAACATATCTGGAATGTTTCGTCGCGATCCGAGTTCGTTTGTTTTGACGATCGTCGAAGATTTCAAACAGCTACAGATTAGGGTTTTATTTTATTTTCTAAATAGATTAGATACGGGGGTGCCAACAATCCATCTTGGTGTTTATTTTCCGCCCTAGTATACATGTTTAGATTGTATGTGTAGAATCGGAAAATTGCCATGACATGCATCATATCATGAATTCCACTCCATATGCATACTTGTAGAAATTAATTCGAGGAATTAGTTAGGCATGCATACAACACACAATTAGTTTTAATTAATTGTATGATATTAATTAGAAACTAATTAGGGTAAAAACCGAGGAACACGGGTTTTTTTCAATCGTCGAGGTTGGGTGATGGATTCTCGGTGAATCCCACTCTGTGAAAGCATAGGGAGTAAAATCCCGAAACCTCATGGTTAAGGTGTTGGATTCTCGGTGAATTCCACCTTACCTAGACGATATTTCGTTTTTGTCCGTAGTGTCTACGTGAAAGTTTGATGTTAAGGGATTGGACAATTATGGGCGAATATGGTTTGAAAATGGTCAAACCATGGTTGGGTGGTTAACTGAGCCACGGCTCGATCGATTTAACCTTCCACGTGTGGCGATTGCACGGGGGTCCGGCAAGGCTGAGCCATCCGACGAGCCATTAAGGCTCAACGGAGCTCCCCTAGGCTTGACCCGTCCGACGGCCATATATGTTCCAACGAATAGGTCGGGTGGGCTCGCCCACATAACCGACACCATTCGGGCCCATGATTTATTGTTCCTTAAAGATACCTCAAGTCCAAAAACGGAATCAGTAAACCCACCACTTTTTCAAAAATATTGAGTGGGAGCGGGAGAGGCGACAGCCGACCCCACAGCCTCTACTGTTGACTCAAGCACCGTGAGAGAATGGTGACGCCTCGTGCCGGCTTTGATTTTGCCCCCCTAAGGAAGGCCTTCACCGCTATCAAAATTCAAGGCTTGGTCTCCGGAAGGATAGGATTTTGGGTACTCGTCGGGTCACTGACCGACCCTAAGACGGCATACTCGGGGTCTACCTAAAAATCTGAAACAGTAGGTCACACTCATAAAGGGTATTTTGGTAATACCTTGGCTGAAAAAGGAAAGGTGATTGACGATAAAAAATGAGATGTTCGATTCTCAATCTGATCTTCAATATTAATCGAAACCTCTTTGACCTACCCTAAGGCGGCACTGAGGTATTAGATTAAATCCTTGGAATGGTAGGATAGACTATAAGTACATACTTTATAGTTCCTAAAATTTATTAGTAGTGTATGATTTGGATTTATTTTCTGTCAATTTTATTTATAACTGTTATACATATCTCTCTAAGGTGCTAGACTGCTAGTGTAAAATTGACTAGTAATGACTTCGTTAAAAAGTGGTAAGTAACTAGAACGTTGTACTTATTAATCATTCATTAATTTTTCGGAAGAGATATTTTGAGCATTCAGAACTTTTGTGACATAAATAAGGATGTCACTGTTGTCAATCGTGTTGAACGAGAGACGACTGTAGTAGTTAGAAAGATGATTGGGACGATAAAATTCTTCTACTGAATTTTAATTGCGTAGTGTCTACACGAGAAATTTTCTAATAGAAAAATTGGAGAATCATAAATTAAAGTGTCGCTAGTTAGACGGTATTTGGAACCGATAAACTAGTGGGAGCTTTTGTCTTATGTTTTTCTAATTTATTAGAAAATTAGTCCCACTGGGTAACGCTTTCATTAGACATCCCACAGTTAACGAGTAGTGTCTACTCAAACGAACTGCTAGTTCAAGACTATTTCCTTTTAAGGAAAGATAAGAATAGGAAAGAATGTGTATAAGTGTTAATCATCTTAACTGAAGTTTTGAGGCTAAACCAAAACATTAAATAAAGAAAGTACAGGATAAGGAAAGTGATTACGGATCACTAACCAATGAATCCTTAGCGACTTTCTTAACCGAGTAACTTGACTCGGTAGCTTAGTTCTTTGGAAGAACAATGAAGCTGTGCATTAACAATTAATAGAGTAGACAACGGGCAGTTGTTTCAGCTAGAATAGTGGGAGTGATATAAGGAAATGAATTTAGGATTCTATCATTGAATATCACAGAAAAATTTATTTTTCTGTTTACAGATTCGTTGAAACAAGTGGATTCACTTTCATCTCGATACTACAGTTGCCTTAAACAAAGTGAAGATGACATTTGTAGTACGAATCTGAGACTCGGACTTTTGTTTGATAAAGACAGAACCACTAAGAAAAGCTGAATAGGTATGTGTAACACATATAAAACTATTAAAGGTAAAAGGTTTCCGTATTAAGATAAACGACCCTTCAATATCTATTAATTAGTGCATATATCCTAGAGATAAGACCTGACGACTGGCCAAGGGTGATTCCTATCTCCCAGTCTCGGAACACTGTCTTAAAGGAAAAATGACTAAGTTTCCTTTCAATCGGGAGAGGGTAATAGATTTGAAGAGGTAACGTAGCTTGTTCATAGTGACCTTCGGGGTCTAGTGAAAGATACAAGCTAGTGGGAGATTTTGAATGGTGACATTTTGTCTGATAACTACTCAAAACGCTGGTTAGTTTATCGAAAGAATACGAGGAGGAGTCTCTGATTTTAGCAGAGAATAGAGTATTCCATGCTCAGAAAAAGGCTATCGCATAGTCTTTGGACTGATGCTTGGCCTGCCTTCAAGTGGAGTGTTTTTTACTGAGGAAGAAACCGTAGCCTCGCCTTGCATAGTTAGTTATGTGCTACAATACACTGCTTAACTCGGTTAAGATATTGTTGCAAAATAACGGTTAACATTATTATGTAAACCGAGAAGTCTACCTAGAAGATGCTCATGAATTTATGGATAAGGAGTGAATTCGGTTCACACCACTTCCGTAAATGTAGGCATTTAGCACTTAGTGCTTGAAGGTAGGACTGGAGATTTTGCACACACGCACAGAATATAACTATTCGTGAAATATCTTAATGTGATGAGTGAAGGTTGGTTATAAGATTCTTGAGATCAAAAAGTGGCAGCTGGACTGTCACACCCTTTCTGAAAGAATATATAGATAACAACCTTAGACATTGGAGTACGGTTACTCTATGAAGTTACTATCTCGATTTAGTCGGCCACGTCCAACATCGGATGTTGGTGACTACACCGATAAATACTACTAGATCGTAATGTCAATCCACCTAAAACGCAGTGGGAGTATGGTTTAAGCGTTGACCCATTGTGCTTTTGTGGACTTTACAATCTGCTGGGGTGATTGATAACCTATGGCTCTTGGTGGGCTGTATAGGATTCTGATCATAGAGGTTGGTTTGAAAGCCTTAACCCTATGAATGGAGTTTTGGCACTCAAGTTATGTTCAGCCTCTTGTAGAACCACCTGAGTGTCTCAGGCCCAGTGGGAGTAATTGAATCTACGCCGAAAAGAGTCGAATGTATAGGAAAGTTTAAACTTTCAGCGCAAAGCCGAGTGGTATAGGGGTGATTCCCTGACAAGTAGAGATTTAACCAGACCTTGAACTCTCTCACCACTCAGTCTTGCTAGATTTCATTAGAAAGTAGAAAATAAGGGTGATTCCCTGAGACTTTCTTGCCGAAAAACGGAGTCTGGATTCATTCGGAAGAAAAGGGTCTTGGTTAGAACAAACGGCAAGATGACTGCCGGGGCTTACATCCTTTGTGGATTTAAGAGAACCTCTCGATCATTTAAAGTCACATGTTTTAAAATATGTGGACTTGACCAGAATATTGATAAGTCTTTCGTAGACTGGATATCAATATTGGTAAAGTAGTAGTATTAGTGTTCATGAATGATAACACTGAAACGGTTGGAATCAACATGGGTGTGCTATCTGAAGTCGGAAACTGACACGCCTAGATTCTCTGGATGAGAGAATTGGACTATATTCTAAGAATTTGATTCGGTCAAATTCACTAGAATGAGTCATTGGCTATCCCACCTATCTTATTGAATAAGATGATTATATGCATATACGGTTGCAGCATTCATCGAGTGTAGTCCTACCCTACCTCTCAGGAATGATTCTCCAAATCTTCGGATAAAGAGAAAATGGGATAGAGTCTCTCTATGATAAGGGCAAGTCAGCTTAAAACGAGTCAATTGCAATCGAATCTTGGATTTGACCAATAAGTAGCAGTTTAGTACGTCCTCAAGTATCTTTAGAGAATGAGGAATCATATGCTTGTACATTCAGGTGCAAACTTGAATATGGTTGACTACACTGATTCTGACTTGTAGTCAGATTAAGGATGATCATTAAGTTGTCTCGGGCTCAGTGTTTACTCATAGTGCTTAGAATTTCCTTTTTGTTCTGGGAGTAATTCCACGTCTGATAAGCCGATATCACTTCATTGTGAAAACAGTGAAGAGATAGCTTAGAAGGATCTTCTCAATCACAAGAAGTCAAAATCATATTGAGAGAGAGTACCGCCTAATTGGAAGGACCGACAACGTTTCAATCCTAAAGATCGTCTCGAGTTGACAACCTAACTAATTAGTGTACCATGTCAAGTGCTTGGAGGGTACGGCATTGATGGATATGTCTCATATGCTTTTAGAGCAAGTGGGAGAGTGTTGTGAATAAGATGAGAAAGGGTGTGCTCTAAAAACAATCGTTGCTTGTCATTTCGTGCAAGTGGGAGATTGTTAGGTGTAGTGCCCGAAAGACAATTTGTGTAATTGTTTTTAATGGATGACAGAATTTATCTCACCTTATTACTTGCTTTGTGCTTGTAAGTAATACATCACTTTGCAAATCCTAAGTATATCTCAGATGTAACCACTTAACTCGGTGTATGGATTACACGTGAGGATTAAGTTAGGGAGATATGCTTAAATCATTTAGTCCGTGGTGAATTTAATCGATTTTAGGGTCTCTTGATTAAAACACCAATAATGCGCCTAGAACACCTTAGGGTGTGATAGTCTTATCCGGACTATCGGTAGAGGTACCTACGTGGGACATTTATATATGATGGCATTCATATAGATCGACCGATTTAATATGAATTTCTCGATATAATTCCGTAATCGAGGAATCTTATTAAATCATTAGATGATCATATATGGATCAACCTTAATCCTGAGGTGATCACAGGGTACTGCGTGCCTCGGGTAGTGTTTGATGTGTTAGTTACGGTTCACATGAATATGTGTTCCAAGCCACTTCTCATTGGCACTATCTCCTGATGAGTGAGTAGTTCTGATTTTCACAGACATGGTAGAGAGACAGTCCCCTTATTTGTTAGCCCTAAGAAAGTGATCGATCCCGGGAGTTCACATTTGACTAATTAGCTACTAGTCAGATATGTGCACTAATTGATCATCAGGAGGTTAATGGTAAATAAGGATAAGATATTCTGAGTCGGGTTCACGGAGACTTCCCACTCAGAATGGATAGTCTATGGAGGGTTAATCCGTATGTAGTGATTATATCAATGGACGTTTATCTACTCTATAGGTTGAGTGTAAGTATATATCTATAATTGGTAGAGTTCGGTTTACGTTTATGGTGGCGTATCTCGAATTAATAATTTAATATATTCATTCGGTTCGATGAGTAATATATTTAATTATTGGAGCTTCTGGTTATAGGTCCATGGTCCCCAATGTGGCTTCTATAATTTGTGCTGATATTCTTGTTTATTTGGGCCTCAGTGATAATTAATTGGCTGGGCTAATTAATTGATATGTATGGATATTATTTAGTTGGGCTAAATAATATAATACACATAAAAGACATTTTATGTGGGCTAAAAGACCCTAACATGTGGCGCCATTTTAGTCTTTAATTATCGCAAGATTTAATTTTTTGTGATATGGAAAATTGAAGATATTCTTGTTATATGATTGGTTGGATGACTTGTTATTTGATTTCCTATTGGTCAATACATGTCACAATTAGTCATTAAGGAAAATATCTTTTTATTTTGTTTAATTAATTAATTATTTAATTAATTAATACTTGAAGACCAAGGATTTACTCTCCTATAAAAGGAGAGTTATTCCAAGTGTAATGGCAATTGAAAATTTCGACTAGACCACCAAAAAAGAGAAAAAAATTAGTTTTCTTGTCTTGGGTTTTTAGAAGAAGAAAAACTATAAGTTTTTCTTGGTGTTGCATATCAAGGAGGTTCTCATATCAAGAAGGGTGTCCACCAACCACCGTTTGGAGAACACATTGGAAGATCAAGGCTTCTCATCCTAAGATCTTGGCTTCTCTTCTTACTATTGATATGATTTTCTTAACCCCTTGTAGGATTTCAGATCCTTTATTTATGTGTTATAATATATGAATCGTGATCCATCCGCTGCGCATAGATCTAATTCATTTAGATATAAGATTCTGCATCCTTCAACTGATACTCAAGCATAAGAATTGCCAGTTGGAAATCATACAACTAACAACAAAGAAGAAGAAACCAGAGCTGATGATAATCAGCAACTGATGATAATTGAAGATGCCAGTCACTCTAAAATGCAAGAAACAGAAGAAGGAGACCCATCTGAGAAGCTTACAATAGAAGAATTGAGCAAAGTACAAGAAGGATTGCAGATTATGCTCAACCAAAATGATGATTACAATGGTCTTCTGTCACACACTTCCAGTTACTTGGATAACAGGAAGAAAACTGATGCTTCAGCTCATACGAAGTTGGATGTTATCAAGAAATCCACTTCAAATTTAGTTTCAGAGATTCTCAGTCTCAAGGAAAAACTCAAAGTTACAACTATGGAAGACCGAGAAACTCATGCTCAAGCTGTAGTGCATCTCAATCAACGTATTTATGGTCTGGAAACTCAGCTCATAGAAGTTATCACCTCCTAGAAAGATATATCAACAGATCAGAAGGCAACACATCAACTAATCAATGAGTTGTATGATGCCAAAAAGAGGGAAGTAAAGAAAGAAAAACTGATGTTATGTGAAGAAAAACTGAAGCTTGAAGCTGAATTGACAGAATTGAAGAAATGCAAGTCAACAACAGATCCTTATATCAGGGATATTGTAGAACTGATCGATGAATGGATCATTGCTAAGTACAAATCAACCGTGATGAAAGAAGAGCTACTTTGATAATGGATCTATGGATGAAATTTGTGCAAGATTACAGCCATGTCAAAAAGAAGTACAAGCACAAGAACTATGAAAAATCTCTTGCCTATTTCTTATCTGATGTTTTTCACAATCAGAAGATGGCACAACACAAGAAGATCAAGAGAATTGAAGAAAGACTTCAAATCAAGGATAAGCGAGAACAGCTGAAAGCTGATATTTCAGAATTTGAAGATTACTACAAAGGAGAAAGACACCTCTCTAAGTTACTTCGTTTGAGGAAGTGGAAACTTACAAGTCAAGTAGGCTATCTCAGAACTTTCAACAAGAAAGACACATAGATTGAAGATGAATATTGTCTTCACGATAAGGAACATAAGTTTACCAAAGTTACACAAAGAAATGCTTAGATATTATTTCAGTTTTTATCAATTGTGCAACTATTCCAATTTTTTCAAAATTCTTAATGAAATCCAGTTTCCAGTTTTACTTTGTTTTGCATTGTTATTATCTTTAAGATTTTCTTTTGATGAGGGTTTTGGAATAATCAAAAAGGGGGAAATTGTTAGGAATAAAATTTAGTTTTGATGATGATTCATCTTATTCAAGAATATGTTTGTTTACACCTAATTGATGAAGTGCTGAAACTAGTGGTTCTAGTGGAAAGCTAAAAGATGTATAGAACTGAATGTACAGGTTTTACTAGAGTCTGACAATTGAATAGGTTATATCAGACAAGCACTGTAATAGTTAGAAGTGTCATAAAATTGAAAATTGGAAATCATCTAGATAACTGGAACTTAACTTAAGACTGAAGATGTACACCTAGAACTGAAGCTCACTAAGAACTGAAGAAGGTAAGTTCGCTGAGGGTCAAAGACTCAGTTGACTTATCAAGAACTGAAGGCTGAGGGACCAGACTCAGTAGTTGAAGAACTAAGGGGCACAGACAAAGTTATAGAAGATTGAAGAAGTGAGGATTCAAACTCAGTTATTAAGATTTTAAGCCGCGACTGTAAAGTTAGAATTCAGGTAAGTCTGTGATGACCTGAACTGACTTTGTGGATCTTGAGGAATACCTAAGTATCATAGGACAATGATATCTTAGATGATCTCTAAAGAGAATGGTGTAATCTGATTCAGTAAAATAAAATCAGATGAATAGAGAACTGAAATTTTGAAGAAGAGTAAAAACTCAGTTAATGCTCTAAGTCAGTTAACAAACTGAAAACTAACATACTCAGTATAAAACTGATCAGGACACTCAGTTTTATAGTCAGCCATCCAAGCAACTGAAAGTACATTCGAACGTTGTAAATCAAGGATTTTTATTGGATGAAGAACTGACATGTCAGAACGGTCATTAACACCTGACATCTGAAAATATAGACGTTGAAGCAATTCAAATTCAAGTAATATGAACATTGGACCTCACACTATAAATAGAGGACATTGCACCAAGGATGAAACACCGAATTAATAAGATTACAATCATTTTTGTGCACAAGTCTAGTTCATTTGAATTTCTATCATTATCTGCGCTCAACAAGATCATATCAAGATTTCTTCAAGTGTTCAAGCTACATCGATTATATCCAGATTTCGACACTTTGAAGAACAACAAGCAAGAATCAATTTATTGATTCTCAGCCCAACTTTGATTCTTAATCAAAGGTTTGGACTGTGAAGCAATTCGGTCAAGGAGTTGCTAAGGACAGTTGTTTGCAGTCGGGTAGACTGTGTTTGTGATGGTAGCTGGTGAAGTGGCAATACAACCCTCCAAGGACCAGTCGGTTAAGCAGTTGAAGAGCATCAATCCAACATGTTCCTTAGTTGTTTAGATAGTGACACTACGGATTAGTTAGGGACAATCGTTTAGGACTTTTTGAAACAGCGTACCTCAAAAAGTTCTAGTGGAATTTTACTCCTACATCACAGGGGTAGAGTGGACTGACATTACACCACCTGGAACCACTATAAATATTGCTCTACTTACTTTACAGCATTTATTATTGTTTATTCAGCATACTAAAACAGATTGTTACTAGCATACACAGTTCACAAACTGACATTCACCAGAATTCAGTTTTGCATGATTAACTTTTTCTTATAGTATCAACAAGATCTAGTTAAAGGCTATAGCTTAAATCTACTGCCGGTTGACTCAGTTTTGTATAAGTCAGTTTGACTTAGACTCAGCTTTGTCTGCTCAACTCCACACAAGTTAAAACTGAACCTTAATTGTTAAATAATCTAGTTTTTTGTGACTAGTTTATTCACCCCCCTCCCCGCGCTAAACTTCTGTTCGCCTTTCTAAGGGACCAACAGATAGTGATGATTCATCATCCTCTGATTCAGATGATGATCATCCTTTGCACCCTGGTGAGTCTAGTGGTGTTGGAAAAGAAAAATGAACTGAGCAAGCTGGACAAGAGCCTACTGAAAAGATAGCAGAGCAACCTGCTGAGGATGGCCAGTCTGCTGAGGGTCAGCAGACTGATAATCTAGACCAAGAATTTTTTGCTGCATTTACTGAGGATTTGGATTTACAGATTGCAGCAGCAACACTTCTTGAAGATGGATTTTGAAGAATATCAAGTTAGCATTGACACTGAGGAAACCTTCGCACTGGCTGCTGAAGTACTAAGAGAGATTGCTGAGGTAGGAGGTGTATTGGAGGAAACATGGTTGTTTTTCCCAGTATTAGAGAAGTGGAGTTCAGTCTGCTGAGGCTCAGACAGCAACTGAACAAAGGTTGGAATTAGAGGTCCAAAGTACTGAGGATCAGACAGTATTAGGGCAAAGGTTGGATATCTTCTTTGGGATTGGAGAAATCCCCAGTGTCTAGTTTGGAGGCTGCTGAGGAAATGGCTATTGATGGCAAAAATGGACAAGAAGTTCCTGAAGAACAATTTGAAGAACAACTTTTTGATTATGATCTTCGTAATGAGGAATTTCAATTGTCTCAAGAAGAAGAAGAAGAGCCTTAACAAAAACAAGAACCTTTGATTGAGCAAATACCTGATTTGAATATGGAATGTCCTGAACCCTATGTATGGGTTAGGACAAGAGCAATTGTGCTAAGAGTGCCCAGAGGTGATGACAACATTGAAGGATTTGCTGACAAATTTGCTGGTGGTATCGCCGGTATGGCTTTTGCAATACCAATACACATTTTGGAAGAGTTAAGAGTTGTCAGAGATGATATCACACATCAGAGAACTCAATTGACAAGGAGAGATCAAAGATTTGAAGATTTGGTCAATCTGGTGGAGAATAGAGGAAGGACTGCAGAGACTATTGCATCCAATGTTACCTGTGTTCAATTTTGCCATCAATGATATGCTCAGAGAAGTTGCTTATGTCACGCTAAATGTTGCAAAGAGAGACAAATTTATGGTTGACCAGATTTCTTCTTTGCATGAGAAAGTTGATACGTTAGCTGAGAAACTTAGCCATGCTGCACTTGATCCAAAGCTCACTAAAAGAATAAACCTGCTGGAGCAAACAATGGAAGGCTAGATTACATCAGATGATACTAGAACATAAATAATGGAGGGACAACTAAATAATTTGGTTAACACATAGGAAAGTGTTATTGGCCTGCTGAACCGTTTTATTGATGATGTCAATAAGGGGAAGAAGGTCAAACATCAGAAGAAAAAGAAGTTAACATAAGAAAAGGTTTCAGGCAGATATCATGCTTTTAGAGCACCTGCACCTGCCAGAGTACAATTAACAGATGATCTGCTGAAGGAGTTCAAGGTTGTTTTTGGTGCAAGAAGGAGACCTTACCATTAAATGATAGAAGGTCTAGAAGCTTTTGTTGCAAAAAAACTGTGGGAGGCAAGGATCAAATCTCTAAAAGCTACAACAAGAGGAGATCGCAGTGGAAGATCAACTGGAGGTAGAGGTCAGACTACTGAACAAAGAGCAAACGCTTCCTTGGATGAATTTAAACACTTCTTTATGAGACAAGGATTCAACTTTCAAAGCATAAGGTTGACTGATCGCGTGTAAGTCCTTAACGTCGATATTACTAGCAATAATACTAGGTACATCGTAGTATAGTAAATGCGAGTCAAGGTCGATTCCCTGAGACAATGCAACTATAAGTATAAATGATTCTAACCTAAATAAAAAGCAACATAGAGGCGGTCATTGACCAACAATAAACATAAAGAAAACAAACTTGGTATTTCTCCCCCTCTTCTCACCGATCTACTAACTTGGATTATTTAATCGTTATGTTTACTTCCCCACATAATTTCCTTAAATTAATCGTGACCTTTCGTTTTAATTATCATTATCAGCTACGGGTGCAACTCTTACTCCTATCTACTACGACAATGGTAGTAGACAATCTATACGCAAGCTACCCTTCTTAATTGGACCGTAATAGCCTATACGCATAAAGAACAAGAATTGCCGATATCGAGCGCTAACTCATACCGCTAACCCGCCTGGATAGCTGTCGACATTGATCAGCACGTTCCTAGGGTTCATTCAAGACTATGTCCAAACTTAGCATTTCACTATTTGTATTTCATGCCAGTTTACGATTACAATAAACAGTTTGGCCAGATCTAACCTACTGTTAATTAAACATGTCGATCAACGTAGCTGTAGTGAATCCCAGTTTTAGGTTTTCTAAATAATGCCTCGGTAAACCGGTATACACCGCTGGTTTACCGGGGTTAGCTTTTTCTATTCCTAGATCTACATTGCTCAATTACGGTTAAAATAAGTAAATTATGTGGTCTTCAAACATGCAGATTAACTAAAACACATAAATACAAACATATCTACCATATTGAAAACAAAAAGGAACCTTCAAAGCTTCATACCTTCAACAATGGAAATCTAGCTCGATCTACTCAAGCTAGAGATGGTGGAGAAAGGCAGAAAAACAGAAAAATAACTCCTCAAAAGCTTGGAATAACTTTATTTCATCAATATTGAATAATGTAATTGAATATAATTCATAAGATGATAATCATATGAATGTTTTCAGTATATGCGGCTTTATATAGATACAATAGCCGACTTATGACTCTCTAAAACCCTAACCGACCTAGATAATGCGGCAGAATCAGTTTCGTGTCCAACAAGTCCTCAGTTTACCTGACCTAGCCCTCGGTAAACCAGACCCACTTTTCTCCTTTTACTTCAGCAGACTTCTTCTTGGACTTTAATCACTCGTCCCAATATATTTCTTTTGGTCCAGATCCACTCTCCAATGCTCCAGATTTGGTACATCCTATAAAACACGCAAAACGAGACAAAACAGTACCACATCTTTAGGAAAATAACATAGATGCAGAATTATTATCCTTGAAACACTCATATAGAATTTAACATATATTCCACCTAATAACAAGCCTATCTATCCTCTCTTGAGTAGAATTCGGGGTGAATAAAGGATATAATTATTGGTACCATTTAGAGCGTTATCAACTACCCCCCACTCAGGTTTTGATCGTCCTGAGCAAAAAAGGCGAAAAGAAACACGACACTCTGGTGAATATACAAGTTAATTAAAAACAACTATGCCTCTCTAAGTCAAGATCAAGATCATGCCACTCATATCCATCAGAAATGCATTAAACACTATTCATGTCATGAGCCAATGTGTGTGTGCAATAACTTTCACAACTGCTTAATAATGCAGACAATCTCACATTATGTCAACCCATTGTTCGTTAAAAAACGTGTTTTAAATTTATATTATCGGAACACCCCAAGTATAAGGTACGTAGTAAAGGATGTTGCCGAGTCGTCCCAAGGGGAATCGTAAAGTTATCGATTAAGATATAACTCCTAAGTCGGTTATGTCACGAACTATTACTTAAAACTAAGGTTTATACTATCTACAATGTAAAAACGAAGAACAAGTTAGGTAAAATCACGTAAAATAGAAAAAAAACTTAGAACTGGACGAGCGTTCGCTGACTCTGGACGAGCGTCCAAGTACGTGCTGGAAACAGAAAATATGCAGAAAACACACTAAAATCCTGGAAGTAACTAAACGTAGCAATAACAATCAATACGAACTAATTTGTTTACCAGATACATAAAAGGACGGTAAAACAACAAGGATACACCACACAACCATCACACAACCATTCTTATGATCTAAACACGATTTATTGGTATGATCAATCACAATTCGACTAAACTCCTTTAAATCGAATTCTAGGGTTCTTGTTTCCTTTTCCAAGCAAAACAATTTAACGTTCAACACAAGATCATTAACTCGTTCCCAAACTAAACAACCCAATTAACATCACATGATTCCTCAAAATAACGTTAATCGTATCGATTGAAAAACTCTACTATTGAATCATATTTCCATATAAATTCAAAGCAACATATGGTTTCATTGACATTCCTATCTAATAAAACGCTTAGCAATCAATCCAAAATCAATCGATAAATAAAACGATGCTCGAATCATAAATAAAAATAAAACTAACTAATCATGGTTGTGATGACGTTGATGTGGTTTCATCCCGTTGCTCTACCGCGATGTGCTTAGCCTTGCATGCTTGCGATGATCCAAGATACGGTTGAAGGGAAGAAACTCATAATTCTTTAGGGTTTGGTGCGGCTCCTCCAAGGGTGGAATATGCGGCTGTATGGTGTGTCTGTTAGGGTTGAAATAACACGCCTATTTATAGAATTCTAAGGCGGCTAGGTCAAAAACGGCACTGGACGCCCGTCCAAAGGGGTGGACGCCAGTCCAAAGTGCAAAACTTATTCGAGTCGGGCCGAGCTGGGGTTGGACGCTCGTTCAGATTACGTCTGGAGACTCTGTATGTAAATATGACTCGACGCTTCATGGACGCCAGATTCACTCCTGGGCGCTGCTCGGATCATGGGCGCCCGTCCAATATCTTTGAGATCGGATTTCTTCATAGTTATCCATTCTTCTTCAAGCCAATTCCATATTTATCTCTTGTAATTCGAATTGAGCCTCATTTATCCTCTTTATGCACTCGAAATTAAGCACCTACATAATAGATAAAACATGGAAAACATGTAGTCATCCCCAAATAATAATAATTCAATAAATTTAACACATAAAAGCGCCCAAATTACACTTTTGACACTTCTAACCCCATTATTCAAATTCACGCCTTAAACATATAATTTTCTCTAAAAATTACTAAAATACGAAAGATATTGTTCTCTAATAATGCGATAAAAACCATAAATTTCACCGAGAACAACTCCCCCACACTTGAACTTTTGTTCGTCCCGGACAAAACAATCAAAACTATAGCTCAACTTTCATACACTCCACATAGATCTCTAACTCACGTAACAAAAGATACAACAACTATAGCCAACAATACCATCACAGAGATAGATTCAGTGAATGTGTGACAAGCCCTTCTCAAATTTAACAAGACTTTCAAAGGAATATCCTCTCAAAAATTTCAATGACTATCCTAGTACAGACGATAAGAATAGCTTCACACTAAGCCTTCCCACGCACTCAATAGGATAATCCCTACAAAGATATCATGCGGTTCTACTGGGTATAAGATCCATGATAACAAAGACTTTACTTTATTCTTATTCAAAGATTTTTCAAAATTTTCAAATTCAACGCATATCGAAATAAGCTCTTACCCATCATAGTAGAGTAGGACATTTCAAGATAATCCCTACCTACTCAAATCATAAGGTAGCTATAAACTGACTGTCGTGAACTATTGGTCATCATAGTGGTATAGGACATACGTGGTATACCCTACCTCACTCAAATCATTAACCAGCTTTCGACAAACGTATTTATTATGATTCACTACTTATTCATTTTTTTCAGACATAAGTTACATCTCACTTATCACATTCAAACTTTATGATATTCACAGTACACGGTCTAACTTAGGTGTAACTATACTGACCTTCCTAAGATAAATCATTAAAAATAATGAAAGGATATAGTTCAAAAATCTTGTTTCAAAATCAATGGCTCTCGTGAACGTGAAAAATGAATACTATCTCCATAGAAGTAAAGACACGCTATAATTATCTCACTAAGTCACATACTATCATCGTTAGAAAACTACAACTAGCAAGCATTTAGTTGCAATCACATGCTCGAGATTCACAAAAATTTAAATTTGGACGAAAAAACATACTCGAACACACCCCCCCACACTTAAATCACATTATGTCCTCAGAATGTGCAGAGTAAAAGAAAAAACAAACTTAACTGGTTGCAACAGTGGTCGTCGTATGAAAGTTGGCAGAGGTCAGGCCGGAGCATGAATGTACCGCTACAACTTGAATAGACAACATTGGATAGAATAGCTCGAACCTGCTCTAAGGTATCTGCAGCACTCGACATACATATAATCTCGGGGTACAAGGGGTATATGAACAGACAAGACATTCAGCAGCACGTAAACGGAATAAACATCGCACGCAAACAACCAAGGTACTACTTCTATAAATAACTAACCTAAAAGAAAATACAACTAGGTTGCCTCCTAGGAGCGCTCTTTTAATGTCATTAGCTTGACACAATCCTCAAAGTCAACCTGGGTTGGGCCACTTCGGTTTAAACGCGGCCAACTCATCATCAGAACCAGAGGTAAGGACCGAGGTGTGACCACAACCGCCACAAGTCAAGTACCCTACCAAATTCTTTAACTTGGCTCTCCAGACAGTACTGACTTTCGTCTTCGTCTCAACTTCTCATACATGTGGCACCAGCGGAATGATAGGTTCCGGAATTGTGGCGTGCTTTTTAAGGGGAGAATGTCATCATTCAAGCAAAGAAGTCGGATGGAATCTCATCATAATTCAAAGATATCGTGCACGTCAACCAACTTTTGAAAGTATATGACCTTAGGTACTTCATAAGGTTGGCCAAAATACTTTTTCAATCTATGACCGTTCACTTTAAAAGGATGACCGCTGTACCCTTTCAAGGAAATCGCTCCTCCCGGATGAACTTCGACAATTTCAAAGGGTCCGGACCATCTGGACTTAAGCTTGCCAGCAAACAGATGTAATCTGGTGTTGTAAAGTAAAGCCATCTCTCCTACCTTGAAATCTCTGTCCTTTATTCTAGCATCATGGAGCGCTTTCGTTCTTTCCTTGCTCAGCTTGGCATTCTCGTAGGCCCTGAGTCTGAATTCATCGAGCTCATGCAGTTGCAGCAATCTTTTCTCGCCACAGAGCCGGCTATCGGGTTCAAGTATTTAATAGCCCAATGAAGCTCTGTGGCTCCACTGACCGGTAGATGGCACGCCTTGCCGTAAACCATTTGAAAGGCGACGTACCCATAGGGGTCTTGAACGCGATACGATAAGCCCGAGTCGTCGTCCAACTTCGGACTCCAATTGGATCTATTAGAATTCACCGTTTTCTCAAAATCCGCTTTAGACTTCTGCTTTTACTTCAACTTGGCCACTTGGTTTGGGGTGGTATGGTGTACCAATCTTATGCTTGACACCATATCTTTCAAGAATTTTATCCAGTGGTGCATTACAAAAATGCGATCCTTCATCACTGATAAGGGCTCTAGGACAGCCAAATCTAGTAAAGATATTCTTTTTCAAGAATTTCTTTACAACTTTGTGATCATTGGTGCAGGTGGCTATAGCCTCTACCCACTTGGAAACATAGTCAACGCAGACTAGGATATATTTATTACCGCACGATGATGGGAAAGGTCCCATGAAATCGATGCCCCACACGTCGAAGACTTCACATTCCAAGATAGGCCTCAAAGGCATCTCCATCCTATTACATCGAGCCTCCTACTCTTTGACATCCATCCACACCTTTGCAAAAGGATGCGGCGTCTTTGAACAGAGGGGCCAAGAAAATCCAACTTGAAGGATTTTAGCAGATCTTTGGTGCTCCGTAGTGTCCACCAAAGGAGACCACTATGACATTGCTCTAAGATATCCAATTGCTCATGTTCCGAACACACCTTCTAAGCAACCCGTCTTTGCGGACTTTAAACAAATGTGGATCCTCCCATACGAGATACTTCAAGTCACCGAAAAACTTCTTCTTTTCACGATCGTCATCTCTTCGAGATGTCCAAATCGCTAAGTAATTGACGTAATCAGCATACCACGGCCTCACATTCTCTAGCCTCATTAATTGCTCAGTTGGAAAGTCAATGCCTATTTCCTTAGTGTTTTCGTCACCCTCGTTCACTAAGCGAGATAAGTGATCAGCTACAACATTTTCGCTACCCTTCTTATCCTTAATTTCAAGGTCAAATTCCTGTAGGATCAGAATCCATCTCAATAACCTTGGTTTAGCATCTGTTTTTTCCATGAGGTAGCGTAATGCTGCATGATCTGTCCAAACCACGACTCGAGACCCAAGAAGGTAACTTCGAAACTTATCCATAGCAAAAACGACTGCTAGGAATTCTTTCTCTGTAGTAGTGTAGTTACACTGAGCTGGGTTCAAAGTTCGGCTCGCATAGTAGATTGGTCTGAACTTTTTGTCAATTCTTTGCCCTAGAACTGCGCCTATAGCGTAGTTAGAGGCATCGCACATGAGTTCGAAAGGTTTAGTCGGTCGGCAGCGATCAAAATGGGGGCACTGGTTAACTTATCCTTTAAGCATTTGAAAGCTTCCTTACACGCATCATCAAAACGAACTCTACTTCCTCTTTCAAGAGTTGGATAAGCGGCTTTGCTATAGTCGAAAAATCTTTAATAAAACACCGATAGAAGCCTACATGTCCCGTGAATCCTCATACCTCCTTAATCTGTCTTTGGATATGACATTTTCTCAATGGCCTCTACTTTAGCCTTATCCACCAGATACCTTCACTGGACAACTTGTGTCCCAAAACAATCCTTCATCAACTAGAAAATGGCATTTCTCGCTTAAGCACCAAATTTTTCTCAACACATCGAGTACCATATCTAGATTCCTTAAGATCTCATCAAAGTCGCCGCCATAGATCGAGAAGTCATCCATAAAGACCTCCATGCATTGCTCTACAAGTCCGTCAAAAATGGCTAACATGCACCGTTGAAAAGTCGCGGGTGCATTGCATAGGCCGAATGGCATTCTGCGAAAAGCAAAAGTACGAGATGGACACGTAAACGTGGTCTTTTCCTGGTCATTAGGATCGATGGCTATCTGGAAGTACCCAGAATATCCATCGAGAAAACAATAATATTTGTGACCACTCGGTCTTTCAATTAGTGGTCAATGAAGGGTAAGGGAAATGATCTTTGCGTGGATCGAGTTCAATCTGCGATAATCAATGCACTTATAACCACCACAAGGCGTAAAGCAATTTCCTCCCCTCTTTCATTTTTTCTACGGTAATACCCCTTCTTTGGCACAACTTGAGTAGTAGGCTAACCCACTCACCGCCGGGCGATGGCATAAATAATCCCCATATCAAGCCATTTGATGATCTCCTTTTTAACAACCTCTTGCATGTGCGGGTTTAGCCTTCTTTGCGGTTGTCTGACCTTTTTCGCTCCTTCCTCCGTTCGGATCTTATGCATGCATACATCTGGGCTGATTCCTCTGATATCGCCCACCTGCCATCCGAACGCGAGGATATGTTTCTCCAACACTTTGATCAATTTTGCCTCTTGCTCAGGCTCGAGTTTAGATGAGATGATTAGGGCAACTTATCACCGTCTTTAAGAAAGATGTATTTTAGATCTCATGCGCAATGTTTCAACTCTAAGTCAACAGGTGGTTGCTCGATGCTTGATTTTAACGGACCACCTTTTTCCATTTGAGTTTGGACCGGTTGGTGAAAAACACTTCATCCTCCTGGGGTGTAATCCCGAAAAGGTATTGAATCACGCCATCAAAAGGAATCTCCCTCGTCCGTCGCTTCCGTTTTTCTTTGCGATGTGCAATCACCTTCTTAAGCTCTTCTTCTTCAAGTTCATCGGCAAGTCGCTCCCAATCATCCATCTCCCAATGGGTAGCTTCTCTCCGTAGTCGATTTCATCCCAACTTCCCATTAAAACTTCCTCTTCGCAAGGTTAAAGTCTGCTGATTGAGCTCCTTCAGATCACTCACCGCTCATTCTGGAATGTCCCAAATTTTCTGCTCACTTATAGGCTCGGTGATGCAAGTTGTTGAGACAAATCTACAGATGACTACAGACTCTTGAACAGATTGTTTTCTTCTTCTTCGTGATTTATGACATCCAGGGCTCCTGTCTCTGCGCTTCTTCATCGTGGTCGATTCATCCCCATAAATTGCTTCAATGAATGAAATTCCCTGAATTGGGGATTCTTCGAACTTTACCTTGCTCGATGGAAATGGAAGTGTCTCCTATTCTCAAGGTAATTTGGCCATGTGTGAAGTCAATGGTGGCGGCGGTGTCCAAGAAAGGCCGCCTAGGATCGTGGGCATTTCCTTGTCGATTGGTAGTCCAATATAACCTGATCGGTTGGAAACACCAATTGTTTAACATGGGTAAGGACATTGTTAACGCAACCGGCTGCCAAACGGCTAGATTTGTCCACCAACTGAAGAGAGACGGGGCGCTCCCTTAGCCTTTTGTCCAACCCGAGACTTTTGCAGATGTTCAAAGGCATTACATTAACAGAGGCACCAGAGTCGCATAAGACATTGTGGAACGTGCGGCCTTCGATCACGCAAGAGATTGAAGGTCGTCCGGGGTCACCACGTTTTATTGCAATGCTCTGAGAAATTGCTGAGCATTCTTCGTTTAGCACTTCATCTGCCATTCCTTTCAGCTTCTTCTTACTTCCACAGGCGTCCTTAAGAAACTTGGAGCATTTAGGCATCTCAGTTAACACTTCGGCAAGAGGCATAGTCACCATGGTTTCTCTGGCGGCCTTCCTCACTCCATCGTAAGTTTTATCAGAGTTCAAAGTATTCTCATTTTTCTTTGCTGGATAAGGAAGGGTTTTCGGATGATTGATTGGAATTTGATTTTTAATGGCTTCATCCTCCTTATCCTTCCATCTGACAAACTTTTCAGCTTTCTTTTTAGTCAGGGGTTCGGCCATCTGACTACTCTTTTCAACATCCTCATCACTTTCCCCCGAGGAATCATTATCATTCAGCTCTCGCTCACTGTCGCTTTCTTTGGTATTTGTCTGCTGCTTATCCCCTCCTGAACTCATGGCGTCAGGAGGGGCTACTCGTTTCCCGACAGCTTCTCGGGTCCAACTTTCTTTCCGCTTCTAAGTGTAACTACATTCAACTCCTCCTCTTGTCCATAATTCCACTGCGGTGTGATGGCATTACAGGCACTTACTTCTGCCTTAGGATTTTTATCCGTGTAACTCGGCGATTTTCCTTGGGGCTCTGCTTGCTTGTTGATCACCATCCGCCAATCTGTCTCTCTATCGCCTTTTGACCGGTGGCTGGTGCTTGCACCATATCTACTAGCTCATCGAATTTCTTTTGAGAGATAGAGGTGGGCTGTGGATTTTGCGTTTGAGCCCAATTGCCTTGGGGCTTTTGATTGTTGGAGTTGAAGGACCGTTGAATTGGATGCGCCAGTGGCGATATAATAAGCGCTTTCGCGGATTTCGGAAAAGTTACGGTTTGGATTATAGCTTGTTTGACCGAGTTTTGATTGAAATTACGAAAAGTTTGATTCTCGGTTGCCTATCGCATTTACTTCATCTCCGTTCTCATTGCTCGCTGCGTTCCCGGAAGACTCATATCCGCCGATCCTTCATTCTTGCATTTGTAAATTAGCCATCTGTTGGTTTATCATTTCCACTTGAGCAACCAACTTCGTGTCACGGGATCGCTTGCACATGCATTTCCTCTTATCTTCCTCAACATGGGTCTTCCTAGAGGTTGACCACATGTTGTTCTTGGCAATTGTTTCACTACCCTATAGGCAAAGATCATCTCCTCCGCCTAAAAGATCCATGAGTGTGGAATCTAGATAATCTCTATTGGGTTGAGTAACACCCGATAGAATAATTCTAGGAGTTCATGTCGAGTGTATCCATGGTTAGGGCATTTCCTCATTAACAAATTCAACCTTTCCCGTGCCCTTTCTACGCTTTCTCCTTCTAATTGCTCAAAATTAGCTATATCACGTTTAAGGCCCATTATCGTTCCAGGTGAAACGAATTTCGAGCGCGAAGGCTCTTTTAACATCGGCCAGGTATGGAGAGTGATGGGGTAAGGATTTGAACCATCTGTTTGCTTCACCTTTTAAAGCAAACGGGAAAAGTTTCAGCTTAACAATCTCAGAATCAACACCCGGATAATGGCCTGCTTCGCAAATTTGAACAAAAGTGGACAAGAAGTCATGAGGATCTTCTTGAGCAGTGCCGTGAAAAGAGCTATTTTGGACCAGTCCAACCACTCCATTCTTCAGATCGAAATGTACTTGCCCCATATCTGGAGGTCGAATAGGTCTATGCCCCTCCAGGAAGTCTTGGTTAAGATAAGGGGCATAGGGGTCTTGATTTAGCTGGGCTTGATGGAGTTGTTGCAATTGGTTTTGTAGCCCACTTAGTCGATTCATTGTTGTTGTAACAACCAGTATTTGTTGAAGGAGCTGATTCAGCTGAGCTTGAGGGTCTGGATTTTGATTTGGGAGGGCTGGATTAGGAGGAACTAGATTCGGATTTTGAACTTGGTCAGCCATGATGTCTAGATCGGGAAAAAGCCTTCTTCTTAGGATGGACCGTTCCGGTTCTGGATCAAAGAGGAGAGGTCCCTTCTTGCTTCTGGTTTGCATAAACCAGGAGGACAATTGAAGAGGTCAACACTGACTAAAAGTCAGGTTGACAGAAGAGTTAACCTTGGAATACAAGCTAAGAGAAGAAAGGAGAAGAACAAGAAGGATAGACGGACGGGCGTTCAGAATCGTGAACGAGCGTCATCTAGTGAAGTTCCCGGACGGGCGTGCCTGGTTCAATAGGCGCTAAATGCCTGGTATACTAAAAGCAGTTCAGAGGCGTTTTTACTAAACAAACGGGCGTTTGGAGAGGCCAGACGCTCGTTCGATCAGTTAAACAGATAAAAAGGGAATTTTTCTCAGAATGAACGGGCGTCTGTATGATTGGACGTTCGTTCAAAAGCTGAAAAATGAGGGTCAGAGCAGAAAAACAACAGGAAACAGAAGATAAACAAACTGAGACTAAGGAAAACAAAACTAATCTAAAACCTAAGAAAGTTACTAACTAGAGAAACTATACCTACGAAGAATCTGACAACCGTTACCGATTCCCCGGCAACGGCGCCAAAAACTTGTTCGTTAAAAAACGTGTTTTAAATTTATATTATCGGAACACCCCAAGTATAAGGTACGTAGTAAAGGATGTTGCCGAGTCGTCCTAAGGGAATCGTAAAGTTATCAGATTAAGATATAACTCCTAAGTCGGTTATGTCACGAACTATTACTTAAAACTAAGGTTTATACTATCTACAATGTAAAAACGAAGAACATTAGGTAAAATCACGAAAAATAGAAAAAAACTTAGAATCGACGAAGTCACGACTCGACGAGCGGCGTCCAAGTACGTGCTGGAAACAGAAAATATGCAGAAAACACACTAAAATCCTGGAAGTAACTAAACGTAGCAATAACAATCAATACGAACTAATTTGTTTACCAGATACTTAAAAGGACGGTAAAACAACAAGGATACACCACACAACCATCACACAACCATTCTTATGATCTAAACACGATTTATTGGTATGATCAATCACAATTCGACTAAACTCCTTTAAATCGAATTCTAGGGTTCTTGTTTCCTTTTCCAAGCAAAACAATTTAACGTTCAACACAAGATCATTAACTCGTTCCCAAACTAAACAACCCAATTAACATCACATGATTCCTCAAAATAACGTTAATCGTATCGATTGAAAAACTCTACTATTGAATCATATTTCCATATAAATTCAAAGCAACATATGGTTTCATTGACATTCCTATCTAGTAAAACGCTTAGCAATCAATCCAAAATCAATCGATAAATAAAACGATGCTCGAATCATAAATAAAAATAAAACTAACTAATCATGGTTGTGATGACGTTGATGTGGTTTCATCCCGTTGCTCTACCGCAATGTGCTTAGCCTTGCATGCTTGCGATGATCCAAGATACGGTTGAAGGGAAGAAACTCATAATTCTTTAGGGTTTGGTGCGGCTCCTCCAAGGGTGGAATATGCGGCTGTATGGTGTGTCTGTTAGGGTTGAAATAACACGCCTATTTATAGAATTCTGAGGCGGCTAGGTCAAAAACAGCACTGGACGCCCGTCCAAAGGGGTGGACGCCAGTCCAAAGTGCAAAACTTATTCGAGTCGGGCCGAGCTGGGGTTGGACGCTCGTTCAGATTACGTCTGGAGACTCTGTATGTAAAATATGACTCTGGACGCTTCATGGACGCCAGTTCACTCCTGGACGCTCGTCTGGATCAGTGGACGCCCGTCCAATATGCTGAGGATCGGATTTCTTCATAGTTATCCATTCTTCTTCAAGCCAATTCCATATTTATCTCTTGTAATTCGAATTGAGCCTCATTTATCCTCTTTATGCACTCGAAATTAAGCACCTACATAATAGATAAAACATGGAAAACATGTAGTCATCCCCAAATAATAATAATTCAATAAATTTAACACATAAAAGCACCCAAATTACACTTTTGACACTTCTAACCCCATTATTCAAATTCACGCCTTAAACATATAATTTTCTCTAAAAATTACTAAAATACGAAAGATATTGTTCTCTAATAATGCGGTAAAAACCATAAATTTCACCGAGAACACCCATAGTCGAACTAACCAGTCTCGAACATGTTATTTATTAATTAATTGAGCTGGCAAGGTGGATCGAGAACCGAGTACATATTACTCTTAGGCTCGCGTTTATCGGTCTATGCAAAAGTCGTGCGTTTTACGCTCCATCGACTCAATTATTTTCCCAAGAGAATATAGATGTATATATTTCAATGCACTTCTCTTTGTTGGCGGGTAAACTCTCATTGATTTAACTATTCTCACGGCCCCACTCATGATAAACTACCAAATCCGAAATTCCTTTTCCTTTATAAGCGTTGGTGGAACATGATTCATGATTATGGAAATATTACCTTATTATTTCGTGTAACACTTTACTTGTATACATCATTTGTAACATGACATATTAATTGTATTGTATAAACAATTAATATGTCATAAAGTAACTCTATTTTGTCCTATTATGTTATGGCTATGTAATAGCCGCCCCTAGGAATATCTAGCCTCCCTTTGCACTTATTACTCTACTAGGACCTCTCACCTTCAAACTTGTATCTATTAATACTTATTCATTTATCATGAATAAACAAGTTGAGTTTACTCAAGTATTATTGCTTTCTCAAACTCTGTTCATGGTATCGGAGCCATAATTTCCTTTAATCCATTGCAACATCTTCTATCATTTCAAGTATGTCTTCAATATCTGAAGCCTCTTCACCCTTAGTTGAGCCCAAGCAGCCTCAGCAGGCTGGGGTCACTGAAAAATCTTCTTTTACAAATCACAGACTTGACGGCAACAACCTGTTGTGGTCAAAATCTATGAAAATGTACATCTCAGGACAGAGCAAGATGGGATACTTCTCTGGCTCCAAACTCCGCCTCACTGAACCGACCTCAATTTTGAAGCTTGGGATACAGAAAATAACCAAGTCATGACCATCCTCACGAGGTCAATGACCATCCTCACGAGGTCAATGACCAAAGAGATCAGTGAGAACTTCATGATGTATGACACTGCTAAGGAAATCTGGGATATGCCAGAGACCTTTACTTCAAAAAGGACAATACATCTGAGGTCTATGATCTTGAAGCCCAGATCCAAAATTGCAGGCAAGGTGACCTGTCAGTAACTCAGTACTTCAACCAACTATCTAAGGCTTGGCAACACCTAGATAAATTGGAAACTCAACCATGGAAAAATGTAAGGGATGCTGCTTTATACAAGGATATCATTGAAAAGAAGAGGGCATTTAAGTTCCGTACTGGACTGAACCAATCTCCTGATGATGTCAGAGGTAGATTCCTTGCTACTAAACCTCTCCCCAACATCAAATCTGTGTTTGCTGAAGTCAAACATGAGGAAAGCAGGAGAAAAGTGATGCTTGCAAAGTAACCTGCTGATCACTCTCTACCGACAAATTTCAACACTGATGGTGGTTAGGAAGCCTACTAAGGCTATTGAGACCTATAGAAGGCCTACTGAGAAGTCAGGAAAGTTGTTATGTGACCACTGCAAATGCACAAATCACACCAAGGACACTTGCTGAAACTACATGGTAATCCTAACTCCTCTAAATCCTCCAAACCAACCAGGGAGAGTCAAGGCAGACATGTCAGTGAAAAAGGTAACAAAGACACTACCTTGGATGCTCAGTTTGCTGCCTTCAAAGCCTTCCTTGCTCAACAAAAGGATGGTAGTTCTATCACTGACACAACTACTCATGCAAAAGCAGGTATATTCCACTCACCTCTCAATAGTGATACTTGAATTGTTGATTCTGGGGCATCCTCCCATATGACTGGTAACAAGAGGCTTATATCGCACTTCTAGCCCTACCATATGACCCATAATATTAAGATTGTTGATGGATCTATTTCCTGTGCACAGGGTTTTGGAAATGTTAAACTTACTGATAAGATCTACCTACAGGATGTCATGTTTGTTCCAAAATTAGACTGTAACCTTATATCTGTCAGTAGACTCACTAAAGACCTAAATTGGAAAGTTCTGTTTAATAACAATCAGTGTATATTCTAGGATCTTTCTTCACGGGAAGTGATTGGGAGAGCTAAATCCTGCTCAGGATTGTTTGTGGTCAACCCTGCAAAAGACATAAGATTAATGACTGAAACTGCCTCAGCAGCCTGCAACCAGACCTTAGACAATATCATGGTATGGCATTATAGACTAGGTCTTCCAAGTTTTGGTTATTTAAAGTCTTTATTTCTTGAATTTTTTAATGGATGTAACCTTAGTGACTTAAAATGTGATATTTGTCAGTTTGCCAAACTTACTAAATCTGTGTATACTAAAAAAACCTAATTACCCTCCACACCTTTCACTTTGATTCATAGTGATGTATGGGGACCTTCAAGAGTTAAAAGTATAACAGGAAAGAGGTGGTTTGTCACCTTCATAGATGATCACACCAGGATTACATGGCTGTTTTTGTTGAAAGATAAATCCGAAGTTGGAACCATCTTCCAAGTGTTCTATAACATGGTTTCCACTCAATTTGACACTTAGATTAAAATCTTAAAAACAGATAATGCCCTGGAATACTATGAGTCCAACCTCAGCACCTTCCTAAATGATAAGTGAATTGCTCACATCAGTAGCTGTGTAGAGACACCTCAGCAGAATGAGGTTGCTGAGAGGATGAACAGGCACTTACTGGAGATGGCTATATCAGTCATGTTCACCACATATGTGCCAAAATACATCTGGGGTGAAGCTATATTAACAGCCACATATCTTATCAACATGTTACCCAGCAGAGTGTTAGGTTTCAAGACTCCCATCAAAACCCTCCTGACAACTCATCCATGTCCTCATCTCATTGCTGACTTGCCTCCAAAAATATTTGGATGTACTATATTTGTTTATATTCATGCCTGACACAGAAGCAAACTTGATCCCAAAGCTCATAAGTGTATTTTCCTGGGTTATGCCAAAGACAGAAAGGGCTACAAGCGTTATTCTCCCACTGACAAAAGGTTCTACAACTGTATGGATGTAAAATTCTTTGAAAAAACCCCATACTACAGCAAACCTACTGAGACAGTCACAGATGGAACTTTTATTGAAATCAAAGTTTTTCCCTCTTCTCATGGTCCACTAACTCTCACTACATCCTCAGTGGAGGAAATTGAGCCCATTCCAATCCATCAGCCAACTCCTATCAGTCAAACAGTTCCTCAAGAGATTCTCGACCTTCAACCCCCTCACCGAGACTCAATAGCCTCCTCGACATTTGAACTCCCTACACTCTATCGAACCTCAAAGAACTCTTGATCCTCCCTATCGATATTGATGATGGACCCATTCTTTGTCGAGAAAGGGAAAAGAGATCATGCAACGATCACTCTATTCATAATTATGTGTCATATGATCACTTGTCACCTGGTTTTGCTATGTTTACACAGGACTTGGATACTCATTCCATTCCTAAGAATATACAGAGATGCTCTCAAACATGACAGTGGAAGGTTGTTTGTCAAAACCGAATGATATTTTTTCTTGACAACCATACTTGGGATCTCACCGCTTCTTGTGAGGAAAGAAGATAATCGATTGTAAATGGCTATTCACTATCAAGTACAATCGATGGTACTATTGACAAGTATAAAGCTAGATTGGTTGCAAGGGGCTTCACTAAAACATATGGACTTGACTACAAAGAAACATTTGCTCCTGTGGCAAAGCTAAACAAAGTCAGGGTGCTGATCTGCCTTGTTGTCCAAATTGATTGGCCACTCCACCAATTGGACATCGAGAATGCTTTTCTAAATGGTGACCGCAATGAGGAAGTCTATATGACTGTACCGCCTGGTTTTACCAACACTCACACTACAAGGAAATGTTGCAAACTAAGGAAATCTCTATATGGCTAGAAGCAGTCCCCCAGAGCATGGTTTCGCAAACTTACTACTGTGGTTAAAGCTATTGGATATCATCAGTGCAACTCAGATCACACCATGTTTATTGATGGCCAAAACAGTGAAGTCCAACTTTAACCGGCAGAGTACCGGGTCGGAAGCACTATAGCGGCAAGCAAGGTCGTATCCCACAAGGAATTGGTCAAATATCACAATCACGGTTGTATTTAGTTTAGGCTCACAAATGATGTGAAAGTAGTTATAACTAAGCAAATAAAAACAATAACTTTAATAGTATGATAAACGAATAGCTAAATTATGATCGGACACTACTCTCAATACCCTTATCAATCACTAGTGGACGAGCCTTAACCTACCAAACCAACCAACAGCTTTCTAATGAATGTGTTATGGGTACAATCTCTAAAAGCTGTCCTGCAGCGCTAATACCACAACCTGGGCTTACTCCTATATTTGGTTCAACGGTCCCCTTTATGAGATTTAATTGAACTAATATGATTAAAACTATGAGACGCTCCGCATCCACCGAGTTCATGGCATAGCTAGAAAAACCTTACCAAGGAACAGGCTGCGAAAAATTCGACTAGTTCGTGCATGGCAATCCTAAAAGTCTAATTCGCACAGTCCCTAGCAAAATACATTTATAAATTTCATGTGTTGAATCATGAATCAAGTGATCAGTTTAATTCATGCATGAAGATCAAATTTTAGGACACAACAACTCAAAAGATTTAATTTTTAAGCCCTACTCATCCCTAAATCATCGTTTAGGGATTAATTTCGCAGTTCCATCACATAATTTACCTATTATAAAATTAGCTACACATAATAAAATCAAGAACACAAGAAATCGTAAATAAATTGGTAAACAATATGATAAAAAGCTAAATAAAATTACCACAAAAAGACTGAAGCAATGCACTACTCGAATCGTCAATTCGTTGTGTTGAAATCGCAAAATAAAATAAATAAACTGTTGATGTTCTAAGGGAATTTTTACAGAAAAATCAAATAAATCTATTCTCATGAAGGGAAAAAAACTGGTGCAGAGATAAAAATAAAATTCTATAGAGTCTGTGTGTTGAAATTTGATCTAAATGGCTTTTTAATAAACAATAGCCGACTCCCCTCTTCTCCAATTTCCGGAAATATTACGGAAAAATCAGAATAAATATGCGTTCACCCTTTGTGCTTTTCATCAACTTTTATTAAATGGCATGGGTCCCTTTGATCAATTGTGTAAGCATGTGCCCCCTTTGCTACTTTGTCAGTTGTCTTCCTTCTTTTATTTATTTAATTTTTTTGTTTTTGTTTTGATATACAATAGCTTCCACCGGAAATGATACTGGGACCTCTACTCCCACTCAACATCAAAGTCGGGATCCCAATAAAGTCGGATAATAAATTTTTTTCCCGAATACTTGAATTTGAGTGATAGGAACCAAGTTTCCTGTACATTTCTGTATAGTTTAACCAACGGTTATCATGTTTCTAGCATGTTTCGGGTGAGTTTAGACCCTATATTTAGTGTTAATGAGGTTTTCCTTGCACGTCAAGTAACTGTCGGTTTTTCCGTAAACTCGGCCTACTTTTAGCACTTTTTACTCATTTCCCGAGCACCCGTAGTTTGCGGGGTTATGTGTTTGCTGGTTGTTTCCATGTTTATGCAGGATTTGGGTGAGTCGGGAGCCCGGAAAGCGATGATTTATGAGTTTAGACGTGTCCGAGGCAAGAAACGAAGGCTAAGTATGGAAAAAGTGAAGTTTTGGAAGTTAAGACTCTCAGATAGATGCAAAAATATTGGACAGAGACTTATCCGTACGGATAGCCATTTATCCGTACGGATAGACTGAAGCAGCAGAGACTTATCCGTACGGATAACCTGGAGAATCAAGAACTATCCGTACGGATAGACTGTTATCCTTACGGATAAGCTGAATTTTACCCAAGGCTATAAAAGGGCACCTCAAACGTTTTATTCAGCAGACTTTTTTACGATTTTAGATAGTTGTAGCCTCTTTTGGGCGATTTCCTTCGTCCGGAAGCGTAGAATTAAGTGCCTTATATCGTTGTTCTCGTCTTTCGATCCTCTATTACATTAGATACATTACAACATCAATCCGTTACATTTCGATTGTCAAGATTTGATCTTTGTGAGCACAACTTTGCTACTTCATCAATTTTCAATAAAGTGGGTATGATTTCTTGTTTTCTTATCGTTTATATCATGAATTCATGTACCGTTTATTGTTTCAATTCGATAATGAGTAGCTAAATCATTTGTATGGCCGAATTATGTGAAAGCGGATGAAACGCCATTAGGGAGATGAACCGGGAGGTAGTGTAGCACGTAATAAAATGTCCTAATCAATAATTCATATCACGAAGCCTGCTTTAATCGTAATTGAGCTAGCTTGATCACCTTGTTTACCATCACACACACCTAGCTTATAAATGTATGTTGCGGCGAAGTGTGGGGAACCGGGTTTCGGGACCGTAGACGTTTTGGCTTAAAAGGTAGTTTGACACTACACCTGTGCACTTAGATTGACACCCTGGTCATTGGGTCCATTTCAAACACCGAGTTTTTATCATTCGAGGCAAGGAGGTAAAGCACACTCCTGGGGTAGTTTGTTTGAGGGTAGAGTAATCCGCTAGATCATAGTTCGGCTGTACCTCTTTTAATCGTTACGAAATCTGATTAGTGTAATCTTTCTTTTATGCAATAGTGTAATGTCCTATCTTTCTGGTTGACCTGAACTGAGTGCTAAGTCAACTGTGGTACTCAAAGCCAATCTGTATGGGTTCGACCTCGGACTCCTCAAGCACTACCTACAATCGATCCGGTCCACTGCCGGTTAGAAAGTAGATTTTGCTAAGGTTTCGAGTTTTTACTTGATTAACTGGATTGCAAAAAATCTTCTTATCAAGTTGGCACCGTTGCCGGGGATTGGCATTATTTTGATATCGCAATAGTTGACCGAAAGCTTGGTCTTAGGTCGTTTTTACGTTTTCTTGTTGTTTTATTGTTGTTTTGCAGTGTATGAACACGAGGAGGTGTCGACAACAACCTCTTGAGCCATACCAACCAGAGATAGAATCGTTCTCCAGACAGAGGAACGGTTTAAGAAGAAGACTACAATTTGATCTTACTTCGGAAACTGTGGATGGACATGAAACATCAGACTTCTCTTCAGAGGAAGAAGATATGACAACCAATGATAGGGATCAGTTGAATGATGATGGGACGTCTCAAATGGGGTGTTTGGGTACTCTAAATAACCCACCTCCACGCGAGAGGAATCCTCTTGATCCTCCTATGGCTGTAAGGACAGATGGAAGAAATTTATTTGACCTCACTTTAGAAAGGGGTGATGGAAGAAACAGACAGGACCAACAAAATGATGTGTTAAATGGTCAGCGGCAGCAGAATGGACAAAATGGTCAAGTGGGGGGTGGTCAACTCCAAAATAACAACCCACCACCGCTTCGCCAACAACAACACCAACAAGGGGGTGGTCAGTTACAGCAACAGCCACCTGGTCAGGACAATTTGCAAATGCAGATGTATCAGTTGATTCAACAACAGATGGCACAGATCCAGCTTCTGCAAGCGAATCAGAACAACCAGAATCAACAACAGCAGAACAACCCACAGGCAAATCAGGGTTTTGTATCAGCAAGGGATTACGTGGTTACCCCATATCAAGGGACCGGACATAATCCAATCAGAATCCCAGCTATCCATGCTAACAACATGGGCCCAAGCGTAATGTCATCAACTTTGATCGGCGAGAATGCGCTTTTCTCTGAGCGTGGAATGAGGACCCGAATGAATTCTTAGACAACTATCTGCAGATCATCTCGACATTGAAGTACAACGGAGTGAGCGAGGAGGCGCTCAAGTTGATGATTTTTCAATTTGCATTAAGGGGAGCTGCAAGAACATGGTTCAACACCCTTCCTAACGCCTCATTATCTACATGGGCCGAAGTAGCCGATGTTTTTCTGAAGAAATATTTCCCTCCAGCAAAGATTGAGGATTTAAAGCGAGAAATACATAATTTCAGCGGGCGAAAGGGGGAAACCATGAAAGAGACAGTTGAACGGTTTAGGGCATTGATAAAGAAGTGTCATCCACGCAATTTGAGTACAGTTGAGCAGGTGATAAAGATGTATAGATCTTTGGATAAGTCTGACAGGAATCTCTTAGATGCAACTAGTGGAAACGGTTCGACGAGAATTGACCCCGAGTTAGAAATGCAACATATAAACAATGCCATCGAGAGGGATGCTGAATGGGTTTCTAGTTCTTGGACAAAAAACTTGAAAGAGCCACAACAAACTGTTAAGGCCCTTGAAGAGCAGTTGGATAAAGAGACGGCCGCACTTAATGAGTTGTTGGCACTTCAGACAGAGATGAAGAAACTGAAAGAGGCACAATAGGTTTGTCAGTTGTGTGGCGGTAATCACTCGGCTCAGTTTTGTACGACTCCGAGCAGAACGACTTATCTTCAGAAATTACCACAACAGATACCACAGCCGACCCAACAACAACCTGTAGCAAATGTATCTCAGCAACAACCAGTGGCAGTATTGGAAGATCTAGTTGTAGCACTTAACAGATTGGGGACAGGGAGTCCAAATAGCGGTAATCAACAGGTTTTCGGGAGGAATCTGCAATTTGGTCAGCAACAAAATTACGGGGTCAATGGAACCAGAATAACCCATAAAGTAACAACCCAAATTGGCAAGTCCCACCGAATTACCAAGATATTGAGTCATCGACGGGGTGTGGCATGGAAGAAGATTTTGAACCGAACGATGTGAACTATGTCGGAAACAATTATGAGGGAAATTGGAACCAAGGCAAAAACAATCAGTGAAGTTTGGAACAACAATAATTCAGGAACAATTGGAGGAACCGAGTCGGGAATAATTGGAACAGAGAACTGAAGCAAGGCCGAGTGGAACCAAGGAACCAAGGAAATCGGTATGGCCAGGGAAATTGGGACCGAGGCAACAACCGAACAATCGGTGGTCCCGGAAAAATCCCAACAATCTGGGCCAAGGAAACCGCGGTTGGAGTTAGAGTCGCGATCAAGGGAATTCTCAAAATTCCCAAGGATATTGGAGAGAAAATAACCATGGTAGTTGGAATCGACAAAATCAAAATTCCAACAACCAAGGCTATGAAAATCAGAATAAAGGTTCAAGGAACCAAAGTTGGGGCCAGAATCGACAAGGCCAGTGGGGTAACAATCAGAACCGAGATCATGGGAATAGAGAGCAAGGGCAGCAATCCAGCAATCAACAAAATAACCAACAAGCTGGAAATCAGAATTATGAAACTTATCAACACCCGAATGCTCATAGGCGTAATAACTCCTACAATCAACAAGGGGAGTGGTTCGGGAACGAAGAAGAAGCCATCCGATGAAAGTTACGATCGCTTGAACAAGTTTATGATTGAACAAAAGCGCAGCCATGCTTAATTTTGATATTCAGATAGGGCAGATGACCGAGAACAGGGCTCAACCACCGTTGAATACGGGGCTTCCTAGTAACACACAGAGGAACCCTAAAGATTGAAAAGACGTTTCTGCGGTAGTTACCCGAAGTGGTAAAGAGGTGGGACAAGCGAGCCGAGAATTTGAGAAAGTTGTGCCAAATTTTGAGAAGGAAAAATTTTCTGACTATAAAGGGCCGTTGGAAGAACAAGAAGGGTTTGATGAAGATGTTGAGAAGAGGGCAGAAAAGGAGAGAATCTTGAGATTGGAAAGGGAAGTGGAGGAATACAAGAGAAAGTGGGAAGAAGCGACAAGGCCAAAGCCGGAGACGGTGATCGTTGACATAAAGGAAGAAGAGCCATCGCCACCACTCAAGCCGAAAGGTAATAAAGGTAAAATTCCCCCTTCTCCCCTGGGTTTTTATGTGGCCAATTTACCATTTCCTCCTAAAGCAGCCAAAAAGGACGTCTTGACCCAAAGTCAAGCCAAATTTTTGGAAATGTTGAGGAAATTTGAAGTGACCATGCCAATGTTGGATATCATTGCCAACATCCCGTCGTATTTCAAATTTTTAAAGAGTATGCTCTCGAGTAAGGAGAAAATGCAGCAAATTGTGCAATTGAGTTATGAGTGTTCTGCTCTTTTTGAGAATAAGATACCTCCCAAAATCCAAGATAGGGGCAGTTTTACCATCCCTATAACCATAGGAGAAACTGTTTTCAAGAATGTGCTTTGTGATTTGGGGGCGTCGGTTAGTTGGATGCCAAAGTCTGTGTATGATAAATTGGGTTTAGGGAGATTAGAACCAACTAGAATGACATTGCAAATGGCGGATAGGTCGGTTAGGACACGGCTAGGAGTAGCTGAGGATGTGTTGGTTCAGGTTGATAGATTTGTGTTCCCTGTTGATTTTGTGGTTCTGGACATGGACATTGACTCTAGGACACCTCTTTTATTAGGTCGGCCTTTCCTAAACACTGGGGAGACCTTGATGGATGTTAAGAGGGGGGACATAATTTTACGTGTCGGTCAAGAGAGCGTGACTATAAATTCGTATAAAACCATGGAACACCCGAAAGAAGAGAGAAACTATTGTTTTTCGGTGGATTTATCCACCCTTGTATTGTCGCCAATATGAATTTGCAGGGTTATAAAGATCCACCGGGAGAGTTGGGAATATTTGATATGTCGGTCCCGGATTACTACTCTCGTCCACTCTGTGTGTTTGAATTTTATGCGGCCCAGTTTGTGTACCCCCCCGGTGGATGAACTTTATGGAATTGCGAAAAAGGGGAAACGACTATAGAGTGGTGATTTTCAGAAGAAGATGGATCGACAGGCCGATAAAAGAAGACTCTCCGGCTGGGAAGAGGTAGCATCGAGGACCAAAAGAGGTAATTTTGTAGACAATTCAATTTCCATGGTTCTCGCTTTGTTCACTTTTCTCAAGCTATTGGTCTTCTTGAGTTTAGATTTTGGTTGACGAGTTTTGATGTTTATGTGATGAGTGTATCTTTGAGATGTTTTGAGTCGTTTTTGAGTTGAGTCAGTTGAGCGTCATTCTGTCGAGCCAACGACATTAAACAAAGGCGCTCGGTGGGAGGCAACCCACCATCTTTTGTGTTTTGTTTTGTGATCATTTTTGTGCTACTTTTCTCTCTTTGGGTTGTAAGCCATAAGGCACCTCTTTTCACTACTTTAGCCTTCTTTACGTGCTTTTTGGATTATTCATGGATGGATGAAGATTTTGGATTTTTTTTATATATCATGTTTGATGCGTTATCCATATACTACTCTTTTTCGAGTATTCTGACGTAACAAGGTCGAATATTTTGATTATCCCCGGATTTCCCCCTTATTACTTGCTATGGCACGTGGACCATGTCCCGTGCACGTATGTTTTGGATATGTTCTTCTGTATGTAGGGATTCGGGATGCTTTACCTCACGAATGTTACGGGACTCGATCACGCCGTTTTGCCGGGCTACTAAGCTAAGTCTCTTTTTCCTTTTCGTTCACACACCGAGGACGGTGTTTCACTAAAGTGGGGGGTGGGGCGACTTAGCTTATTCACATGTTTTCATAGCTTACTATGCCGTTATGTGATAAACTTAGTTTTACCCGTTTTCGAGTTGATTTTTAGGCATTTTCAAATTTTTCCAAGGCTTTAACACCACAATATATGCATGCTTTTCATGATTGAGTTAGTAAACGGTTTTTAGCCTTGTGAATGTCTTGAAGTGAGTCCATTCTATCATGATACGGAACACTTTTAGTACACGTTTGACGACAGTTATACTTAGTACGATTGCTTTACACACCTGTACCCCTAGTTTTAAGGCGAAATAGAAAGGATTCACCTTGGGTAGGTTCGGGATGACGGGAAAGGCGTTTGTTTGAGGCAACCAGACCCAAAAGCCAACATCCCAATATTATCCCTCTAAAACCTCCTAAGCCTTGATAGGAATGGTCTGACCACCATCTGAAATTTGACCCATTTTTGGTTACTTAGCTTATAATTCTTAGCCCTGAGCCGATAATTTGGTCACGTTTCTTTTTGACTACCCTACGAGTGGACTTAGTTGTTCCTTTAGACACAATTGCCAAGGAAAGTGTGGGGTGGGAGAGAGTATGTGAAATGGTATGAGGAGGGAGTTCTGAGCTAACATCTAGAAGGGGAGGAGCTCGAGGAAATTTTCGATGTGGCATTTGGTTCGAAAGAAAAGTTTTGTCAAAATCAAAAAAAAAAGTGAATAAATTTGAACCAAAGAAATCTGGAAAAGGAGTATGCGTATTAGCTAATATGATGTTGAGTTTGGATGTTGTTCTAATGGAAATTCGAAAAGAGTTTGGTGGTTTTCTATGTTCGAGTTGAGGGAGTACACGCAATGATAATTATCTTTCGATAACCCCCGTCCGAGCCTAACGTTATAACCTTTCAAGTCATACCTGACCGGATCTCTGGCCCCGGTGAACCTCGATTAGTGGAGACTCTAGGAAGGGCAGGATTGTGTGCAGTTGTTTGTCCGATATTCCAAGCCGGTAACCGTATTGAGTATACGTCATCGTCATTCACCACACACTCACTCCGTTTCATGATTTTGTGGAGTCAAGGTATTACATTCACTTGTCTAACTTCCTTTTACTTTGATATTTTGAAATGCATGCATGTACCGTAAAGTTGATTCCTTGGCATTGTTTGATCGCCTGATTTACTCGAGGACGAGTAAAGGCTAAGTGTGGGGTGGTGATAGAAACCAACTTTACTATACATTTCTGTACAGTTTAACCCACGGTTATCATGTTTCTAGCATGTTTCGGATGAGTTTAGACCCAATATTTAGTGTTAATGAGGTTTTCCTTGAACGGCGAGTAACTGTCGGTTTTTCCGTAAACTCGGACTACTTTTAGCACTTTTTACTCATTTCCCGAGCACCCATAGTTTGCGGGGTTATGTGTTTTCTTGTTGTTTCCAAGTTTATGCAGGATTTGGGTGAGTCGGGAGCCCGGAAAACGATGATTTATGAGTTTAGACATGTCCGAGGCAAGAAACGAAGGCTAAGTATGGAAAAAGTGAAGTTTTGGAAGTTAAGGCATCTATCCGTACGGACAAAAGTCTATCCATACGGACAACTCTCAGATAGACGCAAAAATATTGGACAGAGACTTATCCGTACGGATAGCCATTTATCCGTACGGATAGACTGAAGCAGCAGAGACTTATCCATACAGATAGATTCCCATCCGTACGGATAACCTGGAGAATCAAGAACTATCCGTACGGATAGACTGTTATCCCTACGGATAAGCTGAATTTTACCCTAGGCTATAAAAGGGCACCTCAAACGTTTTATTCAGCAGACTTTTTTTACGATTTTAGATAGTTGTAGCCTCTTTTCGGCGATTTCCTTCGTCCGAAAGCGTAGAATTAAGTTCCTTATATCGTTGTTGTCATCTTTCGATCCTCTATTACATTAGATACATTACAACATCAATCCGTTACATTTCGATTGTCAAGATTTGATCTTTGTGAGCACAACTTTGGTACTTCATCAATTTTCAATAAAGTGGGTATGATTCTTGTTTTCTTATCGTTTATATCATGAATTCCTATACCGTTTATTGTTTAAATTCGATAATGAGTAGCTAAATCATTTGTACGGCCGAATTATGTGAAAGCGGATGAAACGCCATTAGGGAGATGAACCGGGAGGTAGTGTAGCATGTAATAAAATGTCCTAATCGATAATTCATATCACAAAGCCTGCTTTAATCGTAATTGAGCTAGCTTGATCACCTAGTTTACCATCACACACACCGCTTATAAATGTATGTTGCGGCGAAGTGTGGGAACCGGGGTTTCGGGAAAGTAGAAGTTTTGGCTTAAAAGGTAGTTTGACACCTACCTGTGCACTAGATTGACACCCTGGTCATTAGGTCCATTTCCAACACGGAGTTTTTATCGTTCAAGCAAGGGAGGTAATCACACTCCCGGGGTAGTTTCTTTCAGGGTAGAGTAATCCGCTGGATCATAGTTCGGCTGTACCTCTTTTAATCGTTACGAAATCTGATTAGTGTAATCTTTCTTTTATGCAATAGTGTAACGTCCTATCTTTCTGGTTGACCTGAACTGAGTGCTAAGTCAGCTATGGTACTCAAAGCCAATCTTTGTGGGTTCGACCTCGGACTCCTCAAGCACTACCTACAATTGATCCGGTCCACTGCCGGTTAGAAAGTAGATTTTGCTAAGGTTTCGAGTTTTTACTTGATTAACTGGATTGCAAAAATTCTCTTATCATTGAGTCTCGCGTCATTTTCTCATACGAACTTCGTTTTGGACGATTTTCATACCGTTGTGACCCTTGTCACGCCCTCTATCACGCCATACCGGTAATAAAAATAAACTTCATATCCAAGCGTGACAAAAACCAATAAAACACACACAAATCACCCAAAAATATCAAGATTTTTGACGTAAACGTCTTATCGTCTCGTGATTCAAATCGTGGTGAAACATACCTATAAAAACACTTAACTACCCCAAAATCACATCGAATAAGCTACAAATGTAGGGTAAAATGCACACGAAAATATAGCAAAGTTGACTCTCATCAACTACCTCCCACTTAGCGTTTGCTCGCCCTCGAGCAAATCAAGCGATTCAAAAATAAATCATGAGGTCAATGTTGCGATCATATGGGAAACAAAAATATCCAATGAATAAAAACTAGTCAACAAGCAAATACACACGGGCCAAGACATATCTCACCATGGAAACAGAATGTGTGTGTGTGCATAGCTTCTCAATCATTAATCACGGTCAACCGGCTCAGATTATAAATGCATGACTAATAGAGTTAGACCATAGGCTTATACTTCATAATCATCTCCACTAATCGAGGTCAAATCAAGGCTGACTATGGTCTAGCAGGACTTGCACGGTTGTAACGTTAGGCTAGGGACGGGGCTAAACGAATGGATAAAAGGAATATCAAAATAGAAAAACGAGTGAGCCTAATCAAAACTTCTTGCATTTAACTCACACTCACCTCCTTCTTTACACTCAAATCCCAACATACTTCAATGAGAACTCGTCCACCGACGCCACATTGGAAAAATTAACACATAAATCTTCAATAGCATTCTTTGACTCACCTTATACAACACTTTATTCATTTTTTTCCTTTTCTCTTTTTTCCATTTTTTTTAATTTTATCAACCAACACCAACACTTTGCCACCCCGTCTCATTCATAGTACAATAGATCCACCAACACCTTAATTTGATACACATCTTCGCCACCCCACACTTGTGCTAAGAAGTGTGCCCAAAATCAGATTAAAACTCACTCGTAGGGTGCCAAAGAAATGTAGACCACAAATAAAGGCTAAGGGTTTGTAATTATGGGCTATTCAACGAATGGCTAAGTTCGGGTGGGGTCTAATCACCCTACAAAGGCTTAGAGGGGTTTCTGTGGAAATTATGTAAAAGGTTGGCTATTTGGCTTTGGTTGGATCAAAGAAATGCCAAGACCGTCATCCCTTAATCTACCAAGATTGAACTTTCTATTTCTCCTTGAAGTTAATGGTATAAGTTCTAGGTAACAGATTAATGTCTATGGCATCTATAATATTCACTAACCAACCACAACTAATGAAAGCAAAGCTATTACGTGCATAAAAATTCCATTTCCACAACAAGATGAAGGTTTGACTAGCATGCATTAAACCATTGACTAATAATTAACCAATGAATACCATGAATTCACATCTAATTCGCAACATCAAAGACATGAATAATTTAAAAATGGATCAATTTCACACAATAAGGACCAAACACCAAGCATACGACTTATTCGATGCATAAAATTAAATAACATAGTAGTCAAGTGAAGCTAAGTCTACCACCCCCCACTTAAAACGGAACACCGTCCTCGGTGTGTGAGAGATAAAGTAAAGAAAGAAAGACTTAGTTGAACTAGCAAATGGGCACAACTATGCCAGATGGATAACCGCCAATGTATCTCCCAGGGTACCTGTGTAATCACAATAAAAAAAAACCAAGAAACCACTATGACGAAAGGCCCAAATCCTAAGCGTCGGTAAACACAAGTATGGAGATGTATAGCAAATAAATATGGGTTATCATAAAGATGAAACGGAATTCGAGATGCGCAGTCAAATTTTTATCACACTTCTAAAGAACAAGCCTAAAAACCTATGAAAAAAATGTGGGTTACCTCCCATAAGCGCTTTTGTTTATTGTCATTGGCTCGACTTATTAAGAAATTAAAAAAAAAACAAAGAAGAACGAGTGAAAAGAAAAACAACATACCTAAAACATTCAAAGTTTAAAGTCCTTAGCTCGACTTTCTACCTCCAATAATGCTAAGGATAGTTATACCAAAGGAGAGCAAACCGATGCGTCTCCCTACATAAATCAAAGGAATTGAGCACCCCCTCAAAATGGCAAAAGAAGGACAAGGGGCTCAATCCTCTCCACCAAGATTGGTTCAAGAAATTATTCATCATGCAACACAACGAATTCACTTTCCCCGAAATAGAGCATATGCCAATTAGGACTGATTCAAGCACCACGTAATAACAAGGTGGCTCCACAAGAGCATCCAAAGACTCAAAAGGACTCACCTCTACATGTGTCACAACAAGCCTCACTAAAGAAGGAATTGATAATTCAATGGGGATAGTATTCATACCTTCTGCATGGAATTCCTTATGAGTGATTACCTCTGGGAGAGACAGTAGAGATTGAAAACCCTCTTCTTCTTTAATGCTCCCCTCAAGCTCCTCTTTTCGACCAACTGCCCTACCCGGCTTGCCAGATCAACCACCTCAGATTCCAAGTGGTGCTGGGAATCCTTCAATTCTTTTAGATCCCATCTAAGATGTTGGTTGGACTCTTTTATTTCTTGTCTAAGTCGCTCCAACAAAACCTCAGTTGTGCTCTTCGGTGGTGGAGCAACCTGTGGCAGCTGGGAGTATTGTGGATAAGCTCGGGGTGCTAAAACTGATAACTTGTAGGACTCCTCCACTCGTTGTTGTAGGGTGTTGTGTATGGGTTGAACTGATAATATGGTTGTGCTCCAAAACCCATACCACCAAAATTAAATCCTTCAAATGAGTAAGGGAAAGAGCCTCCTTGGCCATATGGATCCATACTCTGCAATTCAGGGAAAAAACGAGAACACAATCAAGGTATCAAGTCACTACCATTACCGGAGTAGGTGGCGTGACTCTTTAGCAAACATCAAAACAAAAATTAAAATTGACCTAATCCTAAATACTCAAATGATTTAATGATATCGACCGATTCCCCAGCAACGGCGCCAGAAAACTTGATGGCCAAAACAGTGACATCCAACTTTAACCGGCAGAGTACCGGGTCAAAAGAACTATAGCGGCAAACAAGGTCTTATCCCACGAGGAATTGGTCAATTATCACAATCACGGTTGTATTTAGTTTAGGCTCACAAATGATGTGAAAGTAGTTATAACTAAGCAAATAAAAACAATAACTTTAATAGTATGATAAACAAATAGCTAAATTATGATCAGGACACTACTCTCAATACCCTTACCGAATCACTAGGGATGAGCCTTAACCTACCAGCCAACCAATAGTTTCTAATGAATGTGTTGTGGGTGCAATCTCCTAAACTGGTCCCTAGGCGCTAATACCACAACCTAGTTACCCTATATTTGGTTTAACAGTCCACTTTAAGAGATTTAATTGACCTAATATGATTAAAACTGTGAGACGCTCCGCATCCACCGAGTTCAAGGCTTAGCAAGAAAACCTTACCAAGGAATAGGCTGTGAAAAACTCGACTAGTTTGTGCATCGCAATCCAAAAATTCTAATTCGCACACTCCCTGGCAAAATACATTTATAAAGTTCGTGTGTTGAATCGTGAATCAAGTGATCAGTTTAATTCAAGCATGAAGATCAAATTTTAGGACACAACAACTCAAAAGGTTTAATTTTAAGCCTACTCATCCCTAGATCATCGTTTGGCGTTAATTTACAGCTCATCACATAATTTAGCTATTATAAAATTAGCTACTCATAATAAATCAAGAACACCAAAATCGTAAATAAATTGGTAAACAACATGATAAAAAAAACTAAATAAAATTACCACAAAAAGACTGAAGCAATCCACCACTCGAATCGTCACTTCGTTGTGTTGAAATCGCTAAATAATATAAATAAACAATTGATGTTCTAAGGGAATTTTGCAGAAAAATCAAATAGATCTATTCTAATGATGGGAAAAAACTGGTGCAGAGATAAAAATAAAATTACTCTATGGAGTCTGTGTGTTGAAATTTGACCTAAGTGACTTTTTAATAAACAATAGCCGACTCCCGACTTCTCCAATTTCCAGAAATATTTCGGAAAAATCAGAATAAATATGCGTCCCCCCTTTGTGCTTTTCATTAGCTTTTATTAAATGGCATGGGTCCCTTTGACCAATTGTGTAAGCATGTGCCCCCTTTTTGCTACTTTGCCTTCCTTCTTTTATTTATTTAATTTTTTTGTTTTTGTTTTGATAAACAATAGCTTCCACTGGGAATGATACTGGGACCTCTACTTCCACTCAACACCAAAGTTGGGATCCCAATAAGGGCGGATAATAATATTTTTTCCCGAATACTTAAATTTGAGTCTCGCGTCATTTTCTCATACGAACTTCTTTTTGGACGATTTTCATACCGTTGTGACCCTTGTCACGCCTTCTATCACGTCATATATGTAATAAAAATAAACCACAAACCCAAGCGTGACAAACACCAATAAAACACACACAAATCACCCAAAAATATCGAGATTTTCGACGTAAACGTCTTATCTTCTCGTGATTCAAATCGTGGTGAAACATACCTATGAAAACACTTAACTACCCCAAAATCACATCGAATAAGCTACAAATATAGGGTAAAATGCACACGAAAATATAGCAAAGTTGACTCTCACATTTATCAAAACAACCAATACAAGAAGATCCATCCTTATTGTCTATGTGGATGATATCATCCTTACTGGTGATGACCCTGCTGAGATCCAAAAATTAAAGACCCTACTGGCCAAAGTGTTTCAAGTTAAAGATTTGGGCTACCTCAAGTACTTCCTTGGCATAGAAATAGCAAGAAACAGTCAGGGTATTTCAGTCTCACAGAGGAAGTATGTGCTGGACCTGCTGAAGGAAACTGGCATGCTAGGGTGCAAACCAGCTATCTCTCCAGTAGACCCAAGTTATCCACTAATGCATGGTAATATTTCTGTAAGAAAGGAACAATATTTGAGACTTGTAAGGAAACTCATTTACCTCTCCCATACAAGACCTGATATTGCATATGGAATTAGCATTGTCAGTCAGTTCATTCATTTCCCTACTGAGCAACATTGGGATGATGTCTACATAATACTAAGATACCCAAAGTCAACTCCTAGCTAGCCAAGGCTTACATTTCACTAAGTCTACTGAGAAATCAGTTAAGGTCTATACCGATGCTGACTGGGCTGGTTGCCATATAGACAGAAGATCTACCACAGTCTATTGCTCACACGTATGGGGTAATCTTGTCACTTGGAGAAGCAAGAAACAACCCACTGTATCTAGAAGCAGTGCTGAAGCTGAACTCAGGGCACTTGTCTTAGGCATTTGTGAAGCACTTGTGGGTGAAAAGAGTCCTTCTTCGAACTTCAAAGAACCTATCATACTCTGCTCGACAATAATTCAAAGATTATGCATGGCGTGAGGATCCTATTCATCATGATAAGACCAAACATGTGGACATTGATGACATTTCCTTAAAGAGAAGACGATGCCCAGATCATTCAACTTCAATATGTTCCTCAAAGAGACTGCAATCTTTGATATTCTCACAAAGGCCATTCCACCGCTTATGTTCAACAGTCTGAGTAGCAAACTTGGCTGTATAGACATATACAACCCAGTTTGAGAGGGGGTTGTGGAAATATTACCTTATTATTTCGTGTAACACTTTACTTGTATACATCATTTGTAACATGACATATTAATTGTATTGTATAAACAATTTATATGTCATAAAGTAACTCTATTTTGTCCTATTTTGTTATAGCTACGTAATAGCCGCCCCTAGGAGTATCTAGCCTCCATTTGCACTTATTACTCTACTAGGACCTCTCAGCTTCAAACTTGTATCTATTAATACTCATTCTTTTATCATGAATAAACAAGTTGAGTTTATTCAAGTATTATTGTTTTCTCAAACTCTCTTCAGTGATGAAGCCAGGGTCAACTCTAGTCAAAGCAAAATGCTATCGACTACACACCAAGGGAAGTGAGTTATACGTGCTTAAAATGGTGAATCATAACAGAATATGCGCTTAATACGCTATTACTTGAGATGTGGGCATTTTCTCTCACTTGTGCATCGTGAATAAAGTGTTGAAATAGTGTCCTAAACCCAATCGGGTTGGACCGGATCCGACCGGGTCGGATCATTTGTACTATTTCTTTATGTTTATGCATATATAAAATGGCTTATTCTCATTTGTCATATATATGTTCTTTTAAAGAACCAATTATGAATTGTTATATGATAACGTCCTTAGTATTAAATCGTGATAGAGAAACCATGATAGGTGATTATGGTTGATGAGATCTCTAATCACTTTAATAAGTTTCATACTTAAATGTCTCTAGTCGTGGCGTATTATCAAACAGGGGCATTGATAGTATAAAATGTACTAGCACGTATTAGATGTCTTCTGTCTTTAGAGGCGGGGATAGATCTCGTCTATCGAAGTGTAGAGACACTTGGGTATGCGTGGGCGTGTATTAGTGAATGCGTCGTTAGATGACCCACTTACACGGATAAGTGTCACACTATGTGGCGGTTGTGTAATTATCCTTAGGACCGAGTCTTCATGGCATCACGGTGTGTATTGTCATGCTTTGACACTATTGAGGTTTCCACAGCCATGGGGCGATCATGCGGTAGTGATTGGGTGTGATCTTCAAGCATGCGGAGTATACATGATTGGTCGTCCGGGAATCGCGTACCTATCGGTAGGGGTAAATATCCGAAGGGGCCTTCTTATAAGGAATGTCTCGTTCTCGTGAATCTTTGCAAAGTGGGAGTAAACGTGTTACTTGAGAGAGCTTGATATCCAGTTATAAGATACGGTTGTTAATGTTTGACACTCGATGTAACGACCGTATGGATATTATTACAAATGATAGGATTGTAAGTTACACGGTAATCGCTTTCACATGAAAGGTAGTAGTCATTGCATTTGACTCTTCCGATGATTGGGGTCACGGTGTGTTGCTAGACGCTATCCCGTGATCGTTAGGCATGAAGGGCATTTTAAGTAATTTGCGCTTTGTGTCTACGGCCAACATATTCGAAGCCTATCGGGTCACACACATATGAATATCGGCCGGATTAAAATGTGGTTATAGATTATAACCAAATAAGGAAAGTTTATCTCGAGACTATAAAGGTTATAGTGGTAAATTAATATGGTGGTATTTATTTATTATGAATAAATATAATACAAGATATTAATTATGATGATTAATTAAATATGTATATTGATACATGTGTGAAATTAAAATGTGTACATATGATATATATATATATATATATATATATATATATATATATATATGGATTTTGCAAATTAATTAATCATAACATTATATTAATTAAAGAATTTTCCATAATCCAATTTATGGAAACTTTGGTATCCACATTCATTGTGTGTATGACACACTTGGATTGTGTAAATTTAATTATTAAGATTACCATAATATTAATATGTGATATTAATTGATTACGAGAAAATAGATTTATGGTAATAATATAATTTACATTCAATATAAGATATTTGAGAATTATAAATTATGGATTCATTTAATATAAGATATTAAATTAAAAGAGATAAATCAATCACATTAATTGTTTTTCCTTATTTTTATTGGAAAAGGTTTTCCTCCTACAAGCCTCTTGGGCGCCCCTCTCTAGTATAAATAAGAGGGCTTGCCAAGCTCTTTAGTACACCATTCTTCCAAGAGCAATTGTTCTTGTGAAAAATTGCAAGAACTCATAGTTCTTGTGTAAGAAAGAGGGGGCTTCCTATAGTGAGTTTGTGAGGGAAGAAAAGGTCCGGTCTAGCAACCGAACTTTTCATGAGAGCAATCCATGGTGGGATTCCGGCGGGTCGTTCGTGTGGACTAGCGGTAGAGGCCGAACACTTGGGCGGCTCCATGCTGAACTACTCTCCTTAGACGGTCAAAGCGTCGATCTTTTAGATCAACCAAGGTAACCACCGTCTTTAGTTTATTTGTTTATTGCTTAAACGAAGTCGATCTTGGGTAAAAGGAAATCAAATTTTTGAAATTCCGCTGCGTTCCCGCGTAGATTTCCTAACATAAAGATGAAGTCAATTAACTCAAAAAGATAAAAAATATCATATTTTTTCGAAATTCTGTCGAAATGAATCAAAGTCTAAGTGGTGAATCATGCATCAAAGAGAATCAAGATAATCACGCAATTTACGGAATATAGTGCTAAGAAGCTAAGTGACGTTCTATACCCCCCACTTAAACGAAACATTGTCCCCAATGTAGAAGATGAAAAATGAAAAGGAACATAGCTTCGGTTAAGGGTGAAACCAAAGAAGATCGGAACGTTGCATAAATCATCGGGCTCATGTAAGTAGTCCTTGAAGAAGCTACTCTTAGTAACTCAAACAAACCAAGAAGAATAGTGGTGACAAGAAACCGTATAATAAAATGGCGGCAGTAAAAGAGAAAATACATTAACTTCAAAAAAAATTAAGCCATCAAAACATTATATTTATAATATTTGGCTACATTAACTAAATAGGAAACAAAAAAGAAAAATAAACACAAGAAAATGGAAAACAACAATAAAAATAAATAAAAACTAGTCCTCATCAGAATATCCCCCCCAGTCATCTCTAGGCTCAAAACCGGGAGGTGGACCAGAAGTTGAGGAAGCAGCGGCCGAAGAAGAGGCTCGGTGATGTGGGGCAGTCCTAGGTGGCGGGGTCGAGGAAGGTATGCCAAATTAATCTATAATCCTATCCATTTTGAGATGTAAACTCATAATCTCTCGCGAGTGCTCATCTAGCATAGCTCTCTGAGTCTAGGGTGCTCCGAGGACCGGAGTACGCTCCCTCTCAGCTCTTCCAACCCGTCTTGGAACTTTTTGAACCGACTGTGAACTGATCATCGGCTCAGGGTCTTCCCAATCATCACTAACGAGGATTTTCACCTCGTCCTTTAAAGCAAACATGTCAATCATCAGCCCGTATGGCAACAGCTCATGCTCAGATGGGGCGGCAAGCTCGTGAATATGGCTATGCATCAATAGACTGATGTTGATTAAAGATCCCTGCTCCAGATAAAACATCATATCCGCCCTCTTGGTTGTGACAGATACCCTGTGCTTGGTCGGTAGAAGGCGGGCACAAACAAATCTGTTGACCATCTTCCGATCCCAGGATAATTCATTCTCTAGGAAGATGGTGGGGGCTCCAGCAGGATTGCGCTTCCATTGCACCCCAAAAAACTCAGCTATCATGTTCATCCTCTCGAGATCTTCAATGTTGCTCGAGGATGTGTACTCATCCGGGCCCATCGGTGGATTTCAAACCCTAAAATGAGCATTGATCCGCTCAATAAAAAAATCAATCTTAACCCCTCGGACCATAGCAAATATAACTCCGGGGTTGTGCGAAACATAAGTATAGAATTCTCTTACCACCATGGTGTTGAACTACATAGGTGCCTCGGCCATGTCCAATATGTCTTGCTCTTGCAAGCCTCGTGGGAAGATCGATCCACAATCATCCAACTCTACCCCTCGTTCTCTAGCAACTGGCCTTGCGTTCCAAAGCCCTCGGAACGACTCGTAGATCTCTAAAGAATGGAATTGCTCAACCCTATCTATCAAGGGATTAGCATCTCCGTATATGCTCTGATAACCACTGGGACGAACAGATGATTGGCTACGCTTGGGACCCATCTTAGCTTATAACAGGAACTGATGCTGAAGCTTTTTCTGAAAAAGCGTACCTCGGTAAACCGGCAGGTGCCTCCGAATTACCGGCCTGATTTTTCGAATTCCTTTCTGGACTATGCCTCTGATGATAAAAGATGAAGAACTGCGGCACCTCACTAGCACAACATCACTAGACAACAACAGGGTGAAGAAAATGGTGTGGTTTGGTTGGTGAAAATGGAAGAAATGTTTGATTTTGGTGTAGGTTTGGTGGTATAGTGGTGGTGATGGTGGCCGACTGAATTTAAGAAGAAGAAGAAATAGGGGAAGTTTGGTGATTTGAGGAGAAAATGGTAGAAGAGTGTGATGATAATGGTGGTGAATGGGTGGTTTAAATAGGAAAAATGAGTGAAGATGGAAGGATTTTGTGGGATAGTGGAAGAGAAGTAATTATGGTGGGGGATTTAAGGAGGTGATTGATGGGATTGAGGTGGAGTTATGGTGGAGTGTGGGAAATGATGAAAATTTTGAAAAGAGGGGAAATGGCACGGTGTCTGGCCGACCGGTAATGCACAGTGCAACGTGTGTCCTCCATGTGGCTCTATAAATTCAAAATTTCAAACTGACATTCAGAAATCCGAAAATCCATGCTCGGTAACCTGGGGGTAACCTAGGGTTTACTGGGTTTTACTGGGAGTTCTTTTTCCCTATATTTCTCTGTCTCCTTCACTGCACACTTTGCTCAACCTCTCTGCTCAATTCTGACCTCAAATTGACTAGCTCTTACTTCCTTTGTTGCTATTTCTGACTCAATCCGAACCTACTTCACTAGAATCCACAACGAGTAAAAAAAACCTTTCCACAACCATTTTGTTTCAAGCCTAAAGGTGTGGTAGGATGAAAAAAAGCTCATCCCTTCATCCGGCTACTTTTATTCATTCCTATCCTACCCAAGGTTATAAAGAAGTAGTTATGAGTTTATAGTCGCCAACTCAACTTTCTTCAGATTTCCGATCATTCAGGGGTCAGAGCTTTAACTCGCCAAACTTTCGCTCCAGAGGTTAGTACCTTCATAGATCCTTTTTGAGTTCTATTCCTAGCATGCCTCTCTCTTAGTTTGCATACTAGGTCTGCTTATGCATCGAGATTTAGACTTTAGATCCACGGACTCCACATTTCCTTCTTTAAGCTCAAAGCGTTCAGTACTCAACACGGAAGGACTAGCTTCCGTGAGAATCTTGTTGTGGTCCCTTATCTTTTCTCTCTCTCTCTCAGCATTAACCTCATGAATTCCTGCTCAACGGTTTCTAATACAACCTCTTTATGCTCATGCCCCTTTATCTCCATAATTTCAACCTTTCCTAAAGCATACATCATCTTGCAACTGTCCGGCATTCTTGGACCGCTTTGCTCCTCTGTAACTCCTATATCTGTCGCCTAATTATCCCTAGCTCATCGATGACCACTAAACGTCGGGTGACGCTCTATCCCGATTCCGATTCTCCCCATCCTTCAATACGAGTTCACACTTGTCGGGGGTTACCCGGCTGCTCGGTGAGACCTCGTCTAGGAGCTGCACCGCCAATGTTATCCGTGGGCCCATGTCGAGCCAAAGCCGACTTTCTTTCTCTATCAGGCTGAGAGGTTACATGTCTGTTTTCTTCTCTTCCTTCATGATGTGATCGTGTGGTTCTCTGTGGATTCAGGGTCAGTTGTAACTCAGTTCGAGTTGGTGTAGGAGAGACAAACTTTCTGACCAGAAGGGGAGTATATCCTTCGGCTATGAGTTGTAGGTTATGCTGCCGCATGTCTTCCAGGTATTCCATGTGGGCTTTTAATGCTAACACATGAGAACTGAAATTCATGCTTGTTTCTAGAACTAGATTTGTTCGATGTTCGAAATTCCGACGAGATGCTTCACCGGCTTGTTTCATGAGGCTTTTCCTTGTGGCCGCCTCTTCTAACTCTCGGGCTTTTAATTTTTCTGTCAACACATCCCGCATATCAGGGCCGGCCCCTAGTCCACAGCTATTCTCGGCTGACTGACCTCCCTACTTCGGTCACTATATGACGTGATCACCTGCCATGTGGAGCATCTTAGTGGGCCATTTTGACAGTGTGATAGAATTAAATCTTTCCCCAGAGTCATGTTGATTTGACAGTAACTTGTAGAGTAAGTAAGCCTTAAGTGGTTCTGGTCAGTGTAGACCCTAAACCGAGAATCGATAGAAGGCTCATGTGGTATTAGGCTCAAATGATTCCCACAAAGACAGAGTGTACAAATCCTCCATTGTATAAAGAGCTGAGCTTGTTGAGACATATACCAACCTGGGAAAGTATGAACGACTCGTGTGCGAGCTTTAAAGATGGTGTCGAAGGTGTTCTTCCATGTTGAGATGATTTTGATGAAGATTGAAGCCGAATCTCGTGAAATCAATGCTATTGTCGTTGAACATGCTTCGAAAGTGTTAGAGACGATGATTTCTAGGCCGTATAACCCGAAAAATCAAAGCCTTTTCTGATCCTGGAACTTGAAGATGGACGGCGAGCTCGTCGGAGACGCCATGAAGGTAGAAATCAAAGCGGTGCGAGCTACCGGAGTAGGCTTTTCTTGATGATTTTCCCGGTAACGGAGCAAACTAATATCGTCGGAAATATAAAAAATGTGTAGTCAAGCTTTTTTTTTATTTTTTTTTTTTCTGAAACGAAAGGAGGAAACGGGGGAAGGGGGGATCGAACCCTGGACCTCTCACTTAGGCCAGGGTAAAACCCAGGTGGCTAACCACCTGGGATGAGCCTTATGGATATCTAGCGGAATATATATGATTTCCTTGATGAGTGACAGTAGTGAAGATGAAGTTATGAAATCGAACAAAGACTACCCGGTGTGAACACGTTAATCGATAAATTGGTAGAGCGTGTTTGCTTTGTATTAATCCTCTTATCTCTTTTATAAGTTACATGTTGCCCATATTTATAGGCAGAGTACTAATGACGGTTAGCCTAATGACGATAAGACAATTAACTATGACGTGACATAATTGAATACTCAAGAGACTAAGCTAGCAATAGTCGGGCACGAGGGCCCGCTGATCACAGTAACCTCCTGATCGCATGTTGAACTTATCCTTGCTAATGTCATGAACCATGTTTGCCTATTGTGCGGGCACAAGCTGAGGGAGACCGGACATGGCCCCCAGCCTGGTTGAGTCCGCAGGTAGCCCGGGCAGACTATACATCGGCTCGGTCCGTCAAGTATACGTGCGGAATGAGGCCGATCTCGATTTAATGCATAAGTGGGACCCTTGTTCCGGTCATTCGTAGGATCCGTAAGATTGTTGACGGGTCAGGTATATCACAAAGGTATGTTATTTTTGTCCATTTCCGGTTAATTCATGTGTTATGTATGATCTAGTATGCTTGTTAGTTGTTAGCTTTTATTTATTATCACTAATTCATGCATTACATTACGAAAGAGAACTTGAAATTTTATCATGATCTCATCAAATAACATCTTTTTTATGCTAGGTTTCCTTACTTTAATATTTTCAGTAAATGGACAAATTCGGTCGATCACCACGTGATAGTAAAGATTAGAGCAACCAATGCATATAACCCTACTCCAATTTATTGGACTTTACATAGTATTACGTAGAATACGTTCATCATGTCGTATTCCACAGTCTTCATTATTGATTTAAAAAAATTTACAACGAGGTTATAGGCGTTGGGGATTTGTAGTCAACAGGTTGTAGTAAGGAGTCTGAATTTGTGACGAGCAAAAATTTTATCTTGGTTTAGCCACAACTATGACATGGTGATTCCAAATCAATTGGATATAATTATTATATTTTGATTAATGGAAGAAAATAATTATTTAAAAAACTTGATTGGGTGAAAATTGATGAGTTGATGTGTATTTGGTTGTTCCTGAACCACTCTACAACTACTGTTGTGATGAGTTAAGAAACTTATAGTAATTACTATGGATTGTTGTAAGTATAATAATGCTTTATGTAACGCCTGCTTAGACACCGAGTCCTTATCCTAAAGGAAAAGAGCGTTAAACGCGTATAAAATAAAAGTAAATTCATTTTATACGTAAGCCTCTACTACGTCGTATCAAACCAAAGGCAAAACGGAAGCAAAACTCGGGTATATAAAATTTTTCCCAAAATTAAAGAGTAGGAAAGAAATCTAAAGGTAGAAATGTAAATTATTACATTTGGAAAAATGCTGAAATCCCAACACAACAAGTACGATGAATCTAGATAAAACCAAACGTCTACCTTAAAAGTAGTGAAAGTACAACCAAAGAAAAGCGAACATAAACATCTTGAACTTCAACGATCGCTTTCAAAGGTCGTCGTCGAACTCTTCCTCAAAGACTGTTAGTTTTCTCGTCCCCAAACACATAGAAAAGTATGCATTCGAGGTAAGTACAATGTACTTAGAAAGAAAGAGAAGCTATGAAAGCAATCATAGTTATAAAGAAAAGATAAATGTTTAGTTAGTTATTTAAGTGAGACCGACTCAATCTAGGGTTCACTTCATGCTCATCAACACGTCGTGACTAATCTGTTTCTAACTTAGCCTATCTATGTTACAACCGCACTCAAGGGCACTACGCTGCGCATCCACCTCAAAGAGAGTCCTCTCTGTACTTAGGGTCATTGACCTCTGAGTTATTCTACCTTGGGAACACTCTATTGCAACATATTAGTGGATCACACCAATATCCACGAAGTCTAGAAAAGGTAGACTCCGATAGCACGCGCGTCTCAAAGAGAATCCTCCATACTTAGGGTCCTTGGACCTACGGAGTTCCTCTACCTTCGAGAGGTAGCACATGCATCGCGATTTAGCCTCAGTGCCTAGCCAAGAGAGACATGTTATTTAATCTTTTACTAGTCACGTCGTTATTTATTAAGTTATTAACTAGCCACCTGAGTATTTTCAAATAATCTCCTCACACATACTCTCTTCTCTAGACCACTAGACACGGACAAGTCCTAGCACATACACGACATTGATGAATGCTAATTCATCAAATCACAAGCCTATCATGCTCTTCCCGACGGATCCGAACTTCAACTCCCTTTAAGAGTACATTCGGTGTTTTAACTGAACGAATCAGAAGCTCAATTCAGGCTTGTCTAAGTTTATACCATTTTAACATATCATATATAAAGGTCTCATATAGATAAAGCATGTTTATAAGGCTGAACAACAACTAACATAGAAAGAAAGGCAAAATAAAGCTGGACGCCCGTTTAAGGACTTGGGCGCTGTCCAAGGTAGTGGACGCCCGTCCACCTAATACAGTTTCAATCCTGAATCCAAAAAGACCCCTCAGACGCCCGTCGAGTGATACCAGACGCCCGTCTGAGGAATGGCTAAGGCTGGACGCCCGTCCAGAATACTCAGACGCCCGTCCACCCAAAACCATTTCAATCCTGAACCAAGAATAGCACCTCAGACGCCCGTCTGGTTAAGCCAGACGCTCGTCCAAGATATACCCCAGGTGAACGCCCGTCCTAAGTACCGGACGCCCGTCCAACTGGGTTCGGCTAGAACCCTAAACTTCATCATTCAAACTCCAGGTCGTATTTCAATCAAATAACAGTAGATAATCAACACCGTAAACGTAAGAGACCACATCTAATCGTACCATAACAACTAGAGTCATTAACCAAAACAACATTTCATAATTCTAACACCAAAAAGCCTTAAAACAAGAGCAAATCCTTATTACCAACGATTGAATTCATAGGGCGGTTTTCTCTTACCTACTGCAACCCCAAAAACGCTTCCAAAACTCGAAAATCTGAGATAAACTTCAGAGATTCCAACAAGACCTATTCAAAACACAACCAAACCAAGAACCACTTGAGATTGGGGTTTCTATCAACAAAAACTACAAGAAAGATGAAGCTTTCACCCCAAACATTACCGAACAAGATGAAACCAAACCAGGGCTGTATTCTTACCTCAACGAAACAGGGATATTCTGGTATCAAAACGGGCCTTGTCTCCCCACGACGCTCCTGCTTCAAACGGAACTTTAATCGGCTAAAGAACGCACCGGGAATTTGCAAAAGTATGCTCTCCTTCTTCTTGCCTCAAGAACAAACTCAGGATGCTCTCTCTCTCCTTAAATTTTAACGTGAATGCTTGAAAATGTAACTCCCTTGTTGATAAATGGGAGGTTATTCCCAAAATAATAACCTCTCATTAATCCCTTGCCATTAACTCCTAAATTCCATGAAATTACACTTGATCCTCAAGCAAAATATATACATATTCTCAAAATATATATATAAACGCGTCATATATATATATATCTCCGAATAAAAAGGAAACCGAACCCAATATTTCGTTTTCGCAAAAAGACACGTCTGCCCTTTCCCGAAAATCGGAATATTACACTTTATTTATACACTACTAATTATGTACTGAAATATGTAATGGCCGAGTCTTTTTATTTCACATTCCGTATCTAATGTTCGAGCGCTAGAAACAGATTCGTGAATTTTTTCCAGTGGAGTCAATGGACTGTAAAACTATGTTTTTATCCAACAATTTGTTTCGGTGGGTAACCGGAGGCTAAAACTATATACATTTTTAACAACAAAACGACATTTTTAACAACAAAACTACGTCGTTTTAATAATAAGAAAGAATTATACGGATCTCAGCCGGGTCACGTGACCCCTTATATAACATAGAACTGCCTTTGTCGAGCGCATTAACTAAACTTGATAACTTGCCGAACTTGATTAACTAAACTGAATTATGAATATATTTTTTAGGTATTTGTTTATAATGACTGGTTTTGAGACTTAATTGACATTTAAGACACATTTAAAAGATAATTGGTTATAAGGACACATTTCATTTATGTTTCCAATTTTACCCCTTTGATGCTACCGCTACAGGCACATGGAAACCTGATATGATTATCGACTTCACTTGGATTCCGACATATCGACTTCAGATGATTCCGTTGATTGGCAAACCCAACCCCTTTGATGAAGATTCCGTTGCAGATGATTCAACCATCAACGGAACAGCCGCAGCCGCAGCCGATGCTCCTTCTCCACCTCCATTAGGCGGAGCCCCGGCCGGTGCAATTTCCATATGGTAAAAAATCTTTGAAAATTTCAATTAGTAAGTGATTATTTGAAGCAGATACCGTAAACAAATCGATGTTGGAATATGGGTGTCAATCCTTGTATCTTACGAATCTATAAACTTGAATGTTTTAACATTTACATGATTGCTCATTTCCATTTTGGTCACTGAGAAAATTCGCAGCCATTTGAGGGTTGACTTTGAGAAGATGTAACGTCCCCAGACCCCGGGCCTGGTAGCACTAAAAAAGTCAAAAATGGTCCTGTCAACTGCTTAGACCGCCGTCCTCGCTTGGTCTAAAAGGACTAACCCGAGTTGACAAGACCTTTATGTCTCATACTTATATGGGGGTGAGCATGACTTTACTTTACCGATATGGACTTTACATTCTCCCCCGCTTATAAGTGACTTGCGTCCTCACCAAGACGGCAAAAACTTTTCCCAGTGGACTTGTCCCAGTTTGTCCCTACCATAGGATTCTAGAGGTGGCCCCTACCGCCTCTCACGATGTGGCACTTAATTCCGTATGATAGTCGGCTCTGAATACCATTCAGTAACGCCCCTAGATCCCGGGTCTGGTAGCGCTAAATGAGTCATAAATGGTTCGGTCAACTACTTAAACCGCCGTCCTCGCTTGGTCTAAAAGGACATATATATATTGTGGAAGTGTGGAAATATTACGTTACATTAGTGTAACATATTAATTGTAAGACATATTAATTGTATTGAATAAACAATTAATATGTCATAAAGTCATAAAGTAACTCTATTTTGTCTTATTAGGTAATAGACAACTCTAGCAATTAATACTAGCCGACTCTAGTAATTAATTGCTCTCTCCTAGCTTATACTCTACTAGGACCTTTCTCACTTACTTGTACCTATTTATACTCACTCTTTTATGATGAATAAACTAAGTTGAAGTTTACTCTTGTGTTTATCACATTCTCAAACTCTCTTCATGGTATCAGAGCGTTAAACTCCTGAATCCGCTGCAAACTCTCGATGCCTCTTTGAATCAAGAATGTCTTCATTATCTGAAGCTTCCTCACCCTCGCTTGAGTCCTAGCGCCTTAGCGGTGGGATCACTGACTCTTCATCTTACACTAATCATAGGCTTGATGGCAACAACTACTTGCTGTGGTCAAGGTCTATGAAAATGTACATCTCTGGACAAGGTAAGATGGGATACCTGTCCGGCACTAAACTCCTTTCTCTTGAAGATGACCCGAGGATTTGAAGCATGGGATACTACTAATAATCAAGTCATGACCATTCTCACAAGATCAATGACAAAAGAGATTAGTGAGAACTTTATGATGTATGATATCGCAAAGGAGATGCAGGATAATGCCAGGATCTTTACTCCAAGAAAGACAATACATCAGAGGTCTATGAGCTTGAAGCTCAAATTCAAAACTGCAGACAATGAGATATGTCTGTGACTCAATATTTCAACCAACTATCTAAGGCATGGCAACACCTAGATATGTTGGAAACTCACTCCTGGAATGATGTCAAGGATGCTGCTCTGTATAAAGACATCATAGAAAAGAAGAGAGTATTCAAGTTCCTCACTGGACTGAATCCTACTCTTGATGATGTTAGAGGTAGAATTCTGGCTACTAAACCTCTCCCAAATCTCAAATCCATGTTTGCTGAGGTCAAACATGAGGAAAGCAGGAGGAAAGTGATGCTACTGAACTCCCCTGCTGACAACCCTACTGAGAGTGCCACCTGGCATCGTCGGGAACCTGCTTGAGGTTCTTGAGGCTTACAGAAGCTTCGCCGATAAAATCGGGAAGCTGTTTCGTGACCACCGCAACGCACAAATCACACCAAGGACACTTGCTGGAAACTACATGGCAAGCCTAACTCCTCCAAAACCTCAAGACACACTTGGGAAAGTCGAGCGGATACATAAGTGAGGAAGAAGATGACAACAGGTTGAATGCTCGACTTGCTTGCATTCAAAGCCTTCCTAACTCAACAAAAGGGAGGTAGTCACTCTCTTGACATAGCCTCTCATGCCGATCTGAGTAAATTCTACTCATCTATTAGTAATGAAACTGGATTGTTGATTCTGGGGCCTCATCCCATATGACTAGTAATAAAAATCTCATTACTCAACTTAAGCCATGTCCCCAAATTCACAATGTTAAGGCTGGCATGGATCTATCTCTAGTGCAAAAGGTTTTGGTAAGGTGCAACTTACTAATAAGATATGCCTACAGGATGTCCTATTTGTTCCAAAATTAGATTGCAATCTCATATCACACAAGAAACTTACTAAAGATTTGAACGGATTTATTGTTTTTAATGAGAATCGGTGCACTTTCCAGATCATTCCTCAAAGGCGTTGATTGGGACTGCTAAACCGTGCTCAGTCTGATGTGTGGTCGACCACCTGCTAAAGACAGTAAGATCAAGATCTGAATCGCCTCAAGACTGCACTCAAAACCTTGACAATATCATGTTATGGCATTATAGACTAGGACATCCTGGCTTTAGTTATTTAAAGTCTATAGATCTGAATTGTTTAAAGGTTGTAATTTGAATGATCTTCAATGTGATATTTGTCAATTTTCCAAACTCACCAAATCTGTGTATGCAAAATTACCTCACTTACCATCCACACCATTCACCTTAATTCACAAAGATGTATGGGGACCTCAAGAGTAAAAAGCATAACAGGGAAGAGGTGGTTTGTTACCTTCATAGATGACCACACACGAACCACTTGGTTATTTTTAATGAAGGATAAATCTGAAGTTGGATCCATCTTTCAAGAGTTTTACAACATGGTCTCCACTCGGTTTGACACTAAGATCAAAATTTTGAAGACCGACAATGCTCTTGAATATTATGAGTCTAATCTCATGAATTTCTTGATGAATAAGGAAATTGTCCATATCAAGAGTTGTGTTGAGACTCCTCAAAAAATGGGGTTCTTTGAGAGAAAAAAACAGCATCTGCTAGAAATGGCTAGGTCTATCATGTTTACCACAAATGTCCCAAAATATATGTGGGGGTGAAGCTATATTGACTTCCACATACTTAATCAACAGACTTCCCAAAGGGTGTTAGGCTTCAAAACTCCTATCAAAACCCTACTAGCCACACACTCCCCCCCATCTTATTTCCCGATTACCTCCAAAATCTTTGGTTGTCTTGTGTTTGTCTATATCCATGCCCAACACAGAAGCAAACTTGATCCCAAAGCTCACAAGTGCATTTTCCTAGGATATGCGAAGGACAGGAAAGGCTACAAGTGTTACTCTCCTTCTGAAAAGAGATTTTACAATTCTATGGATGTCAAATTTTTGAAAGGACTCCTACTACTAAGAAGTCCACTGAGGCAGTCATTGATGGAAACCTGATTGAAATTGACCTAAACCCTTTCCTCAAAGAAACTCTTAACCTCAAAGAACTCATCGATTCTCAAAGAGATCGAACCTCGGCACCTTACTCGACTCTCGGACCTCTTGAACACGAGACTCATCGACCTGAGCCCTGTGACCCGAGCCTCACGACACTCAAAGCAATCTACGGACTCTCAACACTCACGACATTGATGATAGGCCTATTGCTCTCGTGAAGGGAAAGAGATCTTGCACCGATCACTCTATTCATACTTATTTATCTTATGATCGCTTGTCTCTGTCTTTGCCATGTTTACACAGACTTGGATTCTCACTCTATTCCTAAAAATATTCAGAGGCTCTTCAAAATGATAAGTGGAAGGTCTTTGTTAAAAGCAGAGATGACTCGCCTCTCCAGATAATCATACTTGGAATCTCACAACTCTTCCAAAAGGCAAGAAGACAGTCAGCTGCAGATGGTTATTCACTATCAAATACAATGCTGATGGTACAATTGACAAGTACAAATCCAGGTTGGTTGCAAGGGGTTTCACTCAAACTTATGGCATAGACTATAAAGAAACGTTTGCACCAAAGGGCAAAAGCCGAACACCGTCGAGTCTTGATTTCTCTGTTTGTCCAACTTGACTGGTCTCTACACCAATTGGATATCAAAAATGCTTTTCTCAATGGTGACCTCACTGAGGAAGTCTACATGAATGTACCTCCCGGTTTTGTCAATCCTCACACTCGAGGGCAAGGTATGCAAACTCGGGAAATCTCTATATGGCTGAAGCAATCCCCAAGAGCCTGGTTTGGGAAACTCACTACTGTGGTCAAAGCTGCTGGATATCATCAATGCAACTCAGATCACACTATGTTTATCAAGACAACCAACCAGAGAAGGTCCATTCTTATTGTATATGTGGATGATATCATCCTTCTTGGTGATGACTCCACTTTGAGATCCAAAATTTGAAGACCCTCACGGCAAAGGTGTTTCAAGTCAAGGATTTGGGCTATCTTAAATACTTCCTTGGTATGGAAATTGCAAGAAACAACCAGGGTATCTCTATCTCTCAAAGGAAATATGTCTTTGGACTCTTTGAAGGAAAGCGGTATCTTTGGTGCAAAACTCTTTAGATCCCCAGTAGACCCCAGTAATACCCTGCTGCATGGTGACATTGCTGTCAGGAAGGATCAATATCAGAGACTTGTAGGGAAACTCATTTATCTATCCCATACAAGACCTGATATTGCATATGGAGTCAGTCTGGTAAGCCAGTTCATGCATTGCCCTACTGAGCAACATTGGGATGCTGTGAACAGGATACTAAGGTACTTGAAATCCACTCCTGGCCAAGGCCTGCATTACACCAAGTCTGCTGAGAGATCTATCAAGGTTTACACTGATGCTGATTGGGCTAGCTGCCACATAGACAAAAGGTCCACTACAGGCTACTGTTCTTATGTATGGGGAAATCTTGTCACCTGGAGGAGCAAGAAACAACCTACTATCTCTGTAAGCGATCTTGAAAAGTGAACTCAGGGCATTAGTTTTGGGTATTTGTGAAGCTCTATGGATAAAAAAAGTCCTTACTGAACTTCAGCAGCCTATTCAGCAACCTATCACACTCTGATGTGACAATAATTCAGCCATATGCATGGCAGATGATCCAGTCCATCATGATAAAACCAAACATGTGGACATTGACAGACACTTCCTGAAGGAGAAGATTGATGCCAAGATTATTCAACTCCAGTATGTTTCCTCAACAGATCAGAATGCTGATATTCTCACCAAGGCCATTCCGCCACTTATGTTCAGCAGACTGAGTAGCAAACTTGGCTGTATAAACATATACAACCCAGTTTGAGGGGGGGTGTGGAAGTGTGGAAATAGTACGTTACATTAGTGTAACATATTAATTGTAAGACATATTAATTGTATTGAATAAACAATTAATATGTCATAAAGTCATAAAGTAACTCTATTTTGTCTTATTAGGTAATAGACAACTCTAGCAATTAATACTAGCCGACTCTAGTAATTAATTGCTCTCTCCTAGCTTATACTCTACTAGGACCTTTCTCACTTACTTGTACCTATTTATACTCACTCTTTTATGATGAATAAACTAAGTTGAAGTTTACTCTTGTGTTTATCAAATTCTCAAACTCTCTTCATGGTATCAGAGCGTTAAACTCCTGAATCATTGCAAACTCTCGATGCCTGCTTTGAATCAAGAATGTCTTCATTATCCGAAGCTTCCTCACCTCTCGCTGAGTCCCAGTCGCCTCTCAGCAGACCGGGATCACTGACTCTTCATCTTACACTAATCATAGGCTTGATGGCAACAACTACTTGCTGTGGTCAAGGTCTATGAAAATGTACATCTCTGGACAAGGTAAGATGGGATACATCCCGGCACTAAAAGCGCCTCTGCTGAAGATGACCCGAGATTTGAAGCATGGGATACTACTAATAATCAAGTCATGACCATTCTCACAAGATCAATGACAAAAGAGATTAGTGAGAACTTTATGATGTATGATCTGCAAAGAGATGCAGGATAATGCCAGGATCTTTACTCCAAGAAAGACAATACATCAGAGGTCTATGAGCTTGAAGCTCAAATTCAAAATATGAGACAAGGAGATATGTCTCGTGACTCAATATTTCAACCAACTATCTAAGGCATGGCAACACCTAGATATGTTGGAAACTCACTCTGGAATGATGTCAAGGATCTTTGCTCTGTATAAAGACATCATAGAAAGAAGAGAGTATTCAAGTTCCTCACTGGATGAATCCTACTCTTGATGATGTTAGAGGTAGAATTCGCTACTAAACCTCTCCCAAATCTCAAATCCATGTTTGCTTGAGGTCAAACATGAGGAAAGCAGGAGGAAAGTGATGCTCTTGAACTCCCTGCGGACAACCTCTTGAGAGAGTGCCACCTGGCCGATCGTCGGGAACCCTACCGAGGTTCTTGAGGCTTACGAGAAGCATCTTGATAAAACGGGAAGCTGTTACGTGACCACCGCAACGCACAAATCACACCAAGGACACTTGCTTGGAAACTACATGGCAAGCCTAACTCCTCCAAAACCTCAAGACACTGCCAAGGAAAGTCGAGGCGGACACATAAGTGAGGAAGAAGATGACAACAAGGTTGAATGCTCGACTTGCGCATTCAAAGCCTTCCTAACTCAACAAAAGGAGGTAGTCACTCTCTTGACATAGCCTCTCATGCCAAGACAGTAAATCTACTCATCTATTAGTAATGAAACCTGGATTGTTGATTAAGGGCCTCATCCCATATGACTGTAATAAAATCTCATTACTCAACTTAAGCCATGTCCCCAAATTCACAATGTTAAGGCTATTGATGGATCTATCTCTAGTGCAAAGGTTTTGGTAAGGTGCAACTTACTAATAAGATATGCCTACAGGATGTCCTATTTGTTCCAAAATTAGATTGCAATCTCATATCTCACAAGAAACTTACTAAAGATTTGAACTGGGTTGTTGTTTTTAATGAGAATCGAGTGCACTTTCCAGATCATTCCTCAAAGCGCGTGATTGGGATCGCTAAACCGTGCTCAGTCTCAGTATGTGGTCGACCTGCCAAGACGTAAGATCAAGATCGACCTCGCCTCGACTGACATGCACTCAAAACCTTGACAATATCATGTTATGGCATTATAGACTAGGACATCCCGGTTTTAGTTATTTAAAGTCTATAGATCTGAATTGTTTAAAGGTTGTAATTTGAATGATCTTCAATGTGATATTTGTCAATTTTCCAAACTCACCAAATCTGTGTATGCAAAATTACCTCACTTACCATCCACACCATTCACCTTAATTCACGTGATGTATGGGGACCTCAAGAGTAAAAAGCATAACAGGGAAGAGGTGGTTTGTTACCTTCATAGATGACCACACGAACCACTTGGTTATTTTTAATGAAGGATAAATGAAGTTGGATCCATCTTTCAAGAGTTTTACAACATGGTCTCCACTCGGTTTGACACTAAGATCAAAATTTTGAAGACCGACAATGCTCTTGAATATTATGAGTCTAATCTCGGTAATTTCTTGATGAATAAGGGAATTGTCCATATCAGAGGTTGTGTTGAGACTCCTCAACAAAATGGGAGTTCTTTGAGAGAAAGAACAGGCATCCGCTAGAAATGGCTAGGTCTATCATGTTTACCACAAATGTCCCAAAATATATGTGGGGTGAAGCTATATTGACTTCCACATACTTAATCAATGAGACTTCCCAAATAGGGGTTAGGCTTCAAAACTCCTATCAAAACCCTACTGGCCACACACTCCTCGCCCCATCTTATTTCCCGATTACCTCCAAAAATCTTTGGTTGTCTTGTGTTTGTCTATATCCATGCCCAACACGAAGCAAACTTGATCCCAAAGCTCACAAGTGCATTTTCCTAGGATATGCGAAGGGCAGAAAGGCTACAAGTGTTACTCTCATTCGAAAAGAGATTTTACAATTCTATGGATGTCAAATTTTTGAAAGGACTCCTACTACAAACAAGTCCATCGAGACATCCACAGATGGAAACCGATTGAAATTGACCTAAACCCTTTCCCTCGGAAACTCTTAACCTCAAAGAACTCATCGATTCTCAAAGGATGAACCTCGGCACCCTATCGACTCTCAAGAAGCCTCATCGAACTCGAGACTCTCGACCCAGAGCCTGCGACCCGAGAGCTCACGACGACACTCAAAGCAATCTCACGGACTCTCGGCCTGACCTGCGACATTGATGATAGGCCTATTGCTCTCGTGAAAGGAAAGAGATCTTGCACGATCACTCTATTCATACTTATTTATCTTATGATCGCTTGTCTCTGTCTTTGCCATGTTTACACAGGACTTGGATTCTCACTCTATTCCTAAAAATATTCAGGAGGCTCTTCAAAATGATAAGTGGAAGGCTGCTGTTAAAACAGAGATGACTGCCCTCCTAGATAATCATACTTGGAATCTCACAACTCTTTCAAAAGGCAAGAAGACAGTCAGCTGCAGATGGTTATTCACTATCAAATACAATGCTGATGGTACAATTGACAAGTACAAAGCCAGGTTGGTTGCAAGGGGTTTCACTCAAACTTATGGCATTGACTATAAAGAAACGTTTGCACCAGTGGGCAAAAGCCCACCAACTGTCGAGTCTTGATTTCTCTAGCTGTCCAACTTGACTGGTCTCTACACCAATTGGATATCAAAAATGCTTTTCTCAATGGTGACCTCACTGAGGAAGTCTACATGAATGTACCTCCTGGTTTTGTCAATCCTCACACTCGGGGAAAGGTATGCAAACTCGGAAATCTCTATATGGCCTGAAGCAATCCCAAGAGCCTGGTTTGGGAAACTCACTCACTGTGGTCAAAGCTGCTGGATATCATCAATGCAACTCGAGATCACACTATGTTTATCAAGACAACCAACCGAGAGAAGGTCCATTCTTATTGTATATGTGGATGATATCATCCTTCTTGGTGATGACTCCACCGAGATCCAAAATTTGAAGACCCTACTTGGCAAAGGTGTTTCAAGTCAAGGATTTGGGCTATCTTAAATACTTCCTTGGTATGGAAATTGCAAGAAACAACCAGGTATCTCTATCTCTCAAAGGAAATATGTCTTGGACTCTTGAAGGAAAGCGGTATCTTTGGGGTGCAAACTCTCTTGTATCCCCAGAGTAGACCCCAGAGTAATACCTCTTTGCATGGTGACATTGCCGTCGGGGAAGGATCAATATCGAGAGACTTGTAGGAAACTCATTTATCTATCCCATACAAGACCTGATATTGCATATGAGTCGATCTGTAAGCTAGTTCATGCATTGCCCTCTTGAGCAACATTGGGATCTTTGTGAATGATATCTTGAGGTACTTGAAATCCACTCTGGCCAAGGCCTGCATTTCACCAAGTCTGTGAGAGATCTATCAAGGTTTACACCGATGTTGATTGGGTGGGTGCGCCACATAGGCAGAAAGGTCCACTACAAAGCACTTGTTTTTATGTATGGGGAAATCTTGTCACCTGGAGGAGCAAGAAACAACCTCACTGCTCTCTAGAAGCGATCTTGAAGTGAACTCAGGGCATTAGTTTTGGGTATTTGTGAAGCTCTATGGATAAAAAGAGTCCTTCATCGAACTTCAAAGACCTATTCAAAGAACTCTATCACACTCTGCTGTGACAATAATTCAGCCTTATGCATGGTAGATGATCCAGTCCATCATGATAAAACCAAACATGTGGACATTGTGAGACACTTCCTCGAAGGAGAACATTGATGCCAAGATTATTCAACTCCAGATGTTTCCTCAACAGTCGTAATCTTTGATATTCTCACCAAGGCCATTCCGCCACTTATGTTCAGCAGACTGAGTAGCAAACTTGGCTGTATAAACATATACAACCCAGTTTGAGGGGGGGTGTGGAAGTGTGGAAATATTACGTTACATTAGTGTAACATATTAATTGTAAGACATATTAATTGTATTGAATAAACAATTAATATGTCATAAAATCATAAAAAATCTCTATTTTGTCTTATTAGGTAATAGATAACTCTAGCAATTAATACTAAATTTACTTCTAATTAATTGCTCTCTCTAACTTATACTCTACTAGGACCTTTCTCACTTACTTGTACCTATTTATACTCACTCTTTTATGATGAATAAACTAAGTTGAAGTTTACTTCTTGTGTTTATCACATTCTCAAACTCTCTTCATATATATATATATATATATATATATATATATATATATATATATATATATATATATATTACTCAATGTTTGAACATGTATATACTGAATATATTTGGGTGAATGCAAGAGTGATGTGATCATATAATTCGTAGGGAGAAAGGACGGGTTTTAACACGCCAAAAAAAAAAGGAATAATAAAATAAAATAAAGATATCCAGTTATAGCTCGGTATACGGTTTTCAATCCTATTCAACTTTGGGTTCTATCCTACAATCGCAATATTAATTTCAGTTGTATTTTCACGATAAAGTTCTTGACAAATAAAATACGTGACTTTGTTGGGAATCCATAAAACATTTGTTGATGTTGGAAGGTCGTTGTAAATTATCAAGTATAAGGTAAAGGGGTGTTCTTAAATGGATTTTTGGATGTTTATGCTATGGATTATTAATGTGATGCGTGTTTCGTGTAGTAATAAGGTTGGTGATCGTTGAGTAGTAAATTGCGGCGAGTTAACGGGATGATGGGGTAAGTAATGGCCGACGCCAACATTGGTTGGAGGCGCCAAAAGCGGCAGTGTGACTATGTTCACTCTTGGCGGACGCCAAGAGGTTTTAGTGGGCGCCAGAATGGGGCAAAATTGTATGTTATGTTCGGGCAAGGTTGGCGAGGCGTCAATGAGTCCTTGGTGGGCGCCAAAGGTGTTTGTTCACCGTGTTTTGATATCCCCTTGTGTTTAACATGTCATTGATTGGTATGTATGCCTTTGAGGGAATTCCATGTTACTTTACAATGTCTAACATCGACTTCTGGTAGCCTTGGCTCAGCACCACAACTGAGATCTTCTGCGGGGAGAAGGTGGGAGCACCGAAATGCGTTGTTTAGGCCTTGTGGGACATTGACCTAGTAATCAATGATTTTTTTACAACATTCTAGGTAGTGTAACTAGTAGTCTAGGACTAGAAGTCCTTAGGGAGCCTTATACGTGAATGAATCGGGTGGTTAGAACTTAACTCGTAAATACATATGTGGTTGTCTAAAAGCTAAAACATCAATATCACTGGTAAGGCACGTTTCTAAATCGAAGCATGAGATTCTTACAGACCCCCTTTTGAGTTATATGTCAAGGGCCGACATGTAATTTCCCACATAGAGACCTAAGTCCATGCCCCCTTGAGAGGTGCTTAATATGTCTCGGTGCATTCTCACCGTGCACACAATCCTTTGGTATTGATGTAACAAACCTTACTTGTGCGAGGATGTACTACGGAGCTAGTAGAGGGAGAGAGAGCTCTACTATTACGACCTATGTGGTAGTGATTGTAGATGATGCCATGATATATGTATATACCTTTATTGCCTTTTGTTGTACCGTTTCTTCTACCCCTTACTAAATACGTATGTACTTACCCCATCTTCTGTCTTGTCCCAACCCCAAGAAGGTGGTTGTCGTAGGTTTTTTCGAGGCCACAGAGGATTGACCCGGAGATGATGAAGATGAAGTCTGTTGCCTTTTTGTTCAGTTTATTTTGGCTATAGATTCTCTGATCATTTGTAACGATAGAAATCAATGAGTTGTGTTTATGGTTAACAAGTTGTAATGGATCCATTTGTATTTGATGATTATAATAAGTCTTTGATGATGTTATAGATGCGGCATGGGTTACTCTCGATCGTTTTAGTAGTTGTTTAAGTACCCGAGTCAGTCGTTTTACCTTCCGCTTGTTCTCTGATATCTGCTTACGTAAGGCTTACGTGTATAATTAGATTAAAATTTAATTATATGCGTGCCGGGCGTTCTTTTCTGAATAGGGACTGGGTATCCGTGATAGGGACGTCACCGAAGAGAAGAAAGAAAATGGCTACTGGAGAAGAACTAAGTCATCCCTACATTCCTAGAGATATGAAATTTCCTGGTTATGTTCCAAATGATCTTCCCATGTCTACAATCGTCGGAGCTTATCTCCTCACTTCTCTTTTAGCTGTTTTCCTTCTTTGGATCGCCTCTGGTAATTCTTCTTATCTTCCTTCTTCTTCAGCAATGTCTGATAGCAATTAATTTTGCACTTCATTTTTGCTGTTGGGTTTGTTGTTATTGATCTCTAGTTGTTTTACACTGTTGTAATTGTAGATCAACTTGGATCTGAATTTCGTGCAAGTGTTGTTTTCAGATGCAATGAGTGTTTATATATATATATATATCTATATACAATGTAGAGATGTAAACAAGTATTCAATCCAGTGGAAAGTTTTTTAGGCAAAAAGACTATCTCAATTCTCATTCTCAATTACAAAAAGAGATGTATCTTTTGATCTAAGCGTTAAAATATCGTAATTCTACCACCATATTTTTCCTTCTTTCGTCTTTTATATTATGACACCCATTTGTTGTTTTTCCGATGTCTTTTTCAAGGTCATTTGTGTAAAAAAAAAAAACATTGAAACAGTGGAACAATGGATTTGGAGTCTGCTCCACTCAGAATTAACAGTGGATTTGAGCCAAATTAACATTGGATTTGTCTTTATCTTTCTTGTCATTTATTGTCACTCCCTTATGTGTTGTGTGTGTGTGACATCCCACATTAGATGTGGAAGAAGTGAATTACCTCCTTATAAATATGAGAGCATAAAGATCTTGTTACGTAGCTTTTTAAACCAAGCGGCGACGGATTTAAAACAGATTGACCGGATCCTTTATCGCTTTCATTTAAGCGCAACAAGACACGGGGTTTGGGGCTATATAATCGGTATCGAGCCTAATACTAGACGGGAATCGGGTTTGAGGCGTTACAATTAGCAAGATCGAGCCGACTACCGGACGTGACTAAGTGCACATTATAAGAGGCGGTAGGAGCGATCTCTAGATTCAATGTGATATGCTTATAAGAGGAGAATGTAATATCCCAAATTGGATGTGGGAGAAGTCATTCACTCTTTATAAGTGTGAGATATAAAAAATCTTGTCAACTCTTATTAGTTTTTTCAGACCAAACAAACACGACGATCAATATAACTGACCGAATCATATATATATATATATATATATACACACACACTTGGTATAAAAGCTTACTGGTAATCAAAATAATGATGCCAGCCAATTTTGAGTAATCAAAATAATGATGCCAGCCAATTTTGACATCTTTTGAATTCATTTTCTTTGAAGTATTCTTGAACAACAAACTTTAAAGAAATCTACTTTCTTTTTGTATTTCTTCTCGTTGCTGATTAGCAATTTAATTTGTAGCTTTTATTTTTTGGGAAATTAGGGATAATGACACAATTTGGAATATTTTTAAGAATAAAGACATTCACATATTTTTAATAGGAGAAGACACAATCAGTATAATTTTATAGCGAGAAAGACAAACAGTTGAATCTCCTCAATGAATCCCAAATTAGTGAATTTAACAATGAATCCCAAAAAGAATGAATTTTGATAATGAAATTTGAAAATTAGTGAATTTAACAATAAATTTTTGGAGTAATTTAAACAGTGAATTTGACACAAGAAATTTCGACAATGAAAACACTAAGGCTTCTGATTAAAATCTTCACTCATCTCACGACACGAGGAGAGGCGGGAGGAGTGATTGACATCTCTACTTATCTCGTGGGACCTGAAGAATAAAGACTCTTGTGGTTAAGTTTTAACCATTTAATTAAAGGTGACCGCTTCCCAAAGTCAGAAATGGTCCCTCATCCATATAAAAATACAATATTCATGACCGCTCTGTGATACCTTTCACAAACTAAAGAAGGTATAAAATTACATAATGCAATCCAACAAAAAGGAAATGAACAAAGCAAAAGACACAAATTAAAAATATGTAACCAAGTATATGAGCTAAGAAAAGAGAATCTTAGCTGGATCTTGGAATTATTTTTCCACGGGCTTTGAAAATAAAAATTATACATAAAATATAGAGTATTTATTTTGCGGGGTTTGTGGACCCGTATTTCTGAGCATTACAAAATGGACAGTTAGGTTTTAGAGATTAGCATAATTTGAAGAAATGAATGAAAGCTCCAGCTTAAAAGAAGATGGGAGCAAGGTTCCGAATATATCAACTAATCTGTTATAAAAGTGTACACGCATATATACTACCTCTCTCGTAGTCACTACTATATTAGTACGGATGACATATAGCTGGAAATTACACTTTAATCCTTAATATCGCCATCAAACTAACGGTGGTTCTTCCACGTTGAGTTTGTCCCTAAAAAAAATGAACCTGGAAACAGACAAAGGCTTGGTAAGTAAATATTTTCACTGGTCATATGATGGGATGTGGTAAACATATATAGGCCCTTCATAACTAAATCCCTGATGTAGAGAACATCTATTTCAATATGCTTAGTCTCAAAATGTAAAATAGGATTATAGGCTAGAGTTGTAGCACTCTGATTGTCACACCAGGTGACAACTTTGCACACCTGAGAATTGTGTAATTCTGCATGAATAGATTGTAGACACCTAATTTCGGTGCCAACTTGAGCTAAGGCACGATATTCAGATACAGTACTTGATCTAGAAACTACATGTTTCTTCCTAGAACTTCATGAGACTAAAGAAATAGCTAATTATAAACAAAAACCAGCAACATATTTCCTACCAAGAGGATAGCAGTACGGACAGTCTTCATCAGAGTGACCAACCAAAGCCATAGGTTGGTGAGGTTCGAAGTGAAGGCCAAGCTATAGTGTTCCATTAATATACCTGAGAAGCCTTTTAATTGTCTGCCATTGAATTACAGTGGAGATTGCATGAATTGACTCAGGGAATTCATAACAAATCATACGTCTAGTCTAATGAATGTAAGAATTTTAGTGCAATAAGAGTACTTCTTAATAGTGTAAGATTGTCCATTAGATGACTATTGCCTCAGAAACTACTGATAGGAAGTAGACATTGATGTTGCACATGGCTTCGAATGCTCCATCCACAATGTGTTGAGAAGTTAAACATCATACATATTCTTGATCAAAGAGAGGCCAGTAGTATCCATGTAGGCTTGCACTCCAAGAAAATGGCTCATTTGTCCTAGATCTTTGAGATCAAACCTGTAGTTCAAATTCTGTATAAAATTTTAATTCAAGTTGGAATGCTCTTTGTCATTAAGATGTCATAAACATGGACTAACACATATAAAGATCAGTGGAATTAAAACATACAAACAAAGAGTTATCAAACTTTGATTGAATGAAATTTTAGGTTATAAGTTGAGTTCTCAGCTCCTCAAACCATGCTCTAGGAGTCTGTTTGAGACCATATAGAGCCTTCATCAGCAAAGACACGTTATGAGGTTTAGCTGGACCAGTGAAATCTCCAGGTTGTGGCATGTGGACAGTTTCTTGGATTGTGCCATTCAGGAAGGCATTATTGATGTCAATTTGTCTAATAGACCAATTGAAATCCACTGCAGTGCCAAGAACAACTCTGATGGTAGAGGACTTAACAATAAGACTAAAGGTCTCAGTACAGTCTAATCTTGGTGTTTAAAGTGTTCATTTTGCTACCAACCTGGCTTTATGATACAAAACAATCCGATTAGGATTTAGTTCTAACTTAAATACCCACTTGTTCCTACCAGTTTTTGATGCCATGAAAGTGGGACAAGTTCCCTTGTACTATTCATGGCTAGCGCTTCTAATTTCTTCCTTCATTTTAGCATTTTAGGTAGGTAGAGTGAGTGCTTCAGACACTTTAATGGGCTCATTTCAACAGGCTGAGTCAACTTTGGATGCTAGATATGAGAAGGTTTTGGGTTTAAAGATGCCACTCTTGGCTCTTGTCTGCATGGGATGCTTATTGCTAGATGGTATGGGTTATAGAGTGGTATCTTGATCAGAGGATGAGGAGGTTCTTGATGGACTGGGTAGTCTAGGTGCTACGGAAGGAGACTAATGTGGTGAAGTTATGGTCGGGGAGTGTGGTTGAGAATTGAGATTGGTAGTGGTTGATCTGGTGGATTTGTTAGAGAGAGAGAAAACATGTTAGGTAGGTGAAGTCACTGAAGTGGCTTTTGGAAAATGCAATGCTAAGTGTCTTTATCAATTGCACCAAAAAGATATGGATCGGTATAACTGCCTATAATGTGACTGACTGACTCGGATTGGGTAGAGGGGAGTGTTAAGGGTGAATTTATACGATTTATATTGCTATATTTTATGATAATTTCCCTCATATTCATATAATTTGCATAAGAAACGAGTGTTTAATCGAATTATTGAGTAAATGATATTTTAAATGAGTTATTCGCAAAATAGGTTAATTTTGGTGTTTTAATTGTGATTTTATGATTATTTGGATGATATTACATTTTGCGATGTTTTAATGTGTTATAAAGGTGCGTGTTTGATCTTTGAAATGTTGATCAAAAAGAGATAAGAGTCGAATTTCATTGATGATAAAAGAGATAATGATGATTTACATTGATGAAAAGGATAAAGATGAAGAAATCAAGATTAAGTCGATTCTCGATCAAGGCGTCGTAAGTTTGAATCAAGCGTCCGTAATGGGCGGGCGTCCGGAATAGTGAACGAGCGTCCAGGAGGAAAAATTTGATACAGAGAGTTTGGACGCTGAGTGGACGGGCGTCTGAAGCAAGGATAGAACTGAGTGGACGGGCGTCCGGAAGGAGTGGACGGGCGTCCAGCCGCCGCCATGCTGAAACCGACTTAGTTATCTATAAATACAGCTGCGTTTTTCCACATCAGGGATACCAATTACACATTACTCAAAACCCTATTCCTGGGGCGGCTTAGGCTGCGTTTTTACTTTGTTTTTCTTCGCTTATGCACTCCAAATTCTAGGCTAGTTTAGATAGTTTTTATGCACTTTTATTCATCAATTCCAAGTTTCAAGAGGATGCTTAGAGGCTAAAGCCTTTTGAACGAGCGTTGTGAAGCCGTCCGATTCAACAATTCAGTTCCGTTCTTGATTATTTTGTGAGTTTTTAGTATAAGTTGTTTCTTTTATCATGTTTATTATTTATGCAATTTCATATCGAAAGATCGTTGCTTTGTTGATTGTTTTATTTGATAAGAATCATCTAAACGTTAGATCACCATGATAAAAGAATAGTTATTTGATCTATATAACGAGAGTTAATAGGTTAGATTTCTAGATTAGAAACGTTAAAGTTCACATCTTCGGTTAGAAAAAGCGTTAATCTTAGATCGAAAGATAGAGATTAATAGATGGACTATCTAAGAAATTAGGGTTCGTACTTAGATGAGATGAATCACAACTTGGTTAGAAATCACGAAATAATCTGAATTGGAATTGAATGTTGATAGGATAGGTGGATCAAATGCTCGTTTGTCCGTTATAACTTGATCAAAACCCTTGAACTAGAATTGTTTAGCTTAGTTAATCTTTATTGCATATTAGGTTTAGATTTAGTTTAAATTGTTCGCAACCCGTATTTCCCCTGGCTTTAGATCTTATCTTCTGTCCAGTTTTCCTTATTGTTATCTTTCGTTTTAGTCATTCCCTGTTCAGTTTATTTGCTGTTTAGTTTTAGTAATCGTGACATAGGTTAGTTAGTTAAACAAAGACTAGGATTTCCAATCGTTAGTTCCCCGTAAGATCGACCCAGTATCAACCTCTTTACTATGATCCTTGCACTTGAGGTATATCGGATTATAAATATTATTACTTGTTTGTTTTCATTACATAAAATCCGTGACATGTTTTTGGCGCCGTTGCCGGGGAACCAAACGGTTGCCTAGTGTTTGTTTTCGTTTTTTCTGTGTTTAATTGTTTTTTGTTCTTGTTTTAGGTAGATTTTAATTAGCTAATTAGGGTTTTAGTTAGGGTTTAAGGTCTTCTCTTTATTGTTCCCTTGTGATTAGTTTTTTTCTTTTCCATTTGTTTTCTTTCTTTCTGTTTCTCTCCCCATTCTTTTTCCTGCTATTTTTTTTTCTCTGCTCGCTTCGCTTTTCTTCAAAAACGGGTCTGACCAATGGGCGCCCGTCTGCATTCTAATTTTTTCAACTCAATCGTTTTTAACTTTGTTGGGCGAAGCGTCCCATTCAATTTGGACGTCCGTCCAGTTCTTCAACTTATCGGACGAAGTTTGGACTTCCGGCATTTGATCTAGCCCAATTTCTAGGCAGACGCCCGTCCAGTTTTCTGGACGTCCATCTGTTCCCCTGTCTTAACTAATTTTATTTCTTTTTATTTTCTTAGGCTTTAATTTTTAGTTTAGGTTTTTAATTTCTTCGTTTTTAGGCTTCTACCACCTGATTTTGGTTCGGTTTATGCAAACTCGAAGTCAAAAGTGACCATTATTGCATACCCCTGACTTAGAGAGGACCATAGTCCGGCCAAACAGGCGGAAACTCCGTTCTGCGGCTCCTTCTGAAGAAGCCGATCAAGATTTAGAGGATCGTTTAGCCGAAGAATTCGAAAAATTCATAATCATGGCTGCTGAGGATTGACGTACGTTGGCAGACTACGCCATGCCAGGCGAAGTCAAAATCAACCCGGCTATTGTTATCCCAGCCATAACTGCACAGACCTTCGAGCTAAAGCCGGGACTCATTCAGATGATGCAGCATGCATCTATTTTCCACGGTTATCAGTCAGAGAATCCCCACACTCACTTGCATACATTCTTGAAATATGTGGTACTACACGCATCCAAGGAGTAAGTGAGGATGCTATTAAACCGAAATGTTCCCATTTTCTCTAAAGGGAGAAGCTAAAGAGTGGTATACCTCTCTCCCACTGAATCTATTACCACCTGGCTGAACTTGAAAAAGAGTTCTTGAGTCAATACTTCCCACCTTCAAAAAGCATTGATGTTTAAACGACATATTCACTTTCTACTGAAAAGAGAATGAATCCTTTTTCGAGTGTTGGAAAAGATTCAAGTCTCTCGCTTAGAAAGTGTCCCATATGGCTTGCCACCGCAAAGGAAAGTCAACACTTTCTTTAGTGGATTGACCGAGCTTACAAAAGGCATGGTCAATAGTTCATCTCGTGGGGCGTTTTTAAGAAAACGCCTGATGAGGGGTGGGCACTGTTCGAGGACATTGCCAAATACAACTATGCCCCCTCTTATCAAGCCATTCAAGCACCTCATCCTCCCAAGGTTGAGGAAGTAAACATGCAAACTTTGATCGCCATGCTGCAGAAGCAGATGGCAACTTCTCAAGTTTCAAATCAAACGAATCAAACTCCTTCCTTTCCACAGAATCCTTAGGTTCTGTATTGTGAGAGCTGTTGTCAGACGGGCCACATGATTGGCCAGTGTCAATTCAATCCCCCTGCACCTTATCAAGTGAATGATGTTCATGATCATGGACAGTATAATCAAGTCACATGTCAGAATTGTGACGAGGAGGGGCACACATCTAGATTCTGTCCTATGAACGGACAGAATGCTGAAGTAAATGCATTCTATGGCCAGAACAATCAAAGGTTTAATCAATTTTCTGGCCAGAATAATCTCCAAAACCAAGGGTTCAATCAATCTTCAAGTTTCAATCCAAATTCTACTTTCAATCCAAAACCAAGGGTTCACCCAATTCTAATCAAAGGTTCAATCAGAATTGGCCCGCCAATTCAAATCCTGCTGTCCAAAGTCGGCCCAGCCAGCCCTATTCTCAGAACCCCCAAACTTCTCAAGGCCCCTCAAGTGATATCAAAGCTCAATGGGACTCCTTTGGAGGAGCAAAATAGATCAATGAAAAATCTTGAGAGACAAATTGGGCAATCCCAGGGCCGAGCAGCTTAGCTTCAAGACCCCAGTGGCAACCGCCCGCCACCGAGAAAAAATCCAAAGAGGCGGTCAAGTTGCTCAAACCGACTTGAACAATGGCCAATGTCTTGACCTCGTACCATCAATTCAATACGGTAGAGAGGAGGCCAGTGCAATGAATCTAAGAAGCGGTACTCAAGTTAGTGGTCCTTCCCACCAGGGAAACCACTAGCCCCTCCTGCTAGTGACAAGGCGGGAGGAAGCCGAGTACCTACACTCCCTTGGCCGAAGAGAATACTCGGTGGGCTGATCCCCGAGAGGTGAAAAATTGGAAGTCCTCGGTGGCTGATCCTCGAGGAGTGAAGAATCAAGTGTGAGTCAAGAGGTGATCTCCTCGACTAATAAAAGATTGAAAAAGCTGCTCGTGGTGGAAGGATCTCGAAGACAAAGTCAGTGCATCTTCGAAGAAAGTCTTTTCTGAGAACGATCTGAAAAAGCTTCCATTTCCACCAAGAAAGAGCAACATCCCTTTGAGTGAAGATAAGAAGTATGAAAAGGTGATGAATCTCTTGAAAAATACTCAGGTAAATCTTCCATTATCGAGGTCTTGGTTGAAATGCCTAAGTATACAAAATTTATCAAGGATGTTGTTTCTTCAAAAGGAAGTTGTCGATACATGGAGAGGTGATTGGTGAGGATTGTTCAATGATCAATTATAAAAACTTACCAACCAAGAGAGGTGACCCTGGAAAGTTCGTGCTACGGTGTTAATGGGAGGCCTGGTCTTCCCTAACTCTTTGTGTGACCTGGTGCATCTATAAGCCTCATGCCATTGTCTGTGTAAACAAATGGGTTTAATTGATCTTCTAGAACCCACTACCATGAATTTGCAATTCGATAGATCTTCTAAGAAAGCGGCGGAATCTTAAAAGACGTTTCTAGTTCAAATCGATAGATTTACCTTTCCCGTTGACTGGTACGTCCTAGACATTGAAAAAGATGAAAATGTCCCCCTGATTCTTGGAAGACCTTTTCTGTCTACAGCTAGAGCCCTCATTGATTGCGATGGTGGGCGAGTGACGATACGTGTTGGTGATCAAGAGGTAAGCTATAATGTCTCCAGATCCACTCAAGTACCCTCTGGTCCTCCAACCGGCTTTTCCATTGAGGATACGTCTGATGACTTCGATGATTTGATGGAAAAGCAAGTCATGGCTGTGGCGACTGAGTATGAGCGACTGGTTGATAATTTGAATAATCATGGTGTGGTAAGTCTAGAGCAGTTAGAAGCTGAATTTAAGGATGAGTTGTTGGAATGAGAAGCTTTGGCGGTGGGACCGCTAAGTAAACTCAGCGATGTTGAGTTGAAAGGTGGAGAGCTCAAATCAAGTTTAGAAGACCCCCCTGCAGATTTGGTGTTGAAGCCGTTGCCTAAACATTTAAAGTATGTGTTTCTAAGAGAAGGTGACAAGCTTCCATTGATTATATCTGCCAAGTTGTCTCGTTTAGAGGAAATGAAGTTAATCAACATCTTGAAGAAAAATGAAAAAGCCTTTGGGTGGCAAGTAGGAGATATCAGAGGGATATCTCCGGACATCTGTATGCATAAGATCAAGACTAATGAGGGTGCGAAATGTGTTAGACAGCCCCAGAGGAGGCTCAACCCTCATATGCAAGAGGTGGTTAAGAAAGAAATCATCAAATTTCTGGACATGGGAATCATTTATGCCATCGCTGATAGTGAATGGGTTTCCCCGACTCAAGTAGTTCCCAAGAAAGGTGGAATTACGATTGAGAAGAATGAGAAGGGAGAGGAAATAGCGTTGAGACTTGTCACTGGTTACAGAGTCTGCATCGATTATCGTAAGCTCAATGAGGTAACCATGAAAGATCACTTTCCCCTTCCATTCATTGAGCAGATGCTTGAGCGTCTGGCGGGACACGATTCTTCTCGCTTCCTGGATGGATATTCGTGATACTTTCAAATAACCATTGATCCAAATTGACCAAGAAAAGACCATTTTTACCTCTTATGGTACATTCGCCTCTGAGCGAATGCCATTTGGTCTCTGCAATGCCCCACTACTTTTCGAGAGATGTATCTTTGGCTATCTTTGACGGGCTAGTAGAAAAGTGTATGGAAATCTTTATGGACGATTTTTCGGTCTTTGGTCGATCTTTTGATGATTGTCTTGACAACCTTGACCGTGTCTTATCCGGATGTGTGAAAAGAACTTAGTGCTCAATTGGGAAAAATGCCATTTCATGGTTGATGAGGAATAGTTCTTGGCCACAAAATCTCCGCCAAAGGTATAGAAGTTGACAGGGCAAAAGTAGAAGCTATCGAGAAGATGAGTTATCCTAAGAACGTGCGTGAAGTGAGAGGCTTTCTTGGACATGTCGGTTTCTACAGAAGATTCATTCAAGACTTCTCCAAGATCGCCAAGCCCCTGTCTACTTTACTAAAGGAAGACGTTGAGTTCGATTTTGATGAGAGTTGCAAGCAGGCGTTTGAGGAGCTTAAGAACCGTTTAATCTCTGCTCCAATTTTTATATCGCCTGGCTGGAATCTACCTTTTGAGCTTATGTGCGACGCATCAAACTATGCAGTTGGTGCTGTTTTAGGACAAAGAATCAAAGGGAAATTCCAGCCAATCTATTACGCCAAATCACACATTGAATCCTTCTCAAGTTAACTATACTACTACCTGAAAGGAATTATTGGCGTAGTCTTTGCTATGGACAAGTTTCGTAGTTACTTGTTAGGAGCTCAAGTGATTTTGTGGACTGATCACGCTGCTTTGCGGTATCTGATGACTAAGAAAGAGGCCAAACCGCGCCTACTGCGTTGGATACTGACCCTACAAGAGTTTGACGTTCAAATTAACGACAAAAGTAGCGTTGAAAAAACGTAGTGGTGATCATGTTTCAAGAATGCTAAGTGAGGAAAAGGATGATCCAGATGATATAGATCTTTACTTTCCTCTAGAGAACATTATGCTTATCGATGGCTGTGCTCCAGATGTTCCATGGTATTCTTCCATTGTCAATTACCTTCATTCCCAATATCTCGATCCAGAATTGTCCTATCAGGAGAAGAAAAAGTTCTTCTCTGATTTGAAATCTTTCGTTTTGGATGAACCTTATCTTTTTAAGATCTGTAAAGATGGTCTGCTTAGAAGATGTGTTCCAGAATCTGAGCAACGCGACATTATTGAGCAGTGCCACAGTGGACCCACTGGAGGTCATTTTGGTCCTTGGAAAACCGTTGCTAAGATCTTCCAATCCGGTTTCTATTGGCCCACGATCTTTAAAGATACAGAAGCTTTCTGTAAAGCGTGTGATAGATTCCAAAGAACCGGTACTCTGACAAGGCGTTTTGACATGCCTTTGACACCCATCCTAGAATGTGAAGTCTTTGATGTATGGGGCATCGATTTTATGGGACCATTCCCATCATCTTGTGGAAATAAATACATCTTAGTCTGCATGGATTATGTATCGAAATGGGTGGAGGCTCAAGCCACTTCTCACAATGATCATAAGACGGTCATGAAGTTTTTAAAGAAAAACATCTTCGTGAGATTCGGGTGTCCACGCGCCTTGATTAGTGACGAAGGGACACATTTTTGCAACCGACCCCTGGAGAAAGTTCTTGAGAAATATGGTGTCCGGCATAAAATTGGCACACCATACCATCCTATGACTAGTGGTCAGGTTGAAAGAAGCAACCAAAGTTTAAAGAAAATCCTGGAAAAAAAGGTCAACAGTCATAGAAAAGACTGGAGTTTGAAATTGGATGATGTACTATTGGCATACAGAACCGCCTATAAGACTCCTATGGGTACATCTCCATATCAAATGGTTTATGGTAAGCCATGTCATCTGCCAGTCGAGTTAGAGCATAGAGCTTATTGGGCTATAAAGTTTCTGAACATTGATTCCCAATCTTGTGGTAAGCATCGACTGCAACAGTTGCATGAGTTGGACGATTTCAGACTCCAGGCCTACGAAAGCGCCAAGATCAACAAAGATAAGATGAAACTCCTCCATGACGCCAAGATTAAGAAGAGAGAATTTCAAGTCGGGGAACAAGTTCTTCTATATAATTCCAGGCTACATCTGTTCCCTGGAAAGTTAAGGACACGATGGTCCGGTCCCTTTGAGATTCTCCAAATTATTCCAGGAGGCGTTTTAGAACTACGAGGTTATGGTGACCAACCGTTTCGAGTAAATGGTCAAAGGTGTAAGCACTACATTGGTGAACCCAAGGACAAGCCTTTGATTGTTCGTTTCCTCGATATCCTCGGGTGTGGTACTACAGAAGTCGATGAATTTGATGAGTTTTCACCCGACCTGTTTTTAGAGGATGACGGTAGTGGTCGATCTGAAGAAGTTCTAGCAGGTAGTTGGGATATGGAAGAGTATGAGAGGGAGCGTCAGCTGAAACGTCATCGGAATACTCAGAAGAAGAAGAAGTCAACCATGTGGAAGTTTAAACGTGTTTGGAGAGCTATCAAAGATTTCACCCCATGTGTTAAGTGCTGTTTCTGCAGCCGAACTACTGACCCAAGTCTAGACGAGGTATTGGCTGGCAGAAAAGTCAAATGGCCTGATCCAGGCTGAGCTTTAAACAGTGTCGAGCTAACGACATTAACCAAAAGCGCCACTATGAGGCATCCTAGATATCATCATCTTTAGTTGTTTTTGGTTTTATGCTTTTGTTGTTTTAGTTATTTAAGTTTAGTTTACTAAGTTTTGCTTTTGTTTATATCTGTCAGTTAGTTGTGCTTTCTAGATATGGATTTCGGAGTTCTACCGGAGGAGTTACCTTTCCTTAGGAGGATCCCACTTATCACTGTAGATGACTGATGACAGTTAAAATATACCCATTTATGTCATCAATTATAACCTTAAATCGGAGTTAATTATATATATTTCATATTTAATCACGTGTTTATATTTATTATTTAATGATAAGTGATTATTAATATGATAATTGGTATTTAGCTGTTTTATTATAAAGAGCAATTAATTGTGTGATAAATGCTGATTTTGCGAGATCATGATAAATCGGGAAGATAATTATCACGCAATCGGGAGATCTCAAGATAAAGAGAAGAAAATCGGAGCATTGAAGAAAAGATTAATCGAGATCAATTCAAAAGCATGGAGTGGGGAACAAGTCGAGACGAACCGAATTTGAAAGCGTAGAAAGAGGAGGCTCGGTCGACCGAGCCATGCCATTCGATCGACCGAGCGTAACTATTCGGTCACCCGAGCCTAAGTTGATAAATGCATGTCAATCTTCCGATTCTCCTATGTCGGCTACAACTCCTATATAAACAAAGAGACTACGAATTGAGAAGACACACCACTACAACACAAAACAATTTATACAACTTGAGTTTTTAGTTTAGTTTTCTTTTCTTTATGTTCGTACATTGTGGATTCGTCCGGATTCTCCGGTTGGGGCGCGATTAAAGAGTGGAGTCACTCTCGTCTCGAGGGTATGACTATTCAATTATGCAATCTTTATTCGTAGATCTGATATATTTTATTATGGAGTAGTTTTTCTTGTATTGATTGCGTGATGTAGATTTATTTACGAACCCATGTGTTTAGGTTAGAAACGTTAAGAAGTAATCATGATTTGTACCAACATAGAACTGTGTTCGGTCGACCGAGACATGTCACTCGGTCGCCCGAGTGCTGTCGTTCGGTCGACCGAGCGTGGCGATGTGTAGGGCAATATTATGATCGGCTTCGACTACGTCAGATTCTCTGAATTGGAATTAAAACGAGTAATTAAACCTGATCAACTTAGTTATTCGTCATCATAATTTAACATGAAACCCAAAAAGTGATTGTTACTTAGGATATAGATTGAATCGGCATCTAAGAAATACGCCTTACCCTAGGAATGTTGCTTAGATGAGGTTACGGTTTATACCGGCATCCCTAGTCTCGTAATTGTGTCAGAAGTTATATGAGATGGAGGCATTAAAAAGCGAAGTCACGTAATGGAGGCACGATGATTTAGATGGCCTAATCGGAGCTAAATCTACCTTAGGGGATGACTCCCGTAGTCATAATAATTAATCTTTAACGTTTGTTTTGTCTCGTTATCGTCCTAATTCACATGGGGGAGTTATAATCTACTAGCGTAATCAATACTATTCGCTTTAGATAATATCAACCATATTATCCGTGTTTTAGTAGTCTTTAGTCCTGCTTTGTGGTCTTTTGTGTCTTGTGGTTGTCACTATTTTTTTTTTTCGCATTTAGTTGGTCGTAGACCGCCTTTCAATTTAGTTCTAATAGAATAAAGTTGTGTTTTTATTTGTGCCGAGTCTCTGTGGGATCGACCTCGACTCTATCTAGCTATACTACAATTGAACCTAGTTCTCTTGCTAGTGTGTTAGTAGGCATCGAGTTAATAATTTAACTTGACCTCCATCAAGTTTTTGGCGCCGTTGCCGGGGACTCGAGTCATTAAATTAAGATATAGCTTATTTTGTTAGAACTGGATTCGTAAATATTCGTGAATAAGAGTCTCAGATATTAAATGATGTCATAAATAAAATAATAAAAAAAAAAAAAAAAGCGATCGACTTCACAACCCGCGCTCTCGGTCGACCGAGAATTTATTTTCTTTTCTGTTTCTGATTCTGTCTTAGTTTTAAAACATTCTGCTTCTGTTTTATTTACGTTTTCTTTTCTCAAACTTATTTCGAGTCTGTTTTAGTTAGTTAGTTAAAGGCCTAGCCTTTACTAGTGATTAATTGTTTTATTGTTGTTTATTATTTTATAGTACGCTACTCGGAAATCGAAGGAACCGCTTGAGCCTTATAATCCTGAGATAGAGAAATTTGCGAGAAGGAATAGGAAGTTAGCTAGGGAACTGGCTAAGCAAGGAGAAGAGGATCCAAATCTTGAGGAAAGCGAGCAAGGAGTGGAAGAAGGACATACAACCGATCATTCTGAGCATTCTGAATCTGAAACGGAAATGGAAGACAATCCGGTCAATCCAAACCAGGTACCTAATCCTGTTATTAATCCTGTTATCAATAATGCCAATAATGTGAATGCAAATGCTAATAATGAGAACCAAGCCCTAGTTCAAGGATCAAGGCGTACTTTGCAAAGTTATGCAACGCCCACTATTGAACAATTCATTCCCGCTATCGTAGCACCGCAAGATGCTGCGGAAGTCTATCACCCTAGGCCTAATGTAATTCAAATGGTGACCAACTATTCCACTTTTCATGGAATTGAGACGAGGATCCTGGTGTTCACGTGGCCAATTTCTTGGAAATCGTCAAAGACAGTGAAAAACCGAAATTAATCCCGGGGTAACATTCGTCTTAAGCTTTTCCTTTCACCTTGAAAGATAAAGCTAAGCAATGGCTTCTCTCTTTAGAGGTGGATCTATCACTACTTGGGAACAATTGTTGCAAAAATTCATGAATAAGTATTTCCCTTGGGAAAAACCTTTAAGTTACGCCAAGACATCCTAGGATTTAAGCAACAACCTGGGGAGAGTTTTGATCAAGTTTGGGAGCGTTTCAAGGAAGCTATGAGGAAGTGTCCTCATCATGATATCTCTCTTTGGCTTTTAATGCAAACTTTTTACCATGGGTTGAGAGAGACTGAGAAAATTAGAGTAGACGCCTCCAGCAATGGAGCGTTTGTTCTTTATCTCCGAGGAGGCACAAGGAAGATGGAGCAAATAGCAATGAATAGCCAATGGGAGGCAATGACATAGCTACCGTGAAGATGGCCAATGACATATTTGATGATAGTGCATCTACCAAAATATTAGAACAACTTTCATTTATCAACAATAAGGTAGATGGGATGCAAGAGAGGATGACAAGAGTAGAGAAAGGGCTGGAATCGAGGTAGCACCTCAAAGTGAGAATCTTTGATCTTGAAGAAGCCAATTATGTCGGGGAGGGTGCAGGCCTAATCATAACCATCCTGGATTCCGATATAGTGACATTAATGCAGGAGAAAGGCCTAAACCGCCAACCCCTTATGCACCACAGCAGACTAAAACTTTTGGTTGGGAAGCTGCGATAGAAAAACTGAGTAATGTCGTCACTGACAATATAGGACAACTTTCAAAATCTATGGCTGAATTAGCCACTAACTTTAGCCAATATTGTCAGAAGACCGATGCCAAGGTGACCAATCAAGAAGCTCTAGTCCAAAATCTCACGCACTGGTAGGACAACTAGCTGAGCAAGTCTCAACTAGACCTCCTGGAGGGTTGCCAAGCAACACTGAGAAGAACCCTAAGGATTTGAATGCGATCATGACAAGAAGTGGAAAAGAGGTAACTCCACCATCGTTGCAAGAGAAAGAGAAAATCACAAAGAATAAGGATGGTGAGCCAAGCAATGAGACTAATACTTCCGAGTATTTGCCTAAGCAAAGAACGTATAAAGAACCTGCTGGCCCTAGAGTTGAACTTTACGATAACAAGTATCCAATTTTCACTGATGTCGATCCTTCAACTCTACCTTATCCTCCACCAAAGCCGAAGCCTAAGTTTGATAATAAGAGGTATAAGAAGTTCGTGGATATGTTTAGTAAGTTACAAATCAATATACCCCTAGTTGAAGCACTAGCTGAAATGCCTGAGTACACCAAGTTTTTAAAAGATGCCGTCTCAACTAAAAGGAAACTTCTAGATTTAGAGACCATATGCCTTAATGAGGAGTGCTCAGCCATTCTTCAACATAAGTTACCCCCAAAATGAAAAGATCCGGGAAGCTTTCTCATTCCCTGCACCATAGGTAACATATGTCTGAACAAAGCTTTGTGTGATCTAGGAGCAAGCGTGAACCTGATGCCACTATCTATTTTTCGGAAGCTAGGCATGAAAGATCTAAAGAAGACCTCAATCACATTGCAATTAGCTGACCGTTCTGTTAAAGAACCGTGTGGAGTGGTTGAGGATGTGCTAGTAAGAGTTGAAAAGTTTGTATTCCCTGTCGACTTTGTGGTATTAGATATGGAAGCTAACTACACAAGTACCATTGATATTAGGAGACCTTTCATGGCCACTAGTAGAACGCTAATTGATGTTTACAAAGGCGAGTTGGTGTTAAGAGTGAACGAAGAGAGAGTTGCATTCAATGTCTTCGACACTATGAAGCAACCTGATGATGGAGAGGATGCATGTTTCATGTTAGATTCCATTGATAGGATCGTTCAAGAATTTCAACAACATGAAAGTATCAAGGATTTTCTAGATGTTGTCTCTTAGAAGAAGAAGATGAAGTCAAGTACGTGAGTAGTGAGGAGGAGAAGATGATATGGCCAGGATGTAGTAGAGGACCCCAAGACACAGAGAGGGAAGTAAGTCTTCATGGAGATTGAAAGATTCTATCATAGACCAACATGGCATAAGTACTTGAACTTAAACTCACTTTGGTCAAAAGTTGAAGACCTCTTTGGAAGAACCTCCCACAAATTTGACTTTAAAACCTCTTCCTGCGAATTTGAAGTATGTATTTCTTCAAGATGAGACCTTGCCATGATCATATCTTCTTCCTTGACGGACTTACAAGAAGAGAAACTTATGAGAGTTACGAGAGAGTACCATGGAGCATTTGGATGGACCATAGCCGACGTTAAGGGCATTAGTCCTAGCGTATGTATGCACAAGATCTCCGTGGACCACTGAAAAGAAAGCGGTTGCACAACCTCAAAGGCGTATAACCCCACAATTAAAGGACGTGGTTAGGGATGAGGTTATAAAAATGCTAGAAATGGGAATTATATTTCCAATTGCTGATAGCGAATGGGTAAGCCCTATCCACGTAGTTCCCAAAAAGGGAGGATTGACGGTGCAAGCCAATGAGTTGAATGAGTTAATTCCTGTGAGGCTAATCACCGGTCATCAAGTATGCATAGACTTTAGGAAACTAAATGATGCAACTCTTAAGGACCATTTTCCTCTTCCCTTCATCGATCAAATGCTCGAGAGACTGAGCGGGCATGCTTTCTATTGTTTTCTCGACGGATATTCGGGATACTATCAAATCCACATCTCACCTGAAGATCGTGAGAAAACAACATTTACATGCCCATATGGGACATTTGCGTATAATCGAATGCCCTTTGCATTGTGCAACGCCCCGCAACATTTCAACGATTTATGATGTCTTTATTTGCGGATATGGTAGAAGATTTCTTGGAAATATTTATGGATGATTTCTCCGTGTTTGGAGACGATTTCGATTTATGTCTCGCACATCTAGCACGAGTATTGAAGAGATGCGAAGAGACTAATCTTGTGCTTAACTGGGAGAAATGTCATTTGATGGTTACGGAAGGTATAGTACTAGGCCACCGCATATCAAAGAACGGTATAGAGGTGGATAGAGCCAAAGTCGAGGTGATAGAGAAACTACCTCCACCTACTAATCTTAAAACTTTGCGAGGTTTTTTAGGCCACGCCGGATTTTATCGTAGGTTTATCAAGGACTTTTCCGTAATCTCTAGACCTCTTACCGAATTATTGGCCAAGGATGTGCCATTCGTGTTTTCTAATGAGTGCATAAAAGCTTTCAACGAAATAAAAAGTAGATCGATTCATCGCACCCGTTAAGTCGCACCGGATTGGGATCTTCCGCTTGAACCGATGTGTGATGCAAGTGATCTTTGCTTTGTTGGCGCCGCTTTAGGTCAAAGAAAAGATAAGATTTTTAGGCCTATTTATTATGCGAGCCGGACTTTGAATGCTGCCCAAATAAATTACGCCACAACGGAGAAGGAACATTTGGCCGTTATCTTTGCTTTTGACAAGTTTAGATCTTACTTAGTAGGATCTAAAGTCACCGTGTGGATCGACCATGCGGCTCTTAAGTATCTCCTAGCAAAGCAAGATTCAAAGCCGAGAATGTTGAGATGGATTCTCTGCTTTGCAAGAATTTGGCGTAGAAATCCGAGATAAGAAAGGAAGTGAGAACGTGGTGGCCGATCATCTATCGCGCTTACAATTAGAGGATGGTGAGGAATTACCCGAGATAGGAGAATCTTTTCTGATGAACAACTTTTCTCCATCACCACCATCGGGGACATGATGTTTGTCTTTGCAGTTTCATCGCGAATAGAGGCATGAAGGAGAAGAAGCAACCATGGTTTAGTTTGTTTGTCAATTATCTATCCATAAAGTACCTACCGCCGAATCTCACTTTGTCCTAGAAAGGAAAAAATTCTTTAAAGATCTTAGACACTATTATTGGGATGAGCCTTATTTATTTAAGCTAGGATCGATAATATTTTTCAAGATGTGTGCCCGAAGAAGAATATAATGATATCCTGAAGCATTGTCATTCTTATGAAGTTGGAGGACACTACGGGGAGAAAAAACGCGCGCTAAGGTCCTCCAATGCGGTTTTTATTGGCCGACATTGTTTAAGGATGCACACCAATATGCAAAGGCATGTCATGCTTGTCAAATGACAGTAATATTTCAAGGAGGAATGAGATGCCACTCAAGAGCATCTTAGAAGTGGAGCTTTTGACGCGTTTGGGGATAGATTTTGTTGGACCTTTCACTTCAACATTATCTAACCGATATATCTTAGTTCTTTGTTGATTATGTATCCAAATGGGTTGAGGCCATTGCTTCCCCTACTAACGATGCTAGGGTTGTGGTTAGATTCTTGAAGAAGAAGATTTTTACAAGGTTTGGGACGCCTAGGGCGATTATAAGCGACAATGGTAGTCATTTCTGCAATAAACCTTTTGAAAGGCTGATGATCAAGTATGGGGTTCGACATAAGCTAGCAACTGCATATCACCCCCAGACTAGTGGACAGGTAGAAGTCACCAATCGAGAGATAAAGCGTATCCTGGAAAAAACTGTTAATACGACTAGGAAGGATTGGTCGTTACGTTTAGACGACGCTTTATGGGCTTATAGGACTGCATATAAAACCTCGATTGGAATGTCACCATATAGGATTGTTTTTGGAAAGGCATGTCATCTACCTGTAGAACTGGAGCACCGGGCCATGTGGGCAACAAGGATGCTAAATTTTGATGAGACGTTGGCCGGTGAGAAGAGGATGTTAGAATTAACTCGCCTGGAGGAGTTTCGTTTAGAGGCATACGAGAATGCCAAGATTTTCAAGGAGCGCACGAAGAAGTTCCATGACAAGAAGATTCTGGATAGGACCTTTCAAGAGGGTGATCTGGTTCTCTTGTACAATTCACGCTTAAGACTCTTCCCGGGTAAGTTGAAATCAAGATGGTGTGGCCCATTTCAAGTACAACAAGTCTTTCCTTCTGGAGCGGTGGAGCTATTAAATTTCAAAGACGAGTCCAGATTTGTGGTCAATGGACATCGCATTAAGCATTATCACGGGCTTCCTCCTGCTGCTGAGGAGGAGGTTTTGTACCTCGATGACCCTGTCTATGAATAAACCATCTTGAGCTGAGTCGAGCTAGCGACTATAAACTTAGAACTACTACCTATAACTATCTTTTTCGTTTTTCTTTTTAATAAAGTAGCATGCGCCTATCACGGTTTTTTTCATCTCGCCATGTTCCGAGTCTAAGTTCGGAATAAACGAGGTTTTTTCCTTGATAGCCGTCATGTGAGTTTTCATTTAGGTTTATATCCCTTTTGGTCTTGTCCATTGCAGTATAAAGTAAAGTGGCTTAAACTGTTTTTAGATATCTATATCTAATTACTGCCACGTTATTTTATAACTTCCATAGACATGGTATTTGACGATTTCGTGGAGCTTGTTTGTTTATACAGGATGTGTCTGTCTCTCTCCACGCCAGGCCGATGATTACTCCGATATTGTTCCTTTACTTGGGAGCCGTTTCCAGAGCTAAGTCTTTCATCTTGAATTCTCATTTATTTTTGTCATTGGGGACAATGCCATGTTTAAGTGGGGGGCAGGGGACTTAGCTATATATTGTGCTATATGTTGAAAAAGTCAAGGGGAACGGAATACTGAGACAATATTGAGCCAAATTTAAAAATTTTATGGATAAATGCCAAGTTGTTTAACTCGTACCCTTAAACTTGTGAAGTTCTTATACTTAGAATTAATAGGAAATGAACCAAGTTGCGTGAGTACGTGGTCATATTATACTTTTGCGATAAATTGTTAGTAGACTTAAGGATATTCATGCCAACAATTGCAAGTAGTTAGGTATTGTTCAATTACTCAACATGTGAATCGCTTAGTACCGTATGAGTTATAATAATTGAAAAAAGTATGTGTACATTGCGTAGATAATTGGTTATGAGGACCTAGTGTCGACATTTGTCGACTGATGTATTCTGATCTTCTAGCCAACAAAAGCGGAGTAATAAGCTTGGGACGTACCTGTGTTTTGACAATGTATTAAAACACTGGGCTTGTAGTAACATTACCAAAGTAGCCCCGCGCTTGTGGTAATATTCGATGCTATGCTTAATCTAAGATAGGGGGATACTCTATGAAGAGTTTTCTTCCTTGAGGTTAGTAGTATTCGAAAAATATGCAAAATTGAAAAAAATTTCGAATTTTTAGAGGCTTCGAGTAGTACTCAGTCTCCAAGTCCAAAAACCCTATAGATACGCTCTTGCTTATTGTTCTAGTGCTTTAACCATTGCGAGGCATAAGAAGTATGAATGATGATGTTGGTGAATTTAGATATGAAGTCTGCATAAGCTCTAATCTTGCTACATTTATATAAAACCAATGCACATGCACACAATCACTTCGATTCATAGCGAGTAGTGAATAATGCTTATCTTATGAGCATGACTGGTATGAGTTGACTCAGGTTTCTTGTGTAAGTATGAGTTGACCATAGAAAATGTTGTCTTGGGGAATGACGTATTGATGCTTTGTTCGGGACGAAGCAAAGTTTAAGTGGGGGGCATTTTGATGACAGTTAAAATATACCCATTTATGTCATCAATTATAACCTTAAATCGGAGTTAATTATATATATTTCATATTTAATCACGTGTTTATATTTATTATTTAATGATAAGTGATTATTAATATGATAATTGGTATTTAGCTGTTTTTATTATAAAAGAGCAATTAATTGTGTGATAAATGCTGATTTTGCAGATCATGATAAATCGGAAAGATAATTATCACGCAATCGGGAGATCTCAAGATAAAAGAGAAGAAAATCGGAGCATTGAAGAAAAGATTAATCAGATCAATTCAAAAGCATGGAGTGGGGAACAAGTCAGACGAACCGAATTTGAAAGCGTGTAAAGAGGGAGGCTCGGTCGACCGAGCCATGCCATTCGGTCGACCGAGCGTAACTGTTTGGTCACCCGAGCCTAAGTTGATAAATGCATGTCAATCTTCTGGATTCTCCCTATGTCGGATACAACTCCTATATAAACAGCAGCTACGGAATTGAGAAGACACACCACTACAACACAAAACAATTTATACAACTTGAGTTTTTAGTTTAGTTTTCTTTTCTTTATGTTCGTACATTGTGGATTCGTCGGATTCTCCGGCTGGGGAGCGCATTAAAGAGTGGGAGTCACTCTCGTCTTCGAGGGTATGACTATTCAATTATGCAATCTATATTCGTAGATCTGATATATTTTATTATGGAGTAGTTTTTCTTGTATTGATTGCGTGATGTGGATTTATTTACGAACCCGTGTGTTTAGGTTAGAAACGTTAAGAAGTAATCATGATTTGTACCAACACAGAACTGTGTTCGGTCGACCGAGACATGTCACTCGGTCGCCCGAGTGCTGTCGTTCGGTCGACCGAGCGTGGCGATGTGTAGGGCAATATTATGATCGGCTTCGACTACGTCAGATTCTCTGAATTGGAATTAAAACGAGTAATTAAACCTGATCAACTTAGTTATTCGTCATCATAATTTAACATGAAACCCAAAAAGTGATTGTTACTTAGGATATAGATTGAATCGGCATCTAAGAAGTACGCCTTACCCTAGGAATGTTGCTTAGATGAGGTTACGGTTTATACCGGCATCCCTAGTCTCGTAATTGTGTCGGTTAGTTATGAGATGGAGGCATTAAAAAGCGAAGTCACGTAATGGAGGCACGATGATTTAGATGGCCTAATCGGAGCTAAATCTACCTTGGGGATGACTCCGTAGTCATAATAATTAATCTTTAACGTTTTTTTTGTCTCGTTATCGTCCTAATTCACATGGGGGAGTTATAATCTACTAGCATAATCAATACTATTCGTTTAGATAATATCAACCGTATTATCCGTGTTTTAGTAGTCTTTAGTCCGTCTTTGTGGTCTTTTGTGTCTTGTGGTTGTCACTATTTTATTTTACTCATTTAGTTGGTCGTAGACCGCCTTTTCAATTTAGTTCTAATAGGATAAAGTTGTGTTTTTATTTGTGCCGAGTCTCTGTGGGATCGACCTCGACTCTATCTAGCTATACTACAATTGAACCTAGTTCTCTTGCTAGTGTGTTAGTAGGCATCGAGTTAATAATTTAACTTGACCTCCATCAATGACGGACCGGGAAGGACTATAGTTTTGCACGTAGACTTTGATATTAGTACCCGCTTCAGGACTGTCACCTATGTTCTTATTGTTCCCCGATGTTCGGGAGGTGGAGACTTTACTACTAAGGAGTTGCAGGCAGCTCTAGGACGTCCATACACAATCCTGAATGATCCGATGCTGACAGATTTAGCGCTAGTGCTGCAAGCTGAACATTTTTGAGGTGTTGACGTAGCTGGTGAGGACTGGGGTTTGCAGGATGAGTATGACTTCCTTCCGGCGATTGACATGCTCCGCCGTCTTATCCGGGTGGTGGATTGGGCGGAAATTTACGATGACTAGCGTTATTAGGTTGTTTCGTCGAGCAAACGACGTAAAACAAAAGCGCTCGGTGGGAGGCAACCCACTATTTTCTATTGTTTTTACCTATTTCCTAGTGATTTTGTGTAATTCGTCGTTTTTAATTTGTATTTGTGAAGTTTTGTTTAAGTTTAATGAGAAAATGCAAATTTGAATTTGAATTGTATGAAATTTTATAATTTTTGCATTTTTCTGCCTTGGACGCCCGTCCGCCATGGCCAATTCTTGGACGAGCGTCCACTATGCCTGGACGCCCGTCTGATATATTCCCTCCAATCATGTACTTGATTTCAACGCTTGGACGAGCGTCTGATACACTGGACGCCCGTCTAGTTCATATGTTCATCACTGAGCACCCGTCCACAGAATTGGACGAGCGTCCAGCCCCTGCCTATATATACCCCCTCAACCCATGAACATTCACTTTTTCAGGATTTCAAATCGCGAAAACCGACTTTTTGCCTCCACTTACCCTAAATCCTTCGATATTACACCAAATTGGGCGATTTAAGTTGCTATAGACCGCTTTCGATCCCCTCTTTTCACTTTTCTATGCCTTCTTCCTCAATCAACAACCGTTTTGACGAATCGGAGCCATCATTGGTCCGACTTTTTCCAAGAAAAATTCGATTTTGGGCTCGAATTTGCATTGTTAGGGCTCCTTTCTAGCATCATCATCATCTTCTCATCAACATTGGTAAGTTTCTAGTAACTTTTCTGGGATTAATTCACGTTTCTTTTGGAGTTTGATTTTCGGCTCGACTCTTTTATGTGAATTGTACCTTATTTGTTTTTTTTCTTTTCCTTGTTTTGTTTCTTGTTTCTTGCTGGGTTTCTGCTGTGGTGATGTGATGGATGATGAATGGGTTGTTTGGTGATGATGGATGGTTGTGGTTTGTGGTTTGGTTGTTTTGAAATCCCGGTTTGGATGTTAAACGGGTACCTTGTTTTGATTTGGGATTGTTTTGGCTTAGTTTAGGCTTGAATCATGGTCCATAAGAAGGCAGTGGTTAAGAGGCATGGTAAGGATGTGGCTCAGGAGCCTAGTAAGAAGAGGAAGGCGGTAGATCCCACCTTGATCGATCCAAACCGAGGTGTTAGCATTAGAGAGCAACCTCCTAGGGCCACCCAAACTAGGGCAACTTTGAGGGATGAGCCTACCTCGGGGTCTGAGACGGATGATGATATTCCATTGGTAAGGATGCCTAGGGCTCACCGAGGTGGAGGGTCATCTAGGGTTGAGGAAGCTGTGGATGCTACTCGGGAGGAGGAACCGGCTGAGCCTAGGGCTGCACAACCTAGGAAGAAAGCGAAGACCGGAGCCCCTATGCCTATGCCTCGTAGATTTGTGAATCCTAGAGCCCACGACGCTTATACCAAACATTATTTCTCTAGGACTATGTTGATTGAGAGGGCTACGATGGAGGCTAAGGTAGATCCGGGGTTCGTAAAGTTGTTAAAGGACCAGAAATGGGATGCTTTGATGACTATCCCGAGTACCCCAGTCAACGACTCCCTAGTTCGGGAATTTTATGCGAATTGCTCGGAGACGGATTTGGAAACGGGAGTAGTTGTGGTTCGAGGGGTGGAAGTTCCTTTTACGCCGGATGTGATTAATCAGAAGTATAACTTGGCGTCTTTTGAGGGTCGGGACTATAAGGAAGAGATCGTTCATAGGCAGAGTACGGGCCAGGATCCGTTGGAGGAGTTGAGGTTGAAAGTTTGCCCGGATGTGGCATGGACATTGAGACCGGGAGGAGACCGGAAGGAGTTGGTCACCACTACCTGGACGGAGGACTGGAAAGTCCAGTGTAGGTTCATACAGAGTCGGTTGTTGCCTAAGAACAATCTGACACATTTTCACATCGGTGACCTAGGCATGTTATATGCTTTGACGTTTGGATTAAATATGAATGTGGGACAAGCGTTGTACGATGAGATAGCTATCAACCAGAAGGTTTATACGCGGAGCTTGATTGTCCCTCACCTGATTCACAGTTTGTGTATTGATGCCGGTGTGCCTGAGTATAGAACGGATCACAAACCGAAGAACCCGAGACCTATACAGAGAGAAAGGGGTAAGTCTTCGGGACATTCTGAGACGGAGGCACCACGTGAGCCTGGTTCTTCTTCGGCACCGCCTCGAGCATCCTCCCTTCCTACTTTATCTCCCTCAGTCCGGATGAGGTTGAGTATGGCCAACAGTGTACGGAACTGGATGGAGGATATTCGGACTTCGCAGAACAACATCTTGACTATTTTATGGTGCATCAGTGAGGGCCGGAAGCCGAGGGACGACATAATCTTCGATCCAAGCCTCATTAATTATGTTTATTCTGATGAGATTGAGCAGGCCATTGCGGATGTTCTGGAGAGGTCTGAGTCTTCTTCGTATGAGGAGCAGCTTGATGCTCCTGCGGGTGGAGCACCTCCGGCTGGTGATTCTGCGGCACCGGGGCAGCCCTGATTTTATTTGTCCATTTTAGATTTTGATTTGTCCTAGATACGATGATTGTATAATCTTGCTACTTTCTATCACGTGATTCGTTGTACTTTTCATATTGCTACTGTTTATTTTTCTGATGGATCATGTAAGCCATAAGGCGTCCGTACTTTCAATCTACTATGTTTAAACTTTTGGATGTATGGAATGTTTCATCTTTTGATTTTTCCTCATTTTTGATAGATCCTTTCACTTTGGTATGATTCCCCGTTTTCCCCGAGATTTTTCCGTGTTTGTCGAGTAGTGCAGGTATATTTTTAGCGATTTTGTCGACCTACATTGTATGGTTCCGAGTTCGAATTGTCACTACGTAGGCTCCGGCCTGACCATCGATTCGAGTATCGATTGAAATCAACTAAGTCTTTTATCTTTTCTTTCATTCTGCACAACATGAGGATATGTTGATCTTTAAGTGTGGGGGAGGGAAATGATTTGATATGTACCTATACATTTGCTTAATGTTTCTATGCAAAATGAGGTAACAATGAGCTAGAATTTTCAAAAAATTTCGACATTTTCATTTTTGTTTTGTCCCGAGTACGCAATACAATTCAATGTTCGTTATTTTTATAGTCATTGAAGCTATATATCATTTGTTTGATAAGTTAGTTGTTTCACCTGAGATCTATTTTTCACGAGCCATAGTGAATGATGAGCTAATTTATAAAGTTATACCCCTTTTTGGACGAGTGATTTTTGATTTTCTTATAAGTCGTGTGCTTAGTGCTACGTATATATCTTGAGATTTATGATAGTTTGTATTTAGATCCAAAGTATGTTATACTGTGAATATCTAAGGTTTGAATGTGATAAGTAACACGTAACTTATTGTCAAATGGAAAAGTTGAATTCAAAATGAATTAGTTGTGTGTGTCGGAAGCTAGTCGATGATTTGAGTGCGATAGGGTATACCACGTATGTCCTATACCACTATGTTGACTAAAAGCTCATGACAGTCAGAAAAAGCTGCCTTATGATTGGAGTAAGGTAGGGTATATCTCGAATATCCTATTCTGCTATGACTGGGCAACAGCTCATTTTGATGTGTGTTAAAGTGAAAGTAGTTAAATCAACTTATGAAAGAATTGGTATGAAATGGATATAAGACTAAGTTATCGTCTATCTTATCCCCAGTAGAAACTGATGGATATGCTTTAGGGATTATCCTCTGAGTATCTCAGAAAGGCCCTAGATATATTCGATCATCCTTTTCGGGATATGTCACGTTTGTAGGGTACATCTTATGAGTATCACTTATTGCTAGTCTACGAGGGGGTATTAGCTAGTTTTGCTTTGAGTTTCTCAAGTTTGGATTTAATGGAAGTTTTCTATGGCTTTGCACACACACAGTGGTGAACTTCTGATTTATTGGATCTATGCTATATTGTCTGAGATGTCTGTTTTCGTTTCGAGCCCTAATTTTCGTTTTGTTTTGCTTGGGACGAGCAAAAGCTAAGTGTGGGGGAGTTGTTAAGGGTGAATTTATACGATTTATATTACTATATTTTATGATAATTTCCCTCATATTCGTATAATTTGCATAAGAAACGAGTGTTTAATCGAATTATTGAGTAAATGATATTTTAAATGAGTTATTCGAAAAATAGGTTAATTTTGGTGTTTTAATTGTGATTTTATGATTATTTTGATGATATTACATTTTGCGATGTTTTAATGTGTTATAGGTACGTGTTTGATGCTCAAATGTTGATCAAAAAGAGATAAGAGTCGAATTTCATTGATGATAAAAGAGATAATGATGATTTACATTGATGAAAAAGGATAAAGATGAAGAAATCAAGATTAAGTCGATTCGGATCAAGCGTCCGAAGTTTGAATCAAGGTCAATGGGCGTCGTCCAGAATGGACGGGCGCGGAGGAATAGTGAACGAGCGTCCGCCCGAGGAAAAAAAGTTGATACGAGAGTTTGGGCGCGTCCGAGTGGATGGGCGTCCAGCCGCCGCCATGCTGAAACCGACTTACTTATCTATAAATACAGCTGCGTTTTTCCACATCAGGGATACCAATTACACATTACTCAAAACCCTAATCCTAGGGGCGGCTTAGGCTGCGTTTTTACTTTGTTTTTCTTCAGTTTATGCACTCCAAATTCTAGGCTAGTTTAGATAGTTTTTATGCACTTTTATTCATCAATTCCAAGTTTCAAGAGGATGCTTAGAGGCTAAAGCCTTTTGAACGAGCGTTGTGAAGCCGTCCGATTCAACAATTCAGTTCCGTTCTTGATTATTTTGTGAGTTTTTAGTATAAGTTGTTTCTTTTATCATGTTTATTATTTATGCAATTTCATATCGAAAGATCGTTGCTTTGTTGATTGTTTTATTTGATGAGAATCATCTAAATGTTAGATCACCATGATAAAAGAATAGTTATTTGATCTATATAACGAGAGTTAATAGGTTAGATTTCTAGATTAGAAACGTTAAAGTTCACATCTTCGGTTAGAAAAAGCGTTAATCTTAGATCGAAAGATAGAGATTAATAGATGGACTATCTAAGAAATTAGGGTTCGTACTTAGATGAGATGAATCACAACTTGGTTAGAAATCACGAAATAATCTGAATTGGAATTGAATGTTGATAGGATAGGTGGATCAAATGCTCGTTTGTCCGTTATAACTTGATCAAATCCCTTGAACTAGAATTGTTTAGCTTAGTTAATCTTTATTGCATAATAGGTTTAGATTTAGTTTAAATTGTTCGCAACCCGTATTTCCCCTGGCTTTAGATCTTATCTTCTGTCCAGTTTTCCTTATTGTTATCTTTCGTTTTAGTTATTCCCTGTTCAGTTTATTTGCTGTTTAGTTTTAGTAATCGTGACATAGGTTAGTTAGTTAAACAAAGACTAGGATTACCAATCGTTAGTTCCCCGTAAGATCGACCCGGTATCAACCTCTTTACTACGATCCTTGCACTTGAGGTATATCGGATTATAAATATTATTACTTGTTTGTTTTCATTACATAAAATCCGTGACAGGGAGGTTTTGTTATCAAAAAATAGATGATAAAGAAAATCAACCTCATTAAAAGACACATATCTATATATACATAATCTTCGTGTGGAGTGAAGACATAGGAAACCCTTGTGATTGGGACTATGACCTAAGTGGAATTGGAATTTATGGTTTTGAAAAGGTCCCGAATAAGTGTAACAGGAAAAACCAAACACTTTGAGGGTGGAGTAATCGGCCTTATTGTGAAACAAGACTCATAGGGAGATTTGTGATGTAAACCAGGTGTAGGAAGCTAATTAATGACATACACGACATGAGCAAAGCTTTCCTACCAAAATTTAAGTGGCATAGATTCTTGAGCATAGAGTGTAAGTCCAACTTCAGTTATATGTCTATGCTTTTTCTCAGTATTTCCATTCAGGTTGTGAGAATGAAGGCACGGATGTCTAAAATGAAACCCACTAGTTTCTAAATATGGAACAAAAAAGATCTGTATTCTCCCAATTGTAAGTAAATTGATAAGAGAATTTTTGCAATCCAGTTAATCAAGTAAAAACTCGAAACCTTAGCAAAATCTACTTTCTAACCGGTAGTGGACCGGATCGATTGTAGGTAGTGCTTGAGGAGTCCGAGGTCGAACCCGCAGAGATTGGCTTTGAGTACCACAGCTGACTAAGCACTCAGTTCAGGTCAACCAGAAAAATATGACATTATACTATTGCATAAAAGAAAGATTATACTAATCGGATTTCTTGACGATTAAAAGAGGTATAGCCGAACTACGATCCAGTGCATTACTCTACCCTCAGACAAACTACCCTTGGAGTGTGCTCTACCTTCCTTGTCTGTCTAATGATACACTCACAGGTGTCGAGTCCTAATTCTGGTGCAAACTCACACCCTATGCAAAGCTCATCAACCCTCCCTTTAGAAGGCCAACTCACCTAACATGATTAAGTTCTAGACTCGCCGAGTGAACGATAAAAACCCTGTATTGGACATGGACCTAACGACTACGGTATCAATCTAGTGCACAAGTAGGTGTCAAACTACCTTTTAAGCCAAAACGTCTACGGTCCCGAAACCCCGGTTCCCACACTTCGCCGTAACATACATTTATCAGCTAGGTGTGTGTGATGGTGAACTAGGTGATCAAGCTAGCTCAATTACGATTAATGCAGGTTTCGTGATATGAATTATCTATTAGAACATTTTATTACGTGCTACACTACCTCCCGGTTCATCTCCCTAATGGCGTTTCATCCGCTTTCACATAATTCAGCCGTATGATAGATTTAGCTACTCATTATCGAATTGAAACAATAAACGGTAGAGGAATTCATGATATAAATGATAAGAGAACAAGGAATCATACCCACTTTATTGAAAATTGATGAAGTACCAAAGTTGTGCTCACAAAGATCAAATCTTGACAATCGAAATGTAACGGATTGATGTTGTAATGTATATAATGTAATAGAGGATCAAAAGATGAGAACAATGGTATATGATACTTAATTCTATGCTTTTGGACGAAGGAAATCGCCCAAAAGAGGCTAAAACTCTCTAATTTCGTCAAAGTCTGCTGATGAAAACGTTTGAGGTGCCCTTTTATAGCCTAGGGCAAAATTCAGATTATCCGTACGGATAACAGGCTATCCGTATGGATAGTTCTTTATTCTCCAGGTTATCCGTACGGCTGGAACTTTATCCGTACGGATAAGTCTCTGATCACATCTTCTATTTTGTGCTCCCAAGTGTCTGTCCGTACGGCTGGCTTTCTATCCGTCCGGATAGTCTCTACTGCTTCAGTCTATCCGTACGGATAAATGGCTATCCGTACGGATAAGTCTCTGTTGAATAATTTTGATCCTGACTGAGAGTTGTCCGTACGGACAGTCGTTTGTCCGTACGGATAGATGCCTTAACTTCAAAAACTTCACTTTTTCCATACTTAGCCTTCGTTTCTCGCCTCGGACATGTCTAAACTCATAAATCATCGCTTTCCAGGCTCCCGACTCACCCAAATCCTGCATAAACATGGAAAAAACAAGAAAACGCATAACCCCGCAAACTAAGGGTGTTCGGGAAATGAGTATAAAGTGCTAAAAGTAGGCCGAGTTTATGAAAAAACCGACAGTTACTCGCCGTGCAAAGAAAACCTCATTAACACTCATTATAGGGTCTAAACTCACCCGAAACATGCTAGAAACATGATAACCGTGGGTTAAACTGTACAGAAATGTACAGTAAAGTAGGTTCATATCACCACCCCACACATAGCCTTTACTCACCCTCGAGTAAATCAGGCGATCAAACAATGCCAAGGAATCAACTTTACGGTACATGCATGCGTTTCAAAATATCAAAGTAAAAGGAACTTAGACAAGTGAATGTAATACCTTGACTTCACAAAATCACGAACCGGAGTGAGTGTGTGGTGATTGACGACGACTTATACTCAATACGGTTACCGGCTTGGAATACCTGACAAACGACTGCACACAATCCTGCCCTTCCTAGAGTCTCCAGTAATCGAGGTTCCCCAGGGCCAGAGATCCGGTCAGGTAGGACTTTAAAGGTTATAAATTTAGGCTCAGACGGGGGTTATCGAAAGATAATTTGGGACTGGAGAAAAGAAAGCATGAGTGAACCTAATCATTGCGTGTACTCACTCAACTCGAACATAGAAAACCACCAAACTTCTTTCGAATTTCCATTAGAACAACATCCAAACTCAACATCATATTAGCTAATACGCATACTCCTTTTCCGGCTTTCTTTGGTTCGACTTTATTCACTTTTTTTTCTTTCTCTTTTTTTTTTTTTTGAACAAAACTTTTCTTTCGAACCAAAGGCCCCATCAAAGATTCCCTCGAGCTCCTCCCCTTCTAGATGTTAGCTCAAAACTCCCTCCTCATATCATTTCACATACTCTCTCCCACCCTACACTTGCCTTGTCAAGTGTGTCTAAAGGAAACAACTAAGTCCACACGTAGGGTAGTCAAAAGGGAACATGACCAAATTATCGGCTCAGGGCTAGGAATTATAAGCTAAGTTACCAAAAACTGCTCAAATTTTAGACGGTGGTCAGACCGTTCCTATCAAGGCTTAGGAGGGTTTAGAGGGATAATGTTGGGATGCTGGCTTTTGGCTCTGGTCGCTTCAAAGAAATGCCTTTCCCGTCATCCCGAACCTACCCGGAGAAATGCCTTTCCCGTCATCCCGAACCTACCAGGGTGAATCCTTTCTATTTCGCCTCAAAACTAGGGGTACAGGTGTGTAAAGCAATCGTACTAAGTATACCCGTCGTCAAATGTGTACTAAAGTGTTCCGTATCATGATATAATTGACTCACTGCGAGACATTCACAAGGCAAAAAAAAAAACCGTTTACTAACTCAACCGTGAAAAGCATGCATAAATCACGGTGTTAAAGCCTGGAAAAAATTTGAAAATGCCTAATAATCAACTCGAAACCGAGTAAAACTAAGTTCATCACATAATGGCATAGTAAACTGTGAAAACATGCGAATAAGCTAAGTCGTCCCACCCCCCACTTTAGTGAAACACCGTCCTCGGTGTGTGAACGAAAAGGAAAAATGGACTTAGCTTAGTAGCCCGGCAAAACGGCGTGATCAAGTCCCGTAACGGTCCTGAGGTAAAGCATCCCGGATCCCTGTATAAAGAAAAACATATCCATGACATACGTGCACGGGACATGGTCCACGTGCTATAGCAAGTAATAAGGGGGAAATCCGGGGATAATCAAAATATTCGACCTCGTTACGTCAGAAAACTCGAATGAGAGTACTATATGGATAAAGCATCAAACATGATATATAAAACATCCAAAATCAGCATCCATCCATGAATAATCCAGAAAACAAGTCAAGAAGGCTAAAGTAGTGACAAGAGGTGCCTTATGGCTTACAAACCAAGGAGGGAAAAGTAGCACAAAAAATGATCACAAAACAAAAAACCCTAGCCAAATCTAAACGGAAATTGAGACACCAACACCCTGACCTAAAGAAAAACTAAGGACCGACTCGAAAGGAACAACATCAACACTAAACTCTAGTATGGTCCTCGGGAGGAGGTAGTGTGGGCTTAGAAGCAGTAGTAGCAGTGGTAGTAGTGGCTGGGGCAGTCCCTGGTGTGCTCGGGGTCCGTACGGATAAGTTTGAAGGAGATGAACTATCCGTACGGATAAGAAGCTATCCGTACAGATGAATGGCTGAAACTGAAAAATTTTGACTACTGAGAGTTATCCGTCCGGATGATAACTTATCCATACGGATGGAGGCAGGCAAAGTGAAAATGAAGTTTTAGATAGAAAAACCCCCTCGTGACCATCCGAACACAACCAAAACACCAAAAACACATCACGTGGGTCTCAAGAACAAACAAAACACAGAAGATGGTGGGTTGCCTCCCACCGAGCGCCTTTGTTTAATGTCGTTGGCTCGACAGAATGACACTCAACTAACTCAACTCAAAACAACCTCAAATAACATACCAAATAAAAACATACCATGTCAACCAAATTCAGCATTCATAAGTTTGAACATGCCCAACGATATACCTAATGCAAACATCAAAATATTCGAACTAGTGAACGGCTTTTCATGCCACATCACACTTTCTTTCTTTTCCGGCTTATTAGATGGCTTCCCTTTAGACTTCTTGCAATCAGGCGGTTTATCAATCCGCACTTTTCCCAGCTTCGGGAGCACCGGTCCGACGGGCGATCCCGATTTATTCTGTGCCTCGATCTTGCCTCGATCGATGATATCTCATAAGCGCACCGCATCTCCTTTCGACAATCTTTTTCCTTCCTGCACGTCAGTACGCACCATACCACAAGAAAACATAGATTCTGTATATAAGCATTCATCATTTATAGCATTTGGACCTCTATCCTTGTAAACATTTAAACGCTCTCTCTCGCCCCCAACACGAAAAGAAATATCTCCACTCTTAACTCCTATCTGAGTGTCACTGGTGGTCAAAAAAGGACGACCTAACAAAATAGAGGTCTTGGAGTCCATCTCCATGTCAAGAATCACAAAATTCACGGGGAACACAAACTTTCCAACTTGCACTAAGACATCTTCCGCTACCCCCAAAGGTTTCCTCACCGACCTATCAGCCATCAGTAGGGTCATTCCCGTGGGTTCCAGTTCACCTAACCCTAATTTTTCATATAAAACCATAGGCATCAAGCTCACAGAAGCTCCTAAATCACATAAAACATTTTCAATTACAGTATTGCCTATGGTGATAGGAATAGTGAAACCTCCTCTATTTCTCATCTTAGGGGGTATCTTACTATCATAAACCACTGAACACTCCTCCCTCAGCTTCACTATCTTACCCATTTTCTCTCGGCTTGTCAACATCCCTTTCAAACATTTAAAATACTCAGGCACACTAGCAATTGCCTCTAACAAGGGAACATTGATCTCTACCTTCCTAAGAATGTCGAGGAATCTACTCTGACTCTCAGTAAGGACCGGCTTCTTAGGACCCTTAGGTGGGTATGGCAATGTATTCTCATCAAAATCAGGAGGGGGAGGGGGCATAAAATTTTCCTTACCTCGAGTGTTTGGACTTGGAGGCCTAGATGTAGCTTCTTTTGTCATCACTGGCTTGCTCGGCTCCTCCTCTTTAATGTCCAGCACTATGAAATCCTTCTTCTCCCTTTCTTTATCTCTTCTGGTTTGAGCTTTATGCTCCCTCTGTACTTCCATTGTTCGCTCTTTCCTTACAATCGCAAGGTCTCTCTTAACAGCATCTAACTCTCTTCGTACCACTTCTAACTCGGTTTCAATTCTTTCTCTCTCTGCTGCCTCAGCTTTATCCTCATCCAGATATTCTTCTGCTAAAACTGCTTGCTTTGGCTGGCCGACTCCCAGCTCTCTACCACTCCTAGTGAATATGGCATTCACTTGCCTCGGATTCTGCTCAGCATCACTCAGACTCTTCTTCAATGTATTTGTGATTTGACCAACTTGGGTCTCTAAATTCCGGATAGCTGAGTGCGTTGCTACCTTCTGTTCAATAGCACTCTTATTTAGCTCAGAGATAGTCTTATCCATCTTCTCTAACAGCAAATTAGTTGAGGTCTTCTGGGTACCCAAATTGCTTGATTGGTTATTCTGATGAAGGTGCGCATTCGGGTGTTGATAAGTCCCAGAATTGTTATTTCTGTTTTGATGGCTCGCTTGCTGATTATTGTTTCCTTGATGCCCCTGATTCTGGTTCCATCCTTGATTGCTCCCCCAACTCTGATTCTGTCCCTGATTATTCTGGCCCCAGTTTTGATTATTCTGCTGTTGGTGGCCCTATTGCTGATTGTTTTGATACATGCCTTGATTGGTATTTTGATAGTCATTCTGATTCAGGGGGTTCTGATTCCAAGATTGGTTATTTTGGCTTTGGTTCTTCCTGAACTCTTGGTTTTGATTGTTATTATTTCGATTCCAATTCTGCCCATGTGTTTGATTCCAATTACCCCCTGAATTCTGGTTCCTCCAATTTTTCCTAGAATTATTGTTGTTCCAGCTTCCCTGGTTGTTATTGCCTTGGTTCCAATTTCCCCCAGAATTATTCTGATATAGTTCACATCGTTCTGTTGGAAATCTTCTTCCATGCCACACCCCATCGATGGCTCATAATCTTGGTAGTTCGGTGGAACTTGCCAATTTGGGTTGTTACCCCATGGGTTGTTCTATTTCTATTGTCCCCCAGAATTTTGTTGCTGACCAAATTACGGATTCCTCCTAGAAACCTGCTGATTACCGCTATTTGAACTCCCTGTCCCCAATCTGCTAAGCGCTGCAACTAAATCTTCCATAACTGCCACTGGGTGTTGCTGAGATACATTTGCTACAGGTTGTTGTTGGGTCGGCTGTGGTATCTTTTGTGGTAATTGCTGCGGATAAGTCATTCTGCTTCAGGGTCGTACAGAACTGAGCCGAGTGATTACCGCCACACAACTGACAAACCTGTTGTGCCTCTTTCAGTTTTTTCATCTCTATCTGAAGTGCCAACAACTCATTATGTGCGGCCGTCCCTTTATCCAACTGCTCTTCAAGGGCCTTAATAGTTTGTTGTGGCTCTTTCGGGTTTTCTGTCCCAAAACTAGAAACCCATTCATCATCTCTCTCGATCGCATCGTTAATATGTTGCATTGCTAGCTCGGGGTCAATTCTCGTCAAACCGTTTCCACTAGTTGCATCTAAAAGATTTCTGTCTGACTTATCCAAGGATCTATAAATCTTTATCACCTACTCAACTGTACTCAAATTGTGTGGATGGAACTTCTTTAGCAATGCCTTAAACCGTTCAACTGTCTCCTTCATGGTTTCCCCCTTTCGCCCACTGAAATTGTGTATTTCTCGCTTTAAATCCTCAATCTTTGCTAGAGGAAAATATTTCTTCAGAAAAACATCGACCACTTCGGCCCATGTAGATAATGAGGCGTTAGGAAGGGTGTTGAACCATGTTCTTGCAGCTCCCCTTAATGCAAATTGAAACATAATCAACTTGAGCGCCTCCTCGCTCACTCCGTTGTACTTCAGTGTCGAGATGATCTGCAGATAGTTGTCTAAGAATTCATTCGGGTCCTCATTCCACGCCCGTGAAGACCGTGATTCTCACCGATCAGGTTGATGACATTCCATGTTGTTAGCATGGATAGCTGGGATCCTGATCGGATTATGTCCGGTCCCTTGATACGGGGTAACCACGTAATCCTTTGCTGATACAAACCCCTTATTTTCCTGTGGGTTGTTCGGGTTGTTATTCAGGTTGTTTTGATTCACTTGCAGAAGCTGATTCTGTGCCATCTGTTCTTGAATTAACTGATACATCTGCATTTGCAAATTGTCCTAGCCAGGCGGCTGTTGCTGAAACTGACCACCCTCTTGTAGGTGTTGTTGTTGGCGAAGAGGTGGTGGGTTGTTATTTTGGATTTGACCACCCCCACTTGACTATTTTGTCCATTCGGCTGCCTCTGACCATTTAACACATCATTTTGTTGGTCCTGACTGTTTCTTCCATCACCCCTTTCTAGAACGGGGTCAAATAAATTTCTCCAATCTGTCCTTGCAGCCATAGGAGGGTCCAGAGGATTCCTATCGTGTGGTGGAGGGTTATTTAGAGTACCCAAACCCCCATTTGAGACGTCCCATCATCATTCAACCGATCTCTACCATTGGTCGTCATATATTCTTCCTCTGAAGAGAAGTCTGATGTTTCGTGTCCGTCCACAGTTTCTGGAACAGGAGCAAACAATCTTCTCCTCAACTGCCTTGCGTGCCTGTCAATTTCCGGATAATAAGGCTCTAGAGGTGCCCCAGAGCTCCGGGTCATACACTGTAAGTCAAAACAAAATAACAAGAAAACAATAAAAACGACATAAGCCCAAGCTTTCGGTCAACTTTTATGATATCAATGTATTGCCAATCCCCGGCAACGGCGCCAACTTGATAAGAGAAATTTTACAATCTAGTTAATCAAGTAAAAACTTAAAACCTTAGCAAAATCTACTTTCTAACCGGCTAGTGGAGCGGATGGCTTTGAGTACCACAGCTGACTTAGCACTCAGTTCAGGTCAACCAAAAAATATGACGTTATACTATTGCATAAAATAAAGATTATACTAATCGGATTTCTTAATGAATAAAAGAAGTACAGCCGAACTACGATCCAGCGGATTACTCTACCCTCAGACAAACTACCCCAGGAGTGTGCTCTACCTTCCTTGTCTGTCTAATGATAAACTCACAGGTGTCGAGTCCTAATTATGTTTCTAACTCACACCCTACGCAAAGCTCATCAACCCTCCCTTTAGAAGGCCAACTCACCTAACGTGATTAAGTTCTATACTCGCCCGAGTCAACGATAAAAACCACGTATTGGACATGGACCTAACGACTTGGGTATCAATCTAGTGCACAAGTAGGTGTCAAACTCCTTTTAAGACAAAACGTTTACGGTCCCGAAACCCCGGTTCCCACACTTCACTGCAACATACATTTATAAGCTAGGTGTGTGTGATGGTGAACTAGGTGATCAAGCTAGCTCAATTACGATTAAAGAAGGTTTCGTGATATGAATTATCGATTAGAATGTTTTATTACGTGCTACACTACCTCCTGGCTCATCTCCCTAATGGCGTTTCATCCGCTTTCACATAATTCGGCCGTATGATAGAGTTAGCTACTCATTATCGAATTGAAACAATAAACGGTAGAGGAATTCATGATATAAACGATAAGAGAACAAGGACTCATACCCACATTATTGAAAATTGATGAAGTACCAAAGTTGTGCTCACGAAGATCAAATCTTGACAATCGAAATGTAACAGATTGATGTTGTAATGTATCTAATGTAATAGAGGATCGAAAGACGAGAACAATGGTATATGATACTTATTTCTACGCTTTCGGCCGAAGGAAATCGCCCAAAAGAGGCTAAAACTATCTAAATTCGTCAAAAGTCTGCTGATGAAAACGTTTGAGGTGCCCTTTTATAGCCTAGGGCAAAATTCAGATTATCCGTACGGATAACAGGCTATCCGTACGGATAGTTCTTGATTCTCCAGGTTATCCGTACGGCTGGAGCTTTATCCGTACGGATAAGTCTCTGATCACATCTTCTGTTTTGTGCTCCTAAGTGTCTGTCCGTACGGCTGGCTTTCTATCCGTCCGGATAGTCTCTTCTGCTTCAGTCTATCCGTACAGATAAATGGCTATCCGTACGGATGAGTCTCTGTTCAACAATTTCGATCCTGACCGAGAGTGTTCCGTACGGACAGACGTTTGTCCGTACGGATAGATGCCTTAACTTCAAAAACTTCACTTTTTCCATACTTAGCCTTCGTTTCTCGCCTCGGACATGTCTAAACTCATAAATCATCGCTTTCCGGTCTCCCGACTCACCCAAATCCTGTATAAACATGGAAACAACAAGCAAACGCATAACCCCGCAAACTACGGGTGCTCGGGAAATGAGTATAAAGTGCTAAAAGTAGGCCGAGTTTACGAAAAAACCGACAGTTACTCACCGTGCAAAGAAAACATCATTAACATTCATTATAGGGTCTAAACTCACCCGAAACATGCTAGAAACATGATAACTGTTGGTTAAACTGTATAGAAATGTACAGTAAAGTTGGTTCCTATCATAAATCAACTAGGGTTACACAACGAAATGCAAATAAAATGATTTTCTAAAAACCCGAGAACCGACTTCATATAAACAATTAAGACATAAATAAGTAAACAAAGATTCATACCAGTATGATCCAATCCGATTTGTCGCTTTATCTATGGATGATAGTTCAAGCACGAAGTTACCTAAATATTCGGCTTCTTGTGGTAATCCACACAAACAACCATCAAAATCCTCGTAGGACTACTACTAGGAAAATTCAAGTGCTATGTTGCATTTTCTTCGTCACAAAACTCCCTCACAAAAAGTTCTTTATTTCCCTCTGACATAACAAGATGCAATAGGAATAAGATGCTTGGGATTGGCGTATTGACTTGGTGTAAGGAATAAGAAACTAGTGTCCCATTAGAATAATGAAATAAGATATCATTCAAATATTTAATTGATTATCTCATTAATTAATTTCTTTAATCTTATTTGTGCCATAAAATTTAATACCTAATATTAAATAAGGTTAAAGGTTGTGAATGACTTTTTTAATCTAAAATGGGAAGAAAAAAAAGGACAAGAAAAAAAGATAGTGGTTGAGAAAGACAAAAACGCGCATGTTACTACATGTGTTACTACATGTGGTTGTAGCAACATGTAGTAACACATGTAGTAACAAGCGTGTTTTTGTCCTTCACAACCACTATCTTTTTTCCTTGTTCTTTTTTCTTATTTTGTATCTTATTTTGTCATTCTGGCCCGCCACCCCTATTAAATATATATAATAGTAAAAGAGGCATAAGAGGCAAAAATCTATTTTTATTACATAATAAAGAAATAGTCACAAAACTTGATAAAGTTGCAAAAATGACAAAATAATATAAGCCGGACAAGTATACCCTTATGTACAAAAAAAAAACAAACGCTCCACAAACATGTGAACAACATCTTCATTTGCCGGAGAGACATCTTTTTTAGACAAGTCGTTTTTTTACTCTCTTTCAGTGTGTGAGAGGTTAAAATGAATGTTTGTAATGTATGCATTTTCTCTCTCCTACTACGTTTGTATTATAAAATTTGTCCATTTGCCGGCCATCTTTTTTTTTAGTCATTTTTTTAGTAAACACGTTCAATAGTTTGAACATCATTTTCTCTCTCCTACTACGTTTATTAAACGGCTGCAACTTTATGTATTTCAGTGACTCTTTGGAGTAACACATTATAATTTAGCCCTAACACCTTATTCTCACGCTAACGCCTCACAGTAATATCTTATGTACTCATAGTAACACTCTCGCAATGACACCCTCAGTCCAAACAGTATCACCCCAATAAACTTGTGTCTTTATAATGAGCGTACTCAAACAATCTCTCAAACACCCTAGTAACCACTGAAGCTCGGAAGCTGTAAGGGAGAGTGTCTTATACTCGGTTTCCGTGCTACTCTTGGCAACATTTTGCTGTTGTTTGCAACTCCAATTAATGTGATTCGGGCCAAGAAACACACTGTAGGCACCCACGGAGCGACGATCATCCGAATCAGCAGCCCAAACAACATCAGAGTAAGCATGAAGAGTGAGGTGAGACGAGCAAGAGATGAATAGACCGTCAGAGATAGAGTGTTTGAGATACCGAAGAATACGCTTGACAGCCATCCAATGCTCATCAAAGGAGCGTGCATAAACTTAGTTACCTTATGAACCGCAAAAGGAATATCCGGGCGAGTAAACTGGAGATACTGAAGACCGCCAACAAGAGTGCAATAAAGAGATGTATCGGAGAATGGAGAGCCAAAAAACCGAGACAACAGACACTTGGCTGCCATTGGAGTAGTACACAGTTTGTATTCAGCCAAGCCGGCCATATGAAGCAACTGAAGAATATATATCCGGTGGGAAAGGTACAGACAGTCCGGAGTGTGTCGAACCTCAATTCCCAGAAAGTAGGATAGGGGGCCGAGGTCCTTGACCGGAAAGTGTAGGCCCAAGTGGCGAATAGCATGATCCACAAGCATAGAAGAAGAACCCATAATAATAATTGTGGGAATTATATTATTACCTTATTACCGTGTAATAAATTTTACTTGTACACATTATTTGTAACATGACATGTTAATTGTATTATATAAACAATTAATATGACATAAAGTAACTCTTATGACATTAAGTAACTCTAGTTTGTCCTATTTTGTAATAAGAGTATCTAGCCGCACATAGCATTAAATACCCTACTAGGATCTCTCACCTTCAAGCTTGTATCTATTTATACTCTTTCATTTTATCATGAATAAACAAGTTGAGTTTACTGAAGTATTATTGCTTTCTGAAACTCTCTTCATGGTATATGAGCCATATCTCATTTAATCCGCTGCAAATTCTCCTATCATTTCAAGAATGTCTTCTTTATCCGAAGCCTTTTCAACCTCAGTAGTGCCCAAAGCAATTCGCGTAGGCCTGGGGTCACTTTGAAAAACTCTTCGTTTACAAATCACAGACTTGATGTCAACAACTACTTGTTGTGGTCCAGATCTATGAAAATGTACATCACAGGCCAGAGCAATATGGGATACTTGTCTGGCTCCAAACTTTCCCCCTCACGGCCCGACTCAAGTTTGAAGCATGGGATACAGAAAATAACCAAGTCATGACCATCCTCAAGAGGTCAATGACAAAAGAGATCAGTGAGAACTTCATGATGTATGACACTTCTAAGGAAATCTGGGATAATGCCAGATTTTTTTTTTGAAGCAACTTTATTTTATTTTATTAAAGGATGAAATAAAGAGCTACAAAGCATTCGCCATATTCCGGCCCGCCCCAAGTTTACGTGATAGAATGCATAGCATGGCTTCCTTAAACCCTATGTGTGGCAAACCCGGTGTAGGAAAATCCACCACGTAAGGAAGAGTACTCGCTCTATGCATTCCCGAAAAAATCCCTAATCCAAAAATAAATACATCAGTGGAAATCCGCATGAAATAAATGGTGGTTCTCTGTCTTCTATCTTTCAAATTGGAAGTGAAAGAAGATTGTCGTTCTCCCCATCGTGTCCTCGTGTGAGCTTTCTTCGATCTTCGCATCCTCTTGGAAGTGAAATTTTGACATGACTGGTACGTAAAGTGGTCAGCAACAGCCGAGGTAGAAGCTATACCAATCATATAAGGGAGTGTATCAAACATCAGAAGTAACATGAGCACAAAGAGAGATCTTAAAAGCAACAAAAACACCTGGTAGGGGTGCGTCCAAAGGCTAACGTGGTCCTCAAAGCCGAATGCAGAGATGAACCGCATGCAAGCTACGTGTTGATAATCTATCTGCAAGAAAAACATAGGGGGAGTACAAAAACCAGCAAGCAACCTCCAGGCCACAATAGAGAAATGGAACAAAAACACCTGAATTGCACCCCAACCAATGATGGAGGGGTGCGTCCGGCTGAGAAAACACCGTTTGAAGTTCCCGCTTGGAGCTCTAGGATTTCGGCCATCCCCACCTTTGGTATACTCTATTGATCTGCACATCGTGTGATACACAGTATATATAGAAAATCTAGTATTCATGACAAAGTGTAAGAGATGAACAACACGACCTGGTTTGCACCCTTCACAAGTGAAGAGTGCTTCCCGGGTTGTCAGCGGTGTAACGAAAGTGAACTGGGCCATGTAAATCATCATGAAGTAGCTTCAGGATGTGCGGAGGGACCTTCCTGGTGTGCATAAATATGTGATCATCCCCCTCCAGCGCAACTAGGGAATCAGCGACCGCGTTGCACTCCCTATAGATATGAGAGACAAGATAGTGTAACGCTTGCAGAAGACCACCAATCTGAGTGACGTACATCTGAGGTCAATACATCTGAGGCCTATGATCTTGAAGCCCAAATCCAAAATTGCAGGCAAGGTGATCTGTCTGTAACTCTGTACTTCAACCAACTATTTAAGGCATGGCAACACCTAGATATGTTGGAAACTTACCCATGGAAGGAAGTAGGGGATGCTGCGTTATACAAGGATATCATTGAGAAGAAGAGGGTATTCAAGTTCTTTACTAGACTAAACCCATCTCTTGATGATGTCAGAGGTAGAGTCCTTGCTACTAAACCTCTTCCCAACCTCAAATCTGTGTTTGCTGAAGTCAAACATGAAGAAAGCAGGAGAAAAGTGATGCTGCAATGCAACCCTACTGATCACCCTGCGAGAGCTCGGATCGATGGTGGTCGGGAAGCCTCACGAGGCCATCGAGACTCTGATGAGACTCCACTTGAGATGACAGGAAAGATGTTATGTGACCACTGCAAATGCACAAACCACACCAAGGACACCTGCTGGAAACTACATGGTAAGCCTAACTCTTCTAAACCTTCCAAACCAACCAGGGAGAGTCAGGGCAGACATGCCCGTGAAGAAGGTAACAAAGACACTACATTGGATTATCAGTTTGCTGCCTTCAAAGCCTTCCTTGCTCAACAAAAGGAAGGTAGGTCTATCACTGACACAGCTACTCATGCTAAAACAGGTATATTCCACTCACCTCTCAGTAGTGATACTTGGATTGTTGATTTTGGGGCATCCTCACATATGACTGGTAACAAGAGGCTAATATCTCACCTTAAGTCTTGTCATCAGACCCACAATATTAAGATTGCTGATGGATCTATTTCTTGTGCTCAAGGTTTGGAAATATTAAACTTACTGATAAGATCTACCTACAAGATGTCCTGTTTGTTCCAAAATTAGACTGCAACCTTATATATGTCAGTAGACTCACTAAAGACTTAAATTGGACAGTCATGTTTAATAACAATTAGTGTATATTCCAAGATCTTTCTTCACAGGAAGTGATTGGGAGAGCTAAAGCCTGATCAGGATTGTTTATGGTCAACCCTGCTGAAGACAGAAGATTAAAGACTGAAACTGCCTCAGCAGCCTGCAACCAAACCTTAGACAATATCATGTTATGGCATTCTAGACTAGGTCATCCAAGTTTTGGTTATTTAAAGTCTTTAATTCCTAAATTGTTTAAAGGATGTAACCTCAGTGACCTTCAATATGATATTTGTCAGTTTGCCAAACTTACTAAATCTGTGTATACTAAAATATCGTACTTACCTTCCACACCTTTCACTTTGATTCATAGTGATGTATGGGGACCTTTAAGAGTTAAAAGTATAACATGAAAGAGGTGGTTTGTCACCTTCATAGATGACCACACCAGGATCACATGGCTATTTTTTATGAAAGATAAATCCAAAGTTGTAACCATCTTCCAAGAGTTCTATACATGGTAGCCACTCAATTTGACACTAAGATTAAAATCTTAAAAAAAGATAATACACTGGAATACTATGAGTCCAACCTCAGCACCTTCCTGAATGATAAGGGAATAGTTCACATCAGTAGGTGTGTAGAGACACCTCACAGAATGGGTTTACTAAGAGGAGAACAGTCACTTACTGGAGATGGCTAGATCGGTCATGTTCATCACTCATGTGCCAAAATACATGTGGGGTGAAGCTATATTAACTGCCACATATCTGATCAACAGGTTACCCAGCAGAGTGTTAAGTTTCAAGAATTCCACCCAAACCCTTCTGAGAACTTATCCCTATCCTCATCTCATTGCTGACTTGCCTCCAAAAATCTTTGGATGTACTGTGTTTGTCTATATTCATGCCCAACACAGAAGCAAACTTGACCGCAAAGCTCATAAGTGTATTTTCCTAGGTTATGCCAAAGACAGAAAGGGCTACAAGTGTTATTCTCCCACTGACAAAAGATTCTACAACTCTATGGATGTAAAAATCTTTGAAAAAACCCCTTACTACAGCACACATACTGAGACAGTCACAGATGTAAACCTGATTGAAATTAAACGACTTCCAACTTCTCATGGTCCACTAACTCCCACTGCATCCTCAGTTGGGGAAATTGAGCCCATTTCAATCCCTCAAAAAACTCCTCCGTAGATTCCTGATCTTCAGCAACCCACTAATACTCATCAGCCTCCTGACACTGAACCTACTTAACCGACCTGCTGGACTTATTTTTAAGTTTTAGTGATGAGTGACAGACTAACTGTTATAGAGCAAAGGCAAAAAGATGTCTAGATCAAATGTATAGGTTTATTAGAGTTTGATCTTTGTATAGGTTTGATCAAACAAGATCGTAAAAAAGGTCACCGACTTTCATCAATGAGACTGCCTAAATCAATAGTGTACCTAAGTCGAGAGACTAGTTTAGGAACTCTCTTTGAAGACCGAAGGTGAGGCTCAAACTCGGTTATTGAAGGCTAAAGGATCAAACTTAGTAATTAAAGTCAAGGATATGGAATCGAATTTAGGAAGTCTATGATGACCTAAACTTATGATGACTCTAAATTTAGCCGATTACATATACCGACTAAAAGTAGCGTCAGAAACATGGCGTCGGACAACTCACATTCCCTATGATTGTTGTTATTCATTCTTACATAGACAAACCACAAATTTAAAGATAAGACACAGAAGAAAATTAATCGTATAAATCATCTAAATAATAACAATAAAGCTTCAGGGAGTGCATCCATCCAACTCACATTGACTCAATAAACAGGCCTTGAGTTTTTGTACTTTTGAGCTGCATATTATTCTTCATGTATTGACCTTTTTATATTGAAAATTTTGCTGATTTCTAATCAAAACTAATAATGTTCATTAGCTTTGTTCTAGCGGGGATTCTAGTCACAACATTGAGATTATAAGTAGAATGCATATTTCATATTCATTACCAAAAGGCAATCACCAACATCGGGATTTTACTCTTCAATGAAAGTATAAATAGTCAGATGATTTTAGTTAGTAACTTACTGAATTTGGCCATGAACTCTCGGACTGCTGCCATTTCTGTCTCCCTTGCTGTGTCTCGTGCTGCCATTTCTGCATCCCTTGTCGCACTTTGTGCCGCCATTTCTTGGATCTTTTCATTCAACAAACGGTTTTGATTTGTAAGTTCCGATACTTGCTGTGTTAACTCCAAAATCTGCACGTCAGGATTAGAAAATCGTGGACGAGATGATTGACTATATTGTAAAGATAGATTTCCGAGACCAGAAATACGCCCATTTTTCTCCCGCGGCACTATCTAATAAAGTATCCACTAATACTTTATCTGCTTCTTGTCTAATCTCATCCGGGATGTGTACCCTTTTCTGACCAATGTATGGTACAAAATGCGGTAGCGCCTGCTTAAGTGTTTCCTGCAATTATTTATGTTTGAACAAATTAGATGCATTACATCACTAAAAACAAACAAAACAATTATTTGAACAATTAGATTGGAAGAATCATGACCTGATTCTTTGCTGCAATATTATCAACAGGAAGCTTGGTGGTTTTGGATGTGTGCATGTATATATATACCTCCGCGCTGCATACTTCTCGTTCCAAATCATTATCCTGTAAAGAGAAAAGCCTACAATCAAGCACAGCCTGGAGCCGAATCAACTGAAGCCATGTGTACGTCACTGTGTTATAAAAAGCATTCAACAAATGTCATGCACAAGCTCAAACAGAAAAGTGTGATGAACTGAAGCCATGTTTACTAAATGATTTGACTTTCACACAGTAGATTTGGTGTATTGCATCTGAAGACCCTTGTTAATTTAACATCAATCTATATAACACAAAGACCAATACAATACATGACAACTAATTAGCTCCAAAAACCCCAACTTTACTTTACAGACAGCCATTTAGACGGAAGGAACAACAAACAGCAGTGTCTGAAGACATACCAATATGGCAGTGAAAAACACCAGTGTCTCAAAGAAAACACACACACATACACACACACATATATATATAAAATTTCATTCACTTTCACAAAGTAAATTAACTTTATTGATTTTCCAACCTACTATATTAATTGTACACTAATCATTGGTCAACATGTGTATTTGATGAAAAACGTTTCTGCATTATGCTGACATACTGGAAAATATGTATTAGAAGGTTGAGTTAAAATCTGATTATGTGTTGAGTTTTGTTTAATGCATGTTGTCAATGTATTGTGCTGCATTTTGTAAAGTGTTTATATATATATATACACCAAGCAGACACTTGATTCAAATGCCTATATTATGGGCCATCCATTCAACATAATCACAGTTTCTAATCAAACTCTATGTTCCTTAACTTCTTTTTTTTTTTTGGCAACACAAAGGATAAAGTACATAATCACAGTTCCTAATCAAACTCTATTCAATTGGCTCAAATTTAAGAATATAAATAATGATCTGCAACAAAAATAATTATTAAAGTAGATACACATACCAGAAATAGTTTAGTATCATAAGTTGATCTTGAACCACCATTACTCTTAGCCACTCCACGCCCATCCAACGTGACCCGATTTCTGTTTGTCTTATTTAAAGTTGATCGATTTTAAAATCTTCAGACTGCCAATACTCAACCAACTTGTCCATCACTTCCTGATCAATCCAATCCACTAATTCATGTTTTCCAAACCACTTTTGACGTCACGGTGTATAATGCATTCGTTAAACAATCACTGGCCTTTTGTTAAACAATTTTCTAACCGCTCTCTTACATTGCGGTTCAACTTTAAAAGACGTCTGCGTTAATCAATTTGAAACAGAAGAAAAAACAATAAGCTATTAAAATTGAAAGTAATGTTCTTACGGGAATGTATGAATGTCCAATTAACATATTTAATACATAAACTATTCACCTGAAATTCTGCCCACCACTGATCTTTGGTGTTCTGCGGAATGGATTTGTAAGTGGGCCAGATACCGGTATAACCAGACATAATTATACGTGAAATTTCATTCACATGCTCTTTATCACGTGGCATAAAACTGTTTTCAACAAGCCGAAAAACAACTCACTAATTAAGTAAAGAACAACCAACTATGTAAACGAACAAACATACTACTCAAACATCAAATAATATACTTATTGCCCATCTTGGACCCAGCAAAGTGGAAGCTCAGAAGAAGGCTCAGACGAAGAGCGTGATCGAATCTGAGCGTGTCGAACCTGAGCGTATCGAATATAAATTTGCAGCAACATTTGCTTCATCGATATGTGGTGAAGTCACAGGGTGACGCCTTCCCAAGCCAATCGTTGGAGGAGGGGTGTGAATGCTATCATCCACACGAGTGGGTGGCCTACTCGTGGTAGGTTGTCTCTCTGACGGTTGCACATGCTTGGAACATTTCTGATATGTTGTTACATTTACGTCTCTTAAGATTCATTTATGCTTGTAGGACAAAACCTTCAAAACTCACTTTAGACAATTAACAAGCTCCAATACCAAAACAAAAAAGAATCTTAAGTTTCAACAGTAGGAAATGATGAAATATTACTAAACTGTGAATATATAAAACTTTCATGTAGAGTACTAAAAAATGTTAGCAGATAAGATTGCTTAAAACTTTACTGATAGCTTTCATGTAGAGTACTAAAATCATGTCCGATAATGAAACACATCAAAAAGAAATAAAACTATCATAGTCATATATCATCATCCTCAACCGAAAGCTCCATCATCAATGTCTTCTTCATCATTGTCATCCTCAGTTTCTGAATCGTGCCACATTGCTTCATCTTCTTCTTCTTCCACATTGTTTCCTCTTAATGAATCCATTGCAATATCAACCAAATGGCCGGATGTGTCATTTAATGGTTCAGTGATCTCATCTCAGATCAACTAAAATAGGATCAATTTAAAGTATCCTCCTGATATGGAGTATCAACAATGTCCATATCAATCTGCCCCGCGCCTTTATAGGAATAATCGCTTGCCAATCATCACGCACTCTCTTAGTCAAGGGGTAAGGGCAATAGTAAACTTGACAAACTTGCTCTGAAACACAAAACTTGTGCGTTTATATGCTAAATAAACAAACACAGCAATGTCAACAAGCGAGACTATTCCAAACACCATTTCTTAATTATTATAAAACATAAGTTGCGCTTCCAATTTAGCTTAAATTTATATGCTACGATATGTTATCGCCATAAACAAAAGTATAAATGTGCTTCACTACAACAAAATAAAACATCACAAGGAAAAGACCATGTGAGAAGAAATTTTAAAATTACAAGATTAAAAAACAAAATAAAACCTGAGAAAACCATAAACAAACCTTATATAAAAGCCCAAAAATGAACAGAGCAATAAAGGCACTTCAAGCTTGCATTAAATTTCCACCTGCATAACCAAAGATTAATAAATTTCATTAATCTCTAAGATGCCACTAACTTCATGCCTACAAGATAAAGCAGATGATCCACTGAGCATCAACTTGAGAAGAAAACAACACAATTACATGCAAACTTTAATATCTAATGCAATCATCGGATTACAATTGACTCATCCAAATCCGTGTACACCCATAAAGTGTCAATTATCTTGCACAAAGCATGATAGATTATTCAGCATTATGCATTTCACACCAACTTACATGAAGAGTGAAACAAAATGTGTGCAATTGAGGTGTTATATAATATCAAGAGAATTCAGCAAAAAATAAACAAAACTTATCTAATGTAATTACTACACCAAAGTCGAGGTGTTATATAATAACTCAAGAACATCATCCGAAAATCTTGTCACGGTATTGTTGAAAAAAGCGACCACGACAAATACGACGATGTGCAAGTGTCTCAAAATTAGAGAGAATTTTTTAGAAGGTTATTTTGAGATTGTGAAAACAAAATTAACACACTTGCACAACAAGTGCTCCTTATCAAGCTAGATCTCCTGCCATTTCTTTATTGATTCTTTGTAATAAGTCATACCCAACCCCTCCTTTACACCCCACCCCACCCCACCAACAAGGAATCAAAATGTTGTGTTTTTGCCCGATATTAATTAACTACTACCCAAACCCATCACAGATTGCTCAATTCCACTAGCACAAAAATTTAGGTCTAAGTTCCATAAGTTAAGTGGTGATTGGAACATAGTTATAATCAAAATGGTGTAATCTAATTTCACAATAAAAAGTTAGATATTAGAGAAGTTAGCTGCAGTGTTTTATAAACACAGCATCTTGGATCAGCAGACTTATATAAGCTTCAGTAGACTTACATTCACAGGAACCTGCTGATGTATATTTCAGATTATTCAAAGGCTACATTGGAAGATTACAAAGAAAGGGACAGCTAACAACCTCTGATTTTATCAAACAAATCAATGGTTAAGATTAAATGGATGTTGGAAAGATTCAGACATTTATCCAATGGATACAAGTCAAAGGGTGGACAGACTGTAAACTGTCAAAAAGCATTCTGACAAGTGTCGATACAATGAATAGTGATAGAAAGCAAGTCAAGATGGGACAAATATGAAACGGCTATGTTTGAATTTCAAACATAAGTCACAAGGATTCCTACCTATAAATAGAGGACTCCTAATTCAGATGCAAAGGATGATGAGTGATGAAAATTAAGGATCTATCTTGAGCTATAAGAATTCAATCGCCAAACACCCTGCTGACCCTACTGAGCATAAAGCTACTGATCCAGAAAAACACTTCAAGTGTAATCTGCCTTCAAGCTTCATCAAGTTTACACACTTGAAGACTTCAAGTTGCTGATCATTTCATCCTGATCAAGCTGCTGAAAGCCGAATCATTTACTTGATTCAAACTTTCTTTTATAAGAAATCTACTGAAGACAGTGAAGCATCTTTGGGTGTCAAGGACTGTTGTTTGTGGTGGAGCTGGTGAAGAGGCAATCCAACCCTTCAAGGACCAGTGGAAGACTTTGGAGCAGCAATCCTACCTGTTCCAAGTGTTCAGTTTGTGAAGCCATAATTATTGGTGAAGGACAAGCAACTTAGGGATTTTTGTTACAGCTACATCAAAGATCTCTAGTGAATTACCTCCAACATCACAAGAGAAGAATGGAGTATAGGACTACACCACCTGGAACCACTATAAAAATTGCCTACTTAATTTCTGCATTTATATTCTGCATATAAAATATCTAGCACATCAATCTACTGAACTAGCAACTGATTCACACACATACACTACTGAGTATCTAATACTTGGTATCATATTTTGACAACAAGTAATAAGGCTTAATTTAAATATATTCCGCTGCAACAAATTCAGTAAAGTCAATAGTCAGTAGACTTCTGAGTATCAGCAGACTACTGAGTGATCAGCAGACTGCTGAAGTTGTTGAGTTTGTTAACTCTAAAAGTTTTAAGTGTTAAGTTTCTTCACCCCCCCCTCTAAACTTAACCAAAGCCTTTTCAAGCGACCAACAATTGGTATCAGAGTAGTGCTTCTGTTCTGAAGTAATCCTACTTGTTGTGCTTGTGAAAATACTTTAAAAACCTTTTCAAGTTTCTGATTTTCAAAGCTTTGCATCATGGACAACAACCAGTATGCTAGAACAATGTTGATGTGTTCTTTAGATCGTTTTGATGAGTATAAACGTCGTATGCAGGCTTATCTAACTGCAACACATGATGAAATGATGGATGTACTGACTGATGGACAACTGGAAATCACAAAAGCCATAACTATGGATAATGAAACTCATTACATTGCAAAGCCAAAGAGAGAATGGACAACTGAAGATAGAAAAAGGGCAAACCTCAACAATATTGCTATTGATATAATATACAGAACCTTGGATAGAAATGTGTACATAAAGGTGAGAGATTGCAAAACTGCAAAAGAACTTTGGGACAAGTTGCAGTTAATCTGTGAAGGCACTGATGCTATCAAGAAAAACAAGATCAGTGTGGCAATAAAGAAGTTCCAGGAGTTCAAAATGAAACCAAATGAAACTATTGAACAAATAGTGTCAAGATTCAATGCAATCATGGATGAACTCACCCTACTCAGTGTGAAGTACTCACATGAAGAAGTCAATTCAAAAATCATGGAAGCATTACCTGCAAAAGAAGTTTGGGAGATGAAGGTGACTGCAATAGAAGAAATGAGAAGTCTACATGAAGAGGACACCTTCAAATTTTTTTCAGATGTTAAGGCCTATGAATTCAGTAAGAAGCTTGTACCAGAGACTGAAAAAGAAGAACCAAAGACCACTGCTTTGGCTGCTACACATCAAGAAGAAACATCAGGAGCTCAAAATGATTTGCTGGGTGAGATGCAAGAGCAGATTGCCCTACTGAGCAAGAAAATTAGAATGATGAAAACTGGAAAGAGTTCTCCAAGTAATTTCACAAAGAAATTCAGTGAAAAGAAAAAGGAAGAATCAAAGAAAGACAATGATTATTTGTGCTATCATTGCAAGAAACCAGGACACTTCAAACCTGACTGTCCTGAACTATAACAGAAAAAGGAACCTGATTATCTTCGCTTCAATTGCAAGATGCCTGGACATTTCAGACCTGATTGTCTAGACCTACTGAAGACCAAAAGCCAACAAAGAAGATCTGGCAAGAAGGCTATGGTTCCAGAAGATGAATCAGGATATGAAGTAGAATCAGAAAAAGGAAATGAATCTGATGATACTACACTTCTTGCTGATATGGAAGATTATGCTTTGATGGCAAATATGGATGAAACAGAGGAGGTATACAATTCTGTATCAATTAACACTCCTGCTAAAAGTGATTGTGAATCAACATGTGGTTCTAATCCAAAAAATTCTGACAATGAAGAAACTTTGGATGCCATCCTTAATCAACTGAGGATAATACAATCTGGTTATGAGATTGTGAAGGCTGAAAAATAAGCTCTTCAATCAGAAGTTGACAGATTAAAAGCTGAATTAAGAATTCTCAAGGGTAAGGAAAGGAGTTTGGACAGAATCAACACAAGTCTGCTGAACATACAGTAGCTGCTGAATCTGTTGAACAATCTTGTTCCTCCACTGTATTCAAATCTGGAAAGCCCTATGGTGACAGAACATGTCTTCGATTTGGAACTCAACAATCCAATAAGAGTGGATCCAGCAAGGCAACTGAACCTAGTACTAGAATTGGTCCTAAGTTTGTACCTGCACAAGATCCAACTCCAAAAAGGGTTGCTGAGGCAGTGAAACCTACTGAGAAAACTTCAAGGAAGCAATATCAGAAGTCAAAAAGGTTAGCATCACCTAACAAAAAGAATAATTCAAAAGGTAGGACTGTTGTACCTTCTAGACCTACTGATAGTAGACCTGCTACCAAGTCTGCTGGACCACAGAAAGGCAAAAGTCAGAAATAATCCAAGGATAAGAATCCCTAAACCTAAAAATGTCAATCATTCAAGGGATACTTATCTCAGGGGGAAAGGTTGTTGTTCCTTACTGATGATGATTGGAATACTCCTGCCCCCACTGCTAGAAACAACATATATAACCATACTGCTAGGGTAAAACCTAGGCAATAGAATCGGCAGAGGACTCAGCAGAGGACTTATACAAGACCTCAGTAGGGACCTCAGCAGACTCCATATTATAGGGCTATTTGTAACAGACAGCAAACCTATCGTTATACTGGTGCTTCTAACAAGAGAAATCACTCCAAACAGCACTATATACCAAAAGGCCAGAAAGTATAAATGATTCCTACACAACCAAATGTTAGACCTTATGGATGTGTGGAATACATGTATGAACATAAGTATGATACCTTTAGAAGAAGACCTTATGGAAACTTGCCAGGGGTCATGCTTACCACTGACCATCATGGACCCAAACAGTTTTGGGTACCTAAAATTCATTAACTTTGTTTTATAGGGTGTCTGGTACTTTGATAGTGGATGCTCCAGACACATGACAAAGAATAAGCACTGTTTGTCAAACTATGTGGCAAAGGATTGTCCAAGAGTGAACTTTGGAAATAAGAACACACCTGGATACACAAAAGGATATGGCACACTTGTGAGAAATGGACTAACAATCCGGAATGTTGCATATGTTGAAGGACTGGACTACAATCTACTGAGCACTGGACAATTTTGTGACATGTGTTACAAGGTCACTTTTGACAAAGGCACATGTATTGTCATTAGTGAAAGATGTGATCAAGTTGTGTTGGCTGGAAGAAGACAACAAAACATGTATGTTGTGGATTGGTCCACTGCTATTCCATAAACAAGCCTGATTGTGCATACCAAGTCAGAACTTAATTGGCTATGGCATAAGAAGTTGAATCATCTAAATTTTGATGATATAAATCAGTTGGTGAAAAAGAAACAGGTGATTGGTTTACATGAAATCACATTCAAGAAGGATGCTATATGTGATGCTTGTCGCCAAGGTAAACAAACAAAATCAAGCTTCAAGTCAAAAACAAAGAAATCAATAAAAGAGTTTTGGAGTCGATGCACATGGATCTATTTGGACCAAAGGACACCAACAAGTGTAACAGGAAAGAAATACACTCTAGTTGTTGTGGATGATTATTCAAGATACACTTGGGTAGTATTCATGAATAAGAAAAGTGAAACACTTCAAAATATGCCTAAACTTTTGAAGAGATTGCAAAATGAGAAAAGTTTCACAGTAGTGAAGATCAGATCAGATAAGGGTACTGAATTTCTCAACAATGTTATAAGAGAATATTGTGAGCAAAATGGTGTTCTACATCAACTTGCTGCTGCTGGTACACCTCAGAAAAATAGGGTTGCTGAGAGAAGAAACATAACTTTAAAAGAAGCAGGAAGAACTATGATTTGTGAAGCATTATTACCTGAAAGGTATTGGGCTGAAGCAGTTAATACATCATGCTATACACAAAATAGAACCTCAGTGAACAAGGAGCTGCTGAAGACACCTTATGAGATTTGGAATGGATGGAAACCAAATATATCCTATTTCCATCAATTTGGAAGCAAATGTTTTATATTAAACCATAAGGAACAATTGAAGACATTCCAACCAAAATCAGAAGAAGGAATTTTCTTGGGATACTCTTCTGTCAGCAAGGCATTCAGGATACTGAACAAAAGGACACTAAAACATGAAGAAACCATACATGTTGTATTTGATGAACCCAAATTCATTGGAATGGAAGATGAAGCTTCAGAACCTGCTGAGAATCAACAAGTCATTGATCCAGAATGTGTTGATGTTTTAGAAAGGTTTAATGACTTAAAGGTTTCTGACTCTTCCCCTACTGAACACCCTACTGGTAACACTCATCGATGCAACAATCAAAGCGCTTCAAGGATCTCACGAACCCCTGTTGAAGAAACAAAGAGACCTACTTGATGATGATGTTCCTGAGAATCTATCTAACCAGAATCCACAATGGTTAAAGGATCGCCCTGCTGAGCATGTTATTGGCAATATACATCAAGGTGTAAGGACTAGAAGACAATTAGAAGCAATGTTTACATGCTTTCTATCTCAAATGGAACCTAAAGTTGTTGAAGAAGCAATTTCAGATCCGGATTGGATAATTGCTATGCAAGAAGAATTGAATGAATTTGAAAGAAATCAAGTTTGGACACTAGTGGAAAGGCCTAATCATACAAATATAATTAGCACAAAATGGGTATACAGAAACAAATTGGATGAATCTGGTACCATTGTAAGGAATAAGGCCAGACTAGTAGCAAAAGGCTATTTTCAAGCAGAATGAATAGATTGTGATGAAACATTTGCCCATGTTGCAAGATTGGAAGCAATTAGATTATTCTTGGCATATGCTGCTTATAAAAACTTCAAGGTATATCAAATGGATGTCAAAAGTGAATTCTTGAATGACATTCTGGAGGAGGAGGTCTATGTTCAGAAACCTCCTGGTTTTGAAGTTAAAGATCAAGAAGATAAAGTGTACAGACTCAATAAATCACTTTATGGTTTGAAACAAGCACCAAGAGCATGGTATGAGACCCTATCTCAATTCTTGGTGGACAATGGTTTTACCAAAGGTACCATTAACAAGACTCTTTTCAGAATCAGTGAAGGAGACAGCACCGTGCTGGTACAGATTTATGTTGATGACATAATATTTGGTTCAGAAAATGAATTACTTTGTGAAAAGTTTACTAATCTGATGAAAAGTAAATTCCAAATGAATATGATGGGAGAAATGAACTACTTTTAGGGTTTGCAAGTCAAACAGATGAAAGATGGAATCTTCATTAATCAAACCAACTACACCAAGGAGCTGCTGAAGAAGTTTGGTATGGAAAGCAGCACCAAGATATCAACTCCTATGAGTACAAACATTAGATTGGATGAAGATAAATAAGGCAAATATGTTGATCAGACTTTATACAGAAGGATGATAGGCAGTCTACTGTACCTTACTACTAGCAGACCTGATATATCTTTTGTTGTAGGTGTTTGTGCAAGATTTCAATCAAAACTTAAAGAAATTCATTTAGGTGCAGTCAAAAGAATTCTCAAGTATTTAAAAGAAACACTAGATGTGGGAATATGGTACTCAAAACATGGAAGTTTCAAAGTTATATCCTACTCAGATTCTGATTATGCTGGATGCAAAATTGATAGAAAAAGCACCACAGGAACTTGTCAGTTGATGGGAAATAGACTAGTTTCCTGGTTTAGCAAGAAACAGAATTCAATAACAACTTCCACTGCTGAAGCTGAATATATTGCTGCTGGAAGTTGCTGTGCACAAATACTGTGGTTAAGACAATAGTTAAGGGATTATGGAATTGAAGAAAGAGAAATTCCTATTATGTGTGACAACACAAGTGCAATTGCAATCACAGAAAATCCTGTTGTGCACTCAAGAACCAAACATATTGATGTGAGACATCATTTTATAAGAGATCATGTTGAAAAAAAGGATGTGGTGGTTCTTTACATCCTTACTGAAGATCAACTTGCTGACATTTTCACTAAACCATTGGACAGTGAAAGATTTGCTAAGTTAAGGATAGAACTTGGAATTATAAAAGTTGACTGATACAACTATGATCAGCAATGTACTGGAATTCACCAAGGGGGTTAGTCTTTGCTATGTTGGGTGAGCACACTTAGCAGATTAGTCATTGGTATCAACAATTCCATGTACTTATGTTTGGACAATTGAGCAAATGAAGTTGCCAAGGGGATTGGTCTTTGTCATGTTGGGTGAGCTCACTTGATAGATCAGTCATTGGTATTAAACTTCATCTTGTATTATCAGTTGAACAAAACAAGAGGAATTGATGATCAGCAGAGTAAATCTATCAAAAGTCATCGAGGCTTAGATGTCGCCAGGCTCGGGCCAAGTCTACTGATGATAAGGCTACTGATATATTCATTACAGTCAAACTTTACTAAATTCAAAAAGCAAAATAGTGGGATATTTATCTTACTTTATAACTGCGGTTACACAATCGAACGGTTACAATCCGTTATGAGTCTGTCATGGGACACGTGGCAAGATGACATTCACTCAAAATTTAATCGTGGTTAATGCTACAGTACGTGTCTGACAGTTTCCTACCCACTACTCTCTGCTTTATATACAGACATATACACAGAGGATACATACAACTCTCAGATTGCTATCTCTCTGAAATTATCTTGTGTGAACACAGATTCAAAATTTTTCTTCTTCATCTTTCTCATTTACAATGGCAAACAAGGATGATGTTCATATTGGCACCAACCAAGTGTAAGAGGTTATGTGACTGACTGTCACTCTACTGAACTAGCCATTAACATAGACGCGAAGAATCGACGGATTCTTTGGTGCGGAGAATGTTATCAATAGAAGACTGGAGAGAATATCATATGTCAATGTATTGGAATTCTGGAGGAATATTGTTATACATGAAGGAAGAGAGACCTTCACTACGACAGTTAATGGAAGGGAGATTGAAGTATCTTCAGATCTACTGAGAGAAGTATTTCATTTTGGACCTGGAAATAATGCTCCTACCAATCCAGAGGCAATGAACCTGCCCAAAGTGAAGTTTGTGGATGCAATAAAGACTGAGGAGTCAGTGACATCATCAGTAAGCATCAATGTGAGATATATTGGTTATAAATATAATCTGCTGAGCAAGCTTATAGCCAAGAATATCTTAGGATTTATTGGGAGTCTAGATACACTGTCTGGATCAAAGATAGACCCTCACCGATCATTATCTCAGAGAAGTTTAAAGTTTGATTGGGTTGGATTCTTTATATACTACATGAAGAAGGTGTTTCTTCAAGATAGAGATGGTGTAAGGAAGTCCAAAACCAAGCTCTTAGTTCTACTGATTCAGACATTGTTGAATCATTTTCAGGTACCTGATATTTAATCTGAAAAGATTAACAAATCCATATACAAGCCAGAAATTGCTACTCCTCTTCCTGGATTAGATGATAAAGAAGATGAAGATAAGGAGGCAACTGAAAGTGATAATGATAATGACAATGATGGTGGAAAAGAAGAAAGAACAAAACTGAGACATGATGTGCAACCCACCACATCAAAAAGAATCAAGAAGAAAAGAAAGTCTGTTGCTGAAATTTTGGAAGAGAAACATAAAGAAGCCAGCAGAAAGAGGAAGGCTACTGAGATTGAAACTGAGCAACTTTCCAAGAGGATGAAGGAAATTGCTAAGAAGAAGAAGCATGGAAAGGGGAAACAACTGAGGACTCTAGAGGCACAAAGAGAAGAAGAGGCTATTGAAGCTGAACCATTAACAACTACTAAGCCTACTGAGATTGAAAAGGTTGTCGTTGACCAACCTACTGGAGAATCACAGTAGACTGTTGTACCTGAGCCTACTGAAGAAGTTGTTGGATCCTCCTCAGAGAGGCTGTGAGAGCCGATCGCAACAAAGACAAGTTGTTGGTGAGCAACTTGTTGAAAAGCCACAAGAGACTCATCGATGCGCTCTCTTTGTGGTGATTGAAAACACTGTACAAGACCCTGCTGTTTCTGTAATAGTTCAGGGGGAAGAGCAATCTGTTGCTAACCCTTCTGATGAGCGTATGAGTCAGGGGGAACCCAATGTGGAATAGATGAAGGTAGTAGGCACTAATGTACAATCTGAGCAACCTACTGACCTATAGGCATCTGTTGAAGAAACACTGACTCTACTTGTTGAGAACTTTGGAGGTCAGCAAAGTGGACACACAGCTCCTAGAAAGCCAACAATGCCCTTTGAGAGGAAAGAGAAGAAGAAGAAAGAGGGGTATGTTGATCCAAAGCTCCAATTGGTGGCTGATTATTTTCAGTGGAAGTTTGAATTTTATAAGAGACAAAAACCAGTTGTTGAACCTATGACAGATTTTGAGGAGTGGGCTTTTGGAAAGTTAGGAGTGGAAAACCTGCTTGATCTGGTTGATACCTCATTGTTGGAAGCAAGATTGATGAATCTTATTGATGAGCAAAAGAAGGAAGCGGGTATCAAGTTCAGAGATCCTAGAGAAGAATCAGACAGTGATGCTCTTCATCATCTGATTCTGGTGATGATCATCCCTCTGGTCCAGGAGGAGTCAGTGGGACTGCAATTTCAAATAAACCAAGTATACAACAGTCCACTTATACTGGTAGGTCTGCTGAGGGCCAGCAGACTTGTCAAATGGAGGAAGATCTGGAGGATCTTACCATGGATGATCTGGAGGCACTAATCAATGAGGGTATCCACATTGGTGCAAATAGGCTGGTTGGTGTGTCTGATACTCTTTTTGTTGAAGAACCTATAGAACAAACTGAGGATCAGTAGAATGTAGATTTGGATGAAGAGAGAGTTACTGATCTTAGTGAATCTGATGTCAATTCTGAGGATTCAGTTCAATATCAAGACTGGATTGACACTGAGGGCACCTTATCCAAAACTGCCAATTTTCTACGAAGGATTGCTGATGTTAGAGGGTTTTAAGAAGAAAATATGGATGAATTCCCTGCAATTCTTGTACAGAGGGTGTTAATCACTGAGGAGCAAACAGAGATTGCACAGAGGTTGGACATGGTGATAGGATTTGAAGGATCACCATTACTTGTTGAGGAGGTTCAGGCTGCTGAGGATCAGACAACACTTGAACAAAGGTTAGAACCGGTGGTACAGGTTGCTGAGGTACAAACAGCACCTGGACAACGGTTGGAACAATCTATGGGATTGGAGTAAACCCCTGTTGTTGTTGTAGAACAGGCTGTTGTAGTGGAGCCTGCTGGAGGAAATGTCACTGAAGGGAATGATGGTCAGCAGACTGCTGTTATTGATGAGGATAAGCAGCTACTGGACTATGACTACAATGATGAAGAGTTTCAAGTGACTTAAGAAGAGCTTATTGATGATGAACCCCCACAGTCATTTGTACCACTCTTTGAGGAACCCGTCCTAGATCCTATTCTAGAGGAATTTCAAGGTCCTATCCCTACTGGAAGGGATACGAGCTAGGTCTTGGTTGTCAGCAGACAGAGGGCACAATATAATGAAGAAGAACCTGCTGATGGAGCTGCTGGACATATGGATGGAAGAATGGCTAGTGGGGTACCAGCACATGTCTTGGAGGAGTTGAGGGCTGTCAGGAGTGACATTACAAGTTTAAGAACTCAACTTGATAGGCAAGAGCAGAGGTTTGAAGACTTGATGAATTTAGTGGAGAATAGAGGAAGAACTACTGAAACCGTTGCTTCCAATATTACTTCAACTCAATATGCTCTGGCTGACCTTACCCAAGATATGAGAGGGATTAAACAAGGTAACACACTGAAGGACAAGTTTTTGAAAGATCAATTTGTCTCTATTCATCAAAAACTTGACAAACTTGCTGAGGCACCTAAGCCTGCTGTGGCTGAGCCTGCTGGAACACTTAACCTTGCTGGATTAGATCCTAAGTTTACTGAGAGGATCAATCTACTAGAGCAAACTATGCAAGAAAGGATTACTGCAGCTGACACTAGAATCGAAATTATAGAGGGACAACTAAGTAACTGTTATCACACAGAGAGTGTTCATGGCTTTCTTTGTCCCGTTTTGTTGATGATGTAAATAAGGGGAGAGAGCCAAGCAAAGCAGAGCAAAAGAGGCTGCCAGATCCTTGCAAAGAAAAGATGGGAAGTGACACAAATGCATATAGAGAGCCACACACTGGAAGGCTTCACCATCGATGATCTTTTCAAGGAGTACAAGAAACTATATTATAATAAGAGGAGATCTTATCATGACAAGGGCTTTCATGAAGAAATTTGAACTCCTTTTGGGTTTGAAGTTTTGGGAAGCAAGAGTCAAATCCATGAGATCCAAAGGTGGCGGAGGTGGAAGAGGTGGTAGAGGTGGAAGGAGTTTACCTACCACATCAGCAAAGGAATCACTGAATGAATGTAAAGAAGTATACATGCGCTTAAGCTTTAAAGTACATCAGATCAACCTTACTCTACCTGAGGCATGGAAATGGTGGAAAGAAGTGAATCCTCACATTGATTTCTCTCTTATTGAAAATGATTGGATGAGAGAAAAGGTTAGGGAAATAAGAGCTTATCATGAACAACAAGAGAATGAGAGACAAGAAAGAGAAAGAAGACACTAGATCAGCATACTTACATCTGCTTTACCTTTTGCTGAATCGAGCTTGTAATACTTCTAAACAAATTTATTATAATGAGAATTGACTATATTTGTTCTGTTTTACTTTTTAATCTTTTTGCTTTGCTGTAAGGAGGGTATTGGCAACATCACCAAAAAGGGGGGAAATTGTTGGACTTATTTTTAAGTTTTAGTGATGAGTGCCATACTACATGTTATAGAGCAAAGGCAAAAAGATGTCTAGATCAATTGTATAGGTTTATTAGAGTTTGATCTTTGTATAGGTTTGATCAAACAAACACTGTAAAAGGTCAGCTGACTTTCATGGGCAGACCTGTCTAGATCAGTAGGGTACCTGAGTCAGTAGACTAGTTTAGGAACCTGCTGAAGACTGAAGGCTGAGGGCTCAAACTCAATTATTGAAGGCTAAGGGATCAAACTTAGTAATTAAAGTCAAGGATATGGAATAAGAATTTAGGGAAGTCTGTGATGACCTAAACTGATTACATATACCTTGTGTACAAGGTCTAAGTTCCATAAGTTAAGTGGTGATTGGAACTTAGTTATAATCAAAATGGTGTAATGTAATTTCACAATAAAAAGTTAGATATTAGAGAAGTCAGCTGCAGTGTTTTATAAACACAGCATCTTGGATCAGCTGAATTATATATGCTTCAGCAAACTTACATTCACAGGAACCTGCTGATGTATATTTCGGATTATTCAAACGCTACATTGGAAGATTACAAAGAAAGGGACAACTAACAACCTCTGATTTTATCAAACAAATCAAGGGTTAAGAATAAATGGATGTTGGAAAGATTCAGACCTTTATCCAATGGATACAAGTCAAAGGGTGGACAGACTGTAAACTGTCAAAAAGCATTCTGACAAGTTTTAGTACTATGAACAGTGACAGAAAGCAAGTCAAGATGGGACATATCTGAAATGGCTATTTTTGAATTTCAAACATAAGTCACAAGGATTCCTACCTATAAATAGAAGACTCCTAATTCAGATACAAAGGATGATGAGTGATGAAAATTAAGGATCTATCTTGTGCATAAGAATTCAATCGATCAAACACCCTACTAACCCTACTGATCATAAAGCTATTGATCCAGAAAAACTCTTCAAGTGTATTCTGCCTTCAAGCTTCATTAAGTTTACACACTTGAAGACTTCAAGCTGCTGATCATTTCATCTGATCAAGCTGCTGAAAGCCGAATCATTTACTTGATTCAAACTTTCTTTTATAAGAAATCTACTGAAGACAGTGAAGCATGTTTGGGTGTCAAGGACTGTTGTTTGTGGTGGAGCTGGTGAAGAGGCAATCCAACCCTTCAAGGACCAGTGGAAGACTTTGGAGCAGCAATCCTAACTGTTCCAAGTGTTCAGTTTGTGAAGCCATAATTATTGGTGAAGGACAAGCAACTTAGGGATTTTTGTAACAGCTACATCAAAGATCTCTAGTGAATTACCTCCAACATCACATGAGAATAGTGGAGTACAGGATTACACCACCTGGAACCACTATAAAAATTGCCTACTTACTTTCTGCATTTATATTCTGCATATAGCATATCTAGCACATCAATCTACCGAACTAGCAACAGATTCACACACATACACTACTGATTATCTAATACTTGGTATCATATTTTGACAACAAGTAATAAGGCTTAATTTAAATATATTCCGCTGCAACAAATACAGTATAGTCAATAGTCGACCAAACTCACGAGTATCGGCCAGAGACTCTTGAGTGATCGTGAGATTGCTTGAAGTTCTTGAGTTTGTTAACTCCAAAAGTTGTAAGTGTTAAGTTTATTCACCCCCCCTCCCCCTTTAAACTTAACCAAACTCATGAACTTATGACCAAGTCTACTAATATTGACGACAGGCCTATTGCTGTCAGAAAGGGAAAGAGATCATGTACTGATCACCTTATTCATAATTATGTGTCCTATGATCACTTGTCACCTGGTTTTTCTATGTTTGCACAGGACTTGCATACTCACTCCATTCCTAAGAATATACAGGAAGCTCTTCAACATGACAGGTGAAAGGCTGATGTCAAAATGGAAATGACTGCTCTTCTTGACAACCATACTTGGGATCTCACCACTCTCCCACAAGGGAAGAAGATAGTCAACTGTAAATGGCTATTCAGCATCAAGTACAATGCTGATGGTACTATTGACAAGTACAAAGCTAGACTGGTTGCAAGGGGATTCACTCAAACATATGGACTTGACTACAAAGAGACATTTGCACCTGAGGCAAAACTAAACACAATCGGGGTGCTGATCTCCCTTGCTGTCCAACTTGACTGGCCACTTCACGAATTGGACATCAAGAATGCCTTCCTAAATGGTGACCTTACTGAGGAAGCCTATATGACTGTACCTCCTGGTTTCACCAACACTCACACCAAAGGGAAAGTTTGCAAACCGAGGAAATCTCTATATGTCCTGAAGCAGTCCCCAAGATCATTGTTTGGCAAACTTATTAACGTGGTTAAGGCTGCTGGATATCACCAGTGCAACTCAAATCACACCATGTTTATCAAAATAATCAATAAGAGAAGATCCATCCTTATTGTCTATGTGGATGATATCATCCTTACTGGTGATGACCCTGCTGAGATCCACAAATTGAAGACCCTACTGGCACAGGTCTTCCAAGTTAAAGATTTGGGCTAACTCAAGTACTTATTTGGCATGGAAATAACAAGAAACAACCAGGGTATCTCAGTCTCACAGAGAGGAAATATGTGATGGACCTGCTGAAGGAAACTGGCATGCTAGGGTGCAAACCAACTATCTCTCCAGTAGATCCCAGTAATCCACTAGTGCATGGTAATATTGCTATATGAAAGGAAAAATATCAGAGGATTATAGGAAAACTCATTTACCTCTCCTATACAAGACCGGATATTGCTTGTATGGGTCACCATGTCGGTCGATTCATGCACTTTGCCTCTTGAGCAACATTGGGATGCTGTTTCCAGAATACTGAGGTACTTAAAGTCAACTCCTGGCCAAGGCTTACATTTCACTAAGTCTCCTAAGAGATCAGTTAAGGTCTATACTGATGCTGACTGGGCTGGTTGCCACATAGACAGAAGGTTTACCACAAGCTATTGTTCATATGTATGGGGTAATCTTGCCACTTGGAGAAGCAAGAAACAACCTACTGTCTCTAGAAGCAGTGCTGAAGCTGAACTCAGGGCACTTGTTTTGGGCATCTGTGAAGCACTATGGCTGAAAAGAGTCTTTACTAAACTTCAGGAACCACCTCGGCAACCTATCATACTCTGCTGTGACAATAATTCAGCACTCTGCATGGCAAATGATCCTGTTCATCATGATAAGACAAAACATGCGGATATTGACAGACACATCCTTAAAGAGAAGCTTGATGCCCAGATCATTCAACTTCACTATGTTCCCTCAGCAGCCCAGAATGCTGATATGACATATGTTCAGTAGACTGAGTCGCAAACTTTGCTGTCTAGACATATACAACCCAGTTTGAGGGAGGGTGTGGGAATTATATTATTACTTTATTACCGTGTAATAAATTTTACTTGTACACATTATTTGTAACATGACATGTTAATTGTATTATATAAACAATTAATATGACATAAAGTAACTCTTATGACATAAAGTAACTCTAGTTTGTCCTATTATGTAATAGGAGTATCTAGCCGACCATAGCATTAAATACCCTACTAGGATCTCTCACCTTCAAGCTTGTATCTATTTATACTCTTTCATTTTATCATGAATAAACAAGTTGAGTTTACTCATGTATTATTGCTTTCTCAAACTCTCTTCAATAATGTCATCAACATAAATGAGAACATAAACACAATCCGATCCCCGGCGGTATACATACAGTGAAGTGTCGGCTTTAGAAGCAACAAACCCTTAAGATGAGAGAACAGAAGTAAAGCAAGAAAACAAAGTGTGTGGGGCCTAACAAAGCCCATAAAGACTACGCTTAAGCTGGTAAATGTAGTCAGGATAATCCGGATGTTGAAAACCTTGTGGCTGCTGCAGTTTCAGATAAATAACCATGAAGTAAGGGATTCTGAATATCTACCTGCTCAATACACCACTGGTAGGTACCCGCCAAAGTGGGGAGGAGCCGAATTGTGATAGGTTGCACAACTGGACTAAGCGTGTGATGATAATCAAGTGCTGCTGTCTGATGAAAACCTTTGGCCACAAGGCGAGCCTTGTAGTGCTCAATACACCCATCTACATGATGCTTAACACGATAAACCCATTTATTACCAATCAGATTCATATTAGAGGAATAAGGAACAAGTTCCCAAGTATCATTTTGAACCAAGGCATTGATCTCATCTCGCATGGCATCATGCCAAACTCGGTGTTTAACAAATTCTTGATGATAACAGTAGGCACGGTGAAGGATGATTCGGAGAGAAGAGCTTTCGGAAAAGGATATCGAACATAGTCATGATGGAGAGATTTAGGTTTGAGATAGTTAGTTTGAGAGCGGGTAACCATGTGGCGAGGAGGAGGTACGGGACCAGGAGGAGAATCCGAAGTTGATGTCGTGGATGGTGAGCTAAGGGCCCGAGATGTAGAAGATGGTGGAGCCGAATGAGAGGAAGCTCGGGTGGGGTAGGTTGGTCGGTGGCCGAAGGGGACATGTGGGCGAAAATGGCGGGGGAAGTAACGATGAGGAAAGGGAACAGAATGGACTCGAGAGTAACGGAAGTGCCCGAGGAGTATAAGGAAACGTTGTTCATCAAACACAAAGACACGGAGATACGGGAGGATTTGAGCGCGCCATAAGTGGTAATTGCAAAGTTAATATGATTAGATGGATAGTAGAGTAGGGGTGGAAGTTGGGAAGAGATGAGGAGGAGGAGAGGAAGTGTTGCCGACGGTAGTAGTGGCGGTGGACTCATGTTGTTGGGCCATGGAAGCGAGAAAAGGGGGGGAAAAACGTTACGTAAAAGATTTTGTGGTTTTTTTTTTTTGTGAACAGAGAGGAAGTATATTGCAGGAGAAGAAAGCCGGAAGAAAATGATGACGGAGAAGAGATGAGGGTTGGTTTGTTGGACGGAGAAGAAGGATATGGCTGGAAAAAAAATTACATAAAGAAGGAGATTAGGTTTTTTCTTTCTTTTTTCTTTTTTTTTTTTTTTTGACGGGGAAGGAGGAGATTAACGTGAGATGGAGATGAGATCAAAACTGAGCTCTGCTACCATATTGTTGTAAATAATCGGAAGATTTCATTCATTCAATATTGATACAGATACAAGTATTTATAATAGTCTATGACTTAGCCTACAAGTATTTCTTGGTACACGATAAATACAATTACAAATTCAATATTAAATACAATATTATTTATCTTTGACATTATCTTCAATACTCACAAGTCACAACAATTGTGTCACACAAATTGGCACAACACAATTTTGCATGCACCATTGATCATAATGCCGTATGGAGTCTCTCATAATCAATCGTGTAAAAGTATATTGTGGTTCAATCGTTGTGGCATTAGCTTTCTCGTTTTCTAAACTTCATAGTTCTTAGTTATTCATCTTGTTTAGTAGACTCTTACTAATCCAAATTTATGTATTTTTCTTATCTTTTCTTTTGGCCTACAGATGGGAAATAGGTGGGAATATTTCAGAGTAAGTTAGGCCTCACAAGTATAAGGATGTTGCTTCAGGAATTCGATCCTTCGATTCCTGTAGCTATTTCTGCAACTGGACCACGTTGTACACAGAATGCGATAATGATGATGATTGTAGATCTCCATGCCACTATGAGGACGGATGCGTCTTGCTCTCTTCCGACGATAACCCTTGAGATTACGGAGGAAGTTCTACTATAAAGAATATCTCTGCATACATTCAATTAAAACACGATGCGTGACATGAATTCTGAAGTAATGTGTTACGTGTTTGAGGACACTTTCGTGTCTTGTTGTGATTGGATGAATAAGAATATTCTTATCGACGACGGCCCACTACGAGACCGCTATAACTTTTACCTTAAAATAATAATAATTATTTACGGTAGTGTCGATCACATCTATCTATTGTAATGTGAGTTTGATATTTATAAAATTGGCATTTTGTTATTGCTGTTTTCCTTCATACGAAGACAAAGATATATAAATGGGTCATCGACTCATCGTTAATAAAGACTACTGGGTCGATCTACTTGAGATATAATACTTAGTGTAAATTTCGACTTTATAGGGGTCGAACGTTGTTTTCAACTACTCAAGAGTCGAATTTTGTGCAAAAATTCGATTCTAGAAAGATCGAATTTCGTTGTTATGGTACCGCAACGATAGATTAAATATGATTTCATTAACGGTGTTGATATAAATGTCCCTATCCATTGTGGGCAAGTGCAATATAATATGCAATAAAAGTAATGTTTATAGTGATAAATTAATATGGTGGTATTTATTTATTATGAATAAATATAATACAATATATCAATTATGTTGTTTATATATATATATATATATATATATATATATATATATATATATATATATATATATATATATATTATATATGTATGAGTTGAAATATATATGTATATATGATATACATGTACTTTGTGAATTAATTAATCATAGAATTATATTAGTTAATTGATAATATTCCGGAAGTCAATTAAAGGCTACATGGGGCGCAAGTTATTGTGTATATGATACACATGGATTTTGTAAATTAATTAATAGTATTATCATATATTAATATTAGATATTAATGTGTATAGATTTGCACACATGTATAAATTGATTTATGGTAATACATTAAAGATATATTCAATATTAGATATTGACAATATATATCTTGAAAATATTTAATATAAGATATTAGATATTAATGAGATAAATCAATCAAAAATATTTTTCTTATTATACTAGTAAAATGTTTTCTTTCTCCCCAATCTACTAGGTGTCGCCATATACACTATAAATATAGTGTGGGTGTCAAGCTCTTTTGTATAAATCACAATTAGAAGAGTTCTAATTTACTAGAAAAATTGAGAGCTTCTTAGAGAGAGTTTTGAGAAAGAGAAAATGTCGGTCTAGCAACCGAGTTTTTCTAGTAGCAATCCAATGGTAGATTCCGGCGGGTTGTTCGATCAACGGTACAGGCCGAACACTTGAGCGGCTTCGTACAGAAACTACAACCGTAGACAAAGCGACGATCTATTTTAGATCATCCAAGGTATTCTCTTAGTCTATTTCTTTTACGTTTGTTGCTTAAACAAAATCGATCCTGGTTGGAAAAGGAAATAAATTTTAAATTACGTTATGCGTTCGCGTATTTCTAACGAGTGGTATCGAGAGCGAACTTGAGTATAAAAAAGAAGCATTAGTAAATTGCGTGGTAATTAAATATATGCATGATTTAAATTCACGAAAATAGAAACAAAAATAACAAAAAAAAGGGCGTTCGGGTAAAAAGGGCGGTTTCCGGCGTCGGCCGGTTATGCGTGGTGGACTCGATTTCGCGATTTTGTTGTTTTGTGAATTTTAATGGTACATTGATATCTCTTTGTTTAATTAATGTTGTGTGGTTAACAATTGGTTCAAATAGTTTGGGCCATTGGAATGCCACATTGCACTATAGTACATTTGGGTTGGTTTATGATCCACAATTGTAGACCTATGAATAACCTAGGCCTTTCCAAATTTTGTTTGGAATAAGTCTAGGCTATTTTCAAAATATTTGATTTCGGAAATGGCCCAGGCTTAGGCCCTTTTGGTTTTAGAAACCAAAGGCATCCCTTTTGATTAGGAATCAAAAGAAAGAAACAAAAGAGACTTAATTTTAATTTTAATTTACTTTGGAATAGTTCTATTTGATTAAAATTAAATTAGAAATTGTTTTGAAATTAATCGTTAATTTTATTTCGATTAAAATCATTAATTAATTAATGTTAATTAGTTAATTGATTAGATGAAATTATTTAATTGATTAAACGTTAATCAATTAAATAAGACGCAAGTTGGTAAATTTATATTTTATCTTTTTCATAAGATTTTATTACATGGATTAGATATAGTAGATATGATATGATTATATGGACCCCGATTGATCATGGACTCGACCAATAGGATAGAAGTGAATGATTTAATCTTTCTGTTGGTTTTAAATTTTGTCCTTGGCCATTATGAAGGACGCGACCTAGTTTATTTTCTGCATTTATCACATTCCTGTTAGCTCCCCCCCATGTGTTGCGGGTGTATTTATTTTATTAAATAGATTTTTTTGTAGCAAGAATGGAGCAGAAGACGAAGGCAAAAGAAAGACGACATAGAGATCTCACTGGCAATTGCAGCTACCCTTAGATTGTAACTTGCGGTTTCGTTAGTTTTTATTCAAAACAACACTTAGGAAAAGTCCATGATCATACCGGTTACTTTACGCATTTATTTATTTTGTGCATGTATTTATTTTACGATAAGATGGATGCATGACTGGGCACGATCTAGATGAATGTGTAGGGTGCATGTCTACAGAGATAGATATGTAATGATGAGACCAACTAAAAATTAATTAAATACTCTCACTTCATCAAAAATTAAGTCGGAATTGTCTCCCAATATTATAATTGTAACGCCCTGTTCCAGGACACCGAGTCCTTATCCGGAAAGAGCGCTCGGCACAAATATTATCAAATAAAATTCAATAATATATGCAAGCTTTACGTCACACATCAAAACTAAAACGACGCGGAAGATAAAACGACTCGGGAAAAACAAAAGATTGAACACACGGTTTTCAATGCTGTAAATCTAAATCCAATAAAGAGAACTAAAACAACCAACGTTAAATCCAAAAGAATTCAAACGGAACTAATCCAAAAGAACGACAACATTTTTGAACTTAAATCAACAACATTATTGAAAGAATCAAAACTAAAAGAACTGAGTCTTCAAAAGCTCCGTCTCACACGTCCTCGTCAAAGAACTCATCAATATTAGCAACCTGTTCATCTTCTTTGGGGAAAGAGAAAGACAAACACAAAGTAACGGGGTAAGTACATAAGTACTTAGTAACGCGTACAAGATCGCATAACGTCGGTTTCATAAAGAAATAAAAGCAACGCCGTCTTTTATTAATTCATTCCGTTATTAACCCTAGCTAACTATCACATTATGTTCATAGCATAACTTGAGGTTCCAAAGGTATCTAGCTTAGCTCAAGTTTGTTAAATCATGAATAACAAGGGCACTACGCCTAGTAATAGGATGTACTAGGTGATGTATGATAAAAATATAACCATATTATATGACTTTTTATATCGTATTTACGATAATATCGTATAAATTCTATAAAAATATATCTAAAAACACATAAAAATCGAAATCGTTATAAATAGATATTATCATTATAATTTTAGTAAAACTTATAGTTTTTATGATCAAAATTACTGTGGCTCGTGTTTTTGACTGTTTCAGGGTACGTGTGATGGAAAACTAAAGGATTAAAACCGAAACAGTAAGAAACGGAAGAAAGATATTTTTCAAGATCCGGGCCGAACCGAAAAAACCCGCCCGAGCCGAATCTCTCGCCACCAAAGACATGGGATCGCCAGGGAGAGAATCTCCATCAGAGCACCGCCCGCGCTGTACTACACCGCCCGCGCCCGCCTTGTGATGCACTCTATAAATACTCCTCATTTGCAGCCTGATGGAGTTGTACCAATATATATATATATATATATATATCACGTCTATATATATATATATATTATCTTAATCTAGTTTGTAGTTTTGTAAATACCGTAAACGACACTCTGTCGAAATAATAATGTAGTATAAGTATCGTTTTAATACTTAGAAGGTTTATCAAGGCTCGTTGTTGCTAAAGGAGTTGCTATTTCCGGAGAATACGGCTCGATACTACAATTGTAATCAAGTTACTTTTAATGTATTTATGTTTGTTTGTTGTTATTAGTATCTATATATTAGTTATAATGATATTAGGCTAACTCTATATCTAGCCAAGATATGAAATTGAATTAGTTTATCTTTTTAGGAAATAGATGATGACTATGTTAAAATTGAATTAAAATCGATTATAATGAATCTTTTTCTATCTTGCAACGTATTGATAATATTCGGATTGACGTAATTAACCAAGATGAATCGCAACATATAACCTAATGATGAACTGACCAGAGAAGTTAGGATATGAGATAAAGGATAGAAAAACCGGAGGTAAAATTGGCGAGTGAAAGCGTGACAACGGAATCCGATTTCCTACCCGAAGCGATTTGTCTTGGGAAAGATGAATCTTATTAAATTTGTGTTCAAGATCATAATAATGTTAAAATCAATGGTTTAATTGAAACTAACACCGGAAAGTTAAATCGATCCGCCTGACAACCGGAGCCTTTTGAATAACATCGGCCGTCTGACAAACGGAATAACCTCTTTTATCCGGGGTAGATTTGTACTGCAATTGCTCGCACTAACCGAGATTAGCATGGGGCGCTTGTGGAGATTGAATCGTTGACAATTTGACATATGACAATTTCATACGCTCGTGTGAGGAGGAGTTGTCTAGCTTAGAATACACCGATTCACATATAATTGATTCACCTTAAATTAAGGAAAGATCGAGCACATCTATTTCTACTAAAAAGAGATACTGATTCAGTGACATATTCTTGGCTAGTTTCTAATAATATTACTAGTATTTATATCTTATATATTGTATTGGTACCTATATATATTTATATCTATATATATATTTGTATTTCTATATGCTTATATATATATTTTTGTATCTATATATATCTGTTTTAGTTTTATGCATTTATTTATTGTTTTAAGGTTACTAAATAGAAAAAGAAAAATTGCGACTTAGATTGAGTTAATAATAGCTTCTTGGTGTTTAGACACACTCTGAATTACCATACGTTTCCCTGAGGATTCGACACCTGACTCACCATACTAGCACTACAGTTTGACCCGATACACTGTCGGTTAAGGACTGGAATAGCACTAGAAAAGGCCACATCAGCTTTTTGGCGCCGTTGCCGGGGACACGATGCTAATTCATTGTGTTCGAATGGTTTCTACTTGTATTAGCTCAAAATTATCGAGGATAAGTCAACACTCTTCTTATCACATTTCTTTTTATTTTTCGTTGGTACTTACCTTGTAGGTAAGTTATCAATCTTTTTACTTCTGTCTTTATCAAGTTATTTTCTGTTTTCGATAGTTGATGACCGTGGCGGTAAGGCCCCACTCACTCCTTATAAGCCCGACATAAATACTTACGAAAGGCGCTTAAGAGTAGAGAGTAAACGTGGTCATACTAGTCGGAAATCCCGACGTATCATCATCAAATCGAGAAACAAGAATGGTTTGAAATCGGTGATGAAACACTGAACAAGGGATTGTACATGCCCAAGGACATGGACAAAACCTTAATCGAAATCCACCAATACCAAATAATCAAAATCCTAATGATAGAAATAATCAAAACCGAACCGAATAAATAATCATAATAATCCTAACCTACCAAACCCGAGACCTATCTGTGATCAGACCGTGAGAAGAAATCAGACTAATAATCCAATTCTTTTACCTAATGAATGAGCAAATAATTTCGAAATAAAATCTCATCTTTTTGGTTTAATTGACACAAGAGCCCAATTTCTAGGAGAAGATGATGAGGATCCACATCATCATCTCTATCTTTTCGAAGAATTGTGTAATACAGCCAAAAGTCAAGGTGCTCATCGTGAATTAACAAGGATGTCTATGTTTCCTTTTTCTTTAAAAGGAAGAGCACGAGATTGGTTTATGTCACTCCCACATCATTCGTTGACAAGTTGGGAGGAGATTCAAACCGAGTTCTTAAAGCGATATTTTACTCCCGGTAGAAATTTGGAGTTAAAGGTCGGGTTGCTAACTTTAGACAAGGATCTCAAGAAACGCTTAGGAATGCTTGGGAGAGATTTAAGAAACTATTAAGAGCTTGTCCCGATCATGGTTATTCCTTAGATATGCAAATCCAACTTTTCTCGTCAGTGAATCGAGGAAAGACTCACGTGCGCACGTTGATCATGCATGTGGTGGTTCTTTAATGATGAGTGAAGCCCAATTAGTTTACGATGTCATAGAAAAGATTTCCAAAAATAACAGAATGTGGGAAACCGGTTCTAGCACAAGAAAAGTAGCATTTACAGGAGAATGTACATCGAATACGGAAGTTCTAGCACACTTGGAGAATTTAAGTAGGAAATTTGATGGCTTACAAACCAGTAAGAATGCTAACTTGGAAAATAATTTAACAAATGACTACTCAAATCATGATAATGTGTCATTAGGGAAAGAAGAACCAGAAGGATATTCAAGAGAGGAGGTGAGTTTTTTACAACAGCATAAGAATTTGAACAACGCGTATTCAAACTCGTTTAGTGCTATTAGAAGAGATCACCCTACTTATCGTTGGTCCGAAAACCCTAGTAAGCAAGGACAACCACCGTATCCGGGCCAATATAAGAATTCATATAGTAATCAAGTTTATCAAGGAGATACCGCGAATCGAACCTACAATCATTATCTAGATCGTATCCACAACATACTACTCAAAGTATACCAGTCACTCAAAGTTCAACTCAACTTTGAAGGAGTTGATAAATGGGAGAAATTAATGGAAAATATGATGGGTGTAGTTTCTACTCAAGCTAAAAATGTAGAAACTATGATAACTTCTATAGGACAATCACTAAGGATATGAGTACGTTGAAAACATCCATGAGTGGACATGATACCGAAATGAGAACTATAGAAGCATCAATAAGGAATATGGAAGATCATTTGAGTAGAGAAGAGAACGTAAAAACACTGTAGACCTCCAGAGGATTGCCAAGTAATACCGAAAGAAACCGAGAGAGGTAAATGTCGTTATTACGAGAAGTAGAAAACTTTGTGGAGATACTGGAACAGAAAACTCAGGAGATAATGAAGTAGAGAATGATTTAAATGGAAAAATTGAGACAAATATGGAAACCTCAGTTGAACTTGAATTTACTAATGAAGAAGAGGAAATTATTGAAGATTTCTTAAGACAAAATAGTAAAGTTGAACCTGAAAGCAAGAATGAGGACTGGGTTAAATCCCCTCGTATTCTAAAAGATCCAACGGATAAAGACCTGAGAACCTTATTTAAGGAACATGTTAGAGAAAACAATGCTGAAGAAAAGAAGGAAGATTTGCCAATAACCGAAAAAGGGAAAATCGATACAGAAGATGTTTCAAAGAGAAGATCGTATGAGAATGAAACATGGCGGACAAGTAATGATCAAAGATTTAAGAAAAAAGGAAAAGAGGGTATAACTTCAGAACCAAAGGTTATAGATTTGGAATCTTTACCTTACCCACCAAAGGATCAAATTAGAAAGATAAAAACTGATAAGAAGTATGCTCGGTTCCTTGATACTTTTCGTCATATTCATGTCAATATCCCATTATCGGCCCTAATCAACATGCCTACCTATGGAAAGTTTCTTAAAGATATCCTATCAAACAAAAAACGGTTAGAAGAATATGAGAATATACGCCTTAATGAAGAATGCTCTGCAATACTCCAACATAAGTTGCCTCCTAAACTTAAAGATCCTGGTAGTTTTACAATCCCTTGTGAGATTGGAGGATTTCTGTTTAAGAAAGTACTATGTGATCTTGGAGCAAGTATAAATCTCATGTCTTATGAGGATTATAAGAAACTAGGCATAGGAGAGCTTACAAATACTGAAATGACCCTTCAGATGGCAAATAGATCGATTAAACATCCTAAGGGAGTCATCGAGGACATGTTGGTTAAAGTAGACAAATTTTACTTTCCAGTAGATTTTGTAATAATGGAAATGGAAGAAGGATATTCAGCGCCAATTATTCTAGGTCGTCCATTTCTAGCAACAGGAAGAACATTAGTCGATGTTCAAAAAGGAGAACTGATATTAAGAGTTAACGAAGATGAAGTTTCCTTCAATATCTTCAAAGCTATGAACCATCCATACAAATCACCAGAATCGTGTTCTTTTATAGATGAGATATCTACACTCTGTGATGGTCAATTGCAAGCTTATGAAGATAAGCTAGAGGAATGTTTAGCATTATCTATCTATAAAGAAGATGAAAATGATACTGAAATGAAAGAAGTGATCCTTTATCTTGATAAGGGGCTGTTTTCTAAACATCCATGGCATAAGTATTTGGAATTAGAACTAGAAGGACCAGTTCTAAAACCTTCAGTAGAAGATCCACCAAGGAATCTGGAGTTGAAACCACTTCCTACAAATCTGAAATATGCTTTTCTTGAAACTGATAATCTACTACCGATTATTATTTCATCAACCTTAACTAATGAACAAGAAGATCAATTACTTAGAATGTTAAGAAATCATAAGAAAGCATTTGGATGGACAGTGGCAGATATTCAAGGAATTAGCCCTGAGATATGCGTTCATAAGATCATCCTAAATGAGGGAGCTAAACCTTGTATTCAGCCACAACGCCGCCTCAACCCAAATTTACAAACCATTGTTAAGAAAGAGGTTATTAAGCTATTAGAAATGGGGATAATCTTTCCCATATCGAGATAGTGAATGGGTGAGTCCAAATTTCAAGTAGTACCAAAGAAAGGAGGTTTCACAAGAAAAGAAAATGATAAAAATGAATGGATTCCGACAAGGAAATTACAGGATATCGAATGTGTATTGATTTTAGAAAACTGAATGAACATACTAAGAAAGATCATCATCCACTTCCATTCATCATACAAATGTTGGAACGATTAAGTGGACATAAATATTACTGTTTCTTAGATGGTTATTCAGGATATTTACAGATATTCATTGCAAGTAGGAGATAGAGAAAAACTACTTTCACTTGTCCGTATGGAACTTTTGCTTATAAACGAATGCCATTTGGTTTATGTAATGCACCAGCTACATTTCAGCGATGTATGATGGCAATATTTTCTGACATGGTCGAGAAATTCTTAGAAATCTTTATGGATGACTTTAGTGTTTATGGAGATTCTTTCGATGAATGTTTATCACACTTAGAACGAGTGTTACAACGTTTGTGAAGATACCAATTTAGTATTAAACGGGAAAAATGTCACTTAATGGTATCGGAAGGAATTGTTCTAGGTCATAGAATCTCTGAAGTAGGTATCAAGTAGATAAAGCTAAAGTCGAAGTAATTGAAAAGTTACCTCCACCACCAATTTAAGAACTTTGAGAGGATTTCTCGGACATCTTTGGATTTTATAGGAGATTTATTGCAGATTTCTCAAAACTAGCAAAGCCTCTAAGTCATTTTCTTGAAAAAGAGGTACCATTTAATTGATGACAAATGTATGGAAGCATTTCAGACCCTAAAAGCGAAGTTGACTATTGCACCTGTACTGGTGGCACCAGATTGGGATTTACCATTTGAAATAATGTGTGATGCAAGTGATTTAGCTGTAGGAGCTGTCTTAGGTCAACGATATAACAAAGTACTCAAGGCGATCTACTATGCATCTCACACTCTAAACGCAGCTCAACTCAATTATGCAACTACAGAGAAAAGAACCGTTATTGTAATTTTTGCCTTAGAAAGTTTTAGATCGTATATTTTCGGATCTAAGGTTATTATTTATACGAGACCATTCGACCTTGAAGTATCTCATTAAGTAAGAAAGATGCTAAACCACGACTTCTTAGATGGATTACATTAATTCAAGAATTTGATATAGAAATCAAGGATAAAAAAGAAGTGAAAATGTAGTAGCGAGATCATCTAAGTAGAATGGAAAATGATGAAGGAAGAGGAAATGAAATACGAGATTCATTTCCGATGAACAACTTTTAGGATAGATACTCCTTAACCATGCAATTATTAAAAGATAAAATACCATTAAAAGAAAATTCACCATGGTTTGGGAATATCATTAACTATCTTACACACAGAATTACGTCCCGTCTCATTGGACTTGGCGTGAGAAAAAAAGAAATTCTTTTACGACTTAAAGTTTTACTATTGGGAGAAACTGGATCTTTTCCGAAGATGCTCGGATGGAATAATCGTAAAATGTATTCCTGATAGTGAGATTTTAAGTGTTTTATCGTTTTGTCATGATCGTGAGGCGAGGTCATCATGGAGGATGGAAAACTGCTTTTATAGTTTTACAATGTGGTTTTTATTGGCCTACACTATATAAAGATGCGTATAAATATGTAAAATCTTGTAAATCATGTCAAAAATGGGGAAATATATCGAAAAAACATGAAATGCCTATGCAACCAATTTTAGAATGTGAATTATTTGATGTATGGGGTATAGATTTCATGGGACCTTTCCCTATATCATTTGGAAAAAGATTTATTCTTGTAATGGTTGATTATGTCTCAAAATGGGTAGAAAGTCAAGCTCTTCCCACTAACGATACCAAGGTTGTGCTAAGGTTCCTTAAAAGAATATATTTACAAGATATGGAACTCCGAGGGCTATCATTAGTGATAGAGGTTCACATTTTTGCAACCGACCATTTACTAAGATAATTGAGAAATATGGTGTAACTCATAAGCTAGGAACACCCTATCATCCGCAAACTAGTGGACAAGTAGAGGTGTCTAATAGAGAAATTAAAAGAATCGTGGAGAAAACAGTGGACTCAAATCGTAGAAATCAAGCGAAAGACTAGATGATGCATTATGGGCATATAGAATGACCTTTAAAACACCAATTGGTTGTTCTCCTTATAAATTAGTTTTTGGTAAATCTTGTCATCTCCCTGTTGAATTAGAACACCGAGCTTTGTGGGCTATTAAATTCCTAAATTTTGATCCTAAAGTCATTGGTGATCATAGATTACTTGATTAATGTAATCGGAGGAGTTTCGACTGATTCTTATGAAAATGCTCGAATCTACAAGGAACGCACGAAAGCTTTCCATGATAAGAAAATCTATAATCGTGAGTTCCATGTAGGTGATCGAGTACTTTTGTACAATTCACGTTTAAAGTTGTTTCCAGGAAAACTTAAATCTAGATGGACAGGTCCCTACGATGTAACTAAAGTCTATAAGTCTGGAGCTGTTGAACTAACTGATGGAAAAACAACTTTTATAGCCAATGGCCACAGGGTAAAATTATTCGTGGAAACTGAAGGGATACCTCAAACAGAAGAAATATTATTGCTTAACGACCCTCCAACGGATTAAGGAAGCAGGAATTCTAAACTCAACCGATTACGGGTACTATCTTTCTAAATTCACTTTTTAATATGCAATTTAAGTAGTTTCGTCTTTTACCGGGTAGACGTAAAAGAACTGGAATGCCTTTCATAGATAGAATAGAAGTTTTTATTTTGCTTTTAAAATTAGGTTTAGATAAAGATGTTGCCTTTAGAATAGAAGCCTTAGTTTCTAACTTGAACAAGGAACTGATACGCGAAATCAGAGAAAGAGATCTTTGTAATGGAAATTCAAGAAGTGCTATAAAGAGAAGGGCAAGATTTCTAAAGAGATGTAGAATTTGTGGCAAAAGTGAACATAATGGAAAATGTGGGGACAGCACAACCAAATCCCAGGATGAATGTTTGAATGTAATTAAGATGGGAACGACTAGGTGGTTATCCGAAAATCCCGATGGACAACAAAGAGAGAATTCAAACGCATCATTTCTAGGAATTAGGTTGATAGACCGTTATTATAGAAATCTCGAAGATTTAAGGATGATAGGTGTAGAATTAGATTAAATTTTTATTTTTATTTTATTTGCAAAAATGTCATAAAAATTTTATGATAAACTTATTATTATATCATATATGGTTTATATGATAGAATTAAAATTTATCATACCAAAAATATTTTCTTTAAAAAGCTTTTATAAAAAAAAATCGTAATAATTTTATGATTTTATAAAAAAAAAATTTGATGCAATCTAAATTATTACACAAAAAAAAAAATTTATGAAAGGAGAATCGAGTAATTACTAACAATTCGAGTCGATAGGAGTTCGATTCGATTCGTTAGCTATATAACCTAAAAATATCACACTTTCATCTTCATCTTCCTCATTTCTTCCACCAACAAAAAAGCCGACCCCCACCCCTTTTCCCCTCTTCAAAAATTTCATCACTTTTCACTAAATTTTCTATCCCAAATTACTTAATTAATCATCTTCTCTTCCATTCCACTCCACAAATTCATCAGCATTGCATAAAAGGATAGATTTTTTTTCAAGCAAAGCTCCTCTCTTTTCTTAACATTTCGGCGGCAACACCATCTATTCCGGCAACTACCTACTCTTTCTAGTTCTCTACGGTAACTATATATATGTATATCAATCATTTTAATTTTTATCAAGCTTAGTTTTTAATTTTAATTTTATTTTTTTCCTATAATTTGGTCTAAGTACTTGTTTGTGTTTGTTGTTTGTTGTTGTTTTTGTTGTTATTTTGTCATACCAATATCGTAGATGGCCTCATCATCTAGGAGAAGCTTTAAGAAAAGAAAACCAGATAACCCTGTAGTAGTACCAGTTCATGAACCGCGACCCTTAACTGAACTTGATGAAGCCGTTTCTTTTGAAAAAACCGCTAGTATTGAAGCTAAAAATGCCTATGATGGATTTTTCAGTAAGTGCGGGGTCACTTTAGAACGTGGTATGGATTTTGACTGTTTGGGAGAAGAAGTGAAAAAAATCTTCCAAGATAGGGAAAGGATGGAAATTGTGATGGAACGCACTAGTAACATAAATGTCACAGTGGTAGCCGAATTTTATTCTGTTTTATCTACTTATGATAGGGCTACTCTTGATGATCTAGAAAGTATCCCTCTTAGGACGGTTAATGTCTCCTTCAATCATGTCATGATAAATTCTATTTATGGGTTACCTGAGATACTTGAAGATGATGATTATCGATTGCTTGGAATTTAGACACTGCGCAGTAGACTACTAGCTAAATCATTTGAAGCTCAGGCTGCCTTTGATCCCACAGCAGTTTGGAAGGATAATAGGTTTCCTTATGGACAGTGTATAAGGGACATCAAGGCTATCAAGCAATTTATAGGATATAATGTTAATCCTTCGACTGATCTCTATGCTTATGGTCGTGAGGATGTTGTTTTGGCCTGGGCTATGGTGCATGACATTCCAATAAATCTAGGGAAGTTAATTTTTACCAAGGCATGTGATTTCGTTAAGAATAGAACTCGAGGAGGATGTCTGCTGTTCCCTAGTCTTATTTCTGCCTTGTGTGATCTTCATGAAGTACCAGTACTACCCTCAGATAGGATTATGTCGCCTTATGCTCCACTTATTGGCCAGAAACTAACTGCCTTGCCTGCTGGTAGAATCAACTACAATAATCCTAACCGCCAGCAACATCAACAACCACCACATCCATCTCCTATTCATACATCTCGAGTTCCTAGGCAATCCCCTCAGCCGCATCCACTTCAGGGCCAGAATAGCCAGATAGAGGCTATGTTTCAGCATATGATTCAAACTCAGGCTAGAACTGATGCTAATATAGCCTTAGCTTGTGAACAGAATAGGAAGTGGGCTGAAGATCTTAGGATTGGCCAAAGAGGACACAGAGCTTTCATCAGTGATATAGATCCCATATATGCAGAGATTTCTGCTCGTTACCCTCAGAGTCAGCCTGACCCATATACTATGCCAGATTGGATTCCACATGTCCCACCACCGCTTTATTCCAGACTATATGCCGTCATCCAGCAGGACGAGGTAGTATGTTTACTGAGTTCGTTTGATGCATCCATGGGCATGGGAGGAGTAACTTCAGAGCGATGTGACAAAGAGGTCTCGGCTCGTTTGGATTGGAAGGTTCGGTGACGATGACGACGAGGCAAACTCGAGCTACATTTCAAGCTTCTACGTCGGTGGATCCACAACAGCTTAACTATGATTTTAGTACGACTCGATCTCTCGGGCTGATTTTACTTCTAGTATGTTTGGATCTTTTTCAGCTCATTTTGACTCATCTTATGACGAAGATGAGGATTACGATGGAGATGAGTAGTTAAGTAAACTTTTCCTATTTTACGATGTATGACGATATACTTTGGTTTGATTTTTATTTTAGACGATTTGATGTACTCTGTGGTTAGTACAATACACAGTTTTACGTTTTTACGTTGTTTCTGTATTATTAGAATTTTTCACCCCTGTTTTAGATAAAATTACATGTATTCACACTGAATTAACCTGATAAAACATCCTGAAATGCAAAAATCTGTGACCGAGCACTGTAGCACCGGCCCGCACCGGTACTACACCGGCCCGCGCCAGCCTGGTGTTCTACCGACCTCATTCAGGTTGTTTCTTATCTATTTCTGGCACTTCTATAAAAGGAAACAGAGAGCTCACTCCTCAAATTGCCAATTCACCTCTTAAGTCTCTCGTTTTCTTATTTATTCCGTATAAAATGTCCGATCATTCATCAGTTAACAGTTATTCTCCTCCGCATACCCCAAACTCCATACTCCCTAATTCGCATTATCCGTTTTTCCACCCCATCCCTTACAATTATATGAATGAAGCAAATCCAAACCCTTTTTTGAGTAATTTCAACCAATCACCGGTGCTGGTTGAAAGAGGTCTAAATTTTAGAAAAATGGATAATTGGGCATTCATAAGAATGGAAGCAGATGGGTGGGACTATTTTTATCGTATGCCCAGAGGAAGAATTAATGTTACAATGGTAAGAGAGTTTTACTCAAGACTTGCAGAGGCTAGTACTCTGAAGTCGATTCTGATCTGTTACCATTAAAGGTACTGTTGTTCCTTTTACTTCTACCATAATCAATCAAAATTTTCATATACCACCACTCCAAACATCACCTTCTAGTCATTATGAGTATCAGTGGAGACTTGATACCGCTAAAGGATTTATTAACAAATGTTCGGAATCTTATCAAGTTTTATTCCAACATTATAATAGGGATAGAGATGTCTCCACTGCCGCTTTACTTCCCCATTTAAGAACCTGGAAACGTTTCATCAATTCACGAGTTTATCCAACTGATGATTTCTCGGAAATCAGTGATGATGATTTCTCGGAAATCAGTGATGATGAATTGTTACTATTGTATGCTATAACGAGCGGGGCTGTTATAGATTGGGGAATATTGATTCGAAAGCATCTCGTTAGTTTTGCATTTGGAAGCGACCGATCCGTCGACCTATGCCTTTTGCATGGTGATTTCCGAATAAAGTGTTCGTTTGGCTAGGTACCGGAAAGAGCGACGATGAGTACTTTCCAGCTCGCCTTCCTCAGGTAGGTCCTACTACCAGTCGATATTCCGGGAGGATCTTCAAGTGGAGAAAATTAGATAGTTATGATAGTTGTAAGGAATATCAAAGGTAATAATAATAGTAGAATAACTTAACTTAGAATAAATTAGTTTAATCATAACTTAGATTAACTTTGTTTTAGTTTTTTTTTTTTAGTTTATAGTAGTATTTAGTAGTTAACTTGTACTTTTTAATATTGTAATATATTTGTTTGTGTTAATGTTTTTTTATTATGCTATAAACGCTAATCTATATGACACTTAACAATATTCACCCGTTAAAAAAATTTATTTTAATTCCTAAACCAACTTTTTACTACTCATTACACATCGAGACGATGTCAATTCGTAAGTGGGGAGTAGAGATTGGTTAGTAAATAAAATAAATTTAATATATCAAATACTGATGCACTTAGTTTAATCAATCTTAAGGAAATAAACGAAATAATATATAATCATGATAATAAAAATGACATGTTTGGATAGAATAAATTTTTAATTAAGTAAAGTAATCTCGATATATTATTTCTATATTATTTATATCTATGTCAGATTTTTATCAAGATTTTAAGTATGTATACGTAGACAAATAGTATGAAATATTTTTTTTTTATGGAATTAGACAAAAGTTACTTATAATTATAATAAAGTTTTAGAATGATTTTCTTTTCAAGACAAGTATGAATTTGGAATCGGATTAGGAATGATGAGATTTTTGGCATTACTTTGACTAACTATGACCAAATGAGCCTACCCGAACGTAATTTCCAATTTTTGTCCTCACCTCAGCCTTGCAGAGTGATCAAGACCTCACTCGAAATTAGCCATTATGATTAACTAGATATAACCGACCCTTAACTTAAATTGGTCTACATTTCCTTGAAATCCCGCAGGTTTAGTATGTACTTATGGATAGCGGTGACGACATCGAAATTCAATAATGGTATATGCTGAGATTGGAATAAATATTATTCGGAAAGCAATCTGTTAAAAAAAAAGTGTTATTCTCTAGAAAAAGAAAATGTTGGAATAATTAAGTGCTGATGTATCCGTACTCACCTCATGACACTTGAAAGATAGTTTATTCTGGTAATGAGTTCGGATGTTTACGACTAATTTTACGGTTTTTATCGAGTTATTTCGTAACATTATCTTCAATGTTTTAGTGATTCTTAAAGAAAATTACTCGCCAAAAGGATAAACTGAGCAAATGATTTTTAAAGATAATAAATTGTAAAAGTGGCTGATTTATGTGTTCTTATCGTTGGTTTTATGTTTATTTGGATGTTGTTACACTTTGCAATATTTTGGATATCTTGTAGATGCATATCTTCGGTCTAAAAGAGGTGTTTAGAGGGTTAGAAGAAGATGCCACAAGTTTACGAGTTCAACGGAGCAAATTTTCCTAAGTACTTAAATCGTTACATATTTTCGACGGAGATTTGACCCAGCTTAGAGGCATTTTCAGGGGAGGACTTCTGCATGAAAACTGTAGACCTTTGAAAGAGCTTTCCAACGCACTTTGAATTACGTCAATCGGACTTCTACAACTCAAATGGTGGTCAAGTGGCTAATCAATTTGGGTAAGTGGAAAATCCCGAAATATACTCGTGTAATACGACGGGCTAATCAAAACGCGTTTTACGAAGAAGGGTCCTTAATGAAAGTTGTAGAGTTTTCCGAGAGTTTTTTTGGACATTCGGATCATAATTTTTGGAGGTCTACAACTCAAGATATGAATTTTAGAAGTTTTATTCCAATAAATATCTAATCGAACGGACGTCCGAGAGGTCACTTTATGGCAGCCGACATACATAATTTTTTCAGCCGCCTCTCAACTCTATTTAAGCAGCAGCAATACCCAACCCTAAGACAACCAATTCATTCACACAAAATTTAGAGGAGCAGCCGAGCTTTATCAAAAAAAGAAGATGATTTCTTCCCATCCAATGATCACGATTAACATCATGGTTGTTGGCTAAGCACATCGCGGTGGGACAACGGATGAAACCGATCAACATCAACACCAACTAGAGAGATTTTTGCTACATGTTTAGTGAGTAAAGTTATAATTTTTCATCAATTGGATATTGTTTTTTATCGTTTACGCTTTTATTCGAATCGAGAGATCGATGAAACCATCTTTTATGCTTTGAATTTATATGAAAATATTGTTCAAGTTGTGACCTTTTCAATTGATGCGATTGATTATGTTTCAAGAGATTGATCATAGTTAGTTGAGTAGGAGTATTAGAAATAATCTCGTGATCGTGTTTTGCATGTTGTTTTGTTTTACTTTAAAAGAAAAACGAAACCCTAGAATTCGCTTTAGAAATTTAATCGAATTCGTGATAGATCATTACTAAAAATTATATCTTTAACTTGCCGTCTAGTTGGGGTTGGGTTGATTGATCGGTGGATTCCGTTGCCTTGCCGTTGTTTTAATTATTTGATAAACCAAATAGTTCGTATCAATCGTTGATTGGTAAGTTTTGTTGTTTTAAGATTATAGTTGTTTTTCACTGTTTTAAGCATAATTTAGGTTCCCGCCATCTGCTCATCATCTTGAGTTACCGTTCATCGTATTTACTTGTTCATCGTAGTTTCTGTTCATTAATTCATAATTAGTATAAATCTTAGTTTTAGTTAATAGTCGTGACATAATCGATAGAATAATTGTTCCTTGATCCGATAAACATTCCACTCCTTGGGACGACCCGTTAACATCCTATACTACGATCCTTATACTTGAGGTGTTTCGGTTATAAATTGTAAAACTCGCTTTTACCGAACAAGTTTTAGGCGCCGTTGCGGGGAGTCGGTAACGGTTGTCGGATTCTTCTAGTGCAATTTTTATTTCGATACTAATTTTTTTAGGTAATAATCTAATTGTTACGTTTTTTTTTTATTTTCTTTCATTTTACATTTACCTTAGATTTTAGATTTTAGATTTCATAGATTTGACTTTATTTATCTTTGTTTTTATTTATTTTATGTTATTGTTCACGTTAGATTTTTATTAGTTTAGCAGCCTTAGATTTTTCTTTAGATCTTAGATTTTAGCAGCCTTTGATTTAGCTTAGATTTGCCTTAGATTTTAGATCGTATAAATTTGTTGCCTTAATTATTACTATTTTAGGTTTTTATTTTCTTTCCTGCTATTCTTTTCTTTATCTGTTTCGCTTCTCGCTTTCTAACGGGCGTCCATCCTTTCAGGCCTTTGTGCCTGGTCTAAAATTTCTCCTCTGCATCGTTTAAAGTCGATCGAGACGAGCGTCTGATTCCCAAACGCTTTCGTCCGGACTTTAAACGCCCGCCTACCTCCCGGTTCATCCTCTGAACGCCGGTTTAGTGACTGAACGAGCGCTCACCTTTGAACGAGCGTTCACTTACATCGAACGCCGCCAAACTTCAAACTCTTCACTTTTCTCTCTCTTCTCTCTTTCTAAACTTCTAAACCCTCCAATCTTCTCGAAACTTCGTCCTCATCAACCCAAAGGTTGATTTCTTCCTTTTTCGCCTCCAGTTTATGCAAACCAGGAGTAAGAAGGACCTCTTATCTTTAACCCGAACCGTAACGATCCATTCTCAAACGGAAGCTCTTTCCCGATCTGGACATCATGGTCGACCAAGTTCAAAATCCGAATCCAGCTCTCCCAAATCCAAACCCAAATCCTCAAGCCCAAATGAATATGCTCCTTCAATGATCCAAGCTTTAAAACAACAAATGAATCAACAAGTCAGAGCTACATAATCAATTGCAACAATTCCATCAAAACCAATTTAAACCAAGTTGAACCAAGATCCCTATGCTCCTATCTTAACCAGGATTTCTGGAAGGGCATAGACCTATTCGCCTCCGTAAATGGGGCAAGTAAACTTTGATCTAAAAATGGAGTGGTTGGACTAGTCCGAATAGTTCTTTTCATGGCACCGCTCAAGAAGATCCTCATGACTTCTTGTCCACCTTTGTTCAAATCTGCACAAAGGTGCCATTATCCTGGTGTTGATTACGAGATTGTAAAGTTGAAACTCTTCCCGCTTGCTCTAAAAGGAGAAGCAAACCGTTGGTTTAAATCCTTAGCCCATCATTCTCTCCATTCCTGGAATGACGTTAAAAGCCTTTGCTCTTAAGTGGGTCTCCCCGGTACAATCATGGACATGAAAAGGAGATAGCCACATTTGAACAACTTGATGGTGAGAGTGTGGGTAAAGCATGGGAAAGACTAAATATGTTGATGAGGAAGTGCCCCAATCATGGATACGATAGACATGAGCTACTCGAGTTATTCTACAGAGGTGTCTCTCAACCAAATAGAGACTACCTTGATTCGATTGCTCGTCGTGGATTCTTTCTAGGGGAGGTGATGACGCCGCTTTCTGTGGTAGTCAAACAATAGCGAAGAATAACATGTGGTCATCTCCAAGGAAGGCCAATGTTAGTGGGAATCGTGGGAGTCTGCTGCGAGCAACTCGAGACTAAAATAGTTGCTCAAATGGAAATAATGAGCAAGCAACTAGCCAATTTGCGAGATGCAAAGAAAAAAGAGCGCCATCGATGTGAATTATATGGGACTACAAAGGGAGATGAAATCACCGAGGAAGTGAATTTCAACCAAACCCAAGGAAACTTCAATCGAATCGGAATTATTCCGATTTCAACGTCCCAATGCACCACCTGGCCCATCCAATTCAAACACTTCCTTCAACTCAAGCTATCAAAGACCACCTCTTGGAGTGGTTAATCAATCTTACAATCCTAACTCCCAGAGACCGCAAGGTGGTTGGAATCAAAGCCAACATCAAAATCACACCACATCATGTGTCCCTCAGCATAAGTTTGATGAGCTAGTGGATATGGTGAAGACCTTGTCTACTAGTGTCAAGGCAATAGAGAAAGGTCGGGCAGATGGCAGATCAGCAAGCAAGCAGACCTCACGGTAAACTTCCAAGTTATACCGAGAGAAATCCGAAAGCAGATATCAATGTTTGCACTGCCATCACACCTCAATGGGAGTATGGAGACCAAGAGTTGAATGAAGTCACGCTGAGAAGTGGTAAGCAGGCAGGACCCGGGAAGGTATCGGGAAACGAGCAACCCCTCCTGACGCAATAAGTTCAGGAGGGGTAATCGAGAATCTTATACCAAAGAAACCAACATGAGGAGGAGCTTAATGATGACGGTTCTTCGGGGATGAGGATGCTTCGATTCGAGGGGAAGTCAGTGGTCGTTCCCTCGACAAAGAGGAGGGAGGAAAAGTTTGTGAGATGGAAGGATAAGGAGGGACGGCCATTAAAAAGTCAGTGGGCTTCCTCTCGACAATGATAAAGCCCTTCCTTTTCACCAAAGAGGAAAGAGAATACCCTCATTCTTGACAAACAATATGACGGAGTGAGGAGGATGCTTAGAGACACCAAAGTGAGTATACCCCAGCGAGGTATTGACCAAATGCCCAAGTGCTCTAAGTATCTCAAAGAAGTTTGTGGGAGTAAGAAGAAGCTTCAAGGGATGGCAGAAGAGATATTAAGAGAAGACTGTTCTATGGTTTCACAGAAAGTTGCTGTTAAGCGAGGTGACCCCGGACGACCTTCAATCTCTTGTGAGATTGAAGGCCACAAGTTCCAAAACGTCTTATGCGACTCAGGGGCCTCCATAAATGTGATGCCATTAAACGTCTGCAAAAAGCTCGGCTTAGATAAAAGAATGCGGGAACGCCCTATTTCTCTGCAGATGGTGGACCGATCTAGTCGCTCAGCAGCCGGTTGTGTTACTAATGTTCTTCTTCATGTTGAACATTTGGTTTTCCCTACCGACTGGGTTATCTTAGACTACCCACCGACACAAGAGATGCCTCTAATTCTAGGCCGGACCTTTTTAGACACCTCTGCCGCCTCATTGACTTACTGTGAGTGGTCGATTACACTTAGAGTTGATGATACATCTGTTACCTTTACACAAGGGAAAAGTCTAGAGAACACTTTGAGTGAAGAAATCTCGTTCATTGAAGCAATTTATGAGGACGAAGAAGATGCCAAATCTGAGGAAGTGAAGAGCCGACAGAGATAGTGTTTTCGGGTTATAAACATTGAAGATCAAGCTGACTGTGGACCATCTTATATTTCATTACAGGCCGTAGTCACTGACAAGTCGTCTTCACAACTTGCTCAGCCTGTCAATGAACAAGAAACATCACTACAACAAAATAGGCCATTAGCGACACTTTCTTTGTGGCAGTTTGATAAATGTTGTAAATTTTCCGGCATAAGTTATTAATTGCCGTAAACGTACGGCGTTTTGGCGACATATTATTTTGTGTCGTGAATTTTCAACATTTAACCGGCAATCATTGTTTATGTCACAAATTTGTGGCATTTTTTGTGGCAAATTACAGTTATGTCGTATAATATACGTCACATTTCCGACGTATCGTGATTATGTCGGAAAGTTTGTGGCAATATCATAGCATTTTGAAGATATATTGTCAAATGCGCGTAACTTGTTAGATTGTCATTTTTACGTCTAAAAAATAACTCTAGTAATGGTGTCTTTGTATTATATGGTAAAATGTGTCTTCACTTATTCATAGACTGAAGAAAACATTTACTATTATACTTATCTGTTTTCATAATTTTAACTACTTTTAGGTTTGTTGTATTCTAGAAAAAAGTAATGTAGAACACATAATAACAAGTCTACTATCACAGAAAACCAATATAGGGTCAGAGGTTGTGTGTCCTAGGCTCAGAGGTTGCGTGTCCTCTTAATTTTTATCAATGAAATTATTAAAATACTCATATTGAATTATTAATGTTAAAATTAATATAGGTAATGACAACCAAAAAAATAGTAATATGGGTAATGACGTTTTAGAATGTAATTGCACAACTTTTTTTTTGAGACACAACTTTCTTATTTGTATGAGACCTTTTTTGAGCACTTTTACCACGGCTTTTTATTTAGAATTTTGTCCTTTCTAAACCGAAATCCTGGCTCCGCCCATGCATGTACGCGGATTGTTATATTTTAGAAAGATAAACCCCCTCTATTTAAAAAAATAGAGAATAAACTATTTGCAATTGTCAATATTACTCTTAATTCAATCAAAAAATTGTGAATACTACTACCCTTAATTTGAATGAAGTAGGATAAAAATTCAGAACCAAGACTCGATCCCTGTACCTTATGGTCACAAAAGGAAGACATCACCAAATAAAGCCAACAACTACATATACTGCATTTTGTTACTTAAAATATATATTCAACATTTTTGTGGTTATTTACAAATATTTTAAATATACTTATTAAAACGCCTAATATATATGTGTGTGTACGTGCGCATGAAATTAACATTTAAAACATAATGATTCTTTTTTTTTTTTTGAAAAACAAAACATAATGATTCTTATTATGTCTTATACATATTAAGTTCAAAGAAATAATAAAATAAATTATTATATATTTTTTATTAGAGCATTTATATACTTATAATACTAATTTCTTGAACACTATAATGCATTTCAATTAACAAATCGATGCTGAATAACGTATAACACTAAATTAAACAAAACTGTATTATAGTTAATTTTTATATCATTTATTACAATATTATATCACAACAATAAATCATTAATCCCTCTTAGCCCTAGGGGTGTTCACGGATATGGATTATCCGAAAACCGAACCGAATTGTAGCAATTCAGTTCGGTTTTGTTCGGTTAATGAATACCTCTGGTTCGGTTTTGGTTAATGTAATGGAGAAACAATAAAATTCGGTTCGGTTAAAGGTTAATGCTGAAAATTAACCGTATCCGAACCGAAATCCAAACCGAATAAAAAACCAAACTGTGAACCGAACCAATATAACCAAAACGTTAACCGAACAAATATAACCGAACCGTGATACCATTCCAAACCGAAAATTATAAGTATTTTAATTTTAATAATTATTCTTCAACTGATTATATTGAAAAATAAAAAAATATTAACCCTATTACATAATAACTTTTACCTATGTTGACATTTTTATTGTCTTTTTTTAAGACTAAAATTGACATTTTTATAGCTTAATTTCAGTTTTTTGGTTAACCACGGAATTGAACCGATAATTTCAGTTTTTGGTTAACCGACTGAATTGAACCTTTCTTTTGGTTCGGTTTCGGTTCGGTTACATTATTAAAACGGTTCGGGTTCAAATTTCTAGTAACCGAAAATTTCGGTTCTGACAATTAACCGTATCGAACCGAACCGTGAACACCCCTACTTAGCCCATCGACCCTTTCTACTTTGTATTGTTCCAATCAACCACAAACATTGTAATCGGTTTAAGCGAACGTCAAATTAATTGTCGATCGAGCTTGATCAACCTTAAACACTATAATCGGGTTAAGTGAACATTTAATTTACAGTCGATCAATCTCTGTCAACCCTAAAGACTATAATCGAGTTAATGGAGCCTCAGATTGACAGTCAATCAACCCAAACACTATAATCGGGTTAACTAAATTTTGAATCATTTGCCGATCAAGTCTGATCAACCCCTAACACTCTAATTGAGTTTAGATGAACACCAAAATGATAATAGATTTAGGAGGTCAACCGTAAACATTGGAATATGGTTAATTGAACCACAAATTGACAGTTAGTCAATCTTGATGAACCGTTATCATTGTAACTGGGTTAGCTGATCTTCAATTTGAACTTCGATTAGGCCTGATCACCCAAAAACACTTTTAGCATGTTAATTGAACCTAAAATTGATGGGTGATCAAGCTTGGTCAACCATAAAGACTATAATTGGGTTAACCAAACCTCAAATTGACAATCGAACAAGTTCGATCATTGTAATTTGGTTGGACGAACTACAATTCAAACTTCGATTAAGCCTGATCAACCAAATACACTTTAATCGGGTTAATTGAACATCGAATTGACGGTCGATCAAGCTTGATTAACTACAATCTCTATAATTGGGTCAACTAAACATCAAATTGACGACCGATCAAGCATGATCAACCATAAACACTCTAGTTGGGTTAACTGAACCTCAAATTGATGGTTCGTCAAAGCTTCATCAACCATAAACATGGTAATGAGTATACTGAACATCAAATTGATGGTCGGTCAAGCCTATTCAATCATAAACACTCTAATCAAGGTTAAGTGGACCTCAAATTGATAGTTCGTCAAAGCTTCATCAACCGAAAACACTGTGATAAAGAACGACAAATCGACGATCGATCAAGATGTAACAACCTCAAAATGTAATCAAGTTAACATTAATGTATTTGATTTAACATCCGTTTGATGTTAATTGAAATCTATTATAGTGTTTATTGATTATTATAATTGATTGAAATAAGTATAATATAATTGAGTTTTACTAAATTGTTCTTTAATTATTTAAAATTATTTTACTATTAATACCGAACAAGTAATGTAATATATATATATATAAGTGCTTTAAAGTAGATTTTCAAGAATTAAAGTTATTGTTATACAGTAATCCAATATCTTTGATTTAAAGTTATTATATATATATATATATATATATATATATATATATATATATATATATATATATATATAAAGTGATGTAATTAATTATTACCCTACCTGTGTCCCAAAAAAATTAAAAAAAAAACCACCCTTCCAAAAAATTGCTCCCATTATCTGCTCCCATCATCACCTCACCGATATTGCTTAGAATTTCAAATCTTCTTGACCTAACGGAATGGTAATAGCCTACAATGGACACAAAATTTCTCCGGAGGCTAATCCGCATAAATTTTAATCGCCGCGTCGTTCCAATCATATTACTTTCCGGAATCATCAGTCAACGCGACAAACAAACGCACAGGCTTGGTTTTATAGAACCATGATTTTCTAAGGTACGAATTTAAAGGTTCTAAATCATTTAATTTTATTCATTACGGATGTTGTAAAATGTAAAATTTAATGATAAATTCATAATCTTTTCTTTCTAATTATTTTTATGTAGATTTATGTACGTGTAAGTGTGTTGAAATTTGCAGAGATTTTCAAATATAATGCGAGCAGCGGTGGCGCTGATAATTTTTTGTGGTAATTTGCTATGTGATTTCTTTAGTACATTGACAGTTTATTTCAACTAAATAAAAACTATGAATTTTCAGTTTTTTGCAATGTCCTAATCATTTAATATTAAAAGCATTGAAATGCCTTTTCAATAACAGGTTTTTCAGTCCACATGAAATGGTCCCTTTAATAGCATCTGTGAGATTTCCTATGGTAACTCTCAGCATTTTATTGGAGTGATTTTCAATAGCTATTTTTCTTTGTGTTATTCAATTTGTCTAATCTTGAACTTGCTTCAGGCTAGAAGGTGTGTTGAGATCGGTGTACCTATGCTCATATTTAAACACATTATTGAAGTGGCAATGCGGATATGCTATTGTGTTTGAAGCAAGGAGCTTTTTAATTACAAGAAGATAGGACTAGATATTGTTGAACTAACTCTCCCCCGTCACTTTGAGCTGCATATCTTCCCATCTTTTTAACTAAGATTCCGACTATATGGAATTGACGATGTACGAGAAATCTTTCATCCGATCAAGTCTTCTACTATGTGATGTGGCTTTTATTTTTATTTGCGTTTAACTTCATTGTTGATTTAACATTTAACCTGTTAGGCTTGCTTTTAGGAATGCCGTGGTAGTCGGCATGAAACCGGAAAATAAATGAAAGACTTCTAAGGATCCAAATTAGCTATACCTCTGTAAGGTATGTCCTTATCTCAATTTTTTTCTTACCTTTTGATTCCATAAATTTCTTGGAATTTACTAGTTAACCTTTTGGTTGTTTCAATCCCAATTCTTCTGACATGCATTTTTTTCCTGTCTATTTGTTTTTTTCCTTTTGTTTTCCTGATTGATGAATCCTGAAGTATTGTGATGCAGTGGATGTTGATGTAAGTTTCGTTTAATGTATGCCTTTCTATATAGAAAGATAGTAATCCGATGGTCATAAGAAAGTATGAAGCAAAAGAAAGATTTATTTGTATTTATGAATGGTAGTAAATAATTTCATTGAAACACATCATAGTTTGTGTTGTTTTCATGATGATTTTAGATTCTGTCATGTCGTGCTTTCACATATGTGTCTATGCCTTTTTTTTCAAAAAAAAAATTTGATAGTTGGATTGGTAACATGGGCGATGAAGATGCTTTGGAGAATAATTATCATTCTTTTTCTTTTTTGTGTGTGTGTTTGACTGTGTGTAGAGGTTTATCCTTTTTTTGCACAGAAAAAGTTAACATATATCATCTTCCGTAATATGTCGTATTCATCAAAATCAAAAGTTATCTTTCTACCAGAAAATTGCATATTGTCACTCAATATTTTAATGTATCACACATGTTTTTCATGTATCCACAATACACTCTATTTAAAAAAATAAATTCATTTGCACATTCAAAATATAGTGGGTAACAACTGATGCAAAGTAGTCATTATAAAACTTACCACCTTTCTACGTAAAATAATCATTTACTATTTAACCAGACGATTGAAGTATTGAGTTGTGAAAGAATATGATTTTGCCATAGATGTCCTCTACATTTTTTCGATAGAGTTTTTGTCGTTGATATTGTTGGTTATTCTTTTGCTCATTTTTATTTGGATTGTTGTCTTGGTGTTCTATTGATGCATGCAGTGACTTGCAAGAGCAATCTAAGGCTTTGGGTTCAAGGTTGAAAGAATAAGATTTCAGGTTTGCTTTCTATTTGAAGTATATTTTGGAATGTCTGTACAAATATCACGTTAAGGCAATTTTTAGTGTGTGAGAGAGAAACGTATCTATGTATGGTATGGAGTTATAATTCAATGCATTTTAGTTAGTTTAGAGGTTCACTAATTTACTTTCGGCTATTTTGTTCATTGATAGCAATTATATGGATATAAAAGTCTTCGAAAAATGAGACATGTCTCATTCATTATGTCATAAAGATGTAGTTATATATTGTTGTGATTACTCTTAAATTTCACCAATATACCATACACGAGCTTATTTCTTATGAAATCAGTGTCCACTTCTAATACAATCATGGATTTTGTACATAGTTTAATCATTCTCGTACATGATGCATGGGTTTTTAGGCCAATATTATATTTTATCAAGAATATCATTTTACTTTCTTAGTCCTAGTTTGATAACTATTTGCAGATACTATTATACAATAAGTACAAAACGTTGTCCTCATATCATATTGCAAGATGCAGAATAGTGAACTTTAAAATAGCTTCTTTTTCTTTCTTTCTTTTGATTTTGTTTAATTGTTTTCTATTGCTTTTATATTCATTTTAAGAGGAATAATTTCTGCTTTTGTAGGCCTCACAAATTTTTGCCTGTGTATTTTAAGTTTACTGCTGGCAAGGGAAATATTTGAAACATAGGAAATAAGGATCGCTGGGAAATTTGGACCTAGAAGCGGGGAGGAAACGGGGAAGAACAATCATTTTGTATCGGAATTAAGGGAGGTCAGTCGAAAGCAAGAAACCGGAGTTGAAGAAGCATGAATAGGGATTTGTGTCGACCAATTTTCTCTCTTGCTCCGTGTGTGTTGAAGCTAGAATTCGGTGCAATTTATATGACTGGTCTTCTTGAGTTTTTGCTTTTGTATTAGTTCTCATTGTAAAGAAATTTTTTTGTACTTTCATCACCAATTTGCTGAATTTTCATCAAGTTGTTTATATCTGATAAAGTTTTGCAATATCTTTCTTTAAACTATGAGTGAAGTGATGAGCAGACTAACATTTTCATTATGTACCATACAATTCTTGTGAATTCATGGCAATAAAAATAATTGTCGGTAAATTTTCATTTGAAAACCTACGGTAAATGGTAGATAGGTAAAGAGCCATAAAAAAATTGTCATTTGAAAATATATAGTGTCGGAAAATTTTCCAAAAACAATGTGCGGCAATTGAGATAAGTGTCGTAAAATTTCCATATTGTCACTTTTGTCACAATATTCAAGTGCCGGAAAAACTGTTATAAAAAATAACCGACACATTAGGAAAGCGTCAGAAAAGTGCCACAAATTAAAATTATGGCACTTTCACTAAGTGCCATATAATTGCCGGAAAAACTTGCCGGCGCAACAAATAAGTGTCGTAAACATTGCCGACGCCAGTATTGGCGACACTTAAATTTCTGCCGTTTTATGTGTCGGGATTTCTTTTACGGCGCTTATTTTCTATTGTCCCGGCATTTATTTTGTGCCGTTAAAAGCCAAAAATGTTGTAGTGCGTGGAAATTCCCAGCAATGAACGATGATTTCAAAGAGCTGCATCAGGAAGACTTTAGCCCTGTAGAAGAGGAAGCCCTGATGGGTAGTTGGGACGAAGTGGATTTTTGGAGAGAGACTACTCATTGGGGGGTTGATGATTGGGAAAGGCTAGCAGAAGAGCTGAAAGAAGAAGAGTTGAGAAAGATGTTTAAGCATAAGAAGAAGGAAGCAGGTACTGACAGAAGGATCCCTATGGATGATGTTATCCAGTACCTTTCTGGGGTTACGCCTCGGGAAGATGAGGTGTTCTCATCAACCACTTCAAGCCCATAAGGAAAAAGGTGGCCCTTTAAAATCTAGTATTGAGCAACCACCTACTGACTTGGAGCTTAAACCGCTTCCTCAACACCTTAAGTACATTTTTCTTAAGGATGGTGATAAGTTGCCCTTAATCATCTCTTCAAAACTCGAGCCCGAGCAAGAAGCACTGCTGATTAAAGTGCTTGAAAAGTATATCCTCGCGTTCGGATGGCAAGTGGGTGATATCAGAGGAATCAGCCCCGATGTGTGCATGCATAAAATCCGAGCGGAGGAAGGAGAGCTAAGAAAGTAAGACAACCTCAGCGAAGGCTGAATCCGCATATGCAGGGAGGTTGTCAAGAAGGAAGTTATAAAGTGGTTAGACATGGGAATCATCTATGCAATTGCCGATAGTGAGTGGGGTTAGCCCCACCCAAGTTGTGCCAAAGAAGGGAGGTATCACACGTTGAAAAGAATGAAAAGGGGAAGAGATAGCTTTACGCCTTGTGATCAAGCTATAAGTCTGCATTGACTATCGCAGATTGAATGAAGTCACCGCCAAAGACCATTTCCCCTTACCCTTCATTGACCAGCTTATTGAAAGACTGAGTGGTCACAAGTATTATTGTTTCCTCGATGGATATTCTGGTTACTTCCAGATAGCCATCGACCCTAATGACCAGGAGAAGACTACGTTTACGTGTCCATCAGGCACTTTTGCATTCCGCAGAATGCCCTTTGGCTTATGCAATGCACCTACGACTTTTCAAAGGTGTATGCTTGCCATTTTTGATGGACTTATGGAGAAATGTATGGAAGTCTTCATGGATGACTTCTCAGTCTATGGCGATAGCTTCGATGAGATCTTGGCGAATCTAGATATGGTACTTCAACGCTGTGTTGAAAAGAATTTAGTGCTTAACTGGGAGAAATGCCATTTTCTAGTTGATGAGGGGATCGTTCTGGGACACAAGGTGTCCGGCACTGGTATTCAAGTTGATAAGGCCAAAGTAGAAGCCATTGAGAAAATGTCGTACCCGAAAACTGTCAAAGAGGTACGCGGCTTTCTTGGTCATGTTGGCTTCTACAGATTTATTTATTAAGGACTTTTCCACCATCGCCAAGCCCCCGTCCAACCTTCTCGAAAGATGATGTTGTGTTCTTGTTTGATGAGAAATGCAAGAAAGCTTTCAATTGCTTGAAGGAAAAGCTCATAAGTGCCCTATCTTAATCGCACTGATCGGACTAAGCCTTTTGAATTATTATGCGATGCCTCTAACTACGCAGAGAAGCGCAGCTTTTAGGTCAAAGAATTGATAAAAAGTTTAGGCCCATTTACTATGCGAGCCGCACTCTTGAACCCGGCTCAATGCAATTACACTACGATCGAGAAGGAATTCTTAGCCGTCGCTTTTGCTATTGACAAGTTTAGAAGTTACCTTCTAGGGTCCGGTTGTCGTTTGGACCGACCATGCGACCTGCGCTACCTTATGGACAAAGCGGATGCAAAACCAAGGTTACTCAGATGGATTCTAATTTTGCAAGAGTTTGACCTTGAGATCAAAGATAAGAAGGGTAGTGATAATGTTGTGGCTGATCATCTTTCTCGTCTAGTAAATGAGGGTGGCGTAAATCACAAGGAAATAGGCATCGACTTCCCGACTGAGCAATTGATGAAACTTGATACTGTTAGGCCATGGTACGCTGATTACGTCAACTATTTAGCAAGTGGACATTTAGAGGAAATGACGTATCAGGAGAGGAAGAAGTTCTTTTCTGACCTAAAATATCTCGTGTGGGAGGATCCTTATTTGTTCGGGGTTTGTAAAGATGGGTTGCTTAGAAGGTGTGTTCCGGAACATGAGCAATGGGATTCTCGGAGCAATGTCATCGTGGTCCCACAGGAGGACACTACGGAGCACCCAAGATCGCTGCAAAAATCCTCCAAGCTGGATTTTCTTGGCCGACTCTGTTTAAAGACGCCAAGCCTTTTGTAAAGGTTGCGATAGGTGCCGAGAGAATCGGGAGGCGAGTAATAGGATGGAAATGCCACTTCGACCCATTTTGAAATCGAAGTCTTCGACGTGTGGGGAATTGATTTCATGGGACCCTTTCCATCGCCCTGTGGTAATAAGTACATTCTCGCCTGCAGTGTAGACTACGTTTCCAAGTGGGTGGAGGCAATAGCCACCCAAACTAATGATCACAAAGTTGTGAAGAAATTCTTGCAAAAGAATATCTTCACCAGATTTAGCTGTCTGAGAGCCCTCATTAGTGACTAACGTACTCATTTTTGCAACGCGCCGCTTGATAAAGTTCTTGAAAAATATGGTGTGAGACATAAAATCGGTACACCGTATCATCCCCAAACAAGTGGCCAAGTCGAGATAAGCAACCGTGAGCCTTAAAAGGATTTTAGAAAGACCGTGAACTCAAATAGATCCAATCGGAATCTAAAGTTGGATGACGCGCTTTGGGCCTATCGCACAGCGTTTAAGACCCGATGGGCACGTCACCCTTCCAAATGGTCTATGGCAAAGCTTGCCATCTCCCGGGAGAGCTTGAGCACAGAGCTTATCTATTAAATTCGTGAATTTCGATAGCCCGACTGCGTGGGGAGAAGAGATTATTGCAATTAAACGAGCTCGATGAATTTAGACTCAGAGCATATGAGAATGCGAAGATCGATGAGGAAAGAACTAAGATACTCCACGACGCTAAGATCAAGGATCGAGAATTCAAAGTGGGTGATATGGCTTTACTTTATAATACCCGGCTCCATTTGTTTGCCGGTAAGCTCAAATCTAGATGGTCCGCCCCTTTGAGATTCTCGATGTTCATCCAAGTGGGCGATCACGTTAAACGGGTATGGTGATCAACCCTTTAAGGTCAATGGTCAAAGACTCAAAAAGTATTTTGGGCAACCAAGAGAAAAGCACGAGACCTTGTACTTTCAAAAGAGAGTTGAGGTGCCTGATATTCTCGATTTGCAATGAGATCCCATCCAACTTCTTTAGTTCGGATGATGACATTTCTATATCTACCCGTGAGGACCTTTCTTCCGAGCCTTCTGAACAAGTCGGTGTACCGAAGCTTACTCTGCGCAAGAACGAGAAGAAGAAAAGAGTCAGTGCTATCTGGAGAGTTAAGTTCAAACACTTAGTAGAGCACTTGACTTGTTTGTTGTGGTCACACCCTCGCCCTTCATTCTCGATTCCGATGAGGAAGTGGCGTGATAAGCCAAAGTGGCCCGATCCGGGTTAACTTTGAAATCAGTGTCAAGCTAATGACATAAAAGAAGCGCTACTAGGAGGCAGCCTAGTCTCTTAAGTTAATTCCTTTTAGTTAAGTTTTTATTTTATTAGAATAGAACCTTGGCGTTTGTGTTTGGTTATCCTTGTCCTATTTGTGAATGCGTTATTTGCGTGCATGTTTACTCATATACCCCGTGTACCCCGAGATTATGTGTTATGTCGAGTGTTGCAGATATTTTCGAGCAGGTTTGCAAGCTTCTACTTTCGGTATTGTCTCACTCGATACGAGTGCAAATGGGTTTATTCATGCTACGGCTGACCACTTTGTAACCTACAAACCGACAACCACTTCATAACCACTAAAGTATTCTTTTCTTTTATTTGCACATTCTGAGGACATAATGTGATTTAAGTGTGGGGTGCAATTCATGCTTTATTTCGACAATATGTGTAGATATTTGTGATCCTTGATAAATTTTAAAATTTTAAAATTTTGGCACTTGGATAATTGTAAATCTTGAGCATGTAATTGGAACAAATTCTTGCTAGTTGTAGTTTCCTGACGATGATTTTATGTGACTTTGTGAGATAATTATAGCATGTTTTTACTGATTTGAGATAGTATTCATTTTACACTCACGAAAGCCTTTGATATTGAAGCAAGAATTTTGAACTGTATCCTTTCACTATTTTAGTGATTTATCTTAGAGAGTTTTGTTCTTAATAGTAACAGTGAAGTGATACCTAAGTTCGGAACGCGTCCTGTGAATATCTGAAAGTTTGAATGTGATAAGTGAAACGTGATTAAGTCTTTGAAATAGTAATAAATTGTTTACTTGAGGTGTTATGCTCAATGGTCTCATGTTTTACTAGAAAAATAATTTTTACCAATCGCCACCCGAAATCTCTAAGTAATCACATGATTAAATGGTATGTCGGAAGCTAGTCGATGATTGGAGTGAGGTAGGGTATTATCTCGAAATGTCCTATACCACTATGATGACTAAAAGCTCACGACAATTAGAAGAAGCTACCTTATGATTTGAGTAAGGTAGGGTGTTATCACGAAACATCCTATTCTACTATGACGGGTACGAGCTCATTCTAATCTGCGTATAAAAATTAAATTAAAGACTTGGTTATCGTTAATCTTATACCTAGTATAAATCGAAAGATATCTTTGTAGGATTATCCTACTTGAGTGCTCGGGAAGACTTTGTGTGGAGCAATTACTTGCCATACCTAGGATAGTCATTAAATTGTTTGAAAAGATATTTGTTTGAAAGGATTGTGGAGATTGAAAAGGGCTTGTTACACACACCGAATCTATCTCTATGTTGGTATTACTTGCTATAGTTGTTGTATATTTTGTTACGTGAGTTAGGGATCTATTTGGATTACATATAAAGTGAGCTAGTTTTGATTGTTTTGTTCGGGACGAACAAAAGTTTAAGTGTGGGGAGTTGTTTACGACTAATTTTACGGTTTTTATCGAGTTATTTATTAACATTATCTTCCATGTTTTAGTGATTCTTATAGAAAATTACTCGCCAAAAGGATAAAGCGAGCAAATGAGTTTTAAAGATAATAAATTGCAAAAGTGGTGATTTATGTGTTCTTATCGTTGGTTTTATGTTTATTTGGATGTTGTTACACTTTGCAATATTTTGGATATCTTGTAGATGCATATCTTCGGTCTAAAAGAGGTGTTTAGAGGGTTAGAAGAAGATGCCACAAGTTTACGAGTTCAACGGAGCAAATTTTCCTAAGTACTTAAATCGTTACATATTTTCGACGGAGATTTGACCCAGCTTAGAGGCATTTTCAGGGAGGACTTCTTCATGAAAACTGTAGATCTTTGAAAGAGCTTTCCAACGCACTTTGAATTACGCCAATCGGACTTCTACAACTCAAATGGTGGTCAAGTGGCTAATCAATTTGGGTAAGTGGAAAATCCCGAAATATACTCGTGTACGACGGGCTAATCAAAAACGCGTTTTCTGAAGAAGAGTCCTTAATGAATGTTGTAGAGTTTTCCGAGAGTTTTTTTTAGACATTCGGATCATAATTTTTGGAGGTCTACAACTCAAGATATGAATTTTAGAAGTTTTATTCCAATAAATATCTAATCGAACGGACGTCCAGGAGGTCACCAGAGCAGCCGACATACATAATTTTTCAGCCGCCTCTCAACTCTATTTACAGCAGCAAATACCCAACCCTAAGACAACCAATTCATTCACACAAAATTTAGAGGAGCAGCCGAGCTTTATCAAAAAAGAAGATGATTTCTTCCCATCCAATGATCACGATTAACATCATGGTTGTTGGCTAAGCACATCAGCGGTGGGACAACGGATGAAACCGATCAACATCAACACCAACTAGAGAGATTTTTGCTACATGTTTAGTGAGTAAAGTTATAATTTTTCATCAATTGGATATTGTTTTTTATCGTTTACGTTTTATTCGAATCGAGAGATCGATGAAACCATCTTTTATGCTTTGAATTTATATGAAAATATTGTTCAAGTTGTGACCTTTTCAATTGATGCGATTGATTATGTTTCAAGAGATTGATCATAGTTAGTTGAGTAGGAGTATTAGAAATAATCTCGTGATCGTGTTTTGCATGTCGTTTTGTTTTACTTGAAAAAGAAAACGAAACCCTAGAATTCGCTTTAGAAATTTAATCGAATTCGTGATAGATCATTACTAAAAATTATATCTTTAACTTGCCGTCTAGTTGGGGTTGGGTTGATTGATCGGTGGATTCCCGTTGCCTTGCCGTTGTTTTAATTATTTGATAAACCAAATAGTTCGTATCAATCGCTTGATTGCTAAGTTTAGTTGTTTTGATTTATAGTTGTTTTTCACTGTTTTAAGCATAATTTAGGTTCCCAGTTACTGTTCATCGTCTTAGTTACTGTTCATCGTAGTTACTGTTCATTAATTCATAATTAGTATAAATCTTAGTTTTAGTTAATAGTCGTGACATAATCGATAGAATAATTGTTCCTTGATCCGATAAACATTCCACTCCCTTAGGACGACCCGTTAACATCCTATACTACGATCCTTATACTTGGGGTGTTTCGGTTATAAATTGTAAAACTCGTTTTTACCGAACATCGGATATGTTTGTTGTTAAAAAAAAACGAAAAAAAAAAAAACAAAACAGTGTCAGGATGTTACTAATCAAGGTATTTTTTTGATCAGAAGTTGAAGGTGTAAGTACGTACAACTTGCCTCTATTTTCTTTTGATTTTCCTTTGTTATCCTTTCGATTAGCCAAACACCCTGAGCCTGAACGTTATAAGCCATTTTGCCAACTACTTGACTTAGTCCTTGATTCCGAAATTTCATATAGTGGCGATTAAAAAAAATTTCTAAGTATTTTATTTTATAGTTATTAAGTAATTCATGTAGAATTTCATTTAAATAATATTTTATAACTAGTTTATTAAGTTATACACACTTTTTATTTTATTAATAATCTTAGATAGATAAAATTAATATAATTATAATGTTGACAGCATGCGTTACTAAGTTAGAAATTTAGTCTAGAAGAACTATATTGTTTGCATTATAACAGTTTATATATTATCGCTTATTTTGCTCGAGGATGATCAAAAGCTAAGTGGGGAGTAGTTGATGTATGATAAAAATATAACCATATTATATGACTTTTTATATCGTATTTACGATAATATCGTATAAATTCTATAAAAATATATCTAAAAACACATAAAAATCGAAATCGTTATAAATAGATATTATCATTATAATTTTAGTAAAACTTATAGTTTTTATGATCAAAATTATCGTGGCTCGTGTTTTTGATCGCTTGAGAGGTACGTGTGATGGAAAATCAAGGATTAAAACCGAAACAAAGAAGAAACGGAAGAAAGATATTTTTCAAGATCCGCCCGAATCAAAAAAACCGGCCCGAGCCGAATCTCTCTCGCCACCAAAGACATGGGATCGCCGGAGAGAATCTCCATCGTAGCACCGCCCGCGCGCCGTACTACACCGCCCGCTGGCCGATACTACACCGCCCGCGCCCGGTACTACACCGCCCGCTGCGCGGTACTACACCGCCAGCGCCGGTACTACACCGCCCGCGCCCGATTACACCGCCCAGCGCGCGATGTACTACACGCCCCGCGCGCCGGTACTACACCGCCCGCGCCGGTACTACACCGCCCGCGCTGCGTGATTACTACACCGCCTGCGCCGCCTTGTGATGCACTCTATAAATACTCCTAATTTGCAGCCTGATGGAGTTGTACCAATATATATATATCACGTCTATATATATATATATTATCTTAATCTACTTTGTAGTTTTGTAAATACCGTAAACGACACTCTGTCGAAATAATAATGTAGTATAAGTATCGTTTTAATACTTAGAAGGTTTATCAAGGCTCGTTGTTGCTAAAGGAGTTGCTATTTCCGGAGAATACGGCTCTGATACTACAATTGTAATCTGGTAACTTTTTAATGTATTTATGTTTGTTTGTTGTTATTAGTATCTATATATTAGTTATAATGATATTAGGCTAACTCTATATCTAGCCAAGATATGAAATTGAATTAGTTTATCTTTTTAGGGAAATAGATGATGACTATGTTAAAATTGAATTAAAATCGATTATAATGAATCTTTTTCTATCTTGCAACGTATTGATAATATTCGGATTGACGTAATTAACCAAGATGAATCGCAACATATAACCTAATGATGAACTCGACCGGAGAAGTTAGGATATGAGATAAAGGATAGAAAAACCGAGGGTAAAATTGGCCGAGTGAAAGCGTGACAACGGAATCCGATTTCCTACCCGGGGCCAGATTTGTCTTGGGAAAGAAGAATCTTATTAAATTTGTGTTGAAGATCATAATAATGTTAAAATCAATGGTTTAATTGAAACTAACACCGGAAAGTTAAATCGATCCGCCTGACAACCGGAGCCTTTTGAGTAACATCGGCCGTCTGACAAACGGAATAACCTCTTTTATCCGGGGTAGATTTGTACTGGTACTGCTCGTACTAACCGAGATTAGCATGGGGCGGTTGTGGAGATTGAATCGTGACAATTTGACATATGACAATTTCATACGCTCGTGTGAGGAGGAGTTGTCTAGCTTAGGAATACACCGATTCACATATAATTGATTCACCTTAAATTAAGGAAATATCGAGCACATCTATTTCTACTAAAAAGAGATACTGATTCAGTGACATATTCTTGGCTAGTTTCTAATAATATTACTAGTATTTATATCTTATATATTGTATTGGTACCTATATATATTTATATCTATATATATATTTGTATTTCTATATGCTTATATATATATTTTTGTATCTATATATATATATGTTTTAGTTTTATGCATTTATTTACTGTTTTAAGGTTACTAAATAGAAAAAAGAAAAATTGTGACTTAGATTGAGTTAATAATAGCTTCTTGGTGTTTAGCCACACTCTGAATTACCATACGTTTCCCTGAGGATTCGACACTGACTCAAAGATACTAGCACTACTGATTTGACCCGATACAATCGTCGGTTAAGGATGAATAGCACTAGAAAAGGCCACGTCACTAGGACAACTGGGTGCAACCTACTTAGAGACACGCTTTAGTAGCCCCGGGAATATCTTAGTCCCGATAGTGTGATGACCGGCAGAGTGCACCAGACGCTTTATCTAGCCAATCGATTGACCGGCATGGGTACAGTCTACTTTGTCTAGTCAGAGAACACATCGCGATATTGTACTATGCCTTACCAAGCATTGCATGATGTTTAAGATTATTAATCTAGCACATACGTTTGATTAGATGTTTAACTAGCCAGCTAAGTTGATTCACATAAAAGGCTCACCTATCAGCCTACTCCCTCTTCTTAAGACCACTAGACTCTAACAGAACCTAGCACATACACATACATCGATAAACCCTAGCTTATCGAAGCACAAGGCAGATCCAAAGCTTTTGACGGTCCCACACTTCATCTTTTTAGGGAATCCATATGGTGCCGAAACTAAACGCGTCAAAAGCTAATTCAAGGCTTTTTCACATAAGGTTAAGCGATAAAACATGATTATAAAGCTCGAAACCAAATCGACACGATAAAACAGTGAAAAACGGAATAAACAGGTCAAACGCCCGTTTGACACCTTGTGAACGCCTGTTTGCCTTGAACGAACGTCCACAATCCCCCAAACGCCCGTTCGTCAAAATCAGCCACATCCTGTATCTAAACTGAACCCTCAAACGCCCATCCGTAATACCCAAACGCTCGTTTGAGCTACCGCTACCGCAAACGCCCGTTTGCCCTTGTGCAAACGCTCGTTTTTCTGGGATTTTCCCAGATAATCTGCAACTGTCAAAACGCGATTTCCAACCCAATTCCGCCCCAAACTCTCACATAAACAGGTTACAAATAATGCAAATAACATACAAATTGCTCTATAACCTTATGACACTTTAGTCATACGATAAGTACACCACGTTACCTTAAATTGTGTGGTACAACGATCCAAAGCTTCAACTTGTCAAAAGTTTAACCTTTAACTCCAAACCTATAAACGACCAATCCAAAGACGATCACTACGATGTTTAAACTCAGAAAACGCAGCTTAACACGATGATGAATAAACCCTAATATCAAGAACGATGAGGGGAAAACTTGTTAGGTGTAGTGCCCGAAAGACAATTTGTGTAATTGTTTTTGGTGACAGAATTAATCTCACCTTATTACTTGCTTTGTGCTTGTAAGTAATACATCACGCAAACCCTAAGTATATCGGTATGTAACCACTTAACTCGATGTGTATGGCATGCACGTGAGGATTGAGTTAGTGGTGATATACTTAAACTGTAAGTCCGTGGTGAACTTAATCAGAGTTTAGGGTCTCTTGATTAAAACACCAATAATGCGCCCAGAACACCTTAGGGTGTGATAGTCTTATCCGGACTATCGGTAGAGGGTACCTACGTGGGGCATTTATACATGATGGCATTCATATAGGACTGGACCGATTTAATATGAATTTCTCGATATAATTCCGTGTCGAGGAATCTTATTAAATCATTAGATGATCATATATGGATCAACCTTAATCTGAGGTGATCACGAGGTGCCGCTTGTCTCGGGGTAGTGTTTGATGTGTTAGTTCTGATTCACTTAAATATGTGTTCCAAGCCACTTCTCATTGGCACTATCTCACGATGAGTGAGTAGTTACGATTTTCACAGACATGAAATCAATTCCTTCTGCAAGGGAAGTAGAGAGACAAATCCCCTTGTTTGTTAACCCTAAGAAAGTGAGCAATCGGCCGAGTTCATATTAGACTAATTGATCACTAGTCGGATATGTGAACTAATTGATCATCGGGGTTAATGGTAAATAAGGATAAGATATTCGAGTCGGGTTCACGGAGACTTCCTACCTCGAGAATGGACGATCTATGAAGGGTTAATCCGTATGTAATGATTATATCAAGTGACGCTATTTACTCTATGGGTTGAATATAAGTATACATCTATAATCGTAGAGTTCAGTTTCGGGTTTATGGTGGCGTAATCTCGGAATTAATAATTAATGTACTTATTATGTTCGATGAATAATTAATTATTGAAGCTACTGGTTATAGGTCCACGGTCCCCAATGTGGCTTCTATAATTCGGGCCGATATTCTTGTTATTTGGGCCTCGTTGATAATTAATTGGTGGGCTAATTAATTGATATGCATGGATATTATTTAGTTAAATTTAAATAATATAATACACATAAAAGACATTTTATGTGCTTTTTAACCCTAAAGGTTGCGCCTATTTGGTTTCTTTTTATCACAAGAATTAATTTTCTTGTGTTATGGAAAATAAAAGATATTCTTGTTATATGATTCGTTGAATGACATTGTATTTGATTTCCTATTGGTCAATACATGTCACAATTAGTCATTGAGAAAAATATTCTTTTATTTTGTTTAATTAATTAATTATTTAATTAATTAAAACTTGGAGACCAAGGATTTACTCTCCTATAAAATGAGAGTTATTCCAAGTGGCAAGATAAAAATTTCGACCACCATCATTTAAAAGAGAGAAAAATTAGTTTTCTTTTGCAGGGTTTTTAGAAGAAGAAAAAACTACAAGTATTTCTTGGTGTTGCATATCAAGGAGGTGCTTTTATCAAGAAGGGTGTCCACCAACCACCGTTTGGAGAACACATTGGAAGATCAAGCTTCTCTTCCCACTATTGGTAATATAATCTTAACCCCCTTGTAGTAGTTAAATCTTTTATTTATGTATTATGATATATAATCGTGATCCATCCGCTGCGCGTAGATCTAATTCGTTTAGATCTGAGCTTCTACCTCCTTCATGTGGTATCGGAGCCAGGTTCCACGATTTATATAGTCATAATCATAATTAAACGATTTAAAGGAGTGAAATTGCATGTAGATAAATTTTATTTATTGTTTTTTATTCATTGATAACGATTAGTTGTTGTGGTTGAAGAGATGGATTGGGGGTTGACACTGTTTACCCGTTAGATCTATTGTAAACTCATATAAACGATGAAAATTCGTTTATATGAGTATAGGAAATTATGTAATTTATTTGTTATTGCAATTTTAATTTCCAGAAAATAGATCTGTTTAGTAGCTGTTTAGTTTCTCCGTTTTTCCTGTTGATCGAGCGGTTGAAACGACGATCACTCCGGTCAGAATCAATATTGGAATATGGAGAACAAGTGCACAAAATTTGGCGTCGATCGGAATATGTATCAATATCCGTTTGTTGCTGCAAAGAGGCTGCTGTAACAGAAAAACGCAGGATTTACAGAAACCCTACCTGTGACTTCCTCAAATTTCTGGAAGAGGTTGGACCGTTGAAACTCAGATCCGACAGGTCAGATTGATAAACATGGAGTCATTGACGTGGCATAAAAATTTCAAGTCGATCGGGTTTCATCTCGATTCCCGATCAGCCTCGGGAAGTCACTAATGCGCTGCTGTAAGAGACAGATTCAGCAGCATGTTGCGCGGCTCACTGGAGAAAATTAACAAGTCAAAACTCCGATCCAACCGTCCATATTGAAGCCCAAGGAGTGAAGAACAGATCTGGAGAGTTTCGTTGCAATCCGAGTTCGTTTGGTTTCACGATCATCGAAGAATTTGAATAGCTGCAGATTATGTTAGAAAGTAGTAAACCCTAGTTAGGGTTTGGTTATTTATTTTCTAATAGGTTAGATACGGGGGTGCCAACGGTCCATCTCGGTGTTTATTTTCCGCACTAGAATACATGTTTAGATTTTATGTGTAGAACCGGAAAAGTGCCATGACATGCATCAAATCATGAATTTCACTCCATATACATACATGTAGAAATTAATTCGAGGAATTAGTTAGGCATGTATAAAACACGCAATTAGTTTTAATTAATTGTTTGATATTAATTAGAAACTAATTAGGGTAAAAACCGAGGATCACGGGTTTTTTCAATCGCCGAGGTTGGGTGATGGATTCTCGGTGAATCCCACTCATGCAAGCATAGGGAGTAAAATCCTGAAACCTCGTGGTTAAGGTGTTGGATTCTCGGTGAATTCCACCTTACTTAGACGAGATTACGTTTTTTGCTCCGTAGTGTCTACGTGAAAGTTTGATGTTTAAGGATTGGATAATCACTGGCAAGCTTGGTTCGAAAATGGTTTAACCATGGTTGGGTGGTCAACAGTAGCTACGGCTCGATCGACTTCACCCTCCACGTGTGGCGTTTGCACGGGGGTCCGGCAAGGCTGAGCCATCCGACGAGCCACTACGGCTCAACGGAGCTCCCCTAGTCTTGACCCGTCCGACGGCCACATATGTTCCAACGAATAGTTCGGGTGGGCTAGCCCACATAACCGACACCATTCGGGCCTGTGATTTATTGTTCCTTAATGTAACATCAAGTCCAAAAACATGATCAGTAAACCCACCACTTTTTCCAAATATTGAGTGGGAGCAGGAGAGGCGACAGCCGACCCCACGGCCCCTACTGTTGACTCAAGCACCGTGAGAGAATGGTGATGCCTCGTGCCGGCTTTGATTTTGGCCCCCTAAGGAAGGCCTTCACCACTATCAAAATTCTAGGCTTGGTCTCCGAAAGGATAGGATTTTGGGTACTCGCCGGGTCACTGACCGACCCTAAGGCGTCACACTCGGGGTCTACCTAAAAATCTGAAATAGTAGGTCACACTCATAAAGGGTATTTTGGTAATACCTTGGCTGAAAAAGGAAAGGTGATTGACGATCACAAATGAGATGTTCGATTCTCAATTTGATCTTCAATATTAATCGAAAGCTCTTTGACCTACCCTAAGGCGGCACTGAGGCAAGAGATTAAGTCCTTGGAACGGTAGGATAGACTATAAGTACTTAGTTTATAGTTCCTAAAATTTATTAGTAGTGTATGATTTGGATTTATTTTCTGTCAATTTTATTCACAACTATTTATATATATCCCTAGGGTACTAGACTGCTAGTTTTAAATTGACTAGTAATGACTTCGTTAAAAGGTGGTAAGTAACTGGAACGTTGTACTTATTAATCGTTCATTAATTTTTCGGAAGAGATATTTTAAGCGCTCAGAACTTATGTGACATAAATAAGGATGTCACTGTTGTCAATCGTGTTGAACGAGAGACGACTTTCGTCAGTTAGAAAGATGATTGGGACGATAAAATTCTTCTAGTGAATTTTAATTGTGTACTGTCTACACGAGAAATTTTCTAATAGAAAAATTGGAGAATCATAAATTAAAGTATCGCTAGTTAGACGGTATTTGGAACCGATAAACTAGTGGGAGCTTTTGTCTTATGTTTTTTTAATTTATTAGAAAATTAGTCCCACTTTGGTAACGCTTTCATTAGACATCCTTACGCTCATGAGTAGTGTCTACTCAAACGAATCGCTACTTCAAGACTATTTCCTTTTAAGGAAAGTTAAGAATGGGAAAGAATGTCTATAAGTGTTAATCATCTTAACTGAAGTTTTGAGGCTAAACCGAAACATTAAATAAAGTATAGGATAAGGAAAGTGATTTCGGATCACTAACCAATGAATCCTTAGCGACTTTCTTAACCGAGTAACTTGACTCGGTAGCTTAGTTCTTTGGAAGAACAAGGAAGCTGTGCATTAACGATTAATAGAGTAACAACGGGCAGTAATTTCAGCTAGAATAGTGGGAGTGATATAAGGAAATGAATTTCGGATTCTATCCTTGAATATCACAATTTTTTTTTTGTTTACAGATTCATTGAAACAAATGGATTCACTTTCAACTTGATATATTGTTGCCTCATAGAAAGTGAATATGACATTTGTAGTACGAATCCGAGACTCAGACATTTGTTTGATAAAGTCAGAACCACTAAGAAATGCTGAAAAGGTATATGTAACACGTCTTAAACTATTATAGGCAAACGGTTTCCGTATTAAGATAAACGATTCTTCAAAATCTATTAATTAGTGCATATATCCTAGAGATAAGACCTAACGACTGGCTAAGGGTGATTTCTATCTCCCAGTCTCGGAACACTGTCTCAAAGGAACAATGACTACGCTTCCTTTCTATTAGAAAAGGGTAATAGATCTGAAGAAGTAACGTAGCTTGTTCACAATGACCTTCGGGGTCTTGTGAAAGATACAAGCTAATGGGAGCTTTTGAGCGGTGACATTTTGTCTGATAACTACTCGAAACATGATTTAGTTTATCGAAAGAATACGAGGAGGAGTCTTTGATTTTAGCAGAGAATAGAGTATTCCATGCTCAGAAATAGGCTATCGCATAGTCTTAGGACTAATGCTCGGCCTGCCTCCTAGTGGAATATTTCTCACTGAGGAAGAAACCATAGACTTGCCCTATATAGTTATTGATGTGCTACAATACACTGCAGAACTCGATTAAGATAATTGGTTGCAAAATAACGGTTAACATTATAATGTAAACCGAGAAGTCTACCTAGAAGATGCTAGTGAATTTATGGATAAGGAGTGAATTCGGTTCACACAACTTCCGTAAATGTAGGCATTTAGCATTTAATGCTTGAAGGTAGGACGGGAGATTTTGCGCATACGTTCAGATTGTAACTGTTCGTGAAATATCTTAATGTGATGAGTGAAGGTTGGTTATAAGATTCTTGAGATTATAAAGTGGCAGTTGAACTGTCACAAGGCTTCTGATAGAATCTATAAGTAACAGCCTTAAACCTTGGAGTACGGTTACCCAAAGGTAGTTACTATCTGATTTAATCAGACCACATCCAATATCGGTTGTTGGTGATTACACTGACAAATACTACTAGATCAGAATGTCAATCCACCCAAAACGCAGTGGGAGTATGGTTTAACAGTTGACCCATTATGGTTTTGTGGAATTTACAGTCTGCTGGGGTGATTGATAACCTATGGCTCTTAGTGGGGTCAGTATAGGATTACGATCATAGAGGTTGGTTTGAAAGCTTTAACCACAGTGAATGGAGTTTAGGTACTCCGGGTTATTTCACCTCTTGTAGAACCGCGCCCGGTGGGAGCAATTGGATCTACACGGAAAAGAGTCGAATGAATAGGAAAGTTTAAACTTTCAGCGCAAAGCGGGTGATTCCCTGACAAGTAGAGAGTTAACCAGACATTGAACTCTCTCACCACTCAGTCTTACTGGATTTCGTTAGAAAGCAGAAAATAGGGGTGATTCCCTAAGACTTTCTTGCCAAAAATGGAGTCTGATTCATTCGAAATGAAGGGTCTTGGTTAGAACAAATGGCGAGGATGACTTCGGGCCGATATCCTTTGTGGAATTAAGAGAACCTCTCGATCTTTTAAAGTCACATGTTTTAAAATATGTGGACTTGACCAGAATATTGATAAGTCTTTTGTAGACTGTATATCAATATTGGTGAAGTAGTAGTATTAGTGTTCATGAATGATAACATCTAAACGGTTGGAAACAACATGGGTGTGCTATCCAAGTCGGAAATCGACACGCCAAGATTCTCTGGATGAGAGAATTGGACTATATTCTAATAATCTGATTCGGTCAAATTCATGATAATGAGTCATTGGCTATCCCACCTATCTTATTGAATAAGATGATCATGCATATCGTATGCAACATTCATCGAGTAGTCCTACCCTACCTCTGCAGGAATGATTCTCTAAATCTTCGGATAAAGAGAAAATGGGATAGAGTCTCTCTTGGATAACGGTAAGTCAGGTTATCATAAGTCAACGGTAGTTGAATCTCGGATTCGAACTTTGAATAGCGGTTTAGTACGTCCTCAAGTATCTTTGAAGAACGAGGAATAAGGTGCTTGTTTATTCGGGTGCAAACTTGAATATGGTTGACTACACCGATTCTCGACCGATAGTCGATTAAGGATGATCGTTAGGATGATCTCGGGCTCGGTGTTTACTCATTGTGATAGAGCTATAGTGCGAGAAATCCATAACCGCCAATTCGATTTTAGTTAATCGGATACGTAGCAGCTTTCGGAGCAGCTAGATTGGCGATATGGCTTAAGAATTTCCTTTACGATCCGGGAGTAATTCCGTGTCCGGTGAGCCGATATCACTTCATTGTGAAAGCAAAGAAGAGATAGCTTAGAAGGATCTTCTCAGTCACTAGAGGTCAAAAGCATATTGAGAGAGTGTACCACCTGATTAGATGGACCGGCGATGTTTCGATCCTAAAGATCATATCGAGCCGACAACCAAACTAAACAGTGTATCAAGTCGAATGCTTGGAGGGTACGGCATTGAGGGATATATCTCATCTGCTTTTAGAGCAAGTGGGAGAGTGTTGTGAATAAGATGAGAATGGGTGTGCTCTAAAACAATTATTACTTGTCATTTCGTGCAAGTGGGAGATTGTTAGGTGTAGTGCCCAAAGACAATTTGTGTAATTGTTTTTGGTGACATAATTTATCTCACCTTATTACTTGCTTTGTGCTTGTAAGTAATACATTCTTTGCAAACCCTAAGTATATCAAGATATGTAATCGCTTAACTCGGTGTATGGCATGCACGTGAGGATTGAGTTAGTGGTGATATACTTAAACTGTAAGTCCGTGGTGAACTTAATCAGAGTTTAGGGTCTCCTGATTAAAACACCAATAATGCGCCCAGAACACCTTAGGGTGTGATAGTCTTATCCGGACTATCGGTAGAGGGTACCAACGTGGGGCATTTATATATGATGGCATTCATATAGGACTTGACCGATTTTATCTGAATTTCTCGATATAATTCTGTAATCGAGGAATCTTATTAAATCATTAGATGATCATATATGGATCAACCTTAATCCCGAGGTGATCACGAGGTGCTTCTTGTCTCGGGGTAGTGTTTGATGTGTTAGTTCTGATTCACTTAAATATGTGTTCCAAGCCACTTCTCATTGGCACTATCTCCTCGATGAGTGAGTAGTTCTCGATTTTCACAGACATGGAATCCATTCCTTCCTGCGGGAAGTAGAGACAAATCCCTTGTTTGTTAACCCTAAGAAAGTGATCGAACGGCCGAGTTCATATTAGACTAATTGATCACTAGTCAGATATGTGAACTAATTGATCATTAGGGGGTTAATGGTAAATAAGGATAAGATATTCGGAGTCGGGTTCACGGAGACTTCCTACTCAGAATGGACTGTCTATGGAGGGTTAACCCGTATGTAATGATTATATCAGTGGACGCTTATTTACTCTATGGGTTGAGTATAAGAATACATCTATAATCGGTAGAGTTCAGTTTCGGGTTTATGGTGGCGTAATCCCGGAATTAATAATTAATGTACTTATTATGTTCGATAAATAATTAATTATTGGAGCTACTGGTTATAGGTCCATTGTCCCCAATGTGGCTTCTATAATTCGGGCTGATATTTTTGTTATTTGGGCCTCAGTGATAATTAATTGGCTGGGCTAATTAATTGATATGCATGGATATTATTTAGTTTGGCTAAATAATATAATACACATAAAAGACATTTTATGTGCATTTTTTAACCCTAAAGGTGGCGCCTATTTGGTTTCTTTTTATCACAAGAATTAATTTTCTTGTGTTATGGAAAATAAAAGATATTCTTGTTATACGATTGGTTGGATGACTTGATATTTGATTTCCTATTGGTCAATACATGTCACAATTAGTCATTAAGGAAAATATTCTTTTATTTTGTTTAATTAATTAATTATTTAATTAATTAAAACTTGGAGACCAAGGATTTACTCTCCTATAAAAGGAGAGTTATTCCAAGTGTAATGGAAAGATAAAAATTTCGACCACCATCATTTAAAAGAGAGAATAAAATTAGTTTTCTTGTCTAGGGTTTTTAGAAGAAGAAAAACTACAAGTTTTTCTTGGTGTTGCATATCAAGGAGGTGCTTTTATCAAGAAGGGTGTCCATCAACCACCGTTTGGAGAACACATTGGAAGATCAAGGCTTCTCTTCCCACTATTGGTAATATAATCTTAACCCCCTTGTAGTAGTTAAATCCTTTATTTATGTATTATGATATATGAATTGTGATCCATCCGCTGCACGTAGATCTAATTTGTTTAGATCTGAGCTTCTACATCCTTCAAAACTTACGTTAACGGATTTAGGGATTGTTGATATCAAAACGATCCTCGTCTCGCGGTGATCCTTTCTCTCTTAAGATGTCTGCGTTTTTTATCAACGGATTAGCCTAGAGATTCAAAAGTCTCTCCTCTTCTTTTTTTTTCTCAAACTTGCGCCCCCTCAAGATGATTTTTACGTAAAACAACAACTAGGTTAATTTAGGATTAGTTTTCCTTTTATAATCCCAATTAAATCTAATTATTCCTTATTAATTAAATCCAATTAATCCTTTTCCTTTTTCTTTTCCTTTTTTTTCTTTTAATCCTTTAAAACAAATCTAAATATTCAGATTTTTCGTGAAAACACAAGGATGCCCTTTTTGGAAAAATCAAGATATTACATTCCTCCCCCCTTAAGAGGAGTTTCGTCCTCGAAACGAGATCGTACCTGGTAGATGAGGGAACTTTGGGAACTCGTTGAACATGTCCGCTTCCACTTCCCATGTGGCTTCCGTCGGTGCATGATTGCTCCATTGCACTAACACTAACGGGATCACTCGCCTATTTATCATCTTTTCCTTCCTATCCAAAATCTTTATCGGCTTCTCCACATATGAAAGATTATCTTGCAAAACTTCCAGATCAATCTCAGATTCCACATTCACTTTAGATAGACACTTCCTAAGCATTGATACATGGAAAACATTGTGGACTCTAGACATCGATTCTGGTAACCGAAGTCTATAAGCCAACTTCCCAACTCTTTCGATGGCATCAAAAGGTCCTACATACCTTGGACTTAGCTTTCCTTTCTGTCCGAACCTCTTGACACCCTTCATCGGAGACGCTCGAAGGTAAACTCTATCCCCGACCTCAAACTCTAGCGGTCTTCTTCTAACATCGGCCCAACTCTTTTGACGATCTTGAGCGGCCTTCAGATTCTTCCTTATCAACTCGATCTTCTCCTTGGCTTGCTGAACCATCTCCGGCCCTGTGATATGTTTCTCTCCCACTTCATCCCAGTAAAGTGGAGTTCTACACTTCCTACCGTACAAGGCCTCAAAAGGTGGCATACCCAAACTAGCATGGTAACTATTGTTGTAAGCAAACTCAGCCAAATTGAGGTAATCTATCCATGATCCTCCGGCATCCAAAACACAAGCTCTAAGCGTATCCTCGAGAGTCTGAATTGTCCTCTCTGACTGCCCATTCGTCTGTGGATGAAACGATGTACTCAAATCAGTCTTCCTCCCAAAAGCTTTCTGTAAGCCCTTACAGAAGCGACTGATAAATCTACTATCCCTATCGGATACAATAGATAAAGGCACACCATGAAGCTTCACTATATTGTCGATATACATAGTAGCGAACTTATTTATAGGCATGTCCACTTTACATGGAAAGAAATGGGCTGATTTTGTGAGTCTATCCACAATCACCCAAATCATGTCTTTACCGCTATTAGTCTTAGGCAAACCGGTGATGAAATCCATCGTGATATTCTCCTATTTCCATTCCGGTATCTCCAAGGGTTTCAACAAACCTCCAGGCCTTTTGTGTTCTGCTTTCACTCTCTGGCATGTATCACATCGTGCCACAAACTCTGTGATCCCTAACTTCATACCAGGCCACCAATATCTTTCCTTGAGATCTCTATACATCTTAGTGGCTCCCGGATGTACCGCGAAAGCAATCTTATGAGCTTCATCCATAACCCTCTCCCTTAGGCCATCCACATCGGGCACACACAAACGGTCTCCGTACCAAAGATGACCACTCTTGTCCAACTGATAGCCCACTATAGGTTTCTCTCGAGCTACTCGCTTCAAATCAATCGACACCGGGTCTTTATCTTGCTTAGCCCGAATCTCATCTAGCAAATCTGACCTTTCCATCAATGGCGCCAAATTCTGATCTTCACCCTTCCTTTCCATCACTTGAATCTGCATCCTATCCAACTGATCCACAACTTCTTGCAAGGTATTGATAGCATTAACCGCTCTCCGGCTAAGTGCATCAGCTACAACATTCGCTTTACCCGGATGGTATTGAATGTCCAAGTCGTAATCTTTCACGAACTCCAACCATCTTCTTTGTCTCATGTTCAGATTCTCCTGAGTAAATAAGAACTTAAGACTCTTATGATCCGTGAAGATCCTCGCCTTGACACCATACAAATAGTGTCTCCAAAGCTTTAGAGCAAACACCACCGCCGCTAACTCCAAGTCGTGTGTAGGTAATTCTTCTCATGCACCTTTAATCGCCTAGATGCGTAAGCAATTACCTCCGATTGCATCAAAACACAACCCAAACCTTGACCCGATGCATCCAGATATACATCGTAGTTACCAAAGGCTTCGTAATGCTAACACAAAGCCGTGGTCAACTTTTCTTTCAAAGTCCAAAAGCTTCCTCACATTCATTGGTCCACTCATACTTAATGTTCTTTTGAGTGAGCCTCGTGAGAGGTGTAGCTATCTTAGAGAAATCCTTTACAAACTTCCGGTAGTACCACCAAACCCAAGAAACTTCTTATCTCTCATTCTCGATGTCGGTCTAAGCCACTTAGAAACGGCTTCTATCTTCGCTGGATCCACCTTAATGCCTTCTCCAGAAATTATATGCCCAAGAAAACTATCCTGGTCCAACCAAAACTCGAACTTAGAAAACTTGGCATACAATTTGTCTCCTTTAAGGTCTGTAGAACTATCCTTAGGTGTTCTTCATGCTCTTTCTCATTCTTAGAGTATACCAAGATATCGTCTATGAAAACTATCACAAACCTATCAAGGTAAGGCATGAAAACTCTTTGCATCATGTCCATGAACTTCGATGGAGCATTAGTGAGTCCAAACGGCATGACCAAAAACTCATAATGTCCATATCTCGTACTGAAGGCTGTCTTTGGTATATCTGACACCTTGATCTTCAACTGATGATAACCGGACCTAAGATCAATCTTAGAGAACACCTTCTTACCTTGAAACTGTCTGAACAGATCATCAATCCTTGGTAAAGGATACTTATTCTTGATTTTCAGTTTATTCAACTCTCTGTAGTCGATGCACAAACGCATACTCCAATCTTTCTTCTTCACAAACAAGACCGGTGCTCCCCACTGTGATGTACTTGGCTGGATGATGTTTTTCTCTAGCATCTCCTTAAGCTGAGTTTTCAAATCTTTCAACTCCGCTGGTGCCATCCTGTAAGGTGCTTTAGCCACTGGTGATGCTCCCGCAATCAACTCGATCTCAAACTCTATGGCCCTATCAGGCATATGTCCTGGCAATTCTTTCGGGAAAACTTCAGGAAAGTTCTTAACTACACGAGTCTCTCTTAACTCGGGCCTATGCTTTTCCTTATCTAATGCATAAACAATGAAACCCTGGCAACTCCTCTTCAAAGCTCTTAGGGCTTTAACTGCTGAGATAATCGGATGACTACCCTTGCTAGGCTTGTACACGTTACCCTGAAACGTCTTAGCTGATTTTCCTGGGCCTTAAAGATCACCCTCTTACCTCTACAATCCAAGTAGACGTAATTTCTGGACAACCAGTCCATACCCAGGATAGCATCAAAGTCTGAGAAATCCAACACTGTCAAGGCATGCTGGCACTTGTAAGTCCCAACTCTAATATCAACTTGGGGTGTGACCTGAGCACATCTAGTAACTCTGCCCAAAGGTGTGGTTATACTCAAAGGTCTCTCCAATTCCTTAAGAGGTAGGTTCAACTTCTTAGCTATCTTAGAGGAAACAAAAGTCCCCGAAGCTCCAGTATCAAACAGAGCTGAAACTACTGGATTATCTATGATTACGGTACCTAACAAGTGAATCAATTGAAGTACAAATATATAATATAATATACGCGCTATATCATATTAAATATCTATAATAAACACAAACACTGAAGAGTGCCTATCACCACAAGGTCATATAACTCTTCCGGTTCTGCATCCGCTGCAAAGACACAAACTGGTGTGCTACCCATGGCACGATTACCCTACTGGTTACCTCGTCCTCCTGCCTAATTACCTTGTGAGAGCTTCTTAGGACACACCCTCGAGTAATGTCCCACTTCCCCACAGTGGAAACAACTCAAGCTACCTGCCATGCACTCTCCTGTATGTGTTTTGTTACACTTTTCTAGAGCTTTCACATTTCTGTACATCCTTTCAAACCCATGAATCCATAAATCTGATGATGTTGGCTCAACATTTCCAAAGAATTCTGGAACCCTGTGCTTCTTCATCTTATCATACCAATCCACTTGTCTGTCGTAGCCCCCAAACTGATGATGCTGTAACGGCTGCTGAACTAGAGGAGCGTTCTGATACTGTGGTTGAGGTTGCTAAACCTGTTGTTGGGGGTGAGTCTGTTGCGGATTGGTGTAGCCAGGTGCTACAAAAGTATCATATCTAGGCGGTGGTGGAGGTAGAACCATTGGCTGAGGTGTAAAACTTAATGGTGTGGGGGAAAACGCTGATGCCTGTGGACGACTGAAAAACTGACTAGCCGGTGGCACAGACGCTTGCAGGGGTTGCGCAGAGATGGTTGGGAAAGTACTCACCGGTGGATGAGAAAGTCCTAATCCTGTCCAGTTTGTGGTCATTGAAGACACATACACTCCTGATGTTACTCCTGCTGAAGTAGTGATAACCGGTATGTTTGGGTTAAACCTTGAAGGACCCTCTTGTTCTACTATTCCCCTAACGACGATATATGGTCCTTGATTCACCCCACGCATGATGTTGCTCACAGACGGGGTGTTCAATTGAGAAACCGTAGGGCCCTGGGTAGCTGGTCCACTTCTTCTCCTTCTCGGAATTATGACTTCAGTAAATCCTGCCTCAGTGTTATTCATATTAGCTCCTCCTCTAGTAAGAACCATTCCGTAACCAAGAAAAGAGAGGGGTTACTAAAGCTCTAACACTTATCTTAAAGAAGAAATCAAATCCTACACAGCAAGGAAAACCTTTCGCTCTGATACCAACTGTAACGCCCCGTTCTCGGACACCGAGTCCTTATCCGTAAAGAGCGCTCGGCACAAATATTATCAAATAAAATTCAATAATATATGCAAGCGTTACGTCACACATCAGAACTAAAATAAAGCGGAAGATAAAATGACTCGGGAAAAATAAAAGATCGAACACACGGTTTTCAATGCTGTAAATCTAAATCCAATAAAGAGAACTAAAACATCCAATGTTAAATCCAAAAGAATTCAAACGGAACTAATCCAAAAGAACAACAACATTGTTTGAACTTAAATCAACAAAATTATTGAAAGTATCAAAACTAAAAGAACTGAGTCTTCAAGAGCTCCATCTCACACGTCCTCGTCAAAGAACTCATCAATATTAGCAACCTGTTCATCTTCTTTGGGGAAAGAGAAAGACAAACACAAAGTAACGGGGTAAGTACATAAGTACTTAGTAACGCGTAGAAGATCGCATAACGTCGGTTTCATAAAGAAATAAAAGCAACGCCGTCTTTTATTAATTCATTCCGTTATTAACCCTAGCTAGCAATCACATTATGTTAATAGCATAACATGAGGTTCCAAAGGTATCTAGCTTAGCTCAAGTTTGTTACATCATGAATAACAAGGGCACTACGCCTAGTAATAGGATGTACTAGGACAACTGGGTGCAACCTACTTAGAGACACGCTATAGTAGCCCCGGGAATATCTGAGTCCCGATAGTGTGATGACCGGCAGAGTGCACCAGACGCTTTATCTAGCCAATCGATTGACCGGCGTGGATACAGTCTACTTTTTCTGGTCAGAGAACACATCACGATATTGTACTATGCCTTACCAAGCATTGCATGATGTTTAAGATTATTAATCTAGCACATACGTTTGATTAGATGTTTAACAAGCCACCTAAGTTGATTCACATAAAAGGCTCACCTATCAGCCTACTCCCTCTTCTTAAGACCACTAGACTCTAACAGAACCTAGCACATACATAGACATCAATAAACCCTAGCTTATCGAAGCACAAGGCAGATCCAAAGCTTTCGACGGTCCCACACTTCATCTTTTTAGGGAATCCATATGGTGCCGAAACTAAACGTGTCAAAAGCTAATTCAAGGCTTTGTCACATAAGTTTAAGCAGTAAAAACATGATTATAAAGCCTGAAACCAAGCTGACATGATAAAACAGTGAAAAGCGGAATAAACAGGTCAAACACCCGTTTGACACCCAGTGAACGCCCGTTTGCCTTGAACGAACGTCCACAATCCCCCAAATGACCGTTCGTGAAAATCAGCCACATCCTGTATCTAAAATTAACCCTCAAACACCCGTCCACAATTCCCAAACGTTCGTTTGAGCTGCCGCTACCGCAAACGCCCGTTTGCCCTTGTGCAAACGCTCGTTTGCCTGGGATTTTCACAGAAAATCTGCAACTGTCAAAACGCGATTTCCAACCCAATTCTGCCCCAAACTCCAACATAAACAGGTTACAAACAATGCAAATAACATACAAATTTCTCTATAACCTTACGACACCTTAGTCATACGATAAGAACACCACGTTACCTTAAATTGCGTGGTACAACGATCCAAAGCTTCAACTCGTCAAAAGTTTAACCTTTAACTCCAAACCTATAAATGACCAATCCAAAGACGATCACTACGATGTTTAAACTCAGAAAACACAGCTTAACACGATGATGAATAAACCCTAATATCAAGAACGATGAGGGGAAAACTTACGTTAACGGATTTAGGGATTGTTGATATCAAAACGATCCTCGTCTCGCGGTGATCCTTTCTCTCCTGAGATGTCTGCGTTTTTTATCAATGGATTAGCCTAGAGATTCAAAAGTCTCTTCTCTTCTTTTTTTTTCAAACTTGCGCCCCCCTCAAGATGATTTTTACGAAAAACAACAACTAGGTTAATTTAGGATTAGTTTTCCTTGTATAATCCCAATTAAATCTAATTATTCCTTATTAATTAAATCCAATTAATCCTTTTCCTTTTTCTTTTCTTTTTTTTTTCTTTTAATCCTTTAAAACAAAACTAAATATTCAGAATTTTCGTGAAAAGACAAGGATGCCCTTTTTGGAAAAATCAGGATATTACAATAATGACGGTGAAGAGCTCTTGTTCGGATTCAATCCATCAGCCACAGCTGGGGGTTGACCTACCTCGGGTATATCTTTATTATTGATATTTGAACGTAAGTGATCTCGCGAATATTGTGTTATGACTTGACTAAAATTTATTCGATCATCAGCCACCGTAGGGGTCGGATAGTTTTCAGAGACAATGGTTGGCCACCACATTATGATGTAAATTGTCAAAGAGTTGACTGGTCAACAACCAATAGTCACATAGTGATGTGATTGGTGAAGTATCACCTACTCACCGAGTTATTTTGGTTTGCCAGCCACATCAGGGAATCGATGTAACAAGGTGGGATCTTGGCTACTATTATTTTAGGAAAATTCTAGAAAATTAATTCGGAGTAGTTGACAAGTGGGAGCAAAATTATAAAACAAAAGACCATTTTGATTTTGCGTGTATAAACAACAACACTCCTTTTATATTTATTTTATGTTGTAGTTTTTAGCGAACTTTTATTTCTATGTTTTATTCTCGATTGTTAAAACCAAATTAATGAATGTTACCTTTTGAGAAACGTTCTCAATTATGGTTTAGTAACTTTAATCCTTTCAAAATAAGCAGTGACACGAGCAACTACGTTATGGTAGTTAAAGACAATGAGACTACATACATGGTGGAGAGCTCAAAGACTTTAATTACTTGTCAAAAAGGAAGCTCATGATATGATTGAATCACTTGAAATGTGTTTTAATGAATTAATCATATATTGGATACGAAGATGTCCAATAAGTAATTCTGTCATACGATGACATTTAATTCAAACATTAGATATGTTGAATGTAAATGACCAGAACGAATTTTGGAAAGGTTGTTCTCTAAATTGTAAGATTTAAGTATCGACTTAATTCTTGGATCATTGCTTGAAGGTTAATTAAAATGGTTTGAATATGATTCAAAAGGTTAATAAACCATTTAATAGACTTCTGATTTTCTTTATGAAAGAAGATTAAAGACATAGCTCTTTTGATTTTTCTTAAAATCTTATGAAGACTAAACTAAGAAATATTTACCAGTGTTTAAAGGATTAAAAAGAAAAGTTTAGGAAATGTGCTTAGATAGGAGAACTTATCAATGTCTCTATTCTAAGTAAGTAAGTTGAGATAAATCAGTCTAAGCTCAAGTCGACTGTAAGATATATGATGTCTTACGAGTGTGATTTAATTAGAAAGATTAAAATACATAATATCTTAAGATAAGGAAAGTGAAGCAAACGTTGAAAATTTTTCATTCTGAATCTAGTAAACTGATTAAGGAACTAAATAAATGTTATTGTGTTCCGGTTCTTATGAAGTACACGATATCAGTGACGTGTAAGTATTTAATGGACAAATTCAATTGTAAGGAATAAACGTTATTCCGATAAAGTTAGATAATCATTGAATCTAACATACTAGATTGGTGTCACTATATAGTTGATATAGGTGATAAAATCTCAACCAAATATTTGTATGGTTGTTTTCCTTAATATTTTGTGGTTGTTCTGACATAATCTCATGGAAGAGAAACGTGTGGTCAAATGTCATTCTAATGATATATGAACCATGTGATTATGAATCATGTGGGTGATACATATCTTAGCCAAAGGTGACTTAAATACCCTTTTATGAAAAGGTTATAAAATCTAGAAAATTGCTTAAAGCCTAAACATACCGATGTCTATTGGCTTAAGAAAATTAATGCCACGAATAATATTATTGTTTATTACTCTTTATAACTGTTTTTAGAAATAGTCGAACGTACATAGTGAAGTACAAATTTCGGAAAGTCTAAAAAGTTCAAACTAGTACGAATATGCGATTGATAAACAACTTAAGAATTAATTGGATTGAAGTAATTAATACCTGAAGAGTGTTTCAGAAGTTGTCTAAAAGGGAATCACAATCTCCCTTGAAGGGTACCATTTTTGGTATACGCAATTAGATTGTGTTTCTAAAATGGAAATAGCACTTTATACGATAAAGATGCAAATTTAGCCATGCAGAGTATCCTTTATCTGCTTTGGGATAGTGCCCTTATTTAAAACATATACTTAACCAAGTTCAAAAATAAGGTTGAATGATTTCCATATCAGATATGGAAGAAGATGACATCAAATCCATATTAACTGATGATGTAGGGTTGTCGTGCTTCTAGCAAGCATGCAGTGTCTGAAAGGCTTGGAGCCTAGTATGATATATGCAACTTTGTGGAAGATCTTAGCAAGTACGCTAGATACTATTTACCTACCAATGGAGCAGAAGTGTTTGTCTTTAAACATGCTGTCTTCTAGAGGAAGTGTTTCTTCCAAAAGAGACAGTGGGAGTAAATTGAGATCTGAAAAGAGTTTGAGAACCACAAAGAGATATTCAACCAACAGAAAACGAGTTCAAAGACGATAACATGATGTGTAAGATTATATGATAGTGTTGAAAATGTTCATAGACGATAACATGATGTGTAAGATTATAAGATCCATTTATGGACTCAAACAAGTTCCTTTGTATAAGTTCTTTTCTTCGATAATCAAAAGAGTTTGATTTCATCAAAAGGAAAGTTGTGCCTGGTGTGCAAAAGGGTTAGTGGGAGTGTTATGATTTTTGAGTAAGGTGTTGCATGTTCTTCTCTGAATTGACACCCTGTGTTACAGTCCATTAATGTTGGTAGTTCAAGATCTTTATGAAAGGTCTTGGAAATAGCAGTTCTTATTTTAGGAATAAGAATCTATAGTGATAAATATAGATACTGCTTAACTATCACAGTTCACCTTTATAATAAGATGCTAAAAGGAGTTTAGCATAAGTCACGACAAGAGATACTGATAGCCAGTATTCTCAGGATCTATCTATAACAGGACGTCAGTCCTATAGATAAGGTGAAAGATGATACTTATGGAAGGTTCCCTTTGCTGCTGCAATAGGATCCATATCATAAGAGTTGTACTAGTTGTTCATACTGCATGAAGAGTTATGAATAAGTATGAAAGTGATTCTTGTAAATGTCGAGAACATCCTTAAAAGTGTTAAGGATGGATTCCTAGTTTATTGAAACTTGGAATCGAATAAACATAGACATACAAAAATGTACCTCGAATAAACATAGACATACAGAAATATACCATGAATCTTATGAAGATAGTGGGAGCTACTGATGCAGGTTTGTAGTCACTTTGATTAAGTGATACGGTGAGTGGAAATGTTCTTAGCAAGAGATCATTGAAATTCTACAATCTGGCCAAAACATAGTAGTGCCTTAGAGGCATAGCGGGAGTAGTACATGGATCTAAGAGGTTCATTCTTGAACCTTGTGCGGTTCTTCCACATTTTCTATATAGCTGATATAGTAGTGGATTCATTGCATGAAGCAAGGACCAGGTTCTAGTCAGAGATTCATGTGTGTGTTGAGGCGGTTCCTCTTGACTTGGTTATTTGAAGCATGATATTCAGATAGTCTGAGTCCTCACAGATAGTGATCCGTTCATGCTTAGAGTTGGTTGTGAGTATTGCATGAGATTCTTGTGTCTTAACTTGGTCTTGTGTGTACGAGTGATTGGCTTTAGGCAAATTGGGAGATTGTTGAAATAGTGTCCTAAACCCAATCAGGTTGGACCGGATCCGTACGGGTTGGATCATTTCTACTATTTCTTTATGGTTATACATATGTGAAATGGCTATTCTGTTATTATATATTCTGTTTATTTATATAAACCAATTTGTGATTGTATATATGATAATGATCGCGTGTAAGTCACTTACGTCGATATTACTAGCAAGAGTACTAGGTCAATCGCAGTATAGCAAGGGCGAATCAAGATCCATCCTACAAAGACAATAGAACTCAAGTATAAACGATTCTAATCTAACTAAGAAAACACATATATGGTCTTTGACCAACAATGACCATAAAAGAAACGTGGTATTCCTCCCCCTCATCCCACCTATCTACTAACTTGGCTTAGGTAATCCTTATGTTTACTTCCCACAAAAATTTCCTTAAATCTAATCCAATGAGTTTTTAATTTAGTTTTAAGCTCTTGTTTCTTTATTGATTAGCTTTCTTTCTACTTGCATTACTTAATCCTAAACTTACAGCTTCTAATTTTATCCATGGCTCATAAAAATAAGAAAAAAGATGAAGATGGCACTGTTCATGCATCGGATGCTGATGAATTTGATACTCCAGTTGATCTACGGGTTGCAGCAGCTTCTACTGCCATTGTTGCTCTTCCTGCAGCTCAAATTGAAGATGGAAACACATTGGAAAAGAATCTGTTGCGAGATCCCCCTATTTCATGGAAGCAGGTAGGAGCTGAACATGCACCTGGTGTGTGTGGTGTGGCTGATGCTCCTGTAGTGGTGGAGGTGATGGAATCTGCTCTATTGTGCAGTAATCCTAAGGTGTATGAGGCTATGAGATTGTAGTCTGGGAAATTGGTTACTCCGGCTATTAATACTGCAAAAAAGAAGATTAATATCACTGATTCTGAAATGGCAAGTTCTACTACTCTTTTAGAATTTCTAAAAGTTGAAAAACAGTCTGATAATGCACATTTAGTGTTGAATGATGCTTAATTTGTCAGTTCAACAGATGGTCTTATGTTGGATAAGACTAATGAGAGTGTTAGTGCACCTACTGGACTTGTTCTTGCACTTGCTGAACCTGGTTCTACATGTGTAGGACCTGTTACTAATGGTGTTGCTAATACTTTAGGACATGGTTGTATGGTGGAGCAGGGGAATCATTTGGAGGTGGATCCTGTCTCTGCTACAAATTCAAAGATTACCACTTCTTTCTCTGGTGGTGATGCTTCTGTCAGATTGGATAATGTGGTAGCTGTTGTTGTTACTCCTACTGGTACTCCTATTGCGGGTGTGGGGGATGTACCTGTTGATGCTCACTTTGGTGATTTTTTGGGTGATAATGCTACAAAAGTTGTGGATAAGGTTGCTTCTTAGGCCCAATTGGTTAAGAAATATAGGGAACCATCAGATGAAGTGGTCATTTTGACTGATCATGTTGATTTTATCATTCCTCAAACTGTGCTTTTCGAGGAAGAAGATTTAAATGATGATAGTAAGAAGAAGCTTAGTCTCATTGGTATATTTCCTGCCAAATTTCCTGGATGGGATGCTGTTAAAAAAATTGTGAACTCTTGGCCTAGGAAATATAGGTATCACTATCATAATTCTGGTTGGATAGTGTTTCTGTTTGAGAAATAATCTAATCTCAATTATGTTTTGCAAGCTAGCCCCTTTTATGCTTATGGTAAGCCTATGTTTTTGAAGAAAATGCCTATGTTGTTTAATTTTTTCAAAGAAGCTTGTTTTGTGGTTCATGTATGGATTCAGTTGTCAAATCTTCCTTTAAGGCTTTGGAAGGATAGGGCATTGAGTATGATTTTCTCATTTCTTGGGAGTCCTCAATACACTGATAAATTTACAGCCTCTAAAAAAGTTCTGAGTTTTTCCAGTGCCTTGTGAAAGTGGATCTCAAGATGAAATTGCCTTCATATCCCCTTACATTGCATGATGGAAAGGTTCTAATGCAAATTGTTTTGTATGAAGAAATGCCTAAGTTTTGTACCAAGGTAACAAACTAGGGCATAATGTTGTAGGATATGATTATTCCAAGGTAAAGGTCCCTGCTTTGTATGTGCCTAGGTCAAAAACTCCTGGTGCTACTAAGCCTAGTACCTCAAAGAAGAAGAAAGTGATCATCATTGATGATAATGGTATTACTGATAAGGCTCCATCTACTGATAATGTTCATGTTACTGGTACTGTTCCAACTCCTGCTACAACATCATCCGACAAGAATACTTTTATTGATAAGGGTAAGAATATGGATGTAAATCCAAAAGAGAAAGAGGTGTTAGTGGAAAAGGGAAATGCCCCTGTTACCAACACATTTGATGTTCTATCTCCTGGAAAAAGTACTATTTACACAGATGAAGCTGAGACTGATGATTTGGTGGATATGGGTGACAATGTTGCTTCTGGTTCCAAGAAATCTAAGAAGAAAAAGAAGAATAATAGGCACAACACTGCTGATGTTTCTGGAAATGTGAATAAAACAAATGATGTTGTCACTAGGGGTAGATCACCTTTAGAAAGACAAAAATGATAGGCTTCTAGAATGTTAGAGGGTTCAATAAGGTCACTAAACAATCTTTTGTTGTCAACTTTCTTTGACAACATAAGATTACCTTATTTGGAATCCTTGAGACAAAGCTGTCTCAAGATAGTTTGGATTATTTTCTGAACAACAAAATTCTTGCTTGGAATTCTGTCAATAATTTTAATCTTCATAATAGTAAAAGGATGTTGATTATTTGGGATCCTTCTTATATGGTTATGGAAGTCTTGGAGGTGGATATTCAGTGGATTCACTACAAGGTGAACCTGTTGGTCACAAGGGAACTCTTTTTTGTTACTTTTGTGTATGGACTGCACACTGTAGGACATATAAGGGGTACGTGGGATGGAATTAGGGGAACTGAGTGTTTGCTCCTCTCTCCCTTGGATGGTTTTGGGGGATTTTAATTTTGTTCTTTCAATGGATGATAAGTTGAATGGTAATGTCCCTACTGATTAATAAATGCAAGATGGTGTGGACTGCTGCTTGGATGCTAATCTCTCTGATTTGAATTCTTCTGGTGAATACTACACTTGGACTTCTAGGGGTGTTCTTACTCGAATTGATAGGGTTTTGGTGAATGCACATTGGTATGACTGGAATATGAATGCCTTTTGCTTTTTTTGAGCCTGCTGGTTTGCATTCAGATCATTCACCTTGTAGAACCTCTCTTTCTACTGATTTTGTGATTAGAAGGAAACCTTTCAAGTTCTGTAATATGTGGATGTAGCATGATAGCTATAATGATGTTCTTCCTCAAAGTTGGAGTCAAGATGTTCCTGGTACTGCCATGTATGAACTTTGTAAAAAACTTAGAAGGCTTAAGAAACCATTGAAGGATCTAAATAAGAAGCACTTTGCACATACCTCTGTTAGGTCTGAAAATGCTCAACTGGTTCTTGGAGGATTACAATCACAGTATAATCTGTGGCCTACTGATGCTATTGCCTCCTAGATTATGGATCAGAAGAAGGTTTGTCGCTGAGGCCAGTTTTTTATCTCAGAAAGAAAAAGGGAAGTATATGAAGCTTAGTGATAGGGGTTCCAGGTTTTTCCACTCTTTGGTTAAAAGAAACAATGCTAGAAAGCATATCTCTTCTATAAGGCTTGCTGATGGCACTTTTACTACTTCTTATGACCAGATTGGAGATGTTTTTGTTGGTTTCTATTCTGATTTGATGGGTACTGAAGTTATGGCTTCCCCTATAGATGTGGATGTGGTTAATGCTGGTCCTTATTTTTCAAGAGAGCAAATGGACAATCTGATCTTGGATGTCACTGATGTGAATGTGAAGAAGGCCCTTTTTTCCTTTTCTGATGATAAATCTCCAGGACCTGATGGTTTTTCTGCAGGTTTTTTCAAGAAATCTTGGGAGATTGTTGGCACAGATTTTACAAAGTCTGTGTTGGAGTTTTTCAATAATGATGCAATGCTGAAATAGATCAATCTTGCAGTTATTGCATTGATCCTTAAGACTACTCATGCTACAACTTTGGGAGATTATAGGCCTATTTCCTGTTGTAATGTTACTTATAAAGTGATTTCTAAGATCCTGGCCATAATACTTTCTACATGTCTGCCTAATCTTATTGATGAGTCTCAAACTGGTTTTGTTGATGGTAAGGCCATGACAGATAATATCTTTCTGTGTCAGGAGCTGATCAGGCATTATGGTGTTACTAGGGGGCCTCCTAGGTGCATGATAAAAGTGGATATTAAAAAAGCTTTTGATTCTTTTCACCGGTCTTTTGAAAGCAAGTGTTGAAGGGTTTTGGATTTCTTGATAGGTTTGTGAGGTGGATCATGCTATGTGTTTCTACTGCATCTTTTTCCCTGTCTATTAATGGTGAATTGAAGGGGTTTTTCCTGGAAAAAAGGGGTATGAGGCAAGGGGATCCACTTTCTCCTTTTCTTTTTGTCATCGGAATGGAGTACTTCTCTAGAATTTTGAGGATTATGGGGGAGGATTCTGAGTTTAATTTCCATACTGGTTGCAAGAATTTGAAGATCAATCATCCTGCTTTTGCAGATGATTTGATGCTGTTTGCCAGAGGTGATCCTATTTCTATCACTCTTATGATGAATTGTTTAACAGTGTTTAGGGAATGTTCTGGTCTTGTTGCTAATTTGCATAAGTCTGAAATGTTCTGTGCTGGTTTGAATGCTGATAATAAGGCTGATTTGTTATATATTACTAAACGGAAGGAAGGTGTTTTACCTATTAGATATCTTGGCATCCCTTTATGTGCTGTAAGGTTTAATGTCATGCATTATGATCCCTTGTTTTCTTCTTTGGGGAATTACTTTTGTAATTGGAAGGGTGTCACCCTGTCTTATACTGGAAGACTGCAACTTATTCTTTTTGTCATTCAAGGGGTGTATTGTTTTTGGCTTGGTATCTATCCTATTATTGGTAGTGTCAAACTGATGATGGATCAAATGTGTAGGAGGTTTTTATGGGGGGCTCTTGTGATTTTAATAGGAAGTCTTTGTTTGGCTGGGAGGAGGTCTTTTTGCCAAAATCTGAGGGTGGTTTAGGGATTTTTCAGCTTGAGGCCTGGAATTTGGCATTTTTGTGCAGGATACTTTGGAATTTTCAGTGTAAAACATACTGCCTTGGGTGAAATGGATCGAGAAAAGTTATCTGAAGAAGTTTGATATGTGGTCTTATCAGTATAAGCATGGTGATTCTACCTTGATTAAATCTGTTCGTGATTGTGATGAATTTTAGATTATGCAGGTTCTGTGGATGCTGTTGTGGCTCTGATGCAGTCCTAGACTATTGGTTCTAAGTTGTGTCCTAGGAAGACTTATGAGTTTTTTAGGAGGCAGACTTCCAAGCTTTGGTGGCACAGACATGTCTGGAATCCTAGGGCTACTCCAAAACATTGCTTTTTTGTTTTGGATGTCTATGAAGAATTGTCTTCTCACTTCTGAGAGACTTCATGTTGATGATAAGTTGTGTTCACTGTGTGGTTTGGTAAATGAGTCTGCCTCCTTTTTTTTAGTGTCATGTCTCCTGTATGATTTGGGGCAAGTTCGAGGCTCGAGGCTTGGCATCGTAGGAGTCGAAACTGTGGTAGTGTCTTTGTTAGATGGATCAAGATGAAATGCAGAGGTACAACTCATGGGAATGTGGCGAGATCTCGCTTCGCTTTACATTGTTGTATATTGGATTTGGCACATGAGAAACAAGAACTTGTTTGATGGTGTCCAATTGAAGATTTCTGATATTCTGCATTGTGTTAAGATTCATATATGTTATATAATGCAGGTTGCTTTCCCTTTGTACATTTTTACCCTATGATGTTAGGGTTTTGTACATATTTTGTGATTTCTGTTGGTGCTTGTAGGTGGATGTTTGAGATTATTTTGTTTCTCTACATGCCTTGGGATAGGCTCTATGAGTTATGCTCTCATATGACCCATTTTTGCAGTTTTTGGGTGTTGTTGAGTGTTTAGTGGCTGTTGTTTCTTGTAGCATATAACCTCAGGGGTCTTATGTTGCTTGAAATCAACAAATATAACCTCTCATTAACACTGTGTAGGAGTTAGCTTAGTCTTTTCATTTGTTAGGATGTAATTTTTTGCATTTTGCATACCTTGGTTATATATTACCTTTAACCAAAAAAAGATAATCTATATGCCAGCTACACTCCTTAATTGGTCCGTAATAGCTCATACGTATAAAGAAATAGAATTTCCAGTATCGAGCACTGACTCAAACCGCTAGCCCGCCTAAGCAGCTATCAACACTGATTAACACGTTCCTAGGGTCCATCAACACAATGTCCTAACTAACACTTCACTATCAATACTTCATGTTAATTTACGAATTACGAATACTAGATTGGCCAGACCTATTACTCGTTTTAATTATTTTTTGTCGGTCAACGTAGCTGAAGTTGAACCTCCAGATTATGTTTTCTAAATTTTGCCTTGGTAAACCGGTATAGACCGCCGGTTTACCGGGGGTAGCTTTTCCTATTTTTGGATCTACATTGCTCAATGCTAATTAATCTATGTACATTATGGGGTCGTTAAACATGCAGATGGACTAAAACACATGAATACAAACAGATCTACCATATTAAAGACATAAAGGAACGTTCAAAACTTCATACCTTCAACAATGCAGATCTAGCTTGATCCACTCAAGCTAGAGATGGTAGGGAAGGGAAGGAAACCAGATAATAAACTCCAAAAGCTTAAAAGAACTTTATTGCATTGAAATTGTATATTGTATATAATAAAAGATGGAACATACTAATAATATCAGTTCTATGGCTTTATATAGATACAATAGTTGACTTATGACTCTCATAATCCCTAACCGACCTAGTAGAAGCAGCAAAATCATTTTCTTGCTCCCCAAGACCCTCGGTTTATCGGGCCTAGCCCACGGTAAACCGGGCTCACTTTTCCTGTTTTTTTCTGGCAGATCTCTTCTTGGACTTCATTTACTTGGCCCAACATTCTTCCCTTGATCCAGATCCGTCCTTAAGCGGTCCAGATTTGACACATCTTGTAAAATACATAAAACAAGACAAAACAGTTCCAAATCTTCGGGATAACGACACAAATGCAGAATTATGAATTTGGGAACATACACATAGCATTTAACACATATTCCATACATAACGAGCCTATCTATCCTCTATTGAGCATAATTCAGGGTGAATAAAGGTATAATTAATGGTACTACTTAGAGCGTTATCAACTACCCCCTACTTAGACTTTGATCATCCCGAGAAAAAAGGCGAAAATAAAACGGCATCATGATCAGTATACGAGTTAATTAACAACAACTATGCCTCACAAAGTCAAGATCAAGATCTTGTCACTCATATCCATAAGTAACGTATTAACCAATATTCATGTCATGAACCAACGTGTGTGTGCAATAACTCATCGATTCCTAACAATGCAGACAATCTCACATTACGTCAACCCGTAGTCGAACTTACCAGTCACAAACATGCTTTTCCCTTTACGTCATTTATTTTATTAATGGATTTGTTCTCTTTTTTTTGCTCTGAGTCAAGTCAACTGGGCAAGGCGGATCGAGAACTGAGTATTACTCTAGGCTCGCGTTTATCGGTCTATTTGATATGAGAGTCGTGCGTCTTATGCTCCATCAACTTTGCATTTCCAAAGAGAACATAGATATATTTTTTGCAATTTATTTCTCTTTCTTGGCGGGTGAACGCTCATAATTCTATCTATCCTCACAGCCCCAGTCTTGATAAACTACCGAATCCATAGCCCGTATAAGATCCACCACTTGACTCAAATGACCATAGGTAGAACAAAATTCGAGATAAAGCTAGGGTCAACACTAGTCAAAGCAATGTGTTATCGACTACACACCAGGGAAAGAAAGTTATACATGCTTAAAATGGTGGCTCATAACAGAATATGCACTTAATACGACACTACTTCAGAAGTGGGCACAACTCTACTTGTACATAGTGGAACAAAAGTGCAATTAATTAACTCCAAAAGATCAATGATGTCATATTTTTCAAAATTCTGTCGAAATGAATCAAAGTCTAGGTGGTGAAAAATACGTCAACGAGAATCAAGATAGTCACACAATTAACGAGATATAATGCTAAGAAGCTAAGTGACGTCCCGTACCCCCCACTTAATCGAAATAATGTCCCAATGTGTAAGATGAAAAAAAGTAAAACGAAAAGGAACTTAGCTTCGTTAAAGGTGGAGCCAATGGAACAAACATGATCGTCTCATAATACAATGGGTGTATGTAAGTAGGCCTCGAATAATCTGCACTAAGTATCTCAAACAATCCAAGAAGAATGGGGGTGACAAGAAACTGTATAATAATAGTGCGGCAGTAGAAGAGAAATTAAATAATTCCAAACAAATTAAGCCGACAAAATCAATATATTAATAAAAATCTTCTACATTAATAGGTAGGAAATAAAATAAAATCAAGAAATGTAAAATAACAACAATAAAAAGAAAGAAAACTAATCATCGTTATAATAGTCCTCCCAGTCATCTCTAGGCTCAAAACCGGGAGGTGGTGCAGAACTTGAGGCAGCAGCGGCGGAAGATGATGCTCCATGACGTAGGGCAGTCTTAGGTGGTGGGGTCGATGGAGGAATGCCTAAAAGGTGTATAATTCTATCCATTTTATGATGTAGACTCAAAATCTCTCGTGAGTCATCCTTTAACAAGGCTCTCTGGGATCGAAGTGCTCCGAGTACCGGAGTACGGTCTCTCTCAGCCATGGAACCGACCCGTCTTGGTACTCTTGAAACTGACTATGAACAGATCATCAGTTCAGCTCTTCCCAATCATCATTAACCAAAACCAGAACCTCGTCCTCTGTAGCGAATATGTCTATCATAGGCCCAGAAGGCAGCTGCTCTCGCTCGGACGTAGCGGTAATCTCATGAATGCTGCTATGCATTAGTAGGCCTATGTTGACTGAAGATCCCTGCTCCAGATAAAACATCAACTCCACCCTCTTTGGTGTAACAGATAACGTATGATTGGTTGGCAGAAGGCGGGCACACACAAATCAGTTGACCACCTTTCGATCCCAGGATAATTCATTTTCCAGGGAAGATGGTAGGGGCTCTATAGGGTTGCGCTTCCATTGCACCCCAAAATAATCAAGAATCATCCGCATCCTCTCCAAATCATCAACATTGGTAGAGGATGATACTCATCTGAGCCCACCGGTGGATTGCGAACCCTCGTAATATTCATTGATCCACTCAATTGTAAAATCAACCTTGACTTCTGGACCATAGCAAATGTAGCTCTCGAGTTATGCGCGCGCCAGACACGCATAAAATCTCGCACCACTGTAGCATTGAACCTTATCGGTGCCTCAGCCATATCCAAAATATCTTACACCTTCAGGGCTCTCGGCAAGATAGTACCACAGTCATCAAATTCTACACCACGCTCTTGCACAACAGGTCTTCTGTTCCAATGTCCTCGGAACGACTCATAAATCTCCAAATAATGAAACTGCTCAACCCCATCCATCAAGGGGTTAGTATCTCCATATACATACTGGTGACCACATGGACAATGGGTGGTTCTGCTATGCTTGGGGGCCATCCGGATGATAATAGGGACTGATGATGACTTTGAAACAGAAAAAGGACTGGCGGTAAATCGGCAGGTACCCCCAATTTACCGAAGCTAATTTTTCCCGCTTTTCCGGGATCAGTCTTCGCTAATGATAAAGATGAAGAATCTGCAGCAACAACATGCTACAACAAAGACTATTCAAAGAAAGGGGAGATGGAAATAATGGTCTTTTGGGTGTCGAAATTGATGCTTTTGGTGGTGATAGTGGTGGTGATGGTGGCCTAGATTTTTGAAGGAGAAGAAATAGAGAAATTTTTGTGATGAAGAAGAAGTTAATTTATGAGGATGATGAATAATGGTGGTGGAAGGGTGTATATATAAGAGAAATGGGTATAAGATGGAAGGATTTGGTGGGATAGTGGGTAGATGAGTAATGAGGGTGAGGGATTTGAGAGGTTTAATTTATGGGATTGAGGTGGAGTTATGGTGGAGTGTGAGAAAGGATGAAATGATAGAAAAAAGGGAAAATGTGGCAGATTTGCTGACTAGTGGACTTGCTGATGCAACGTGTGTCCATCACGTGTCAATGAAAAAATCTGCTTTTTAATCTGACACTCAGAAACTGAAAAAACCTAGCTTGGTAATCTGGAGGTTAGTTCCGGTTTACCGAGGCTTATTTTCCCTAGATTTTTCTGCCCTCCTGCTCTGCACACCTTATAACAACTTACTACTCAATCCTGACCTCAAAAATCACTATTTTATACTCCTTTTCTTTCTACTTCCGAGTCAGTCCTAACCTACTTCACTATAATCCATAACGAGTTAAAAAACCTTCCTAACAACCATCGGTTTCAAGCCTAAGGGTGCGGTAAGATGAAAAAAAGCTCGTCATTTCATAGGGCTACTTTTATTGACTTTTATCCTAACTAAGGGTTCAAGAGAATAGTTCTGAGTTTAAAGTCGTCAGCTCAACTTACCTTCAGATCAACACTCAGTCAAAGGTTGGGGCTTTAACTCACACCAAACTCACATCTTTGAGTTTTCAACCATCATGCACTTCCATTCTCGTCGGTCATTATCTTTTAGGAGTGACATTTCCCAGTTTTCCATAGAAACTTTCTGAGCTCTCTTCCTAGCACATCTCGCTCTCTTTGCTCATGTGCTAGGTCATCCTCTGAATCGATATTTAAACTTTATAACCAATGATTCCACATTTTCCACCGCAAGCTCTACTCTATCACTACGTAATACGGAAGGACTAGCCTCCGTGAGCGCCTTGCTGCGGTCCTTTTCTTCGTATTCTCTAAGCAATAATCTCATGAATTCCTGCTCACAGGTTTCCACTAGAACCTCTCATTGCCTATGCCTTTCCTTCTCTATCTCCATGATTTCCAATTTCCCTGAACCATAAGACATCTTGCAACATTCCGGCCTATTATCTAGGGGCTCTACGATTTTCATAATACGGCATCATTGTTCAGCCTTAGAGTGATTTCCCCATTATCAAATTCCATGATCGCTCTGCTAGTCGTTAAGAAAGGTCTTCCTAATAGAACTGAGGTGCTCGAATCATCAGGTACGTCTAAAACCGTGAAATTTTTTGGGAATACGAATCCTCATACCTTAATCGTGCAATCCTTTAGCAGGCCGGCAGGCATATCTATGGTTCGATCGACAAAGGTCATGGACCGGGTTTGATCTATGACAACCAGAATCTTAATCTTCTGGCAGAGGGATAGAGGAAGAATGTTACAACTCGAACCCGAATCACAAAGGCCTAAACCTATAGATATACCGTTGATAGAGATCGGGAGTCGAAACATCCCAGGGTCTCCTAACTTTTCTACCGTGTCAGAGTCTGGGTAATCATCAGACTCTGAGAACATAGTGTCCGGATCCTCTTGCGGATCATCGGAGTTGTAGTCGGATGATATGTCATTTAGCTCGATAGGAAACATACCTGGCCGATAAGTCTCGTACTCTTTCAGGTTTTCCTTGGCTTTCTGTTTAAGAGTTTCAGCCTCCTCCACACGCTTCTTGTCTGCTTCGTATTTCTCTCTGGATTTTGATCCAGGATACATGGAGATTGGATTAATGTTCAACACGGTGTGAGGCATTGCGTTTGATTCGTCTAGCCTTAATCGCTCTTGCTTGACTGAATTTCCTAAGTGTCCTGATATTCCTGCAAAAGAGACCATATAAAACAAAGAAAAGATTAGCAACTCCCGCTTCAGTTGGGGATGAACCCAACTGTTGCGGACCTACTAACTAAAATCAACTGGGATATACACAGAATAACAAGGGCTGTCAGAATTTATTTTTGGGACCTCGGTAAATCGGGGGTAACCCATGGTAAACCGCACCTAAAATTTCTTATTCTCGCGATTAAAACAAAGGCGTAAGCGAAAGCAAAGGTGTGTTTTAGTCCAGGACGACTCAAGACTCAAAAAGGAAATAAATTTAAAAGAAAACGACTTCTTAATTAGACATAAAATGTTTATTCTTGAAATTGGCCATTGTCCCCGGCAACGGCGCCAAAAAACTTGATCGCGTGAAAGTCACTTACGTCAATATTACTAGCAAGAGTACTAGGTCAATCACAGTATAGCAAGGGTGAATCAAGGTCAATCCCACAGAGACAATGAAACTCAATTATAAACGATTCTAATCTAACTAAGAAGACACATATATGGTCTTTGACCAACAATGACAATAAAAGAAACATGGTATTCATCCCCATCATCCCACCTATCTACTAACTTGGCTTAGCTAATCCTTATTTTTACTTCCCATATAATTTCCTTAAATCTAATGAATTGAGCTTTTAATGCAGTTTTAAGATACGGGAGCAACTCGTAACTCTATCTACTCCGACCATGGTAGTAGATAATCTATATGCCAGCTACCCTCCTTAATTGGTCCGTAATAGCCCATACGCATAAAGAACTAGAAGTGCCATTATTGAGTGATAACTCATCCCGCTAACCCGCGTAGGCAGCTATCGACACTGATTAGCATGTTCTTAGGGTCCATCAAGACAATGTCCTAACTAACAAGTCACTATCAATACATCATGTTAATTTACGAATTATGAATACTAGATTGGCCAGACATATTACTCGTTTTAACTATTTCTGTCGATCAACGTAGCTGACGCTGAACCTCCAGATTAGGTTTTCTATATTTTGCCACCGTAAACGGGTATAAACCGCCGGTTTACTGGGGGCGGCTTTTCCTAGTTCTGGATCTACATTGCTCAATGCTGATTAATCTAAGTAAATTATAGGGTCGTTAAACATGCAGATTAACTAAAACACATGAATACAAACAGATCTACCATATTAAAGGCATAAAGTAACGTTCAAAGCTTCATTCCTTCAACAATGGTGATTTAGCTTGATCCACTCAAGCTAGAGATGGTAAGGAAAGGAAGGAAACCAGAAAATAAACTCCAAAAGCTTAAAAGAACTTTATTGCATTGAAATTGTATATTGTATATAATAAAAGATGGAACATACTAATAATATCAGTTATGCGGCTTTATATAGATACAATAGCCGACTTATGACTCTCAAAAACCCTAACCGACCTAGTAGATGCGGCAGAATTGATTTCTTGCTTCTCAAAACCCTCGGTTTACCGGGCCTAGCCCACGGTAAACCGGGCTCACTTTTTCTCTTTTTTTTTGGCAGATCTCTTCTTGGCCTAACATTCTTCCCTTGATCCAGATCCATCCTTAAGCGCTCCGGAACATGCACAAATTATGAACTTGGGAACATGCACATAGCATTTAACACATATTCCATATAATAACGAGCCTCTATCTATCCTTTCTTGAGCATAATTCGGGGTGAATCAATGTATAATTAATGGTGCTACTTAGAGCGTTATCAAATAACGTCCCTAGTGTCAAACCGTGAAAGAGAAATTATATTAGTGATTATGGTTGTTGAGATCTCGACTCACTATAAAGGTTTGATACTTAAATGTTTATGGTCGCATGGGCTATTAAATAGGACATTAATATCATGATTAGACTAGCACGTATTGGATGTCTTCTATCTTATTGAAGGTCGGGATAGATCTTGTCTTTCAAAGTGTAGGGAGACTTGCACTGTACGTGGACATTTATTAGAGAATCCGTACGTTAGACTGACCCACTTACTTTATTAAGTGTCGCACTATGTGGCGGTTGTGTAATTATCCTAAGACTACAGTCTTTATGGCATCACGGTGTGGATTTTCATGCTTTGACATTATTGAGGTTTTCCCTAGCCATGGGGCGATCATGCGGTGGTGATTGGGTGTGATATTGAAGCATGCGTAGGATTCATGTTGCTCGTCCGGAAATCACATATCCTAATTGTAGGAGTAAATATTCGAAAGGGCCTTCTTATAATGAATGTCTAGCTCTTGTGAATCTTTACAAAGTGGTAAATGAGTTACTTTGAGAGATCATGATATCCAGATTATAAGATACGGTAGTTAATGTATTGACATTCGAGATACGACCGTATGTATATTGTAACAACGATAGGTTTCCATTTACATAGTAACCATTTCACATGAAAGGTAGTAGTCATTGAATTTGACTATTCCGATGATTGGGGATCATGGCGTGTTCCTAGACGCTATCCATGATCGTTAGGTATGAAGGGTATTTTAGTAAATTCACTTTATGTCTACGGCCAACATATTCGGAAGACTATCGGGTCACACACATAAGGACATTTAGCCAGATTAAAATGCGGTTATAGTGATAACCAAATAAGTTTTATCTCGACTATTAAGTGTTATAGTGATAAATTAATATGGTGGTATTTATTTATTATGAATAAATATAATACAAGATATTAATTATGTTGATTAATTAAATAATTATATTATATATGTATGGGTCGAAATATATATGCATATATGATATACATGTATTTTGTGAATTAATTAATCATAGTATTATATTAGTTAATGGAGAATATTCTGGAAGCCAATTAAAGGCTACATGGTGCGCAAGTTATTGTGTATATGATACACATTGATTTTACAAATTAATTAATAGTATTATCATATAATAATATTAGATATTAATGAGTATAGATATGCACACATGTGTAAATTGATTTATGGTAATACATTAAAGATATATTCAATATTAGATATTGACAATATATATCTTGGAAATATTTAATATAAGATATTAGATATTAATGAGATAAATCAATCAAAAATATTTTCTTATTTTACTAGTAAAAGGTTTACTTTCTCCCCAATCTACTAGGTGGCACCATATACACTATAAATATAGTGTGGGTGTCAAGATCTTTTGTATAAATCACAATTAGAAGAGTTCTAATTTACTAAAAAATTGAGAGTTTCCTAGAGAGAGAAAAGGTCGGTCTAGCAACTGAGTTTTTCTAGTAGTAATCCAATGGTGGATTCCGGCGGGTTGTTCGTGTGGATCAACGGTAGAGGCCGAACACTTGGGCGGCTTCGTGCAGAAACTACAACCGTAGACAAAGCGACGATTTATTTTAGATCATCCAAGGTATTCTCTTAGTCTACTTATTTTATACTTGTTGCTTAAACGAAGTCGATCCTGGTTAGAAAATGAAATAAATTTTAAATTCCGCAGCATTCCCGCGTTGATTTCCTAATACATTTTTGGAAGTTCTTTCTGATTGGCTGTAAAAAAAATAGGCTCTTGAAAGACTTTCAAATCGGTTTGTTTCTTAGCATGTGACAAGGCAACATATAACTGCCTGTGCGAGAACATGGGTTCTTACCGATAAAAACCACAAAGTCCAAAGTATGCCCTTGTGCTTGTTTATGGTCATTTCATAACACAATTTTATCGGGAACTGAACTCTCTTAAAAGGTATGGGACAAAAATCATCATTTGATGGTTGTAATGGTATCGTATGCACGAAAACCTTTTTCCCAGCATGATCACCCATAGCAATTTCAGCGTGTATTATATTTATTTCGAGCTTCTTGCATAACAAACGTGTACCATTATAGGCCTTCGATAGGATCCAAATTGTGAAGCATCATTATAGGGGCGTGAACTTATAAAGTGGCGTTAACCTATAAAGTGGTAATCCATTGAAGGACAAGTTGTTTAACAAATCTTCGTAATGACCTTGATCATTGGGTTTAACTGCGTGTTCATTATTGGTCCCAGAGAAGGGTGAAATATTGTCAGAGGGGGGATGAATGACTATATTAGGAGTTCAAAAACTTTTCTTGATGAAAAGCTTTTGTGCAGCTGAAATAAAACCCTTCTAAACGTATTTTCAAAATACTTAAGCAATCTCAAGCATATAAAATAAAATATTGAATGTAAAAGCAGAAAGTAAATGCTGTAAGTAAATGACACAAGGTTTATAGTTGTTCAGGGTGATGTAATCCCTTAATCCACGCTTCACCTGTGATGATTGGAGGAATTCTCTATTGTTTTTCACCAATACAATAGTAATATTGTCCATGACTACACAAGCTTCCCAATATCAAGAGTATCACTATCTGGCTATCAAAGCTTCAGTAACTCAGTCTTCAACAGTGCTCCTTGAGAACTAGTCCTTCAACAGCTATCACAATCGACACAACTTCTTCTTAGATTCCTCTGATTCAGTTTCTTGAGAGGGATGTGAATTTTATAAATTCATAAAACTTGATCAAATCCAGACCTGAGTAATTCTGATAGAGTCCTTGATAATACTTAACTTGATCTTCTGGATATGTCTTTTAAAACCAAATTGAAGGCTTGTGGTTTGACGGAGTTTTGGCACTTAGAGTTCTTGATCATAAAAGTTGTTATCGTTCTTGTGTTATTTCTTATGTGTGTTGTATCTTCTTTTCTTGTCTGTCAATGCCTTCTATTTGTAGTCATAATTCCTTGATTTTCAATTTCCGTCCGTTGACTATTTAATGCAGAGAATAATCCTTGATTCTTCCTTGATTTCATTCTCCTTGATTTTAATGATCCGGATTTTCTTCAAACGTTCTTCATAAAATCCTTTCTTGATTGATTATGCATTAATTGCTTGATTTTCATATTTTCACGCTCAATGAAGTGTAGATAAAGATACTTGACTTTGTTGTCTATGCTTCACTCGGGTTGTTGCTTAGCCAGCCTGCGTGACTACTTTACTCAACTATCGTCACCGGATCGCTAATATCGCTTCTTTCTTTCGCTTGAGTTTATCAGTTGATATTTGTACAGCTGATAGAGTTGCACTTCACTGATCCTTGTTTTTTGTGAGATCAGTGTACACCATATTTATAATCGATTAAGTTTCATCACGTGTAATTTATATCTTAGACTTATCCAAGGTCATCACAGCACTTCCTTGGTTATAAGTCACCCATAAGAATTTTCACTTCATTGTGTCGGGTCTTGGCCATCTTCACTCGGTTTGTCATCGGTCTTCTTTTCATTGAGTCGCCTTACCAGGCCTAAAGAAAGGCTTGTCCGACTAAACTTATACAAAATGTCAAACTCTATGTAAATTCTTATACAAACATTACTAACTTATTTATACTTATTTCAGTGCTTGCTATAACAGCTAGTATGGGCATCATCAAAACAATAAAATGTTCCTAACAATTTCCCCCATTTTTTATGATGCCAAAACCCTCATAAGCCTGAAAATAAGTATAACATTTGCATATTATAAATACGAATAAAACTCAAAAAATTTATTCATCCTTAAAGGACATAAGCATCAGAAAAATTATTTCAACTACTTTTTCTCTATAATTCTGATAATTTCTTGGTACCCGTAGAGCTTCCAGGCTTACCACTACCTTCCTCTTTTTGGTAGCATCATGCTGAGCTGATAGAATCTTCTTGGTAGCCCCTAAGGCTGAGATGATGGTGTCAATTTGTTTGACAGCATGATCTAGGGTGCTATCAATGACCTGAAGCTGTTGAGAATGAGTGTCCAACATATCGACCATGGGGTTTACCCTTTCATCAAATGCATTTCCCAGATGTGTTAGTTATATATGAACATGCTGGGTGACCAGTGAATTCAATTAAGTTAGAAGATCTCCCTGCTTTTCAATGATTGCATCTTGTAACTTAGTGTGACTGAGTAAAGCCTCAATTTTCTGATTCATGGAAGTGCCTGCATCTCTCATTGTAGTTCTAAGATTTTCCAGGCTTGGAGCTTTCTTTTCCATATCAACAGTTACAGGTCGAATGTCCAGACCGAATGCTCTATCTGGAACTTCAGAGTGATCTCCTGACTGTGCTGGTGCATCTGTGTCAGCAAGATGTTCTTCACCTTCTTCTTTTTCAATCTTCATGTCAGAGATTGGGCTTTTTATGACTTCAAATCCATGAGGGGATTTCTCATCACCTTCCTCTGCCACTTATACAAATTTCTCAGTGGCATCAGGGGTAGGTGTATCACCGACATGCCCTTTGGTCATCTTGAGAGATGCCTCTTGATGTGCCTTCAGTGGATGTGTTTGCTGGTGGAGTTCTTTCAGCTGATCCACTCAACTATTGTTTTGTTGCTCCTTCACCTCTTTGTATAACATCAATGAGTGATAGGTTGTCATCAGAATCATCTTTCCTTCATGATCATCAGAGTGATGATCATCCTCTTCATTTTCTTCAAATTTTTCCTCTTCTTCTTCTTCTTCTTCAGATTGTGTGTTTACTTTTTCCTCTGGATCTTCTTCATCCTCACTAATAACCAAGGGTACTTCCTCATTACTTGTCAAATTATAACCTCTGTAATTTAATCCTCATGTCTGATTAAAATATGTAATATGTGCGTGTGTAATCTTCATCATTAATGTTGAATAAATCTCTAATTCTCCATATGTGTGAATTATTTATTCATTTCACACTTATCCATTATACTAGTGAACTTGAACAACTGAGTGACTTTGCTTGTTACTCAGTTGGTACATTTACTAAGCTGCTTCATTAAAACAATTGTTCATAACAACCAGTGAAGTGAACTTTGCTGGTACCAGTGCCTTACTTGCCAAGTGAGCGAACCCAAAATGGCAAAGGTTCTGTCAGCTGGTGAAGTCATGGTTACACCAGTTTGCTGCTCTTGTACTTAGTCCAATTCAATCATGCCCAAATCAGTCCTTAATTTACAAAATCTTGCATGACTGAGTGACTTTGTGAATATGTAGATTTTAAGTAGTTATATACTCCAATATAACATCTTCTTTTTCCACATGATCTCTAATAAAATGATGTCTCACATCAATATGCTTTGTCCTTGAGTGAAGTACAGAGATTTTCTCAGAATTGATATTGCACTTGTGTTACCACACACATAATAGGAATTGTCTTCTCTCTATTCTATAATCATTCAATTGTTGTCGTATCCATAGAACTTATGCACAACAACTACCTGCTGCTATATATTCTGTTTCGAATGTTGAAGTTGATATAGAATTTTGCTTCTTACTGAACCAAGATACTAGTTTGTTGCCTAGCATCAGACAAGTTCCTAAGGTGCTTTTTTCTATCAACTTTACATCCTGCATAATTTGAATCTGAATAAGATACCAACTTGAATCCAAAAGATACCAAATTCCTACATTCATGGTGTGTTTCAAATATTTGGTGATCTTCTTGGCTGCGAATAAGTGAGATTCCTTAGGTTGTGATTGAAATCATGCACATACTTCTACTGCAAATGCTATATCAGGTCTGCTTGCAGTTAGATAGAGTAAAGATCCAATAATCCCTCTGTACAACTTTTGATCAACATCCTTTCCATTTTCATCCTTGCCAAGTACAGTACTTGCACACATAGGTGTTTATGAAGTTCCACTGGTGTCCATACCATACATGTTTATCAAGTCCTTTGTATACTTTGCTTGATTGATGAAAATTCCATCTTTCATATGTTTCACTTGTATCCAAGAAAGTAATTGTGTTCTCCCATCAAACTCATCTAGAATTTGCTCTTCATTAGGTTTGCACAATTTTCGCATAGTTTTTCATCTTTTGATCCAAAAATGATATCATCCACATATATTTGAACTAGCAAGGTACTTGATCCATATTTTAGCTTGAATAGTGTTTTGTCTATTGTGCCTTTGCTAAATCCATTTTTGATCAGAAATAAAGATAATGTTTCATACCAAGCTCTTGGTTCTTGTTTGAGTCCATAAAGTGCCATTTTGATTATGTACACTTTATCTAACCTTTCTTTAATCTAAAATCCAGGTGGTTGTTCAACATAAACTTTTTCTTCCAAAAACCATTCAGAATTCACTCTTTACATCCATTTTATATACTTTGAAATCTTTGTGAGTCGCAAAAAGCCGTGAATAACCGGATTGCTTCCAATCTTGCTATCGGTGCAAATGTTTCATCATAATCTATGCCTTCGCTTGAGAATATCCTTTTGCTACCAATCTTGCTTTGTTTCGACAATTGCTCCTTGTTCATCCATCTTGTTCCTCGAATACCATTTTGTCCTAATAATATTTGCCGTGATCTAGTCTACCAAAAGTTCCTGCACTTCATTTCTTTCAATTCATTGAGTTCTTTCTTGCATAGATGTAATCCAATCAAAGATCTTGGATTACATCATCTATTGTTTTGGGTTCCACCTGTGACACAAAACAAGTTAACATGTTCTCTAATTGTCTTCGAGTTCTTACACCTGCATGTACATCTCCAATGATTTGTTCAGCTGCGTGATCTCTGAGATAGTGCAAATCAGGTTGAAGTTGTGCCTGATTTGGTGCATCTTTTGTGTCTGTATATGCATCGGCTTCTGGAGTGTGATCTGGTGACTCTACTGGTGTATCTTCATCAGCTAGATTATCAAGTACAATAGCTGGTGCCTCTGTGTCCATATAGATTGGTCCAGAGATTTGCTTCTGTGTCACTTGCTCTTCTGGTGTATGTAGATCTTCACCATTGGTGCTTGGGTCATCTATATTATTCCCTTTTATTTCATATTCTAAAAAATACTGCATTAAATTCAGAATTATTATTCAATTTCAAATTCAAAATTCAAATTCTTATTTTTCAAAATTCAAATCCTTATTTCCTACCTTACAAGAGATTTCAAATATCTATATATATCTATATATATATATTTGAAAACATAATTTCCACTCAAAAAATACAATTTAACCCAATTAGCCAGGATTTGCACCATTATCCGAACCCAAAATACACATGTATTTTTGACCCCTACGGATATAAGCAAACCATTTGGCTCTTGCTCAAACCATGGACATTTTGGACGCAGTGACAAGAAGAAAGCAGAGCAGTTACAACATACATTTTCTCTCTTCCCTGGGTTTTTCTCTCGAATTCTCCATTTTTTTCTTTTATTTATATTGGAAAAATCATTTGATTTCGTAGATTTTCAGTCTCTATCATTGTTTTTTTTTTTTTGCTTTTCGTTGATCTTTTGTTGCAGATCGTGTAACGAAAATGTCCATCTGAAAGCTTGCCTACACTTATGCTACTTTTATCCTTCGCGACGACGTCATTGCCGTTATTATAATTACTCATTTTTTCGTTGTCTTTTGAATTTCTCTTGATTTGAGATTCTAATTGTGAATAATCCGGTTGAGGTATCTGTAAATTGGGATTTATATACATTTCTCTCTTCAATAGGTTTTCCTCTCGTATTCTCCATTTTTTTCCTTTTTTTTATATCAAAAATTATTTGATTTCATTGATTTTTCAGTCTCAATCGTTATTTTTTTTTTCCTTTTCGTTGACCTTTTGTATCAGATTATGTAACGAAAATGTCCGTCGGAGAGCTTGCCTGCACTTATGCTTTGATCCTTCAAGAAGATGGCATTGCCGTTAATGTAATCTCTCCATTTTTTCCGTTTTGTTTTTTGAATTTCGCTCGATTTGCGATTCAAATGGTGAATAATCCGGTTGCGGCTTTCTTTAAATTGGAATTTATATACATTTTCGATCTTTCAGTTGGCTTTTCTCTCATAAATTAAACGTGTAAATCTCAATTCGGTTTGTTGCAGAATATTTGCATGCGATTTGGCCAAAGATAAGAATAAAATATCCATGATTTTTAAGAGAGTAAATTCGAAAATATCAACAAAAGATTGTTGACCGGACAAAATGGCCCATTTAATTTAATTAATGTGCTTATATTTGCATAATCGGCGGTTGTGAGAAGTCAGTAAAATCATTGACTATTAACTTGATGTTAATCTTTATATTTCATTCAATATGATATTCTAAGCTATCAAAACTAAATGTATAAATGATTGAGAAAAAAATATAGTCGAATTTAAACTTGATTGATCTCCATTGTTAGATATATATATGATGAACGAAAAATTATTATACCAATACATCAATAGTAACTCTATACATAAAGTAATGATCCTCACAATATATATATATATATATATATATATATATATATATATATATATATATATTTTGAAAGCAAGATTTAACCCAATTACCAGTTTTGATCCGCTCCATTCCTGAAAATAAACACATATTTGCAACCTTTTACCATTTACAACATTTGAATTCAAAAAATATTTCTCATCAATGATAAACATAAATGTCATTCATTACAGGAAGAAAAAAAAAGAGAGAGAGAGACTCATATGATAAATAAATCAAAATCAACACTATTTTCAAACAAAAACAAATTCAAAAAATATTTCTCATCAATGATAATCATAAATGTTATTCATTACGGGAATGGAAAAAAGAGGAGTGGATCTAATATGATAAAAAAAAGGTTGGTCCTCATCACATAAAATATACACTAATTGCTAGTTATTGTGATTTAAGAAAAATCCCAAACTAATTGCTAGCTAATTTGTGATTTAAAAAAAATCTAGAAACAAATCAAAACAGAATCCATAAAAAAAACACGATGAATTTTTAATTGATTTTTCCAGCAATATACTTCTCGCAAAATGCTCAACAAAACACCACTTATCCTCTTTCAAATCGTAACTGTATTTGTGCCACAAAAATACGATTGTTGAATTAATGGATTGATTTCTGTAGAACTTTTTCGAGTTTCTTTTATCTTTTTTATGAGTGTAGATGTTTGATGGAACAAATGTAATTTTTATTCTTTTTTTCGGGTTTATTCTTTGTTTTTGGAGGATATGAAGCACATGGTTTTTTTTTTTTATTCTTTTACATTTTATATGAGCTAAAAGCTACTACAATTGCAGTAGAAATTGTAGTGTAAGTACCTTAATTTTGTGCTGGTCTGGTTGTTGTAGTTTCTTGATATATACAAAACATTATTATCTCATTGATCAAGTCTATCATTATACATATATAGTTTGAAAATTTTGAAATAGGTAACCTTATCTATTGTATGAAATGATTCAAATTTACGGATTTGTTTATAGATATGTGTATTTAATATAGGTTGTGGCAATCACCTTTAATATATGTTTTTATTTTCATTGGTGAAGATAAGTGGGGTAGGATGTGGGAGATGAACTAGTTTGTGATTTTTTTATGAAGAAAAAAATTGAGGGGTGCGTGTTGAGTCTCTTATAAATGGCACATGATCCACATACAAGTGTTTTACTATATTGTGTCGTCTCAAGTGTTGCAGAAAGAAAAAAAATTAACCGTGGCCAATAATAGTTTCCGACAGTCACCTTTAATACAAGTTGAAAACCCTATATATCTAAACTAAGTGTATTTATTTTAAAGGTTTGTATGGCATAGTTTTTTTTTAAAAAAAAATTAATGGGTGAGTTCGTGGGATAATTTGAAAGGCGGTGTTTGGGAATAAATGAGCTATGATTGTTTGTGGGTCCGGAGATGTAGGGTTATTTATGATCTCTTATAGAAAAATAATTTGACAGGGTTTAGGGTTTCTCAAGCACAATTTAGGGCATTGTTTTTTTTTTATAGTATAAGTAGGGTTGGGGGATAAGTTGAGGCAAGGCTGAGGTGAGGCTATGAGATGGCGGAGAGTGGTAAGATGCGTAGGAGGGAGGCTACGGGTAGGGGTTGGTGGTAGGAGCGTGTTTCTTACATATACTGTTTTTTTCTATTGGAGTGAAAACTAATCTTTTTTTCTCGAGTTATTAATTTAAAATATATATTTTTCTTACGATAACCAATATCATGTGTGGATAGATAAAACATTTTCCAAATTTTCTATGATATGACATCGCATCTCAGAATATAATATTATCATTTTTCACACAATTATATTCTAATCTTTTATGTTTTATATTGTTATCCCGTGCATCGCACGGGTTTTTGACTAGTGATATGAGATTTAAATGCTAATTTTCTATGTAATGATAGTGCTCGGAGGTATTTTTTGGGTGTCAACAAAACACATCTAAATTTATGTTTAATATTTTATGCAGTCCCGCATCATTAAATTTTATGGAAAATTAGGGATAAGGACACAATCTGAAATATTTTTAAGTAATGTGAGATGACTACATATTTTTTATAGGAGAAGGACAACCAGATAATTTTATAGCGAGAAGAATGACAAACAAATGAATCCTTAAAATCGGTGAATCTACCTAGTGAATCCCGAAATCAATGAATTTAGACAAAGGAATTTCGATGAAATGAATCCCAAAATTAGTGAATTTCGACGATGAATTTTGAAAATTAGTGAATTTCGATAAAGTGAATTTCGCCAATTGAATTTAAACAATGAATTTCAACACAAGTGAATTTCGACATTGAATAAATAGTTTTGTCCTTTATGCAAAAGTTTCAAAAAACTGTCCTTCTACTCAATTGATGAAATATTTATGTCCTTCTCCCTCATTCCCCCTAAATTTTACTAAGTACTACTCAGTTTTACAAATTCAACATATCTGAATACTCGTAGTAAGTATCACATCATATTTTCGTTGTTATCTTATCAACTTTTAGAAATCCTTGCATTGTACAATGACATTATAAGTAATTATATATTCCACCGGAGTAGAAAATAGTATGGGTATCGTGTGATTTTTAATGTTAAATTTTAAACCTAAGAAAAATTCATCATTAAATAACACAATAAAGACATCCAGCTCACCCGAATAAAAATTTTGCCTTGTCCTTATATATATATATATATATATATATATATATATATATATATATATATATATATATATATATATATATATATATATATATGTATGTAGATAATAATACAAATTAGCAGCACAAAGACATGCGGTTTCAATTAGCAGAGTCGAAATATATTTCAAAGCTGACGTCATCAACACAAATTTAAAAATATCCTTTGCTTCCAAATTTTTTTAAAATAAAACTACATCATTTTAATATGAAAATAAGAAATTATCGGATCACGGTGAGGTCACGTGACCCCACCTTAGATCCATTGGGTCCACTGCATGCATGCAGCATCATTAGTGAACTAATTAAGCTTAATCACAACCATGGAGTGTCGATCAAAAAGAAAATCATCGCAACCAGACATCATTATCATCTTCACTGCCAGAATCAGAATCAGAACTATCCCATCCTCTATCAGCTTGATGAAACTCAACATGGTTTGAGGACGGCTCAACATGGTTTGAGGACGGCCCACGACCTGACTGATCAATACTTGAATAATAGTCGTGAGTATGAAAATAAGTATCGACATATGAATCATCACTACCAGAATCATCATCATCAATAATCGAAACGGACCGCGCCAACAAAATCTTGGAAATATCAAAAACATGAACTTCTGGGAGGATAGCTGGATTTGACCAATCAGGATCGTCGTCACAATGATTTTCAATGTGCACACAAAAAAATAAATAAATAAATAAATTCACTAACAAGATATAATTAAATGAAAACTCTAATAGGACGCAAGATATAATAAATTCACTAGCAATTAATGTTTTATTCTTGCGTGCATGGGATATGTACACGCAATTTTATTCTTATTCGAAACGTGAGTATTCGTTTTGAAATTCAGTGTGAAACTCAATACGATGTGAAACTCAATACGAATCAAAAAAATATTTCAACCTTAATTCATTCTAATCAAGTCGAAATATTTTATTTGAAAACGAAAAAAATAAAGATTGGAGGATCACAATATTTTACCTTTTGAGTGATTGAGTTTCCTTGCTTCCACAGCTGTAAAGATAATTGCCGGAACAGTCAATAAAACCCAGAACATCAAGAGAAAATGCTTTGCCATCTTTCTCTCTATATATATGTATTTTAAATTGGTATGTGTAAGATATATCAAATGCACCCGGTATCTGTCTATTTATAGGGATGTGTAATTAAAGTGAAAACTACGGGCCCACAAGATTTAATAAAAGTGATTTTAGACTATTAGCAAATAAAAATAAGCCACTCAAGAAAATAAAAAGCAAATATGAATAATTTTCAAAAGATGTTATATATTGGACTATATAAGATGTTTCACATGGTGAAGGTTATATTCTGCAAAATTTTATAATGTAAAAGAAATATTCTATAATAATAATAATAATAATAATAATAAAGTACGCCGGCTACTCCTTCATCTTCTAGTCTCTCACACCATCAACATTTTCTCAAGTCTCTCATTTTTGAACACTTGAGCATTAGCATCAAGCTCCCTATACCTTCTTTTATCTCCACAAAGATAGGGAAACTGATGTAGAATACTCTAAATTTAGTTACTGTAAAGTAGGGATATGTGTTTTTTAATAATATTTTTGGGGATAGAGATAGGGAGACTGATAATAATGCTCTTATACATTTTGAACTAGATCTCCGAAAGTGATAAATATTTATTACGATATTATGATTTTGATGTATTTATCTTAATAAATCTTGTCGAGGAAAATATAGTTTAATCTTATTATTTACTTTAAATATTATTATTGCCGTATTTATCTTACAGTGACTTATTGACTATGTCACCGAACTCTATATATTTGTACTATCTCCATTCAGTTGAATCAATGAAATACTATTATTCTAAATTATGATATGGTATCGGAGCAATGACCGAGACGCTGATGCCATGTGGTGGAGGAGGTGATGGAGGAAGCCAGAGCTTGAGTAGGAGCAGAGGGAGGGTGAAGTGGGGTGGAAAAATGATAGAGGCCATCTTTTACAAATCCCCTAAGGCGGGTATGACCGGAGTAATCTTTTACAAGGAATTAAGACCCATTAAATTCAAAGTACACGGAATTGTCCAAGGCAAATTTATGGACAGATAAGAGGTTTTGGGTAATGAAAGGTGTAACAAGAATATTAGATAAATAAAATGAATGGGAAAGGGAATGTACATAAGAAGAGTCGTAATGAGTAATAGGTAAACCTGTACCGTTGCCAACATGCACTTTGTCGGGCCCGGCATAGGGTGCAGATGAGAGGTTGAGATTGCAAACATCACAAGTGAGATGGTGAGTGGCCCCGGTATCTGTAATCCAATTAATGTCAGGGTGTGCGGACGTGGCATATGCTCGAGGAAGGGAGAGCGCTGATATCACAAGGAGCAGGCGGGTGCGGTGTGGCCAGTGGTGGCACAAATCTGGCAGGTGGAGGGTTTTGGACAATTATAGAAGCTGGAGTGTGGGGGACGAGGGTGTCCACGATTACAGCCTCACCCCCGGCCACGAGAAAAATCAGAACCATGAACACTGTGCGGGTAAGGACAAAAGCTGAGACTGTTTTGTCGATCTCCCATTTTTTTATTTTGAGAGAAATTTTTTTTTTGGTGTGTACGCCAATGGTAAACAAAATACCCCTTTTTTGTTTAATTTTATTTTAAAAAGGTAAGATAATAAAGAAGCTATCGGAGTTTTCCAAGTTGTACGCTACCTCAACCCTTTGTATGATATCAACCTCAATCAAGTTGTCAGAGAAGAAGCTGCACCGCTGCAATTGGGAGATGGTGAAGAAGCAGCTGGAGAAGAACATGTGCAGCGGAGAGGAAGAAGCTGAGGGAGAAGGTGCGGGAGAAGAGTTGAGTTGCCGGAAAAGATTAGGCTAAAGGTTGGATGATCCTTACTGAGTGACCAGGAATTGGGGGCTAGGGATTTGATCGAACGTAACCTCACCGGATATGCGAACGGGTAGCCGGAGGAGAAGAAAATGCCGGAATTTTTTTTTTGGAGAATCGGAAATCGTACTCGGAATTACTATGAAAAAGAAAAACAAGGGGATGAGGTAGTTGTCATAAAGAAGAGAAGGTTATGCTAGGAATATAAATGAAGACGATGGGCAAATTTAGGGTGGAGCATGAGCAGAGGAGACGAGTCACTGAAGAGGGGGCATGGCTGCCGGAGATGTTGGAATTTGCGGCTGATTTTTTTTGTTAGGGTTTATAGAAGAATTGACATAACGAGAGAGACAAAATCAAGTGGCTCCGATACTATATCATAATTTAGAATAATAGTATTTCATTGATTCAACTGTATAAAGATAGTAAGAGATAAAAGAACACGAATAGTGACCGGTTTGGCATAAAGTCAGGGCGTAATGCTATAACGAATAGTGACCGAATTGGCGTAATGCTATGAGAGAGGAAATATATAAAAAGTTGGACAAAATATTATAATTTTTTGAATTATTGATATATATATTTTGCCCAACTTTTTATATATATTTTTCTATATATATACACTAGTATAAAAACCCGTGCAATGCACGGGTTGATAATAATTCGAATATCAGACGGACGGAAAAATAAAATAGATGTTACAAAAAAATGTATCGTTCAAAATTACACTATGATGTGAATTGATACATGTAACGTCATTAATTGTTTAGCATGATTCTTTTGTAGCGACACACAAAATATTGAAAAGACAATAATTACATTGAGTATTTTAAAACCCTTCAATGGATATTTTCTTTTTTTAAATCAAAATTTTTATTTTTGAATTGATGAAAGTAATGGGAGAAAATAAATTAACATCACAATACAATTTAACCAATTAATTTTCCAAACACATCAATTACAGAATACATATAGCAACTTTTTACATTAGATTACAAAATGCATCAAAAGTCCAGATACATGAACACCATATAAACAGTGCGTGCAATTAGTATCATTTACAGATTATGTTCCTTATCCAGAACCGATTGTGCTATTACTATTGTCAACAATTTCACACGTCCCGGTCATGTTCTGAACTAAGAAATGCAAAAAAAAAAAAAAAAAAAAAAAAATCTATCATAAACAATAGTGAAGGAAAATAAAAATATTTTCCACTAACGTCGGAAGATTGCGGAAGCCACATGAATATGTTTCCAGTTTCTAACAAATGCTTGATTTCAAAATATTTAGAATGAATTTGGTAATGAAAATCAAGATGAGCAAGTGAATGGTATGTAAATAAAGTATAAAAGAACGCAGTAAAGAAGCTTTTTATTGACTTAATTTTCTGTAGTACATCAGCCCTCTTTTTATAATCAAAAGATGACTTACTGAGAAAGAGTTGTAAGCATATTAAATTCTACACATTATCCAAACTAATAATTTGAACAAATGGTTTGAACTAATATATCCTATCAGTAGAACTACTTCATGAGATTTAAAACTTCAAGTTCTGTTCTTAAACTTCGGATGATGAATTAGTTATCTTAACATCCCCCCGCAAGCTGGAAGGGAGGTCACGAAGTGGAAGCTTGTCACACAGAAACTGAAAACGAGAAGTCGATAATCCTTTCGTAAATATGTCAGCAAGTTGGCCTGAAGAGGAAACATGGTGCAGCTGCACATCTCTATTCAACACTTTCTCGCGGATGAAATGATAATCAACTTCAATGTGCTTCGTTCGTGCATGAAATACTGGATTGGCAGCCAGGGCTAGAGCTCCAAGATTGTCACACCAAATAGTAGGGGTTTCGACAATGGGATGTGGAGATCCTTAAGTAACATACGCACCCAATACAGTTCAGCTGTTACCAAGGCTAAGGCTCTATATTCTGCTTCTGTGCTTGAACGAGCTACGACAGATTGCTTTTTAGACATCCAAGATATTAATGAGGATCCAAGAAACACTCCATAGCCTGTAGTAGACTTTCTATCATCCGGATTGCCTGCCCAATCGGAGTCGCAAAAAGCTTGGAGATGCAAAGAGGCAGATGTGTACAGGAGTCCACGATTAAGAGTACCTTTTAAGAAGCGCAAAACTCGTTTAGCAGCTGTCCAATGGACTGTGGTTGGCTGATGCATATGTTGGCATAATTGATTTACAGAGTGGGCAATATCTGGACGAGTGAGCGTGCAGTATTGAAGAGCTCCGACTACTTGGCGATATTCGGTAATTTGCAAAGGATCCAAGGGATCTCCAACATTATTAGAGAGATTGACCCCTGGAGAACTAGGTGTACTGGATGGTTTGGCTCCCATCATTTTAGTGCGGTCAAGAAGATCCATAATATATTTTGTTTGCCTAATATGTATGCCCTACGATCGTGAGTGGGCCTGAATTCCCAAGAAATAATGTAATGGGCCAAGATCTTTGAGCTTAAAGACCTTTTGCAACTGAGTAATAACTGTAGCCACATGGTTGGAATGAGTCCCTGTGATTAAAATATCATCCACATACACGAGAACAAACAAATGAACATCATGTGAGTGTAAAGTAAATAGAGAAGTATCAACCGGAGAGGAAGTAAACCCCAAATTAAGTAGTGCTTGAGACAAGCGCATAAACCAGGCACGTGGTGCCTGTTTGAGACCATAAAGCGACTTGTGCAATTTGCAAACATGATCGGGCTTATTTGCATCGATAAATCCGGGAGGTTGTTTCATATACACCTCCTCATCAAGCACTCCATGAAGGAAAGCATTGGAGACATCAAGTTGTCGTATATTCCACTTAAAAGTAGCTGCGAGAGTCAGCACAATGCGTATGGTGGCCGGTTTAATGACTGGACTAAAGGTCTCATTAAAATCGATTCCACTCTCTTGTTCATAGCCTTTAGCAACTAAACGCGCTTTGAAGCGCTCAATGTTACCGTCAGAGGTTTGCTTCACCTTAAAAACCCATTTATTATCAATAACGTGTTGATTCGGAGGTTTGGGGACCAAAGTCCATGTTCGGTTTTGCATGAGTGCTGCATATTCCTCTTGCATTGCCTTACACCACTCAGGCTGCTTCACTGCTTGTTTGAATGAACGAGGTTCAGTCGGGATATTAACACTTGTGTAGGCACATATGGGATATTTAGTGGAATAGTATGTGTGGTAATCAGGGAAGGTATGAGGCTTAAGACTGCCTGTGCGAGACCTGGTGGTCATAGGATGGCAAGAAGTTTGAGAGGAAGAAACATCAGGAGATAAGGGTGCTGGTGATGTGGACGTAGAAGTTGGGGAAGGTAAGGAGGATGTAGATATAGATGTCGGGGTAGGCGAGTTTGGTACAGGTTCTGTGGTGGTAGAAATAATGGGTGAGGATGGAGAGTCTATGGAGGAAGTAGTGGAAACGGTAGTACGGTCTGCCAACAATTCAGAATAAGATTGCAAAGGAATAATTAAAGGCGTACCTGAAGAGGGCACTGTTGAGGAAGAAGGAGTAATGGATCGTTCTTGCGCCGGAAAGAGGGCCTCGTCAAATATCACATGTCTAGAGATGTAAACTTTCTGAGATACCGGATCAAGGCATCTGTATCCTTTTGTCATGGGGCTATAACCAATGAAAATACATTTTTCGATCGAAACATAAGCTTGTGGGTATTATATGGTCGTAAAAGAGGATAGCAAGCACAACCAAACGCTTTAAGGAAATTATAGTCGAATTAGATTGTACAACTTAAAAAATGGGCTATGATGTTGAAGAACCTGAGTTGGTAATCGATTAATAAGATAGACAATGAGCTTGAAAAGCTTCACCCAATAAGTAGTAGGTAAGTGAGACTCAGGCTAATAATGTGAGTCCTGTTTGAAGAATGTGCCGATGTTTCCTTTCGGCGGTACCATTTTGTTGAGGGGTACTAGTACATGAAAATCTATGATGTATACCATGCGTGGCTAGAAAATTTCGAAGGGGTTTATACAAGTATTCACCTCCTCCATCGGTTTGTAGTGTTTTGATTTTCTTGGAAAAATGATTCTCCACTAACATTTTAAATTTTATGAAACATGATGATACATCTGATTTATTTAAAATAGGGTATAACCAAGTATATCTAGAATAATCATCCACAAAAATGACATAATAACGACATCCATTAAGTGAGGGAATAGAACAAGACCATACATCAGAATGAATGAGCTCAAGGGGCTCGGTTGTTATTCTTTGAGAATTGGGAAAAGGAAGTTGCTTGCTTTTACCTAATTGACACGGTTCACAAACGTTCTCTTTATTGGAATTAATAAAAGGTAAATTGTGTTTATTCAGAACTAAAGAAACAACAGAAGATGATGGATGTCCTAGCCTAGAGTGCCAAACTGGTACGGTTGTCTTGGCTCCAGCAACAGCTGCCAAGGCCTTTGGTTTTGAAGTCTCAGCTGCTTGTAGATGGATAGGATACAACCCACCATTACTCCTTCCTTCCAGCAGTGTCTTCCCTGTGTGTTTGTCCTTGATAAAATAATGAGAATCGGTTAGCACAAAGAAGCAATCATTATCTTGACAAAATTTATTTATGGACAACAAATTTGCTGATGCTTTAGGACAATGTAAGATGTTATTTAATGAAACAGAGGCATTTGGTGTTTGAAAGATTGTATTACCAGTGTTTTGGATTACCAAACCTTGTCCATTACCAACCGCAACTTGCTCCTGACCAGTGTAAGGCTCTGCAATGCTTAGTTTGCTCAAATCTGGTGTGATATGCTGATTAGCTCCACTGTCAGCAATCCATGGATCTTCTGCTACTGAATCAAAGCGTGTGTGAGCCACCATTGCTGCAAGTTGAGCTGGAGGGTACCTTCCTTGATAGCTATAATCCATTCTGTGGAAACAGTCCAATGCTTGATGGTTTGTTCTCCCACATATTTGGCATGGAACTCTATTGCTCCTAAATGGTTGCTGCTGGGAGTTGTTATTGGGCTGAGTACCATTTGGTCTAGGTCCTGTGAAGGAATTTGCAGGGAATTTGTTTCCTTGTGGTCCTGGAACTGATGATGCATTAAACCTTTGATTTGGAAACTTGCCTCTTGGTTGGTAGGCTTGTGTGCTTGCTGCAGATTGCTGGAAATGTGGTACAGGTTGCTGAACCAGTTGAGTGCTTGCTGGGGTTTGCTTTGCCATCAATGCTATTTGGTTCACATCAGACGAAACAGGAGCCAATTGGCTTTCCAAAAGTAATTCACATGATAGTAACTCGGCTTGGAAATCATCAAATGTGAGATTCTTATCTCTTGTAGCAATAGAAAGTGAAGTAACAAAAGGATGGTAGGAAGAGTTCAAGCCACTTACCACATACGTAATTAAATCATCATCATCAACCGGTTTTCCAACCGCTCTGAGTTGAGCGGCCAACTGTTTAGCTGAATCAAGATATGCCGTACACTTCAGAGATCCTTGATTCAAGGTCTGAAGCTGTCGTTTAAGATGATTAATCCTCGAACGGGAAGGAGATGCATATTTATTTGCCAAAGCTGTCCACGCTTGTTGAGCAGAGGTTATCCCATAGACAGTTGGAGCTGCTTTGTCTGATAGAGTGGCATTTATCCACCCTAACACAAGTTGATCCTTGCGTTGCCATAGGGAATATTCAGGATTCGGAGCAGTTGTTTTTTCTCCTTGACTATTAGTAAGGAATTGTGATGGGCACGGTTGAGAACCATCCACGAAACCCATCAATTCATGGCTCTTAAGAACTGGAACCATTTGAGACATCCACATTAAGTAATTTGTTTCATCAAGTTTAGCAGTGATTAATTGATTCAAATTGGGAATAGCCAAAACGGTTTGTGTCGACAAAGCAGAAGATGAGGAATTGGATAGAGCCATTATGAAATTTGCGTGTGCAAAAACGCTCTGCTACCATGTAAATAAAGTATAAAAGAACGCAGTAAAGAAGCTTTTTATTGACTTAATTTTCTGTAGTACATCAGCCCTCTTTTTATAATCAAAAGATGACTTACTGAGAAAGAGTTGTAAGCATATTAAATTCTACATATCCAAACTAATAATTTGAACAAATGGTTTGAACTAATATATCCTATCAGCGTAAACTACTTCATGAGATTTAAACTTCAAGTTCTGTTCTTAAACTTCGGATGATGAATTAGTTATCTTAACATGATAAACATTTTAATTACCAGGATATCTTCCTCATGTGAATACATGAAAAAAGCCAATTGTATGTCAATGTATGAAGTGAAATCATCATTTGCCAATTGTGTGTCATACTTAATTTCGACAGCACTAGAGGCTTAATGGCACACAGGACTATACATCTAGGGTTTCCATATCTGTTGGAATATTCAACCCCCCATAATAAAAGGACGCGCAGTGAGATCATTTCAAATTACTACTTCTCATTGTGAAATCAAGCACTGATGTAAGAATTAAACAGCATCAAACCAAAGCATAGACATTATAATCGCGAACAAATATATAAGGATGAACTCCACATGCATCCACTACTTTCAAACAGTACGTCTTTGATTGAATTAGTTAAAAAAAAAAGTCCTAACATCTGCCACGTAAAAATTTATTCAGCTTACTCGAGGAGGATCATTGCAAAAGCTAATAAAAATGTGAACAACTTTTATATGTATTTAAATTGTACCAAGCACCTCAATTAAAATAGTTAGCTAGATTTAAGTGTGAAAATGTAAAATGAAATATGTCAATCTTAGAAGAAAATGCCCCAATGATAAAATTCGGACAAGATCCACATAACCAATACACAGACCCAGTTCGCACATTCTTACTCCACAATCACTGAAAACACAATGATGGATAATATGATCTAGGCTTCTTAATTGCCATAATGTAATGATGGATAATGTGATCTACGCACCGAAGGCAGCAGCAGGAAATGTAAAGTAAAATGAGTTGAAACTGATGTTTGCAGTCACTAAAGCAAGTCCCATGAAATTTAACAAAACTACCAGGCACCAACAATAATGGACACTACATAATGCCATATACAAATTCAATTAAACAACATTAATCACAAAATTTGGGAAACGGAAGAACATAAGACAACCAAGAATTACATAGGTATCTAAGTAGCCAAAAATCCGAATCTCCCAGAATCGAGAAAATACGACAAACCCCATCATCACCAGTAAGCAAATTAAAATACAGAAAATACCAACCAATAAAATACATTAGAGAGAAGGACAATACTTACACAGGTATATATACATCATAATCATAGGATTCTTTGGATGCTTAAAAGCCTTTCGTTTCTTTTCCGGTGCATGTTCATTGGTTGCCACACTTGGTTAATAGCCTTAACGACAATAGATGAGGTTAGTTGCAATCCAGAAAAGAAAAAAAACCTTATAACTAAGTAGTAGATGTAATCGGATGCTCAATTTATATCTTCCCTGTGAATTCCTCATCATAGTCGGGCAAGGCCAAGGTTAACAAAAAAAGCTAAGAACCAATGTGCCATCGAATCTTAGTTAAGAATGTGGGAAAATATGCAGCAGAAGGTGAGGGGAGGGTTAGATCTAAAAAAACCAACGAAATGTGGAAACACACATTGAACATATTACCGTATTTCAATAATCTTACCCATACACCATTGTCATTCATCATCATAAGCTTTTTCTTTGAATTTACCTTCATATCTGGGCTTGCAAAAATAAGAACAAACACCACCGAAAACGATGAGAAACAGGGAAAATTTGGGAATAAACACGTATATTTATAATTAATGTAATTGAAACACAACTGAATAAACCAAAAATTCAAAAATCTATGACAAAACAAAAAAAGAACCCAAATTATAATGTAGGCGTGAGTCCAGATGTTTCCCGAAAAAAATATTTCACATTCTAATGTAGCAATTCGGGAGTGAAATGATCGATGAATTATATATGTAAGATCAGCAACAAATGCATAAAAGAACCCAAATTAACTGCAAATCAACACAAATCAATACAAAATCCCGACCGATACGCATTGTTGTCAACTACGAAGAGAAACTGAAAATACAAATAAAATGAATAAATGATAACAAAAAGGCGACGAAACATATACTAAAATAGAGATAAAATAAGATGAATGAATGTCTGTGTGCGTAAAAGGAAAAGAGGGACGGCTTGAAGGATATACCAAATGAATCATCAAAGTTGGTACATAATTCAGCATGGATGAGTATCCGAAATTGAACGGGCTATAAGGAGCAGGACAATTTCAATTTCACGGCGATCATTTCAATCTCGGTTGCTGTAACACCCCGCTCCCGGATACTGAGCCCTTATCCGGAAGAGAACATTCAGCGCGTATAACATTGAATAAATCTAATATTATACGCCAGCCTCTACGTCATCGTATCAAAATTAAAGCAAACGGAAGCTAAAAAAAATCGAGCAAAACCATAAATGCTACTAGGATAGAATACAAACCGACTAGGGGTGGAAAGGAAAAGCTTACAACAACGATATAAAGCTTACAATGTACGATGTCTAAAAAGAAAGACACAACACTTGTCTTACAAATTTGAAATAAAAGTACAACATAATCTAGAACATTATTTAATAGAAAGGTAAAAAGAAAGTGTCATCATGGCATCAACGTTATCAAATCATCATCGAACTCCTCAACGAGCTCAAGGATAACCTATTCGTCTTCTCACCCCAAAAGCACAAAACAACATATGCAATTGAGGTAAGTACAAAGTACTTAGCAAAAGGAAGAAGCTAATGTATAATTAAGTCTTACAACGAAAGGTTCATATTATTATTATTAAGTTATCTTTGTGTGACCGACACAACTCCAGGGTTCACTTCATGCTCATCAACATGTCATGACTAACTGTTTCTAGGTTAACTTATCTTTGTTACATCGGCACTCAAGGGCACAACGCATGGTGCTACCCACCATGAGGTATCGTTTGTAACCTATCAGTGGATCACACCGATAGCCACGGGTTAAGACCCGATAGTGTACACGTTCGGCGAAGTCCCCCTACCATTTAGCCATTTATAGGCTAGCATAGTTATTCACTTTATCTGACCGCCCACACATCACGATATAGCCAAGTGCCTTACAAAGAATGTTACGATGTTTAGTATTTTAACTACTCACGTACGTTTATTATTAATTGTTAACTAGTCACCTAAGTATTTTAAAGTAAGCTCCCTCACCTCTACTACTCTCTTTCCTAGACCACTAGACACAGACAAGGCCTATCACATACACAGACATTGAGGAATGCTAATTCCTCAAAGCACAAGCCATTCATACCCTTCCGACGGTCCCGAACTTCAACTCTATGGAATAGTACATCCGGTGCCGGAATTAAACGCATCAGAAGCTTAATCAAGGCTGGTTCATGTTCATTTAACATGTTTATATTATTAATTTAAGGTTAGGAACCAATCGTTACTTATTACAATCGAAAATATGCAAAAACGGTCAAAACAACATTTCTAGGCCACGGCCTGTAAATCATAGGCCGGCGCCTATGACATAGCAGAATTCTCTGCACTCTCTGAATTAGATAGGCCACGGCCTGTAAATCATAGGCCACATCCTATTCCTTCTATAGAATACTCTGAAATCTCAACATCCGATAAGCCACGGCCTACAACACCTGGAGCGTTTTTCTGCATTTAGACGATTTCCAACCCTTTCCCAACATGATTATCATAAAAAACACAACAAAACAGCAATAAAACTTGTTCTAAACATTGCATATCAAATCATACCACATTAATAACATCTAGGCATGATTTCTATGCACAAACCAACTCTAAAACTTAACCTTAAAATCATAAAACCTTATTTAAACTTTATGAAAAGCCTCTTACCTTATTAACAGGAAAAACCAAAGCCAAACCTTCAAGAAATCTGCAGCACTCTTAGAACTCCAACTCAAACCTAATTGATCAACAATTAAACCTAAATTAATTGTGATCAAAGGTTTATAAACAATCTAAACGCCGAATTGATCAACTAGAACACCAAAACAAGATCTAATCATCAAGATTCTAGATTTAAAGCCAAAAACATACCTTTACGAAACTCTGAAACCTTGCTACCAAAACGACAATCTCTTTACCACGATTCCTATCATCTAATCGAAACTGAAAACTGACCGGCGATCAAGAAGATCCTTTGGAGATTGTCTTGTCTTTTGCTTTCCTCTCTTTTCTTATTTGAAGACAAAGTTTGAACGTTCTTTTCTGAATTCTGCCAACTCCCTTAGATAATGGGAGGTTTTATTAGAAGTAAAAACCTCCACATTAACTTCCTCTTTTATTTCCATTTATTATTATTATTATTATTATTATTTTTTTTTTTATATTATTGTTATTAATACAAAAACTTAAATCCTTTAATTAAATAAAACCAAAAATCTGAATTTTTGTTAAAAGACTCTTTTTGCCCTTTTCTGAAAAGTCGGGATGTTATATCTTCCCCCCTTAAAGAAGTTTCGCCCTCGAAACTTGCCAGAACCAACTCCACTTTCATCTTAGATACCAGCTTGCCTACTTTCTAGTTCACTTTCAAAAACAATATCTCCAACTGATTTGAACCTTAGTATTTTCATCCTCAAGACTTCAATACGTCCATCACAACTAATCTTGTACTTCAGACCCCATCACTACTCTAGCTTATTCACACCTTCATCTACCTTATTCTCAACTCTACTAACCTAACTTCTTAAGCTTCTCCTATAACACTTTGTCCCAAAAGTCATATGTCAATCCACTAATTAACAAGTACTATTCTTTTAGGTTCTTCATCCATTTATCACCCTTACAGCGTTTTCCATACTTATACTAGGTTTACTTCGACCTATACATCCGCCTTACCTTCAAGAAACTAGCTATTAACTTAAGGAACTAAAAAAAAAAAAAAAAAAACTTAAGGAACTTCAACTCCGCCTTGTTATCAATCCAACACTAATCCATCTATAGCACACCCAAACCACATACACACTTCAATCTTTACTAGTCTTCAAAAAAGAAACCATATGAACCTCTTCTACCAAACTTATAAGGCTTTCCTATAGACAAGAAACAACTTTTGACAGTGAGTTTATCAGCAACCACAAAAAATTTCCTGTCCAATTGGGAAAATGGAGTTGTAAAAGGATTTATTTTAAGCAAAACACTTACAAGAAACAAATGTTTATACCTTGATGTCAGAAGAAATGTAAGAATGGTTATAAAAGTCTTTTGAGAACTGAAACTACTAAAGAATATAGCAATAGGAAATCTTGAAACATGTAACTCAAAAAATTGAAAGATGGTTTGAACTTGGTTCACATGCATATAGTTAAACATTTGTTTAGATAACACAAAATGGATGATATATAAAATTTACCAAGATGAGGCCACTTGTGATCAAATCGATATAACACTACTCTCCGGCTAAAACATTTGTCGTAGCAGAAAGGTCATATTATATGAATCCAATTTGAAAGCATTTATTTTTTTATTTTTTTGAAAACGGGGAACATCTTCTCCAAAGTTTCAATGATAAAGGTAAATCGGAGAAGTACTTCATGAAGAAATCATAAGTGATGACTGAGTAAAGAAAACACAAGAGTTTCAAATAATGCATGTTTTCGTGTCGTTCAAAGACTAACACAAGAAGGATTATTGTGAAATTGTCAAAAGATTTGCATCGATGATGCAAATGTTCAAAGGAATAAGGATAACCCTTTGTTTAAAAAAAAAAGATCAGAAAGCCATTCCTTCCAATTTGAAGAAGGGAGATTTAAAATAAGGCAAAACAGCTTAACACTTGTAACAAAATTTCGCCAAGGAATAATCTTAACCAAATGAGTTTCAGGCTAAAATTATTTATCAAAACATAACTTTGAAAGGCCTGCATTAGACGTAAAAGAGGTTTGACTACTCTCTTAGAGAAAAACAAATTTGTAATGAAACGAAAATGCAGTAGTTTGAAAGTAACTATCGACAGGACTTTTGAGTATATATATATATATATATATATATATATATATATATATATATATATATATTTCTTCTAAAATAGTCTGGAACTATTAAATGACACTTGGGTGAGAAATGGTTGTTCACATATTCTTACCAGAAGGCAAAAAGATATGTAATTAAAATGGGTGTTTTGAGAAAGTTTGATCTTTCAACCGGTTATCAAAATGGTATAAAATTCTAACAAAAGAGTTGAGTCTTTAAACAAATGTTGTGTGCACTAAAACATCTTGTAGGGGATGCATTGAAAGTAAACACTAGGATGCAAAAGTAGGTTGCCCCGAAATAGCTAAACCTGGTACAGTTGAAATGATATGCAGTTGCCAGTTCAAATAGTTCGAAGGATGAGAAACTTATTTTCCTTAAATCAAGAATTTGACACTATAATAACATCTTCATACAAATATAATAATAATAATATAAATAAGACACATCAAAGAATGTACACACTTGAAAAACAAACTTCGTAATACGAGAACATTTTACCGAGTTTCAAAAAAAAATTCAAATGAATGATTTAGATAGAACATGGGTTACAAATAGTATGGATGAGGAAACATTTGAAATTAGGGTAACCAAGTATGAAACAAAATGATTATAAAAGAGCACATCGTCAAAGAAAACGTAGGATTAGAAAGTCACCATGTAATTGTTTCTTGTCACAGAAGGGTATTAAATCTACAACACTTAATACCTACCTACTAAACTTCTTATTTTGGATAACAACTAAGTTAAAAGTCTTATGCTTCAAAGCCTTCCCCACACCTAAAACCTCACACCTAAACTTCCAAGGTGGAAGAATGTTGTCTAGCCTTTCATGAACAAGTACTTAAATGGTTTTAAAAGTTTAGGTACATACATCAACCATGAAATGATTGGCTTGCACAAAACAAACCAAACTAATTTTGAACATGATGCATAAAGACAAGTTGTAGGTATATAAGTTTTACATATGCCGCTCAAAAATCAAAACTTTTGGAAAAGCATAGGTTGGTTAAAATAAATATTTTCATCGACTGCAGCAAGCTGTCAAAAATGTCAGAAATTTATAACCTGCATTGTGTTGCAGATTGTACTCAAAACAGAAAGAATTTGCGCTTGGATTCAAAACAAAAATTGCAGAGCAGAAAGTTTTCTACAACATATCAAAAATTCAAGTCATTTGGAGGTGTTTAGCTTATTCAAAACAGATTCATAAGTAAGAGTACCGCTGCAGAATTTTCTGAACATAGTACTCCTCCTTGTTAAGCAATTTATGAACAATCCATATTGAAAACTAATTTGATGCCAAAAGAGAAATTATAGATAAGGCAATTTTTTTGAATGGCTGAAAATTTACAGAATTATTGAAACTTCAGAAAGGATATTACAAGACATATAGAAACATGAACAAAATCGTTTACTCGTTTTGCATAACACCAAATTATAAAATAAAAGAAATGATTAAATCAACATGTCGCAATTTTAAAACTTTAACTCCTCCAAGAGAAAGAGCAATGAGAGAAAAGTCTGAAAGCTTCAAAAGAAGATAGGGATTCTATTAAGGATCTGAGAAGGAACAAACTTGAGGGCATCAAATAAAAGATGTGAGCTTGGAACTCAACCTAACCTTCACCTAAGAACACTCTTCACTTGTCCCAAGTGAAACCTAACCACGGTTTAAGGATCTTAGCCTTACAAAATTTACCACCAAGAACAAAATAGAGATCAGAAAGTTTTTAAAAGATCTAAGATACCTTATCTTAAGAACAGAAGCTTAGGTTAGCAAAGAAACTTCTACGGGTTCCTGCCATTCTGAAAGATCAAGGAAGGACCAGAATGGTTCTAAGAGGTCTAAAGAGATCTTATCTTAAAAAGGGAAGCCTAGAAAAGCAAGGAACGCTTTGCTCTGATACCAAATGTAATGTCCCGCTCCCGGATACCGAGCCCTTATCTGGAAGAAAATGTTCGGCGCGTATAACATTAAATAAATCTAATATTATACGCCAGCCTCTACGTCATCGTATCAAAATTAAAGCAAACGCAAGCTAAAAAAAATCGGGCAAAACCATAAATGCTACTAGGATAGAATACAAACCGATTAGGGGTGGAAAGGAAAAGCTTACAACAACGATATAAAGCTTACAATGTACGATGTCTAAGAATAAAGATACAACACTTGTCTTACAAATTTGAAATAAAAGTACAACATAATATAGAACATCATTTAATAGAAAGGTAAAAAGAAAGTATCATCATGGCATCAACGTTATCAAATCATCATCAAACTCCTCAACGAGCTCAAGGCTAACCTGTTTGTCTTCTCACCCCAAAAGCAGACAAAACAACATATGCAATTGAGGTAAGCACTAAGTACTTAGCAAGAGGAAGAAGCTAATGTATAATCAAGTCTTACAACGAAAGGTTCATATCATTATTATTAAGTTATCTTTGTGTGACCGACACAACTCTAGGGTTCACTTCATGCTCATTAACATGTCATGACTAACTGTTTCTAGCTGAACTTATCTTTGTTACATCGGCACTCAAGGGCACAACGCAGGGTGCTACCCACCATGAGGTATCGTTTGCAACCTATCAGTGGATCACACCGATAGCCACGGGTTAAGACCCGATAGTGTACACGTTCGGCAAAGTCCCCCTACCATTTAGCTGTTTAGAGGCTAGCAGAGTTATTCACTTTATCACGATATAGCCAAGTGCCTTACCAAGAATGTTACTATGTTTGGTCTTTTAACTACTCACGTATGTTTATTATTAATTTTTAACTAGCCACCAAAGTATTCTCAAGTAGGCTCCCTCACCTCTACTACTCTCTTTCCTAGATCACTAGACACAGAAAAGGCCTAGCACATACACAGACATTGAGGAATGCTAATTCCTCAAAGCACAAGCCATTCATACCCTTCCGACGGTCCCGAACTTCAACTCTATGGAATAGTACATCCAGTGCCGGAACTAAACACATCAGAAGCTTAATCAAGGATTGTTCATGTTCATTTAACATGTTTATATCATTAATTTAAGGTTAGGAACCAATCCCTACTTACTACACTCGATAATAAGCAAAAACGGTCAGAACAACATTTATGGGCCGTAGGCCGGCGCCTATGACATAGCAGAATTCTATGCACTCTCTGAATTAGATAGGCCATGGACTGTACATCATAGGCCATGGCCTATAAATCATAGGCCATGACATATGCCATCTACGGAATACTCTGAACCCTCAGCATCCGATAGGCCACGGCCTATGAATCATAGGCCACGGCCTACGACACCTGGAGCGTTTTTCTACTTTTAGATGATTTCCAACCCTTTCTGTTGGTCCATTGAAAAGGCTTTGGTTAAGTTTAGAGGGGGGGGTGAATAAACTTAACATTTAAAACTTTTTGGAGTTAACAAACTCAGCAAGGTCAGTAGCCTGCTGACTACTCAGTAGTCTGCTAACTATTGATATTACTAAATTTGTTGCAGCAGAATAGGTATGTTTAAAGCCTTATTACTTGTTGTTAAAAAGATGATACCAAGTATTAGATACTCAGTAGTGTAAGTGTGTGATTCAGTTGCTAGTTTCAGTATGTTGATATGATCAGTATACTTAAATGCAGAAAGGAAGTCGGCAATTTTTATAGTGGTTCCAGGTGGTGTAATCCTATACGTCCACTCTTCTCCTGTGATGTTGGAGGAAATTCACTAGAGATCTTTGAGGTTGCAGTTACAAAAATCCCTAAGCTGTCTGTCCTTCACCAATAACTATGGCTTCACAAATTGAATATTTGAAACAGGTAGGATTGTTGTTTCAAAGTATTCCACTGATCCTTGAAGGGTAGGATTGCCTCTTCACCAGCTCCACCACAAACTACAGTTCTTGACACTTAAGTGCTTCTCTTTCATCAGCAGGTTTCTTGTATAAGAAAGATTGAATCAAATAGATGATTCAAATATCAGCAGCTTAATCAGGATGAAATGACCAGCAGCTTGATATCTTCAAGTGTGTATACTTGATGTTACTTGATAGTAGGTTACACTTGAAGAGTTTTCTGGATCAGTAGCTTTTAGCTTAGTGATGTCAGCAGGGTGAATTTTTTATCAGAGACTTGATAGCTTTAAATAGATTATTTGTTTTTCATCAGTTGTATCTGAATTAGGAGTCTTCTATTTATATGTGAGAATCATGTGACTTATGTTGGAATTTCAAACATAGCCATTTCAGATTTGTCCCCATCTTGACTTGCTTTCTGTCTCTATTCATAGTACTGACACTGTCAGTCTGCTTTTTGACAGACTCCAGTCTGTCCACCCTTTGACTTGTCTCCATTGGTTAATCCTCTGAATATTTCGAACGTTCTTTTAATCTTGACCATTGATTTGGTGACAATATCAAAGCTTGTAATATGTCATTATCCTTGTAATATTCCAATGTAACCCTTGATTAAATCGAGATTTATACTCAGCAGATGTTTGACTTATTTTAGTCTACTGAAGTACATATCAGTCAGCTGTCTTGAGTCTGCTGTGTTTCAATAACACTTCAGCTGACTGCTTTTCATCTAACCTTTTATTATGAAGTTAGAGTGCACCATTTTGAATTATACCTAAGTTCCAATCACCACTTAACATATGGAACTTAGTCCTTGTACACATGGTAAATGTAATCAGTTTAGGTCATCACAGACTTCCCTAAATTCTGATTTCATATCTTTGGCTTTAAATACTAAGTTTGATCCATTATCCTTCAATAACTAAGTTTGACCCCTCAGCCTTCAGTCTTCAGCTGGTCCCTAACTAGTCTACTGACCTAGTTACCTTATCGATCTAGGCAATTAGTCGGCCGATCTGATCAATACCACCTAATTACAATGCTTGTGTGATCAAACCTATACAAAGATCAAACTCTAAACCTATACATTTGATCTAGACATCTTTTTGCTTTTGCTCTATAACAGCTAGTCTGGCACTCATCATTAAAACTTGAAATATGTCCAACAATTTCCCCCTTTTTAGTGATGATGCCAATACCCTCCTTACAGCAAAGCAAAAAGATAAAAACAAAAACAAAACAAATATAGCCATTTCTCATTATAATAAAATTTGTTCAAACTTATTACAAACTAGGATCAGCAGAATGAAATAAATAATGTAAGTGTGCTGATCTAGTTTCTGTCTTTGTCTCTTTCTCTCTTCTCATAGAACTCATTTATTTATCTGACAACATCCACCATTCATTGGTTTTCAATTGGGGTAAAGTCAACCCAATGATTCAGCTCTTTCCACCACTTTCAGGCTTCTGGTAGAATTAACCTTATATTATGAACACTGAAGCCCTGTCCCATATAGAAGTGTTTGAATTCTTCTAATGAATCCCTAGCTGATTGAGTAGTTCCCAATCTACCTTTTCCACCTCTAGAGGAAGCTCTCAATGCCTTAACCCTTGTTTCCTAAAGTTTTAGTCCCAGAAAGGAATTCAGTCCCTTCTGAAATCCCATGTTATGATAGGGTTTCTTCCTTCCATTATATAGCTTCTTATACTCTTGCAGGAGATCATCAGTCAACTGAATCCTGCCAGGTGCAGGTTTCCTGAACTCATTTATATCACTCTCCCATCTTTTCTTTTCAAAGATCCTTGCAGCCTCCTTTGCTTCTGCTGTAAGGCCTTCTTCCCCCTTATTGACATCATCATAAAATCGGGATAGCATACCATGAACACTCTCCTGTGTGATCACTATGTTAGCAAGTTGACCTTCCATAATCTCTGTCCTAGTGTCAACTGTAGTGATCCTTCATTCCATAGTTTGCTCCAGCAGATTGATCCTCTCAATGACTTTAGGATCCAATGCAGCAGGTTGAGGTGCTTCAGCAGGGTGAGCCACAACAAGCTTGGGTGCCTCAGCAAGCTTGTCAAGCTTCTGGTGTAATGAGGCAAACTGTGCATCCAAGTGCATATTGAGCAGAGGTAATGTTAGAAGCAACTGTCTAAGTAGTTCTTCCTCTATTCTCCACAAGATTCATCAAGTCCTCAAATCTTTGTTCTTGTCTATTTAATTGAGTCCTTAACTGAGTAATATCATCTCTTACTGCTCTCAACTCTTCCAAAACATGTGCTGGTACTGCACCAGCCACACCTCCAGCCATATGTCCAGCAAAATCATCAGCAGGCTCTTCAACATTATAGTTAGCCCTTGGTATGCTGACAACCATGGCTCTTGTTCTGTCAGCAGGTTCAAAATCTTCCTCTATAACATCTCCAAGAATTTCTTCTAAGATAGGATCTTGTGCAGGTTGAGGTTCCAATACTTCTTCTTCCTCAGGCATTTGGAATTCCTCATCACTGAAGTCATAGTCCAACAGTTGTTCATCATCAACAACAGTCTGCTGACTATCTTTATCTTCAGTAGCCTTTGCCTTAGCAACCTTCTCACCAGCAGGTTCCAACCTTTGTCCAGTGTTTGTCGATCATCAACACCTAAACCACTTGCTTCGACTGTATTCAGTCTTTGTTTGTAACTCAAACAACTGAACCACCTCTTCTATAGAATTGAGAGGAAAAATAGCCAAGATTTCCTCTAGAACTCCTCTAGCATCAGTAACCTCCGGTAATTGATCTGCAACTTGAGACAAGGTTTCTTGAGTGTCAAACCACTCTTGATATTGTGCTGAGTCCTCTGAGCTTGCAATAGCTTCTTCAATCATAACAACATCATAAATAGTAGATATTCTGGCCTCTTTTAGGGTTCTTGCTATTGCAAGCTGTCTCTTCTAAATCTTCAATGAAAATAACTCCTAGCTCTTCATTCAGCATGTTAATCTGCTGATCCTCAGAATTTGTATCAGACACAACAACAAATGATGCGTCAGTTGTACTGATCAGCCTATTATCTCCAAAAGTTATCCCATCATTGATTAGAGCTTCCAGATCATCCACAGTAAAATCCTCCATGTCTTCATTCATATGATCTGTTTGCTAGCCCTCAGCAGACTTGCCATCATCAGTAGATTGATCTGCTGTTGTGTCTTTAGATCCCTGTCCTGCATCCTTAGTAGGTCTTTCCAATGCAGTGCCGCTAGGTTGGCCTGGGAAATAAGGGTGATCATCATCAGATTCAGAGGATGATGAATCATCAGGTCCAGAGTGTGGTTCATTGATCTTAATGCTTGCACTCTGTTTTTCACTTTCAATGAGGTCCAGCAGCCTTACTTGTAACATAGATGTATCAATCAAACCAAGTAAGTTCTCCACACCCAACTTATTAAATGACCACTCTTCAAAGTCAGTCATTGGCTCTGCAGGTGATTTATGTTTCTTATAAAAGCCAAATTTCCAAGCAAAGTAGTCCTGAATTTTCTTGATGTTGGGATCTACTCTTTCTTTCCTTGATTTCTTCTCCTTTCTCTCAAAAGGCCTTGTTGGCCTTGTTGCTGCAGATTGCTCTGCTTGTTGTCCCCCAAGGGCTTCAACAAGATGGGCCTTTGTATCTAGAGCAGATACAAATAGGTCAGCAGGTTCATCCTGTTGGACATTTGTGCCTATTACCTCTAGTTGTTCAACACTAGGTTCCCCCTGACTCATATGCATATCAGCAGGGTCTGTAGCAGTGTGTTCTTCCCCCTAAGTTGTAGCATCCACAACAGGGTTTTGAATAGGTTCAACAATATTCTCAGCAGGGTCATGTTCAGAATTCTGCTGTGATTCTACAGTTTGTTGCTCAACAAAAACCTCTCTAGCCTCAGTAGGCTCATCAACTTGTACAGGTGTTTCCACATCAACACCTTCAGCTTCCTTTTGGGCCTCCAAAACCCTTAATTCTTTTCCCTTTCCATGCTTTTTCTTTTTCACAACCTGCTTCATTCTCTTTACAGGTTGTTCAGCTTTAAGATCTCTAGAAGCTTTTCTCTTTCTAGAATCTTCCTTTAGTTGTTCTTTTAAGATCTCAGCAGTAGTTTTCTTTGTAGCTCCAGTAGGCTCAGCAACCTCAGCTTTAACTAGAACCTCAGTAGATTAAGCAATGTCTACTGACTGCTCTCTTGTCTTCTTTGGCTTTAAGATCTCAGTGATCTTTCTTGTGTCAGCAACCTTTCTTTTCTTTGTAGTTTTCTTTGGTGCAGCAGGTTGTGCAACTTGTTTAGCTTGCCCACCACCATCACTATCATCTCACTCTCTGTCCTATCAGTAACTAAATCTTCATCATTATCCAAACCAGGGATGAGATAACTATTTCTGGCTTGTACCTTGACTTGTTGATTTTGCAAGGTGCAACATCAGGAATCCTCAAGTGATTCAGTAGGGTCTGCACCATCAAACCCAAAGGCTTTGTCTTGGATTTCCTTGTTCCATCTCTATCTTCTGTCACCACCTTCTTCATGTAGTGAACAAATACTCCAGCCCAATCAAACTTCATACTCATACAGATGATGATCAGTAGGTCTATCTTTGGTCCAGAGAGAGTATCAAGGCTTCCACTGAAACCCAAAATGTTCTTGGCAATAATGTTACTCAGCAGGTTATACTCCAAACCAATAATCCTCACATTGATACTCAAAGCTGCTGGTATTGACTTGTTGATCTTTATGGCTTCAACAAACTCCAGTCTGGATAACTCCATTAATTCAAGATTTGTAGGAGCACCATTTCCAGGTCCAAATCTGAATGTCTACCTCAGCAGATTGGAAGTGATTTGAATCTGCTGACCGTTTACAGTGGTGGTAAACGCCTCTGTATCATCTCTAATCATTATATTTCTCCAGAAATTTGCAACATTTGTGTAAGAGATGCTTTCCAGTCTCAGATTAAGAACATCTTCTAGCCCTTCAACCCTTCTGATTCTTCGGCCAATATTGATAGCTAACTCAGGCTTGTTAGCATCAATAACGAATCCTCTAACACTTTGACTCGTTCCAATATGAACATCACTTTTCTCCGCCATTGTTGATTTGAAAAAGATGAAGTAGAGAGATTTCAAATATGTGTTCAAATGGTGTATTTTCAGAGAAAATCAATCTGAGTTTGTATGTAGCTTCTGAATGTATTTCTGTATATATAAAGCAAGAAAGTGGGTAGTAACTGTCAGGAAAGTATTGTACACGTACTGTAGCATTTAACCACGATTAAAGTTGGAATAAATGTGATGTTGCCACGTGTCCTACTAATTTATCTCATAAGAGTTGTAACCGTTGGATATTTGTAACCGCAGTTATAAAGGATACGAATAATATCCAATTACTGTTGAATTTCATTTAAGTTTGACTGTCTAGTAACGTATAACTCAGTAGGCTTAGTCCTCAGTAGAGTTGACTCAGAAGTGTGATGATGAAGATGGCTTAGCAGCCTGCTGATATGGTTACTCTGCTGATCTTCAACAAGACTAATTTTGTCCAACCGATAATACAAAGTGAAGTTTAATACTAATGACTGATCTATCAAGTGAGCTCACCTATCAGGACAAAGACCAATCCCCTTGCCAACTTCATTTGCTCAATTGTCCAAACTTTTTAAGTACATGGAATTGTTCAAACCAATGACTAGTCTGCTAAGTGAGCTCACCCATCATAGGAAAGACTAATCCCCTTGGTGAATTCTAGTACTCTGCAGATTAAAGGTATATCAGTCAACATTTATGATACCAAGTTCAGTTCTTAACTTAGCAAATCTTTCACTATCCAATGGTTTTGTAAATATGTCAGCAAGTTGATTTTTATTAGGGATGTAAAGAACCACCACATCTTTCTTTTCAACATGATCTCTTATAAAATAATGTCTCACATCTATGTGCTTGGTTCTTGAGTGCAAAACATGATTTTCAGTGATTGCAATGGCACTTGTGTTGTCACACATATAGGAATTTCTCTTTCTTCAATTCCATAATCCCTTAACAATTGTCTTAACCAAAGTATTTGTGCACAGCAGCTTCTAGCAGCAATGTATTCAGTTTCAGCAGTGGAAGTTGATATTGAATTCTGTTTCTTGCTAAACCAGGAAACAAGTCTATTTCCTATTAACTGACAGGTTCCTGTGGTGCTTTTTCTATCAATCTTGCATCCTGCATAATCAGAATCTGAGTAGGATATAACCTTGAAGCTTCCATCTTCTGAATACCATATCCCTACACCTAAAGTCTCTTTTAGATACTTGATAATCCTTTTGACTGCAGCTAAGTGACTTTCCTTAGGCTTTGATTGAAATCTTGCACAAACACCTACAGCAAATGATATATTAGGTCTGCTGGCAGTGAGGTACAACAGACTTCCTATCATCCTTCTGTATAAAGTCTGATCAACATCTTTGCCTTCTTTATCTTCATCCAATCTGTTGTTGGTACTCATAGGAGTTGATACTTTGGTGCTATTTTCCATGCCAAATTTCTTCAATAGCTCCTTGGTATATTTAGTTTGATGAATGAAGATTCCATCTTTCATTTGTTTGACTTGTAATCCCAAGAAGTAGTTCATCTCTCCCATCATACTCATTCTGGAACTTGCTTTTCATGAGATTAGCAAACTTTTCACATAGAAATTCATTTTCAGAACCAAAAATTATGTCATCAACATAAATCTGTATCATGACGGTGCTGTCGCCTTCATTGATTCTGAAAAGAGTCTCGTCATTGGTACCTTTGGTGAAACCATTGTCCACCAAGAATTGAGATAGGGTTTCATACCATGCTCTTGGTGTTTGTTTCAAACCATAAAGTGCCTTGTTAAGTTTGTACACTTTATCTTCTTGATCTTTAACTTCAAAACCAGGAGGTTGCTGAACATAAACCTCTTCTTCCAGAATTCCATTTAAAAATGCACTCTTGACATCCATCTGTTATACTTTGAAGTTTTTGTAAGCAGCATATGCCAAGAATAATCTTATGGCTTCCAATCTTGCAACTGGGGCATATGTCTAATCAAAATATATTCCTTCAGCTTGAGAATAGCCTTTTGCCACTAGTCTGGCCTTATTCCTTACAATGGTACCCGATTCATCCAATTTGTTTCTGTATACCCATTTAGTTCCAATTATATTTGCATGACTAGGCCTTTCCATTAGTGTCCAAACTTGATTTCTTTCAAATTCATTTAATTCCTCTTACATAGCAATTATCCAATCTGGATCAGATATTGCTTCTTCAACAACTTTAGGCTCCATTTGAGATAGAAAACAAGTAAACATTGCTTCTAATTGTCTTCTAGTTCTTACACCTTGCTGTAAGTTGCCAATTATTTGTTCAGCAGGGTGGTCTTTCAACCATTGTAAATCATGATTTGTCTGATTTACAGGAGCTTCATCTTCAGTAGGCTCTGTTGTTGCTTCAGTAGGGGGTTCAGCAGATCCTTGAACTGCATCTGTTGTTGCATCAGTAATGTTACCAGTAGGTTCTTCAGCAGGGGCAGAGTCAGAAACTTTTAAGTCATTTATCCTTTCCAAAACATAAACACATTCTGGATCAGTGACTTAAAGATTTTTAGCAGGTTCTGAAACATCATCTTCCATTCCAGTGAACTTTGGTTCATCAAATACTACATGTATTGATTCTTCATGTTTCAATGTCCTTCTATTCAGTACCCTGAATGTCTTGCTGACAAAAGAGTATCCCAGAACAATTCCATCATCTGATTTTGGTTGGAATGTCTTCAGTTGCTCCTTATGATTTAAAATAAAGCACTTGCTTCCAAATGGATGGAAATAAGATATATTTGGTTTTCTTCCCTTCCAAATCTCATAAGGTGTCTTCAGCAGCTTATTGTTCACTGAGGTCTTATTTTGTGTATAGCATGCTGTATTTTTTGCTTCAGCCCAATATCTTTCAGGTAGTAATGCTTCACAAATCATAGTCTTTCCTGCTTCTTTCAAGGTTCTAATCCTTCTTTCAGCAACCCTATATTGCTGAGGTGTACCAGCCGCAGCTAATTGATGCAGCACACCATTTTGCTCACAATATACTCTTATGACTTTATTGAGAAACTCAGTACATTTGTCTGATCTGATCTTTACTACTGTCAGACTTTTCTCATTTTGCAATCTCTTCAAAGGTTCAGGCATCTTTTGAAGTGTTTCACTTTTCTTGCTCATGAATACTACCCAAGTGTATCTTGAATAATCATCCACAACTACCAGAGTGTACTTCTTTCCTGTTACACTTGTTGGTGTTATTGGTCCAAAAAAATCAATATGCATCAGCTCCAAAACTCTTTTTGTTGATTGTTTAGTCTTTGACTTGAAGCTTGACTTTGTTTGCTTACCTTGCTGACATGCATCACATATAGCATCCTATTTGAATGTGATCTCAGGTAAGCCAATCACTAACTTCTTTTTCACCAACTGATTGATATCATCAAAGTTAAGATGATTCAACTTCTTATGCCACAACCAATTTAATTCGCACTTGGTATGCACAATCAAGCAGGTTTCTGGAACAGCAGTAGACCAATCCACAATATACATGTTTTGTTGTCTTCTACTAGCCAACACAACTTGTTCACCTCTTTCACTAATGACAACACAATAGCCTTTGTCAAAAGTAACCTTATATCCCATATCACAGAATTGTCCTGTGCTCAGCAGGTTGTAGTCCAGTCCTTCCACAAATGCAACATTCCTGATAGTTAATCCATTCCTCACCAGTGTACCATATCCTCTTGTGTAACCTGGTGTGTTCTTGTTGCCAAAATTCACTCTTGGACCATCATTTGCCACATAATTTGTCAAACAGTGCTTATTCTTTGTCATATGTCTGGAACATCCACTGTCAAAGTACCAGACACCCTACAAAACAAAGTTAATGTATTTTAGGTACCCAAAATTGTTTGGGTCCATAGTTGTCAGTGGTAAGTATGACCCTTGGAAAATTTCCATAAGGTCTTCTTTGAAAAGCATTGCACTTTTGTTCATATATGTATCCTATATTTCCATAAGATCTATCATTTGGTGGTGTAGGATTCACATATGCTTTCTGGCATTTTGGTACATAATGCTGTTTGAAGTGATTTCTATTGTTAGAAGCACCAGCATAACCATAGGTTTGTTGTCTGTTAGAAGCAGCCCTGTAAAATGGAGTCTGCTGAGGTCCCTGTTGAGGTCTTGAATAAGTCCTCTGCTGATCCCATTGCTAAGGTTTTACCCTAGCATTATGGTTATGACCATTGTTTCTAGCAGTAGGGGTAGGAATATTCCAATCATCATCAGTAGGGAACAATCTGCTTTCCCCCTGAGATAAGTATCCCTAGAATGATCAACATTTTTAGGTTTAGGATTCTTATCCTTGGAATATTTCTGATTTTTGCCCTTTTGTGGTCCAAATAGACTTAACAAATAGGTTCATATCAAGCAGGTCTAGAAGGTCCAACAGTCCTACTTTTGGATTTACCCTTTTTGTTAGATACTGTTGACCTTTTAGACTTCTGATTTTGTTTCTTGGAAGTCTTCTCAGTAGGCTTTATTGCTTCAGCAACCTTTTTGGGAGTTGAATCTAGTGCAGCCACAAACTTAGGACCAATTCTGGTACTAGGTTCAGTGACCTTACTGGATCCACTCTTAGTAGATTGTTGAGTTCCAAATCCAAGGCATGTTCTATCACCATAAGGCTTTCCAGATTTGAATGCAGTGTTGGAACTAGATTGTTCAGCAGCTACTGAATGTACATAAGACTTATGTTGATTCTGTTCAAAATATTTTTCCTTTCCTTTGAGAGTTCTTAATTTAGCTCTTAATCTTTCAACTTCTGCTTGAAGAGCTTTTTTTTCAGCCTTCACAATCTCATAACCTGATTGTATTTTCCTCAGTTGATTAAGGATGGCATCCAAAGTTTCTTCATTGTCAGAATTTTTAGGATTTGAATCATAGGTTGATTCACAATCAACTGACGAAAATACAATCAGGTTATGAGATTCACAATCAGGTTATGAGGAAAATACAATCAGGTTGATTCACAATCACTTTCAGCAGGATTATTCATAGATACAGAATTGTATACCTCCTCAGTCTCTTCCATATTTACCATTAAAGCTTAATCATACATATCAGCAACAAGTGCAGTATCATAAAATTCATTTCATTTTTCTGATTCAACTTCATAGCCTGATTCATCATCAGCAACCATTGCTTTCTTGCCAGGTCTTCTTTGCTAATTCTTGTTCTTCAGTAGGTTTGGACAATCAGGTCTAAAATGTCCAGGTTTCTTGCAGTTGAAGCACAGATAATCAGGTTCCTTTTTCTGTTTCAAATCAGGACAGTCAGGTTTGAAGTGTCTTGGTTTCTTGCAATGAAAACACAAATAATCATTATATTTCTTGGATTCTTCCTTCTTCTTATCACTTGATTTCTTTGTGAAGTTTCTTGGAGAACCCCTTTCTGTTTTCATCATTCAGATCTTCTTGCTCAGTAGGGCAATTTGCTCTCGCATCTCATCTAGTAGATCATCTTGACCACCTGATGATTCTTCTTTATGTGCAGCAGCCAAAGCAGCAGTCTTTGGTTCTTCTTTTTCAGTCTCAGGAATTAGTTTCTTACTGAATTCATATGCTTTGAGATCTGAAAATAGTTTGAAGGCGTCTTCTTCATGTAGACTCCTGGACTCTTCTATGGCAGTCACCTTCATTTCCCAAACTTCATTTGCTGGTAGGGCTTCCAGAATTCTTGTATTAATCTCTTCTTTTGTATAGACTACATTCAGAAGGGTGAGTTCATCCATGATAACATTGAATCTTGACTCCATTTGCTCAATGGTTTCATTTGATTTCATCTTGAAGTCTTGGAACTTTCTTTTGGCTACACTGACTTTGTTTTTCTTTATAGCATCAGTGCCTTCACAGATAAGTTGCAACTTTTCCCAAAGATCCTTTGCAGTTTTGCAATCCTTCACTTTCATGTTTATATTGCTATCCAAGGTTCTATATATGATATCAATAGCAATATTGTTGAGGTTGCTCTTTTTCTATCTTCAGCACCCCACTCTCTTTTTGGCTTTGGAACATACTGAGTTTCACTGCCAACAGTTATGGCCTTAGTGATCTCTAGTGGTCCTTCAGTCAGCACATCCATCATCTCATCATTTGTAGCAGCTAGATAAGCCTGCATACGACGTTTATACTCATCAAAATGATCTAAGGAACACATCAACATAGTTCTAGCATACTGGTTGTTATCCATGATGCAATGCTTTGAAAATCATAAACTTGAAAAAGTTTTCAAAGTATTTTCAAAAGCACAACAAATAGGATTACTTCAGAATAGAAGCACTGCTCCGATACCAATTGTTGGTCCCTTGAAAAGGCTTTGGTTGAATAAACTTAACACTTAAAACTTTTTGGAGTTAACAAACTCAGCAAGATCAGTAGCCTGCTGACTACTCAGTAGTCAGCTGACTAATGATATTACTAAATTTGTTGTAGCAGAATATATATGTTTAAAGCCTTATTACTTGTTAAAAAGATGATACCATGTATTAGATACTCAGTAGCGTAAGTGTGTGATTCAGTTGCCAGTTTCAGTAGGTTGATATGATCAATATACTTAAATGCATAAAGTAAATGCAGAAAGTAAGTAGGAAATTTTTATAGTGGTTCCAGGTGGTGTAATCTTGTACTCCACAGGTCCTTGAAGGGTAGGATTGCCTTTTCACCAGTAGGATTGCTGTTTCAAAGTATTCTACTGGTCCTTGAAGGGTAGGATTGCCTCTTCACCAGCTCCACCACAAACAACAGTTCTTGACACCTAAGTGCTTCTCTGTCTTCAGCAGGTTTCTTGTATAAGAAAGATTGAATCAAATAGATGATAAAAATATCAGCAGCTTGATCAGGATGAAATGATTAGCAGCTTGATATCTTCAAGTGTGTATACTTGATGTAAATTGGTAGCCGGTTACACTTGAAGAGTTTTCTGGATCAGTAGCTTTTAGCTCAGTGATGTCAGCAGGGTGAAATTTTTTTTTTATTAGAGACTTGATAGCTTTAAATATGACACATTATTTGTTTTTCATCACTTTTCATCAGTTGTATCTGAATCAGGAGTCTTCTATTTATAGGTGAGAATCCTGTGACTTATGTTTGAATTTCAAACATAGCCGTTTCAGATTTGTCCCTATCTTGACTTGCTTTATGTCTCTGTTCAAAGGAACTGACACTATCAGTCTACTTTTTGTCAGACTCCAGTCTGTCCACCCTTTGACTTATGTCCATTGGTTAATCCTCCGAATATTTCCAACATTCTTTTAATCTTGACCATTGATTTGGTGACAATATCAAAGCTTGTAATCTTCCAATGTAACACTTGATTAAATCGAGATTTATACTCAGCAGATGTTTGACTTATTTTAGTCTACTGATGTACATATCAGTCAGCTGTCTTGAGTCTGTTGTGTTTCAATAACACTTCAGCTGACTGCTTTTCATCTAACCTTTTATTATGAAGTTGGAGTACACCATTTTAAATTATACTTAAGTTCCAATCACCACTTAACATATGGAACTTAGACCTTGGACACAAGGTAAATGTAATCAGTTTAGGTCATCACAGACTTTCCTAAATTCTATTTCCATATCCTTGACTTTAAATACTAAGTTTGATCCCTCAGCCTTCAATAACTGAGTTTGACCCCTCAGCCTTCAGTCTTCAGCAGGTCCCTAACTAGTGTACTGACCTAGTTACCTTACTTATCTAGACAGGTCTGCTGATACAGTCAGCTGACCTAATTACAATGCTTGTTTGATCAAACCTATACATTTGATCTAGACATCTTTTTGCCTTTGCTCTATAACAGCTAGTCTGGCCCTCATCATTAATACTTGAAATAAGTCCAACAATTTCCCAACATGATTATCATAAAAAACACAACAAAACAGCAACAAAACTTGTTCTAAACATTACATATCAAATCATACCACATTAATAACATCTAGGCATGATTTCTAAGCACAAACCAACTCTAAAACTTAACCTTAACATCATAAAACCTTATTTAAACTTTAGGAAGAGCCTCTTACCTTATTAACTGGCAAAACCAAAGCCTAACCTTCAAGAAATCTGCAGCACTCTTAGAACTCCAACTCAAACCTAATGATCAACAATTAAACCTAAATTAATTGTGATCAAAGGTTTCTAAATAATCTAAACGACGAATTGATCAACTAGAACACCAAAACAAGATCTAATCTTCAAGTTTCTAGATTTAGAGCAAAAAACATACCTTTACGAAACTCTGAAACCTTGCTACCAAAACGACGATCTCTTCACCACGATTCTGATTATCTACTCGAAACTGAAAACCGACTGACGATCAAGAAGATCCTTTGGAGATTGTCTTTTGTCTTTGGCTTTCCTCTCTTTTCTTATTTGAAGGCAAAGTTTGAACGTTCTTTTCTGAATTCTGCCAACTCCATTAGATAATGGGAGGTTTTATTAGAAGTAAAAACCTCCACATTAACTTCCTCTTTTATTTCCATTTATTATTATTATTATTATTATTATTATTATTATTAATACAAAAACTTAAATCCTTTAATTAAATAAAACCAAAAATCTGAATTTTTGTTAAAAGTCTCTTTTGTCCTTTTCTGAAAAGTCGGGATGTTACAGTTGCCTTCACGTAGTATTTCAATGATGCGGTCTTGTGTTTCACCATAACCAAACCCATCGCGAGAAAGGTAATGCACGTAATGACATGTGTACTATAACGGCATAGCAAAACTTTGAAATGGGCGAAACATTAGCTCCGTAAAAAACATCGAACCCATTACTGTTCTATATTATAACAAAGTCATTACCTTCAAATCAATAGAAGTGACGTCCGTAAGTGCACCAAGCAGCAAAATTCAGACATGGCTTGTGGGTGGTGGATCACATAGCGAAACTCTTCAACTTCATGAGAAAAATGGCATTTTCTTCATATGGGTGTGGGCATGTTCCAACTCGAGTGGTTTCTCCTCGTTTTCCTCTTTTCTCTCTGTAGTATATCTTTAGCTAGAACCATAGACAAGATCAAATTCCTTCAAAATTAATACAATAAAGCAGAGTGGAGCATATGTAATATATATATACATATATATATATATAAAATTCCAAATAAAAACCACATGAGATGTGAGATGAAAGAAACAATTGGAACGGTAGTCTTCATCAGCCCTTAACGTGAGACAGTACTTCTAACAACACACTTAAATTAGGACGTGACTCATAAGAGGAAGAAATAAATAAATACCAGATATACACAACCAAAAGCATCCTAGCCATCGAAGCTTTATAGAGAAAAATTCTGGTAAATCTCTCCATCCTTGCACAACAGCAATTATCGAACACTTTTGAAGAACGTTGTCTCTCAACCATGAAATAGAACATTCGCAACAATATTCAGCTGCAAAATAAACCTGAGGTGTTTTCGAGGGTTTGAAGAAAAAAGGGATCAATATTAAATAAAGGCATATCATAATAAAAAAACAAACACATATCTTACTTCAAAATCAGGCAAAACTCTTTGTTAAAATTGTAAAAGTACCTTGGAGAAACTATCGCGGCATCTTTCTCCGTGATTTCCACTATATCTGGAAGAAATCGGGAAAAGCTTTCGCCAATTGAAGATCTGGAAGAGTAGATTTGTCTCTCACATGATTTGGATTTGAAAGCAAAAATTTGCAGAAGTGAGTTAGGGATTGTGAGCGTGTAGATGATATGTAGAAGGATAATTTGCAACAAAATGGAGAGTGGAGATCGTGGATCGTGGGGGAGTTTGAAGGTTCAGAAGCGTGGGGGATGTTTTGTCTGGAGATCGTGGGGAAGGAGTATTCTCGAGAGAGAGGTTCAGGTCTTGTGCGTATAGTATTGAAATCCAGGTATGGGTTGGGTCAATTGGCCAAAATAGATCAATTGACAGTTAATTGTTCTACAATATATGTATATATATATATATATATATATATATATATATATATATATATATATATATATATATATATATATATTTTTTTATTGGATGTTAATACTTATTTTTTTATGTTACTATATCTATTTTATTGGATCCCTAAAAGGCGTGAAGCATTTTAAAGGAGATTTACGTGACTATATTTTTTTTCTTACGTGATTTTATTATTATTTTTTGAAATTTTGATAACTGTTCTTTTGGAAGATTCACTCCTCTTTAATTACTCCAACTTTGATGACATGTATTTTCTTAGCACTGAATTTATTGGAAATAACTCCAAATCGCACAAAAAAGGAGTATTCTAATCCATCTATTATTATTTTTTCTTTTTAATCATCAAAAATAAAAGATGTCCAGTATATCCCCATTTACGAAATTCGATGTCCTTCTAGCCCTTCCCCATATATATATATATATATATATATATATATATATATATATATATATATATATATATATATATATATATAAAAGTGTTTAGATATAATACGATGAGAGAGCGAAATTGTATTCGTTTCTCGATCTCTATCTCTTCATGCCAATGAGCAGAAAATTTTATGTCCTTTATTCAAAACTTTTGAAAAGAAATCATTTGGCCTGTATAATTTATAAAGAGCTCTAGCCTTTTTTTTTTTTTTTTTTAATACCAGAAACGAAAGATTTTCATAAAAATATAACAACAAAATTACAACGAGTTACACCGGACCAAGCCGGGAAAAAAGCCAGACTAATTCCGGATCACCACTGGCCTAAAGCCGGACACCACCACAACAGGAACGAAAAGAGAAACAAAGGACATGGGAAAACACCCATCTCCACCAAATTCTACCTCATAACAGAAGACTTGATTTGGTACCAATTACAATATTCGATTAGCCATGTCATGACATAATTAGACTAAACTAATCTAGAAACCTAATAGGAAAATAAACAATCCGGAAGAACCCAACTATTAACTACCGGACCGGAACACAGAAAAACAAGAAAAAAACAAACATGCACAAACACACAATGACTTCTTCCCCAGAGCCACCATCCGTTATCACGAGCCGCCAAGCTACAACCGGCATACTTCCTTCAGGACACATCAGGCTGAATAAAAAAACCAAATCGGGCAGAAAGGTCTGCATGCAATCAAATCCAGCCCAGAATCATGCAAGACCAACCGGCGAAATTCAGTAGAAGCCCGGCGAATGCAAATCCGCAACTTCAGCAGCCATAACCTCAAGCCATCACCAGAAACCTTGTTCTCCTTCAAACCGGCGAACCTGAAAAGAGGTCCGGCGAAGGCGATTTGGCAAGAACATTAGCCAAAAACACAAAACCATCGCCGGAAAACTCGCTGTCGTCCAAACGCCTCCTAGAAAATTTTAAAACATTTGATTCAAAGAAGAAGAGCAAACCACCGGAATATACGCCGCCAGCCGAACCGGAGGAAATAGGAGATGAAAATTAGATCTGAGCTTGAAAAAGGGCAGACTCGGATAAATAAAAGGTAGATCTAGACAAGATCAACAAACTAACAAGAAAAATAAAAGAAAAGGATGGATGTATTGTTCACTTATAAGCGTGATTCCTTGGTTTAACTTAGTTTCTAAGATTAATCATACTTAAAATGTTAGGAACATGTCAACAGGATGAAGACTTACTTTGGTCTTGAAATTACTTTGATCATTTGTTGAGAGAACATGTACTTTGCTTAAAAACAATGAGATGCAAAGAGAGGAGTAATAACGGTTCACATTCAGTTGAAACAAAAATTTAGACAGCAGCAATTCAGACAGTATAATTCATATAATAGATAATTGCAGCTCAAAATTCAAAAGATAAGTTGCAGTTTCGAAACAGAGTCCAGACAGAATACAAGTTCAGATATAAAGGAGAGATAAGGAGGAATTACTTGATCAAACTCTTTCAGATAAATGTTGGCACATGTTTGAAACTTGGAGATAAAGGACACTTGAACTGTGATTAGTGATAGCTTCGATTTCTGTATAATTATCTTCTGTTTGAATAGCTTTATCTCCAAAATTGGTAAAGAATTAACAGGATTAGCTTTGTACTATAAATAAGCATTTAGGGCAATCATTGTAATCAAGAGAAAAGAACATAAGAAATATTTTCTCAATAAAGATCAGTTCTTACATTTAGGGCTATGAACAATTGCGGCCCGTTTTCTGTTTTCCAGTAAAAGTGTGTGTGTTTTGTGTTTTTCTACATGGTAGCAGAGCTATTGGTGGATTAACACCATGACAACTCTGTCAATTAATGTAGCAAAATTTATTAGCCTAATACTAAACTCCAAAAATTACCCTCTATGACGTGAACAAGTTCCCGCCCTTGCTGAAAGTCAGGATCTAGCAGGTCACCTTACAAATGATACCCCTGCACCCCCAGAATTTATCACAGCTACAACTCCAACTGTCAGCCAAATCTCCTCTACAGATACAACACCAGGCACAACAAGCAGTGAAGCCACTGCACCAACAAGAAATCCAGAAAATGCAGCATGGAAAAAGGCTGATAGGATGCTAAGAGGATGGTTGATAGGATCTCTATCTGAGGAATCCCTAGGATTAGTCATTGGTTTGAACTCTGCACATGCTGTGTGGAAAGAATTACAGAACTCCTATACCTAAGACTCCCAGGAAAGGGAATTCAATTAAAGACAGCAGGTTACCTACTTGTGGAAAATTGATGACAAAAATATTAATGAGCATGTAAGGTCTTTAAAAGGACTATGTGATAGTCTTGCTGCAATTGGAAAGCCAATTACAGATCCAGAGAAGGTCTATTACCTACTCACAAGTTTAGGACCTGAGTATGAGACATTCACCACCACTATGCTCAAACCTCTAAGGCCCACTTACTTTGAATTGGTCTCACAATTGCAAAGCCTGGATTAAAGAAGGACATGGTTCTCGATGAGCAAAGAATCAGAAAATCTGGGACATATGGCCTTCTACGGTCAAAGAGGATCACAACAATCCAATCCCAACAATGATAATCCCAGGTTTAAGTCTACAGCTAGAGGATTTCAAGCACAAAAAAACTCATCAAGACCTACTGCAAGCAACAATCAAAAGAAAAATGATGGACAGGTGTTCAGAAGGATGTCAAAAGCAGAAAGAGAGCAATATAAAGATCAAACCTGCCAATGCTGTGGAATAAAAGGGCATGTGGCAAAAATATGTTGGTGGAACTCCAAGAAGAAGACTGAAAATGATGGACTACCTAAAGCCCTAGCAGCACTGACCCTGGACAATACAATAGCAGAGACAGAATGGATAATGGACACTAGTGCATCCAACCACATGACAGGTAATAAACATATCCTTCATAACTTATCTATTTATTTAGGTTCAGAATATGTTCTTATTGGGGATGGTACAAAATTACCTATACAAGGTATAGGTGAATTACATCTATACACATCAGCATCACCTATATCAGTTATTAATGTGCTATATGTACCTAACCTTCAAAAGAACATACTTTTAGTCAGTCAGTTAGCACATCAACACTCAACAGAGTGTGTTTTTACTAATAATGATTTTGTATTGAAGGATAAAACAACAAGTTGAGTACTTTTGAAGGGTTCACTTAGACGGGAACTTTACATACTCTCTGCTACACCAGAAGTATACTTTGCTTATAGATTCAAGTCAGGGTCAGCACAACTGTGGCACCACCGTTTAGGGCTTGTCCAGTTTCCTACAGTTCAGTTTCTTAAAAATAAAGGCCTCATAGAGGTGTTAGGACAAAATAAACAGGATCATTTGTGTGAGAGCTGCCAACTTGGCAAGCTGTCAAAACTCCCATTTAGTTCTTCTTTTCATTCATGTTCTTGTTTATTTGAATTAATTCATTGTGACTTATGGGGCTCTGCCCCAATTGATTCTATTGGAAAGTTTAAGTGTTATGTTACCTTTGTAGATGATTACTCTAAGTACATGTGGTTTGTTCCTCTTAAACAAAAATCTGATTTTACTCAAGTTTTTCGTAATTTTGAAAGTTACATTTTGATGAAGTTTAACAAACACATCAAAAGGTTTCATTTAGATGGAGGGGGTGAATTCATCAACACCAAACTTTCAAATCATTTTCTTAAAACAAGCATTACTCACTTAATTTCATGTCCATATACACCTCAACAAACTGGGGTGGTTGAGAGAAGACACAGAACTATTAGAGAGTTAGGTCTCACTATGTTTTTTCATAATAGAATGCCTATATTTCTATGGGTAGAAGCCTTCTCTACTGCTGACTTCCTAATAAATAGGATACCAACCTCAGTCCTCAGTATGAATTCTCCCTATTTCATGGTGTATAATGTCCAACCAGATTACTCTAGCCTTAGAGTCTTTGGGAGTAGATGCTACCCTTATACTTGGGATACTAAGAAACATAAGTTTGATCCAAAGACAGTTCCATGTGTCTTTGTAAAATATAGTAGTCAATATAAGGGTTACAAATGCTTTCACACCCCCCTCCTCCATCTAGGAAGTTTTTCATGACCAGGCATGTTACTTTTGATGAAACTCTCCTCCTTTATAAAGTCAAGGACTCAGATAATACAAGAACTGTAAGCACTATCTTTGATTCCTGGTCACAAACAACTTTAATCCCCACCATAGATACCTCTGATTAAACACCAACCCCTGATCCTCAACCTATTCATATTATAAACTGTGAACCTGCACCATCCATGCCTACTGATACACCCTCTCCCATCCATCCACACGATAGCAATCTTACAAACTGTTTCAACCCTTCCTCTGATCAATCTGCAAGTTCAGACAGCCTCTCTCTCTATACAGATCCTCCTGTACATTCAGATTCTACAGACCAACAATCCAAAAGTCCTCAAGTAGGGTCAACCCCACACTCACCAGTTATAGATCACACTCATATCCAAGTGTTCCTTATGAGACATCCTCACATTCAGATTTTGCAGACCAACAACCCACCAGTCCTCAAATAGGGTCACCTCCACCCTCACCAGTCATAAACCAACCAGACAACCAAGACATTCCTCGTGTCATCACCCGAGCACAACATGGCATCTTTAAACCTAATCCTAAGTATGCCCTCACAGTTACCGTCCCTGATATTCCAAAGGAGCCCAAATCTGTCAAGTCTGCTCTCAAACATCCGGGATGGAAAGCAGCAATGGAAGAAGAGCTAGAAGCATGAGCCGTTAATCAAACATGGAACCTAGAGTTCCTAGGACCCCAAACATGCACATTATTGGCTCCAAATGGGTGTTCAAGGCCAAACTCAACCCAGATGGCACTCTAGAAAGGTTAAAAGCTAGACTTGTTGCAAAAGGATACAGTCAGGTAGATGGGGTTGACTATATATAAACCTATTCACCAGTAGTCAAGCCTAGTACAATTAGAGTTGTTCTAAGTCTGGCCCTAAATCAGTCTTGGAATGTTAAGCAGTTGGAAGTTAAAAATTCCTTCTTGCATGGTCACATTACAGAAGACATCTACATGGCCCAACTCCAGGTATGGCTCACCCTATGCACCCAGATCATGTCTGCAAGAAAGGGCACTTTTATGGTCTCAAACAGTCCCCTAGGGCTTGGTTTGACAGATTCAGTATTTTTTTTATTAACTATGGGTTCCATTGCAGTCTCTCTGGTCTATCATTGTTTTACTATCATTCTAATCATGGAACTCTAGTGCTATTATTGTATGTAGATGATATCCTTCTTAAAGGTTCCAGAACAGACCTGTTGGAATCATTTATTGGATTGCTCAGTTAGGAATTCAAGATGAAAGACTTGGGGCTGATTCACCACTTCCTTGGAGTACAGGTCCACCATACCAATACAGGTCTACATCTCAGTCAGACAAACTATGATGCGACCATCCTAGAAAAAGCTCACATGCTTGACTGCAAACCTATAAGGACACCACGTGCCACCAAACACAAGGAGAAGTCAGAATCTGTGCTCCTACATGATCCTACGTACATACTACAAAAGTCTTGTGTGGGCCCTGCAATATCTCACAATTACCAGGCCTGATCTAGCATTCAGTGTCAACTATGTATCCCAATTTATATAGCAGCCTACCAGCTTTCATCTCACCTTCGTCCAGAGGATTCTCAGATATGTCAAGTGGTCCCTAGACCTTGGCATGACATTGCACAGGACTCCTACCAACAATATCTTGGCCTTTGCACACACAGATGCAGATTGGCCAAATCTTTTGGCCTTTTTAGATGCAGACTGGGCAGGGTGTGAATTCACTAGAAGGTCTACAACAGGCTACTGTACATTCTATGGTTCAAATTTGATTTCTTGGTACGCTAAAAAGTAGCCTACAGTCTCCAAATCAAGCTCTGAAGAAGAATACCGTGCTATGGCTCATACTGCAGCAGAAATTACTTGGTTAACCTATCTTCTACAAGAGCTTCATGTTCCCTTAAAATCTACACCTATTCTTCTATCAGACAATTTAAGTGCTTTGCATATGACTATTAATCCTGTATTTCATGCCAGGAGTAAGCATATCGAATTGGACTATCACTATGTCAGAGAACAGGTGGCTCAAAATCTCTTAGTCACAAAACATGTTCCAGCATCAGAACAAATGGTAGACATCTTTACTAAGGCTCTTCCCAAGGCCTCATTCCAATTACTAAGGCCCAAACTCGGCCTCAGACCTCAGCCTCATTTGATGGGGGGTAATAACGGTTCACATTCAGTTGAAACAGAAATTCAGACAGCAGCAATTTAGACAGCAGCTCATTCAAATAACGATCCACAAAGTTAAGATAAAGATGTCAATTATAATTCATATAATAGATAATTGCAGCTCAAAATTCAAAAGATAAGTTGCAGTTTCGAAACAGAGTCCAAACAGCATACAAGTTCATAGATTAATGAGAGATACGGACGAATTACTTGATCAGACTCTTTCAGATAAATGCTGGCACATGTTTGAAACTTGGAGATAAAGGACACTTGAACTTTGATTACTGATAGCTTCAATTTCTGTATGGTTATCTTCTGTTTGAATAGCTTTATCTCTAAAATTCGTAAAACATTAATAGGAATAGCTTTGTACTATAAATAAGCATTCAGGGCAATCATTGTAATCAAGAGAAAAGAACATAAGAAATATTTTCTCAATAAAGATCAGTTCTTACATTTAGGGCTATGCACAATTGCAGCCCGTTTTCTGTTTTCCAGTAAAAGTGTGTGTGTTTTGTGTATTTCTACAAGGAGAATGTGTGCAAGTGTTTGCAAACGAAAATAAAGGAAAAATGAAATGTTGGCTCGATTATATGGTTGCTGGGGTCCGGCGAGGTTGAAACCGATCAGAAACCACGTGGGTGTTTCCAGAATGAAATGAGGCGACTCCATTCAAATCATGGCGTTGAGCTAGTGGGTGCAGCATTGTGCCGATGGACTCCAGACTTCTATTGCCCATATGGTGTATTTTAGGGGTATTTGTGATATATATGTTTGTTGTAAATACTGATATATTTATCAAGATATCATATATTTATAAAGTCACGCAAATCCGAAAGTGACGTAACCTTAAACTTGAACTCGGGGTATTACATACTCTTCCCATAAATAAAGATACGTCCTCGAAACTTGGTAAACCACATTTTAACTTATTCATCCTTAGGCTAAATTGCAATTTTGGTCCTTTAACTGGACTCGTTTTTCGATTTTGGTCATGGTTTATATCCGGCGACAATTTTAGTCCTATAAATAGTCTTTTTTATTGCAAAAACAGTCTTAAAGGCCGGAAAATGTTGACTGTATACATTTTCCGGCCAAAACTTTTTCCATGTCATCAAAATTTGCCAGATCAGCATTTTTTTATTAAAAATTAAAAAAACTAAAATGCCAAGTCACAATATGCATTTTATTAAATACATAAAAAAAATTAATAATTTACATACAAATCCCAATATATCAGAAGTCCACCTTTTTTAATCCCTCCCCTCTTCCCGACAAACCCATCTCTTCCCCCCACAAAATCTTTCTAAACGTAAATTCATCTTCATCCCTGTTCTTATTAAAAAAAATGCAGCAAAAGTTTGGTTATTTGTCTAAATCGTAAGCAGCTTTTGCAAATTCCTTAGGTAATGTGACAAATTGGCACCATGCCGAACCCATTTCTTCCCCAAATTCGCACCTTTTTACTCCAGAATTTCTTGTGGTGTGGTGAGATGTGTGGTCCTAATGTGGTCCTAAAAATATCACAGCAATTTTCATATCACCTTCTTCAAAATCCATAAATCCACCAAAATCATAACCACAAAAAACGAAGCACAACAACGACAAAAATTGACATATTCTCTTCCTCAATCAACATATAGCACCACAAATCCACAGACTTTTTACCACAGCCAAAATTAAAACAAGAACACAAAAAACCCTAGTTTCATTAATTAAATAAACAAGCAACCCCATTGCATCCCACACCTCAAAACATCAAATTAGAACCTCACATCTCACCACACCATAGAATACTAAAAAACGATGGGGAAGAAAGGGGGTTAGGGATTTGCGAAATTGAAGAAGCCATAGTACCAAAATTCTTCAAAGATTTCGCAGCAGATTTAGAGAAATTTCGCAGCAGGTTTTGAGAAAGATCCAACCAATTCTTCAAAGGTTTCTGCTATGTTATTTATTTATTTATTATAAGAACAGATGGATGAAGACGACTAAGGGGAGACAAAGATTTGTGGGGAAAGAAGGTGGGGTTTGTCGGAGAAGAGAGGGGGCAGTGATTAAAGGGAGAGGAAAATGGATCGGATATTTTGGGATTGGATTAATAAAGAAAGTGAAGAAAGTGAAGAAAGTGAAGAATGTGGGAATTGTTGGGATTTAATTATTAAATAAATGGTAGTATATTTTTTATTAATTTAAATGAGAAGGGGTGACATGGCATTATATTTTTTTTTTAAAAGCTGATGTGGCAATTTTTAATGAAATGTAATAATTTTTGTCGGAAAATGTGTACAATCAGTATTTTTCGGCCTTTAGGACTGTTTTTGCAAAAAAAAAATACAACTTATAGAATTAAAATTGTCGCCGAAGAAAAATCAGGACTAAAATCACAAAACACATCCAATTACAGGACTAAAATTGCAATTTAGCATACATCCTTACAACATTTTGTTATTGGCCCACTCTGTAGGAACTAATACTAGCAAGAATAACACTGGTCTGTATACCCCACAGCCCATTCTTTAGTCCATTTGGGAGGATTGTGCGCTAGGGCTCCCAATGACCTCCAAAGGTTGTGATTATAACTTTATCATTGTGGAAATGTATTCTAAGATAGCTCACTTTGCAGCGTGCAAGTAATATAGCCCATTCATCTACGTACATGACCTGCCTAAATCCATTACTTCTAATAGGGATGTGCAGTTTGTCTCCCATTTATCGAGAGAACAATGGAGGAGATTCCAGACTGAGCTCCAACTTAGCACAACCTTCCATCCACAAACTAATGGCCAGACATAGGTGGTTAACGACATTAAGAGATATATATATAGATATATATATAGAGATATATATATATATATATATATATATATATATATATATATATATATATATGCTTAGATGCTTCGCTGGTGGTTGCCCTAAGCAATGGAATGCAGCATTGGCTCAGGCTGAGTTTACTTTTAACTCGATGGTGAACAGATCAACAGACATAACACATTTCTCAGTGGTGTATACCAAAGCACCGAATATTCTCGTAGACATGGCCAACATATCCCAACCAAATAGTAGTCTAACCCGGGTCATTCAACAGATGCATCAAGATGTATGTGCCAGGCTTGATCAAGAAAATTCCTCCTATAAGCAACGAGCTGACACACACAAAAGGGTTCATACTTTTGTACTTGGGGACTTGGATATGATCTACTTGAGGAAGGTGAGGTTTCCAGCAAGGAAGTATAACAAGCTGAAGTCCATGAAAATTAATCATTTCCCAATATGGAAGCGAGTCAATGACAACGCGTACGTATGAAATTGAACTTCCTTATGCTTGTCAACCTTCAAAGACATTCAATATTGTAGACACCTTACCTCTAACACGATGAAGCTCCTACAATCCAGCATCAACTAGAGACGAGTTTGTTATTTTGGGGAGGGATGGAGATGATGCAGTGAATAGAGATGAAGGAAATTAAGCTATATATATATGTCTTTGCTCTCAGTTTAACTGCTTTTAAGTGTACAAGGTATTTATGACTTTTTTATAGAGCTATTTAAACCCTAAAACCCTTCTTTGGAAAGGGTTAATCATTTGGGGGAATGAGGGAGAAGGACAAAAATATTTCATCAATTGAGTAGAATGACAGTCTTTTGAAATTTTTGCATAAATGACAACTATTTATCCACTGTCGAAATTCACTATTTAAATTCATTACCGAAATTCACTGTCGAAATTCACTAATTTTCAAAATTCATTGTCGAAAGTCACTGATTTTTGGGATTCACTGTCGAAATTCATTGATTTCGGGATTCACTGGGGAGATTCACTGATTTTCGGGATTCACTGTTTGTCCTTCTCGCTATAAAAATTATTCAATTGTCCTTCTCCCTATAAAAAATACGTAGCTGTCCTGTTACTTAAAAAAATGGGGGAATGAGGAATAAGGACAAAAATATTTCATCAATTGAGTAAAAGGACAGTCTTTTGAAACTTTTGCATAAAGGACAAAACTATTTATTCACTGTCGAAATTCACTGTTTAAATTCACTGCCGAAATTCAATGTCGAAATTCACTAATTTTCAAAATTCATTATCGAAATTCACTGATTTTCAGGATTTTCGGGATTCACTGTCGAAATTCACTAATTTCGAGATTCACTGGGGAGATTCACTAATTTTCGGGATTCACTATTTGTCCTTCTCGCTATAAAAATTAGGGATAATGACACAATTTGTTACATAAATCTTTGTCCTTCTCCCTATAAGAAATATGTAGCTGTCTTGTTACTTAAGAGTATTCTAGATTGTGTCATTATCCCTAATTTTTATAGCGAGAAGGACAAACAGTGAGTCCCGAAAATCGATGATCTCCTCACGATGAATCCCGAAATCAATGAATTTCGACGATGAATCCTTAAAATCGATGAATATCGACAATCAATTTTGAAAATTGGTGAATTTCGACAGTGAATTTAGGCAGTGAATTTCAACAGTGAATTTCGACAGTGGATAAATAGTTTTGTCCTTTATGCAAAAGTTTCAAAAGACTGTCCTTCTATTCAATTGATGAAATATTTCTGTCATTCTCCCTCATTCCCCCTAATTTATGTTGAAGAAAAGCCCTTTTTGAAGGGTTGAATAGTCAACTTTAGCGCTAATTACGGATAGGCTCCGGTGTATGTCATCGAGAGTTAATGATATCGTTAAATACTTCATACGGAGTAGTTGATAATGGGCTTTTGAATCACTCGATTCGGATGTCGGGTGAATGAGAAACTAATGGCTAAAGTTGGTAGAAAATATGTAGGAGATTGGAGTTGAAGGGAGGACATCACCCATTTATATACCTGGGTCAGTTTCGAGTGGCTTTTGGATTTAGATATTAGGGGGAATGAGGGAGAAGGACAAAAATATTTCATCAATTGAGTAGAAGGACGCTTTTAAAACTTTTGCATAAAGCACAAAACTATTTATTCATTTTGTCGAAATTCACCGGTGTTCAAATTCACTTATTTAAATTCAACGTCGAAATTCACTAATTTTCAAAATTCATCGTCGAAATTCACTAATTTTAGGGATTCACTGTTGAAATTCACCGATTTCGGGATTCACCGAGAGATTCACCGATTTTCGGATTCACTGTTTGTCCTTCTCATTATAAAATTATGCAGATTGTCCTTCTCCTATAAAAATATGTAAATTGTCTGTTATTTAAAAATATTTCAAATTGTGTCCTTATCCCTAATTTTCCATAGATATTAATAGTTCTGTTAAATAAGATTTCAAGTTGCATCTTGCGATTTTAACTCTTTGATTGATAGAGTGCCTTATTGTGGTACAGACAATAGAGTAGTATGCTTTGATGAAAGAAAACTTTCTTGCCACATATGTTAATAATATGGTAAATATTTCTTATGGCAGTACTACTAATTTTGATGCTCTGTTCACTTCGGCACTACGTAGATCAGTGGCCTGTGTTGATGGCTATGACCTGTAGCATTTAAATATAGTTTGCAGGTGGACTTATTCTGAAAATGAATAAATAAATAAATATAAGACATGTAAATGCTGAAACACGCTACCGTTAAAATGAAATTTTACAGTGTGTGATGCTATGGTGCCATGATTGAATAAATTCATGTTGTGGTTGTTCTTAAAGGTGGTTGATTGAGATATACCTTGCGATGTATGTCACTGGAAATGTATCAATTTTATTCGTTCAATTCATATCTAATATAGCAGGTAATGGTTGAATTCCTTGTGTTACGTGAGTGGATTTTCTAAGCAGAATTATAATTGAATTAAAGGTGATGTGTCGCACATATATTTTTGGTGCAATTATGTGCAGCTTAGATTAAAATTGATACAAGTGACTAGCATTATGTTAGAATGTTGTTGTACGGTAGTTGACCTTTATTCCTATGATGGTATACTACGATATGGTTTGCTGACCTTTTGTTCATTGAACAAAATGGAAGGAAACACCGAGGTGAATCCATTAAGACTGTGTCTTTTGTGACACATGTTTACGTGCCTCTTGTAGCACTAGACATAGCACCAGTTACCGGTTAATCTCATCCTATAGATGGAGAAGTTCGGTGGTGCAACGAACGATGCTTTGAATGATCAAACCGGATTGATCATTATGTTGATAGTAAAACTGTCGGTTGAGCACAAAATGTGATGCTCTATGAAGAGCCAGTGAGATTGGCTTTATGATCTGCTTACATGATTGAGTAATCTTGCTTGTGACACTGTGACTAAGACTTGAAAATTTCAAATTCGTTCGTCTATTGATGAACATGGTGTTGTTACCAAATTTGAAATTTGATCCTCATCACAAGTGTCTAATATGTGTTGAAGCCATGTCGGCTACCTCACCAGTAGACCGGTAGAAAGGAACACAGAACCTCCATATTCATGCAAACTAGAGGTGATAAAAGTATAATGTTACTTTTCTTGAGTATAACACCGGAATATTATGATGTTTAAATGTTGAAAAGCGAAGATAAGGCTCGTGATGCCTTGATGGTTATCAGAATGAATGTGATGATAAACATAGCAAACGGATGAGATATATCCATAGGGATTGTGATGGTGGATATGATGTATTGTTTCATGAGTCTTGCTAAGGGCCCGGCATCATTCATCAAACAACTACACCATACACACCTCAGTCAAGTGGTATGGCTACGTGCAAGAACCGAACTCTTAACGAGTTGATGGATGCTATGTTGATAAGTTCGATTTTACATCAGAACTTGTGGGGGGAAGATGTTCCTCAAAGAAATTCATTACGAACAACATCCTTCAAAGAAGAAGGTGCTACCCCATATGAACGTGGAAAGACTACTGATTCTTGGAAATGTGGGGTGTTCGGCTAAGGTCGAAGTACAAACCAAAGTGAGTAATAGGACCTAAGATCATTAGTGCCTATTGGTTTTGGTGCATAAATCAGATATCAATGATGTACATGAACATGTCATCACCGAGTCTAAGAATGTGGTGTTCATTGCGGATATCTTTCCTTGTAAGGAAAGTGTTAAAGAATAATTAATCATGAGTAAGCGGGCATATGAGTCTGAAAAAGAGAGTGATTCTCAATAATTTGAAGAACCCTATCGTAGTAAGAGGGCTAAGACTTCCCAGTCTTTTGGTCCTGATTTTCTGACCTATATGGTAGAAAACGAACTAAGGACATATGTTGAAGCAATGTCTACTTCAGAGCTCCTTTCTGGAAAGAGTCTGTAAATAGTGAAATACAATCCATCATGCAAAACCACACTTGGAAGTGGTTGGTCTTCCAACGGGAAATAAACCACTCGAGTGCAAGTGGATCTTCAAGAAGAAGTTAAAGGTTGATGGATTTATTGTAAGGCGTTGTTCGTAGCCTAAGGGTATCAACAGAAAGAAGGCCTTGACTTCTTACTCACCAGTTACGAGAATTACTTATATAAGGGTTCTCGTCGGTATAGCTGGAGACTATAACCTGGAAATCCATCAAATGGATGATTGTGGTGAGTTGGAAGAAGAGATGTACTTGGAACAACCCGATGGGTTCATAGTTCCAGACTTAGAGAGTAAGGTGTGTAGACTTGTTAAGTGTCTCTGTGGGCTCGTATATTAGCCAGAGCAATGGCATATCGAGTTTGACAATGTTATGTTGCCAAGTAGGTAGGACATATATATGTCTACATTAAGAACACACATGTGTGATAGTATGTCTATGACATGCTGATAATGGGAAGTGTTCGTGAGAGTATCATGAATAAAGAAACGAGGCTGATAAAGAACCTCGATGAGAAGGACCTGGGAGTTGCGGATGTGATGGACTTGTGTTGTCAAAAACTCATTACATTGAGTCTGTTTTGGAAAGATTCAATGTCTTTGATGAATGTCCAGTGAGCACTCCACTTGACCTAAGCATGCACTTGTTTAAGAATGGAAGTGAACCTGTGGATCAATTGAGATACTCTCAAGTGATTGAAGGTCTGATGTACATAACCAATTGTTAGCGACCAGACTTAGCATGTGTAGTGACTAAACTGAGTAGGTTCACGAGTAATCCAGACCATGATCACTGGAAATCCTTAAATAGGTTGTTGAGGTACATGAAGTACACTCTGAGTCTGGGACTACGATATACTAGATATCCAACAGTATTAGAAGGATACTGTGATGCCAATTGGATATTAGATACGAAAGATTCGAAGTCCACCAGTGGATACTTATCCACGATTGGTGGTGCTGTTGTGTCCTGGAAGTCTACAAGACAAATGTGCATAGCTCATTCCATAATGGAAGCTAAGTTTATTGCCTTGATAAGGCTGGAGAATATGCTGAATGGCTTTGGAATTTCCTAGAGGATGTTCCATGCCAGTGGCTGCTATCAGTATACACTGCGATAGTCAGTCGGATAAAGGAAGGGCACAGAGTAGTGTGTATAATGGTAAGTCTCGACACATACGGCATAGACAAAATACCATTAAATAATTGATCTTTAATGGCGTGATTTCCATCGATTGTGTAAGGTCGACGGAGAATCTTGTGGATCTGCGTACAAAAGGTTTAGCTAGAGATCAGATGTCAATTTTGACAACCAGAATGGGACTGAAGCCTATTACACATGTTTAGTGGCAACCCAACCATGTTGACTGGAGATCCCAAGATCATGGTTCAAAAATGGACAACTAAGCAATAAGGAACAGTCCAGCACTTACCCATTCTGAGAGAATAAAAGTGCTATCTACAGAGGGTGTGAGGTTAAGCTAAGCTTTTAATGATTCATATATCTTGATATTCAAGTGGGGTAGGGCAGAATACCCTTGATAGGAGGTCACCTATGTAAGTGCGAAGTGGGGCCGCTTCTGTGAGGATTTTGAGGCTTGAATTCTCTAAAGCACTTTCTGAAACCAAGTGTTGTCTAGGGCCGAGACGGACACAACCATGATAACCGAAAGGTGCTAGGGGAAATATTGTATGAGTGCCATCGTCTTGGTTTATACTAAAGGCTGACCAGTTCAAGACCTAGTTCACTGATTAGCCGAGTTAATCTGATAGTACTTCACTAAGGCAGGTTCAAGGCCAGAAGCTACCTCTCCTGATGCAATATTTTTCCGTCTGACTTCTCTTCAGAGTCTGCATTTGCATTTGCATTAATATTCATTCATGTGGGGGATTGTTGGAGGAAAAGCCCTTTTTGAAGGGTTGAATAGTCAACTTTAGCGCTAAATACGGATAGGCTCCGATGTATGTCATCGAGAGTTAATGATATCGTTAAATACTTCATACGGAGTAGTTGATAATGGGCTTTTGAATCACTCGATTCGGATGTCGGGTGAATGAGAAATTAATGGCTAAAGTTGGTAGAAAATATCTAGGAGATGGGAGTTGAAGGGAGGACCTCACCCCATTCTCCCACATAGGTAACTTGAGGCTTGTGAGCTCAAGTAATAAGAGCTAGTGTATACTCTTATTGATGTGCCACAAGGGGCAAGGCACTTTTGTGCAGGAGGGAGGACTTAGATTATTCCTCACGCGCGCGCGCGCGCCCCGCCGCAGCCCGTCCGGCTCTGCTCGTGCTCGTGCTCGAGCTCGAGCTCGAGCTCGGTTCGGGTCGGGTGTTGCTATTAATTTTTTGGACAAAATTTCTTTATGAAATTAACCATAAATTAATTTTGGAATATGATTGTGTCATTCGACCAATCAGAATTCATTGAGTCATTCGACTAATCAGAATTCAGACGACACATCATCCGACCAATCAAAGGATTGGATTATTTCGAAATTATTCTTATAATTTTCGGCCAAGTATAACTTTCCCAAGGGGAAAAGTCAGTCGATGACATGTTTCGGCCAATCAAAATTGAGTATTGGCACCTCCTCTCCACTATATGAAGGATCCCTATGAATGAAGATTAGAGCATCGAATTTTCTTTTGTGTCTTTCCACCACAAAGAGTCAGTCATATAGATCTAGATATTGAGTCGAAGAGAAGTCGGAGCACTCTGTAAGTTCACCGGAGCTCGGATTTTTGAAGTGCCTCTAAATCCGAGATGAAAGCCGTTGTATCTTGGGAGACAGTTGCTACTACCGTGGGCACCATACTGGAGCAATTTTTCTTAAGGATAGAGTATCTACTCGTCTCGGTTTGATCTCTAGTCCTTTATCTTCTGCACCATATTTTATTATTCCCTGTTTGAGTTAGATCTGTGCAGATATAATTATTTTGTTAGATCTCTTAGATAATACGAATTAATTCAAGTTATTTATTCTCTAGTTTAATAATCCGTAATTTGTTCCGCTAATTGCGGATATGTTCCGTAAATCACTCCACACACGATACAATATCCCAACAATTTATAAATATTAATAAAGTCCTGGTAAGCCAACTGCAAGGACGGCCATTTAGGTTGGTATCTGCAATTTTATTTATTTATTTAATTTTGTCAGGTTATTCCCATTCAAATGTGCAATACATTAAACAAAAATGCACATATGTTTACTTTACCTTTTCCACATCATACAAGTAGACTTTCGATAAATAAATATTCGATAAAGTAATATCCTCACTAAGATAATAATTTCTTCCGGTCCCGACTTGGGCATGTGTACTAAAGTAATAATTTCGCTAAATGCATTAAGTAATAAAATGAAATTGAATACAGTAAAGCCTAATAATAATATAAAATAATAAATGTATAATTCCAGTTAGAAATTTATATATTAAACTTACATATTTTCGAAATTTCACTTTTCACTTCATATTTTCTGAAAATATGGAGTAACTTGTTTCTTCTTAGTAGCTAAACCAAATTCGATCCCATCTTTAACTTTTAGTAGAGCATACACAACTTCAGGAATAATAAATGCTTCTTTCGATGAAACATTTGGTAAAACCGAACTATCGTCCGGTTCAGAATCATTCTCATCATCATTAGACGTATTCATCACAGCTTGAATAATTTCATCATCTATAGGTGATTTCATCACAGCATCATTCTCACTCCTTTCAAATGATGAGAAGCCATTGGGAAAACAAGATACGTATAATATGTGGTTTTAAATTATGTTCTGCTGTGTACTTATTTATAAGGAATTGAAAATTTTTCATTTTTGATTTCGATAATAATCCAAGAGCACAAATTCTTATAATCTTTCTAGCTTCCCAAATATTTTAATTAATATTTGTCTCTTCATTATACAGACTAGATGCATAATATTAATTATTTCTTTGTAAAGTGATAAATATTAATTTATCGATAAATGAATAAATTATTCATTTATCTATAACAAATAAACTCGTTAAAGTAATAATTTTGGTCGGTCCCAGATGTATGCATTTATCGAGAGTTTACTGTATACCCAACTTTTCATCTCTCTTTTGACTATTCAATTAATCCGTCTTGTAAGACTAGCAGAGATTAAAATTCATATTTCCTCAGGTTTTCAATTTGTATGGGTCTTTAATTAATAAAAAGATGGCTGTATGCATTCGTGCAAAGAGTGAAATTTAGATATCTCTATGTTTTAAATAGGAGAAAGGACAAGAAATGTTATAAATGAGAATGAAAGGACAACTTCTATTTTGTGTGATTAAAAATGACAATTTTATAATAAATGGATTGAAATACCCATTATTATTATTTTTTGGAAAAGTTGGAGTGAATGGCGTAATGTCGTGTCATAAATTGTGGTGTGCGAATATGCCAAATCAATTTATTCAATTTAGTTGCACAGTAACATAAAAAGAAACAGTAACAATCAATAAAATATAGTTACAATAAAAAATGTAGTGACACAAGAAAAAATATAGTAACATATAAAAAGAAGTAGTTACAACCAATGAAATAAAGTTACGATAAAAAAGATGTGGTAACACTCGAAAAACAAATAGTAACATCCAATAAAATAGATATAGTTACAGCAAAAAAATGTAGTAACATTGAAAAAGTTGTAATAACAACCGATAAAATAAATATAGTTACAACAAATAAAATGAGGCTAAATTGAAAATTTAGTATGTTACTGGACACGTTTTGCAATTTTGGTCCTGGTTTTTCTCCGATCACAATTTTGGTCCTTTAAGTGATTTTTTTTTTCAAAATTGGTCCTGAACGCCGGGAAATGCTGACTGAACAATTTTTCCAGCTAAAAAAAATTCCATGTCATCCTTCCACATCAGTATTTTTTTGCAAAGAATAAAATGTTGCTCTTGGGGGATTCGAACCTACAACTGTAGACTAAAAGTCTAGACACTTCTCCATCCGAGTTACAACCATATATGTTGTTTAAAACACAACATATTATTTATAGAACATTCAGTATAAAAATATTATAGAGAATCTAATGATACATTGATACTGACAGTTTTATTTTCTTATAACATATAGATAGTATTTGTTACACATGGTGATACATTTATTGAATGTTTATTTTATGTAATATGGTAGGTTCTGAATTTTTTATTGTTCTTTTTTATATATAATATTTATTGAATAATGCATGTGACTTACTGTATGCTTTTTTTTATATCAAATTTGTTGATTAAGACAGTTATGACATGGAAAAAAAGACAGTTAGAGCATATGGTGCAGCATTGAAGTATTGGGGTACTAGTACCATTACTTAATATATGCTTAGTTTTTTTTATTTATCAAATTAGTTACTTTCTCTATCTTTAATTTTTGAATAATATTACTGTTTCAACCACTCTAACACAATGAATCTCGTATTTTAAGGAACCATTCTGACACACCGAATCATGCAATGTTATGTGACAATGGTAATATATACCTTTGATGAAATGTAATATCGTTCGATGTTTCAATGTTACATCATGTTGCAGTTAATTGTTGTTTCAGACTAATCGTAACAGTATCATTAGATATAATCAGAGTAATTAATATTTATATTTCTTTTTGGTCCATTTTGTCAAGGACTTAGCTTTTGTTTCATGAGAATAATTAAAATTAATACATCATTTTAACGTTTCATTTGTTAATTTAATTAAATATTCAGTTTAGTGACTATGAAAAAGTGTTGGAAGAAATGAAGAACATGACATTACAAGAATATATTGCATATTTACGAAAATACATTAAAAAAACAATAAAAAAAAAGAACCGCCCATATTACTTAAATTACACATTCAATAAATGTATCACCACATGTAACAAATACTATCTATACGTTATACAAAAAATAGACTGGATTATTTGATTCTATATAATATTTTTATACTGAATATGTCTATAAATAACAAGTTGTGCTTTAAACATCCTATATGGTTGTAGCTTGCGTGAAGAAGTGTTTAGATGTTTAGTCTAAGGTTCGAATCCTGATTTGGAAAGTTGTGCTGGCATGGAAGGTGTTAGGAAATCAACGCGGGAACGCAGCGGAATTTAAAATTTTATTTCCTTTTAACCAGGATCGACTTCGTTTAAGCAATAAACAAATAAGCTTAAGACGGTGGTTACCTTGGTTGATCTATAAGATCGACGCTTTGACCGTCTAAGGAGAGTAGTTCTGCATAGATCCGCCCAAGTGTTCGGCCTCTACCGCTAGTCCACACGAACAGCCCGCCGGAATCCCATCATGGATTGCTATTGGAAAACTCCGGTTGCTAAACCGGCCCTTTTCCCCTCTCTCCAACTCTCTATAGGATGCTCTCTATTTTACACAAGAATTATTAGTTCTTAGAATTGTGTTGTACAAAAGAGCTTGACACCCACCTCTTATTTATAGTGTAGGGGGCGCCCCATCTAGGTGTGGAGGAGAAGAAAACATTTTCCCAATAAAATAAGGAAAATATAATTAGATTGATTTATCTCATTTATTATAATATCTTATATCAAATAAATCTAGGATATTGTCAATATCATATATTGAATATTTCCAAGATATTGTCAATATCTAATATTGACTATCTTTATTATATTACCATAAATCAATTTACACATGTGTATATATCACATATATATAACACATATAAATCTATATAAATATATATTTTGGAAACAAATGTGTACATGCACATCATATGTGCAACACGCATGTATGCATATATTTATAAATATTAATATCTAATATTAATATATGGTAATACCATTAATTAAATTGCACAATCCAAGTGTATCTTATACACACAAATTGCGCCACCTTAGCCAATAAATTGGCATCCGGAATATTCTTTAATTAATATAATATTATTAATATCTTGTATTTAATTTATTCATAATAAATAAATACCACCATATTAATTTACCACTATAACCTTTATAGTCTCGAGATAAACTTTCGTTATTTGGTTATCATCTATAACCACATTTTAATCCAGCTAGATGTTCATATGTGTGTGACCCAATAGGCTTCCGAATATGTTAGCCATAGACACAAAGTGCCAATTACGAAAATTCCCTTCATGCCTAACGATCACGGGATATCATCTAGCAACACACCGTGACCCCCAATCATTGGAAGAGTCAAATGCAATGACTACTACCTTTCATGTGAAACAGTTACCGTGTAACTTACAATCCTATCGCTGTAATAATATCCATACGATCGTATCTCAAGTGTCGATACATTAACGATCGTATCTTATAATCTGGATATCATGCTCTCTCGAAGTAACTCATTTACTCCCACTTTGCAAAGATTCACGAGAGTAAGACATTCCTTATAAGAAGGCCATTTCGGATATTCGATCCCAATCATAGGATATGCGATTCCCGGACAACCAATCATGTATACTCCGCATGCTTCAGTATCACACCCAATCACTACCGCATGATCGCCCCGTGGCTAGGGGAAACCTCAATAGTGTCAAAGCATGACAATCCACACCATGATGCCATGAAGACTCTGGTCCTAAGGATAATTACACAACCGCCACATAGTGTGACACTTAATGTAAGTGGGTCAGTCTAACGTACGCATTCTCTAATACATGTCCACGTACAGTCCAAGTGTCTCTACACTTCGATAGACGAGATCTATCACTGCCCTTAAAGACAGAAGACATCTAATACGTGCTAGTCTGTTTATACTATTAATGCCCTGTTTGATAGTACATCAGCCAAGAGACATTTAAGTATCAACCTTATTAAAGTGATTAGAGATCTCATCAACCATAATCGCCTATCATGGTTTCTCTATCACAGTTTAATACTAAGGATGTTATTGTATAACAATTCATAATTGGTTCTTTAAAATAACATATATATATGACAACAGAATAGCCATTTAATATATGTATAAACATAAAAAAAATAGTAGAAATGATCCGACCCGGTTGGATCCGGTCCAACCCGATTGGGTTTAGGACACTATTTCAACAATCTCCCACTTGGCCTAAAACCAATCACTCGTACACACGAGACCAAGTTGAGACACAAGAATCTCACGCAATACTCGCAACCAGCCCTAGCCTTAAATAGATCTCTATCCATGGGGACTCAGACTATCTCCATATCTTGCTCCAAATGATCAAGTCAAAGGAACCGCCTTAACACACACACAGATCTCTTACGAGACCCTGGTCCTTGCTTTAAGCAATGAATCCACTTACAATATCAGCTATATAGAAAAGGTGGAAGAACCGTACAAGGTTCAGGAATGAACCTTCTAGATCCATGTTCTGCTCCCGCTGTGTCTCCAAGGAAATACTGTGTTTTGGCTAAGTTGTAGAGTTTAAGTGACCCATAGGCTAGAACATTTCCAGCGCACTGTATCACTTAATCAAAGTGATTGCAAACCCAGACTATAGCTCCCACTCGCCTTCAAAAGGCTCAGGATATACGTATGTATATCTATATTTATCCAAGTTCAATAAACTAAGAAACCTTTCCTTAACTTGTTTAAGGATATTCTCGACATTCACCAGATTCACTTTCATACTTGCTCATGACTCTTCATGAAGTATGAACATCTGGCATTTCTTTTATGATGGTTCATATCGCCGTAGCGAAGGAAACCTTCCATAAGTATCATCATCTTTCACCTTATCTTTAGGACTAACGTCCTAACATAGATAGATCTTGAGAACACCGCCTAGCAGTATCTCCTTTCACGATCTATGCTAAACTCTTTTAGCATCACATCTATATAGGTAAACTATAATCTAACAGCAGTTAAATCTATCGCTATAGATTCTTATTTCTAAAATAAGAACTGCTAATCCAAGTGCTTTCGTAAAGACCTTGAACTACCAAACATTAATTGACTGTGACATGGGGTGATGATTCTCGAGAGAGATATCCAATACCTTACTCAAAAATTGTAACACACTCCCACTATCCATCTTGCATATTAGGTATATCCTTCTTTTGACTAAATCAAACTCTTTTGATTATCAAACAAAGAAATCGTCTAGAGAAACTTGTTTGAGTCCATAAATGGATCTCATGGGCTCATATATCATGTTATCATCTATGAACATCGAGCTGTTTGCCCAATGTCTTCAACACTATCATATAGTCATGATATCAAGTTATAACAAGCATCTTCTGAATAGAATTGGGCTCAGCTGACAGCATAAAGATAATTACAAGGTTTACACCCCGCACCCTTCAGCCGTCACTATAGCCTTATGGTAATCATATTACTATCCATGTCAGCCTTTCAGGGACATTCCCTTAGGTAAGACAGACTAGGTTCACAACCTGGTTGTCACTGATAGAATCTTATTCAGATATTATGGCTCCTGGCCATATCTCTCAATCTTGCCTTTCAAACATCCTTTCATAAGTTGTGAGATATTCATTCTTCAAGATGAACATACCAGTAGCCTTTTCAGGCTTGAGGATATCCACAGACTTACAGAACTTTTGTGTGCTCTGAGCAGTGTTCTACACCTCATCGCTATGCGGCATCTGCTTACGTTCCTTTGGTTGAACATATCTTTGTGGTTCCCAAACTCTTTTGAGATCTAATTTACTCCCACTGTTTCTTTTGGAAGAAACACTTCCTCTAGAATACAGCATGTTTGGAGACAAACACCTTTTGCTCTGCGGATGAGTAAATAATGTCCAGCATGCTAGCTAAGACATTCCACAAAGTCGTATATGTCGTACTAGGCTCCAAGCCTTTCTGACTTTGCCTATGACAACTTCAAATCATCGGTTAAGATAGACTCGACATTATCCCCTTCCATATTTGATATGGAATTTATTCAACCTTTATTCTTTGGAACTCGGTTAAGTATAAGGGCACTATCCCGAAACGGGTAAGGGATACTTCGCATGGCTTACGTCACACCTTTATCATATAAAGTGTTGTTTCCATTATGGGAACACAATCTAATTGCGTATCCTAAAGATGGTATCCTTCAAGGGAGAATCTTATTCCTTTCAGACGACTTCTAAAACACCCTTTAGGTATTAATTACTTCAATCCAATCGAAGATTAATTCCTAAGTAGCTCATCAATCTCATATTCGTACTTTCTCGAACTTTTCGGGCTTTCCGAATTATGCACTTCACTGAGTACACTTGACTATTTCTAAAAATAATCGTAGAGACTAATAAACAATTATTTGTGGCATTAATTGTCACAAGCCAACAAACATCGGTATGTTTAGGCTTAAGACAATTTTTCTAGATTTTACAACCCTTTTCATAAAAGGGTATTTTAGTCATCTTTAGATAAGATACGCATTACCCACATGATTCATAATCATATGGTTCAACATCATCAGAATGACGTTTAATTACATGCTTCATTTCCAGAGATACTATGTCTAGAACAACCACAAATATTAAGGATAACAGCCATACAAATATTTAGTTGAGATCTCATCACATATATCAACTATATAGTGACATCAATCTAGTATGTTAGATTCAGTGACCTTCCAACTTTATCGGAAAAACATTTATTCTTTACAATTGAATATGTCTACTAAATCCTAACAAGTAACAGAAAGTATGTTCTTCATAAGGACCGGAACATAATAACATTTATTTAGTTCCCTTATCAGTTTACTAGATCCAGAATATGGTAAGTATTACAACATTTGCTTCACCTTCCATATATGTATTTAATCTTTCTAATTTAATCACACTCGTAAGATATCATATATCTTAGAGTTGACTTGAACTTAGATAGATTTATCTCAACACACTTGCCTAGAATAGAGACTTCAATAAGTTCTCTATTTAAGCACACGCCCTAACTTCCCTTTTAATCCTTCAAGCACTTGTAAATATTTCTTGGTGTAGTCTTCATAAGACTTAAGAAAGATCACAAGAGCTATGTCTTTGATTTTTTTTCATAAAGAAAATCTAAAGTTTATTAAATAGTTTATTTAACCTTTTGAATCGTATTCAAAACATTAACTATTTAATTGACCTTTAAACAATGATAGAATTAAGTAGATACTTACATCTTACAATTTTGAAAACAACCTTTCCAAAATTAGATGTGGTCACTCTTATTCAACATTTGAATTAATTGTCATCGTATGACTGAATGATCATCTTGGATCGTATCAAATATATGACTAATTCATTGAAACATATTTCAAATGATTCAATCATATCGTGAGCTTCCGCTTTCATTAATAATTAAAGCCTTGGAGTACTGCATCAAATATGTAGTCTCCTTGTCTCTAACTACTACAACATGGTTGCTCGTCTCATTGCTTATTTAAAGAGGATTAAAATTACTTAACCATATTTGAGAACGTTTCTCAAAAGGTAACAGTCATGATTTGGTTTTCACTAATCGAGAATTAAAAACATAAACATAAAGTTTGCTAAAACTACAACATAAAAAATAAAAATAAAAGAGTGTTGTTGTTTATACATGCAAAATCAAAAATGGTGTTTTGATTCATGATTTTTCTTCCACTAGTCAACTACTCCCAATTGACTTTCAAGAATCTTTCAAAATTCTTTAGTGGCCAAGATCCCATCTAGTTACCCCGATTCCCGGCGAGGGCCGATCAACCGGAATAATTCGAAAGGTATGTAACTCTTACCAATCACATCTCTATATGACTCTTGGTGGTTGACTAGTCAACTCTTTGACAATTCATATCCTTATGTGGTAGTCAACCCCTTGCCTCTAGAATAAGACGGTCTTGACAAGGGCCAATCACCGCAATACTCTAGTCAAGTCATAACCCAATATTCACGATATCTCATACGATCATATCTCAATAACGACGATATACCCATGGTAGGTCAACTCCCGACGAGGGCCGATCAGTTGGATCCGAACAAAGGCTCTTCACCGTCGCTATAATATTGGGAGACAATTTTTCGACTTGATTTTTGTTGTGGAAGTATTTACGTAAATTAATTCACTTAATTAATTTTAATTACGGTCTCCTCAGATATATCTATCTCTATAGACATACATCCTACACATTTATCTAGATCGTGCCTAGTCATGCATCTATCGTATCATATAAAATAAATACAAGTACAAAATAAATAAATGCGTAAAAAGTAACCGGTATGATCATGGACTTTTCTGAATGCGGTTTCAATACAAATCGACGAAACCAGCGGGTCGCAATCTAAAGGTAGCCGCAACCGCCAATAGGATCTTTAATGCTCCATTCTCCAATGGGGTCTTTATTTTCGTCTTTCTTTGGTCTTCATCTTCTGCTCCCATTCTTGTTACATTTAATTTTATCTAATAAAATAAATACACCCACCGCATACACGTGGGAGCTAACGGAATGGGATAAATGCGAGAAAATAAACTAGAGTCACGTTCTTCATGACGGCCTAGGACAATTTTAAAACCAACGAAAAAATTAAATCATTCACACCTATCCTATCGGTCGAGTCCATGATCAATCGGGGTCCACAATCATATTATATCTACTATATCTAATCCATATAATAACATCTTATGAAAAAGATAAAATTAAAATTTAACTACTTGCGTCTTAATTAATCAATTAACATTTAATCTATTAAACAATTTTATCCAATCAATTAACTAATTAACATTTAATTAATTAAATGATTTTAATCGAAATAAAATTAACGATTAATTTTAAACGATTTTAATTTTAATTTTAATCAATTAGAACTATTCTAAAAATAAATCAAAATTAAAATTAAGTCTTCTTGTTTCTTTCCTTTTGATTCGTAATCAAAAGGGATGCATTTGGTTTCTAAAACCAAAAGGCATCTTCCTAAACCAAATTTGGTTTAGGTAATCACAGCCACTTTCAAAAATCAAAATTTTGGAAGTGGCTCAAACTAAACCTTTTACAAATCAAATATTTAAAGGGCTGGGCCTATTCCGAATCAAATATTTGGAAAGGCCAAAAAATTTTGGTTTAAGCCTGGCCACTTTCCAAAATCAAAATTTTGGAAGTGGCCCAGACCTAGGCCTTTTCCCAAATCAAATATTAGGAAAGGGCCTAGGCCTATTCCAAACAAAGTTTTGAAAGGCCATTATTATTTTAATGCGATGTGACATCCCAATGGCCCAAACTATTTGAACCATTGGTTAGTCACATGACACAACTAAACAAATGAGGAATTACTAATCACAACTATGAACCATATTGAATCACAAAATACACAAAACAAAACAGCCGCCGGTGGTGGTGCCGCCGCCAGTCGGCCGAGCACCACCCGATCTCCTTTTTTTTTTCTTTTCATGTATCACTTTTGCAAATAAAAAATCTTTCATCTTTTAATTACGTGATTTAAACGATAAAATTAAGTACGCAAAATAATATGCTTATTGCTTAAGCTCGAAGCTCGCTCCGATACCACTGTTAGGAAATCTACGCGGGAATGCAGCGGAATTTAAAATTTTATTTCCTTTTAACCAGGATCGACTTCGTTTAAGCAATAAACAAACAAGCTTAAGACGGTGGTTACCTTGGATGATCTATAAGATTGACGCTTTGACCGTCTAAGAAGAGTAGTTCTGCATAGAGCCGCCCAAGTGTTCGGCCTTCACCGCTAGTCCACACGAACAGCCCGCCGGAATCCCATCATGGATTACTATTGGAAAACTCCGGTTGCTAGACCGGCCCTTTTCCCCTCTCTCCAACTCTCTATAGGATGCTCTCTATTTTACACAAGAATTATTAGTTCTTGGAATTGTGTTGTACAAAAGAGCTTGACAACCACCACTTATTTATAGTGTAGGGGGTGCCCCATCTAGGTGTGGAGGAGAAGAAAACATTTTCCCAATAAAATAAGGAAAATATAATAGATTGATTTATCTCATTTATTATAATATCTTATATCAAATAAATTTAGGATATTGTCAATATCTTATATTGAATATTTCCAAGATATTGTCAATATCTAATATTGACTATCTTTATTATATTACCATAAATCAATTTACACATGTGTATATATCACATATATATAACACATATAAATCTATATAAATATATATTTTGGAAACAAATGTGTACATGCACATCATATGTGCAACACACATGTATGCATATATTTATAAATATTAATATCTAATATTAATAAATGGTAATACCATTAACTAAATTGCACAATCCAAGTGTATCTTATACACACACAAATTGCACCACCTTAGCCAATAAATTGGCATCCGGAATATTCTTTAATTAATATAATATTATTAATATCTTGTATTTAATTTATTCATAATAAATAAATACCACCATATTAATTTACCACTATAACCTTTATAGTCTCGAGACAAACTTTCCTTATTTGGTTATCATCTATAACCATATTTTAATCCAGCTAGATGTTCATATGTGTGTGACCCGATAGGCTTCCGAATATGTTGGCCGTAGACACAAAGTGCAAATTACGAAAATGCCATTCATGCCTAACGATCACGGGATAGCGTCTAGCAACACACCGTGACCCCCAATCATCGGAAGAGTCAAATGCAATGACTACTACCTTTCATGTGAAACAGTTACCGTGTAACTTACAATCCTATCGCTGTAATAATATCCATACGATCGTATCTCGAGTGTCGATACATTAACGATCGTATCTTATAATCTGGATATCATGCTCTCTCGAAGTAACTCATTTACTCCCACTTTGCAAAGATTCACGAGAGTAAGACATTCATTATAAGAAGGCCATTTCGAATATTCGATCCCAATCATAGGATACGCGATTCCCGGACGACCAATCATGTATACTCCGCATGATTCAGTATCACACCCAATCACTACCGCATGATCTCCCCGTGGCTAGGGGAAACCTCAATAGTGTCAAAGCATGACAATCCACACCGTGATGCCATGAAGACTCAGGTCCTAAGGATAATTACACAACCGCCACATAGTGTGACACTTAATGTAAGTGGGTCAGTCTAACGTACGCATTCTCTAATACACGTCCACGTCACGGTCAATTGTCTCTACACTTCGATAGACGAGATCTATCAACGCCTTAAAGAGAAGACATCTAATACGTGCTGAATGCAGTATATACTATCAATGCCCTGCTTGATAGTACATCACTAGAGACATTTAAGTATCAAACTTATTAAAGTGATTAGAGATCTCATCAACCATAATCGCCTATCATGGTTTCTCTATCACGATTTTAATACTAAGGGCGTTATCATATAACAATTCATAATTGGTTCTTTAAAAGAACATATATATGACAACGAAAAGCCATTTAATATATGTATAAAAATAAAGAAATAGTAGAAATGATCCGACCCGGTTGGATCCGGTCCAACCCGATTGGGTTTAGGACACTATTTCAACAGAAGGATGACATGTCTGACATGGAATTTTTTTGGCCTGAAAAATTGTCCTGTCAGCAGGCGTTCAGGACCATTTCCAAAAACAAAACCACTTAAAGGACCAATATTGTGACCGGAGAAAACCAGGACCAAAATTGCAAAACGTGTCCAGTTATAAGTGGAGTGACATAGGTAGAGTAATTTTGCATCAAAATTGTAGATAAAGTGAGTATTTTGTTTTACATTAAAATAAAAAATGTGTAGCGATAATTGATGCGTAAATCATTGAGAATTGATCAGCAGTTATAATTAATAATGAAGGAGCATTAAATACATTGATTGGAGGTTTTTTCTTTTTTTTTTGGCAGAAAAGCACTAAATGTCACATTTTTAAGGATCATAACCAAATGTGAAAGAGATGAGCGCAAATAAGGGCTTTTTTAAAAAAATTAGTAAAAAAAGGTATTGTTGGAAGTTTACACTATTTTTTTTCATGATTAAAATCAATTCCCTTGAATCTAGATTTATTAGTAACTCTGTCCTTCTTGGCAAAAACTATACAATTATTAACGCGATTATTATCATCCTCATCATCATCGTCGTCGTCGTTGTCGTCGCCGTCATCATCATCATCATCATCATCATTATTATTATTTATTTAAAATAAAAAATTGACTTCTAGTGACAAAGTGTTTTTGATGATCAAGTGTTAAGGAAAAAAAAGTATTACTACCGTTTGGTGTCGGTGGTAAATTTTTTATTCTTCTGTGACTGACAAATTGCAACATGAAAAATCTTTTGTGACGAATATTCTAGTTAGTCACAAATAATGTAAAACCTTTGGAGACGGATATTGTCATGGCAGAACCTGGATTTGGTGAAGAATATTGGGGGTATGAGGGAGAAGGACAAAAATATTTCATCAATTGAGTAGAATGATAGACTTTTGAAACTTTTGCATAAAGGACAAAACTATTTATCCACTGTCGAAATTCACTTGTGTTCGAAATTCACTGTTGAAATTCACTGCCGAAATTCACTGTCAAAATTCACTAATTTTCAAAATTCATTGTCGAAATTCACTGATTTTCGGGATTCACTGGGGAAATTCACTGATTTTCTAGATTCACTGTTTGTCCTTCTCGCTATAAAAATTACGCAGTTGTCCTTCTCCCTATAAAAAATATGTAGATGTCCTGTTACTTAAAAATATTCCAGATTGTGTCATTATCCCTAATTTCCCAAAGAATATTTAGATTCGTTACGATAGAACGTTTACAATTGCAACAAACGTCGCGGTAAACTGTTTTCAACGCGAAAACATTTCTGTAAAAAATCAGCTTTATTCGAGACAAGTTTTTTCGTCACGAATTTTTTTTGTAGTGTATATAAGGTGTTCATGGTGCCTTCGCATCATGCGCAATGTAAGACATCTAATGTGGAATATCAAATTAAATTTGAATTTTTCACTTGCCGGACATTTTTTTCCTTATCAAGACTCTGTTTCCGGGATATATAGAGGCTTCATAATACTTCTTTCACCGCTATTTTTCAACAAATTGTTTTCATCACTATGAACATAGTCATCCAATCATAGCCTCGAACATCTCAATCTACCTTAAATCACACCTACAAAATAAACTATATCTCAGTCGTGCCTTTCAAACGTTTGGTCGATAGGACAAATTTATTTTTAGCACGGATGGTTAGGATTGAATTAGAGAGGAAGGGATGAAATTAAAATTCAAACAAAATTAATGAAAATAATAATTGATATGGATATTAAAGAACGATGACGAAAAAAACAAGAATTATAGTGAAACAAAAAGACATGTGTTAAAGAACGAGTGAACAAGAAATGTTTGGAAAGGCAAGGGAAGTATCTCTCCTCGGCAGGAAAAGAAGTTCTCATAAAGGCGGTAGTTCAAGCGCTCCCCCAGTACATAATGCAGTGTTTTATCCTTCCTAAGAAGATCATTTCTGAATTGGAAAGTTGGACGAACAAATTCTTCAGGAGCAATACAGACAGAGACCGGAAACTACATTGGAAGTTTTGGAACAAGTGCTGTAAACCGAAGATGGAGGGGGGGCTAGGCTTTAGAGATCTTGAAAGTTTCAATGCCGCTCTTTTAGCAAAACAAGCTTGGCGCGTTCTGTCCGACCCAGGAACACTATCATCCTGAGTTCTTAAGGCGAAATATTTTGCAACAAAGGACTTTGGCTACTATAACAGCCTGTCCATCAGCGATCTGGCGGGGTATTCTTCACGGAAGGGACCTACTTTTTAAAGGACTAAGATGGCGGATAGGCAATGGAATCACAGTTAGCATAACAAAAGACCAAAGGTTGCCACTCCCTCCTACCTTCAAAGCCCACCCAAAAGACGATTCAATGTTGCCAGAGAAGGTAAGCAGCTTAATTAATTCTTATACTCGATAGTGTAAATACACTTTGATTAAAGAAATGTTTTGGCCATATGAGCTGATAGCATTCTATCAATGCCCTTGTCCCCTCGAAACATTGATGATAAATTGATATGGCACTATACGAACAATGGCATTTACTCGGTGAAATCAGGGTATCACCTAGCTCTACAATTAAAGACGGTAACCGTTTCACATGAAAGGTAGTAGTCATTGCATTTGACTATTCCGATGATTGGGGGTCATGGCGTGTTGCTAGACGCTATCCATGATCATTAGATATGAAGGGTATTTTAGTAAATGCACTTTATGTCTACAACCAACATATTCGAAAGCCTATCGGGTCACACACATAAGGACATCTAGCCGGATCAAAATGCGGTTGCATGTCTAAAAACTTTTTGACCATGTCTGATTGTTTTGATAATATAGGGGATATTTTTTAAAATTATTAACACCAACCCGTCTAAAACTGAATCAAATCGATTTGAATTTGTTTCTTTTTTTGTTTTGAAACGTAGAACCGAAACAACCGACCTGAACCGACCAGTAATTCAATTAAAATAAATAAATATATATATATATATATATACCTTCTCTTACGCAACTAATGTCTTACACTTTCCACAATCATCGTTTGATGAACCACATTTGATTACTCAAGAGCGGATTGGGCATGGATCTCGTTCAAGTAAATAATCTAAGTACATAGGCCATGCCCATGTTGCCTTAGAAATTCAATGGCTTTGTTCTTTTTTTTTCTCTAACCGAGTTTTGTCTTCCTCTTTTTGCTCACACTTGTTAAGTACTTGGCGCGATAATCTCATCTTTGGATACAATCTCGTCTTTTGTCTTTCGTTATGGAACTAAACACGTAGAAATTGATAACCACTATGTTAAAGATCAAGTTAATCAAAGCACACTATTTGTTCGTTACATTCCCCTATACAAATCAAACAACAGATTGCCTCACTAAACCTTTGTCCAGCACCAGATTTGCAAATCTTAGAGCCAAAGAACATTAGGCACCACACCAAACCTACTACCACGACACCACAATGTTTACACCACAATGACAATCCACTTCTTTAAAGTCGCGTCTAGACCTGATAATCGTCTTTAAACCACACAACCGACCAGATGAAAGTCAATTTTCAGGTCTAAAATCAACTTTAATAAATTCAATTGTTTAATGTGTTGTCACAGTAAAAAACTCAATGTTGGTGATTTAAGTATAATCACAAGCCATTAAGGTTATCGGGGTTTAGTACAAGGATGGTTATGCTCGTAACAGTATAATATAAGTACGGAGGTGCGGAGTGCACGCTTATATAAGCGTTTACGAGTTTATGGATGTAAAATGAGCAAGTGGAGTTCGTAAAACAAACGGAAATTCGTTTTTCGAAAATCGATTATCACAGCGCCACTGTGCAAGGTCTCAGCGACGCTGTGGTGATTCAAAGAAGGCTAAAAGTTGATCAGGATCTTATTCAGTTTTCTGGTGTTTCACAGCGCCGCTTTGTCTTCATAAGCGCATGCGCGTGCCCAAAACTGAATTATTGGTGTCTCTTGGTCATTTTAAGTAGGTACAACCAAATGGAACCTTTTGATTTGGGGTCTATTACTTAAGGGACATATTCCTTTGCTCCTTTTCAGATCCAAGTGCTTTATATAAGCAAGTTTACATTGTTAAACAAAATAACAACAACAAATGTAAGCATTCTTGTTAGTCATTCTATATATCAAAACGTTTAAGTGCTCTTTAATCTCATAGTCCAGAGTTTAAAGGTTGTTCTCTCAGTTTTATCTCACTTAAATATTCGTGAAACCCGGGACAAAGTATAAGGGTCGAATAATTTAAGAAAGACAGCGATTCATTCATGAAACGGAGAGGTTCCAAGTCTTCTACAATTGCAAAAATTCAAAGTATTGTTGATCATTTTCACACCCTCAAAATACAACACTTAATGGTGCCACAAAAAGACGCCCTTACTATAGACTTTACGACACACATTCAACCAGGTGAAAGCGATTCTCAGATCTAAAAACAACTTTTATAAAGTCAATCGTTTCCAATGTATTGTCACAATAATATATATATATATATACATCAATCATCATCAGAGCTATTACAATCATCACTAAATTCTTGCAAAACAGGAAGTGAAGCACAGCAAAATGCTTCTTTGTCTTTATGAAGAAGACAGCTACCATCCAGATTCCATTTGAGGTCAGTTAATGAAAAATCTGGTAATAGGACACTCATCCAATAAGCACCTGATGGGGTCCACATGTACAAGTGTGAGGTCCCGGTACATAACATGAGGCTTGTGCATGACGGGTCCCACACTGCTGCCCGGATCGAATCCTTTTTTGATCAAGATTGCAGAGAGCTCCAGGTGGTGTACGTTCCATATCCAGAGGACACATGGCATGCTACCGTTTCGAGTGCAGATGTAGAGACACAAGACATGCATTTTAGCATTGCACTCCCTTTATGGTAAGGTAATTGCAGAAGAACTGAAAAACGAAAGGTGGATGCACCACATAACTGCAGCATCACGCACATCGACTTTACAAAAGTCGACTATATGGTCTAGAATCGACTTTCAAAAGGTCGATTCTTACGATCAACCTTCAAAAGAAGTCGATTATATGGTCTAGAAGCGACTTTTAAAAAGCCGAATGTATGAGGTGTCGTAGCAATGTGGTGTCACAGTAAGTTCACTGTGGTGCGTCTAAACGCCCCCCGCCTCGACAAAGAAAATGCATTGTTATTGACACCACAGTCGATCTACTTTTGGGGCACCATAGTCAGTTGAATTTAAGCACAAAATTCGACTCTGAACAGGTCAAAAGAATTTTGTCTGAAGTATGGTGCCCTGATAGACCAACTATGGTGCCAATAACAGCGCCAAAAAAGAATATAAGAACTCTTTCTTCCTTGCCCATAGATGAGAGAAACCCTAGAGTGATGATTTTTTTTACCATTCGTGTCAAAAAACATGGTATTCAAGTACTCCTTGCGTCTCTAAATATAAGACATTCTACCATTTTTGTTACAACAAGAATGAGGTCCTCAAGAATTGAACCCGAGTTTTCAGTCGAATATGACCATGGAGAAATCGGTTGGGAAACCGAAAAAGAAATTGTAGTAGTAGCGAAAAAAGAGTCCTTCAAGTATTCAGTATGACTTACCAATTCCTTGTTTGGGATTTGGTTTATCAGCTGCAGGTTTTAGGCTTGGAAGGGTAACCGGCAAATCCATAACGTCAACCCGAACTTCTGTATAATTCTCTGTTGTGAAGGACAACAAATGAGTTGAGGAAACAATATCACAACATGCACGGAAATAAGGGACTGTATCGTAATTCAACGTGGAATCAGAACAAATTACTCATACCTCCACTTTGAGGATTAAAGTTCAGATAGCGTTAAATCCGACATTTCAAGCTTCAAAGGCTCATCCACCACCTGAAAATAATATCGAAAACATCAAAACCGAAAAAAAGAACTATTTCATTAGTAGCAAATATAACAAGAATATGTTTAAGTGTTTTACCTTGAAAACAGCTGCACAACAAAGTGCACGAACGGCTGTTAGATGCGTAAATTCTGCAAATACTTTCCAAGTCAAGTGGTTTAGAACCCGTAACATCCGGTCGTAGCTACCTATTGCTAAAAACTGGCTACATGGTGACCAAGATATGCTTTTCACACCGAGTCCACTTTCGTAAGCTTGATACTTGGAAAGACAACGTCCATCAGGGGAAAATATAAAAATCTAAGAACATATGGAAACAGATAAATACAATGAAAATCACAGAAACGAGAAAAACTTTGGGGAAAAAATAATAAGCTCAAACAGAAAACATCGGGATCATAGGGCTAGGGGCACTAAATGTAAAGTGCAATGCATTACACTCCTGCATATATAAAACAACCTGAACCAACTTTCACAAGGTTGTCATGTCATCGTGAGTTTATCCGGTGGTAATCAATATTCAATAACCAAGAAAAAAGCGAAACTTTTCTTGTTTGCAAAAGATGCTTGTCATTCATGCGATTTATCACTCAAGATTAATGTCAAAGATCAAGCCAAACAGAGCACATGTTGTAGGAATAAACCCGGATTTCAATTCTAGAGACTCTGGTTATTTTTATATAATACTAACAATCTTGCGATTGGAACACGAGCAGGATACACCCGAGGTGTCTAAGAAAACACCCTGTATTCTAAAGGAGAATCGCAGATAACAATTGCACTATCATCTGGTGACCATTGAATATCTAACGTGTCAACCGCGAAAACACTGATGATTTCCCAAGTATGACAAGACACAAGATTGACATAGTCTTTGCAATCACGTCTAGTACAAACAACCGTGAATTTTCCACCTTTAGTAAACGAGACGCCTTTAGAACCGTGCTTAGGCCACTGGATATGGATAAATGGATCCCTCATATCCCCTCTCTTCTTTCTCCCCTTCCCTTCCCCTCCCTTCCCCTCCCTTCCCTTCTCCCCATGACTTCCTCCCTTGATCTCGTTTACTATGGGCCTTGAATTTCAACTCAGTTCAACCAGGGCCGGACCTGGTATTTTTTGGGGCTAAGACCAAGTCTCCGAATTAGGTCTTTTAGTTCGAAGTTACATACTTATCGATTCGAATAAGGCCAAGTAAAACTTTCTTTTTGGCCATTATCGATTCGAGTAAATTTTTATTTTGGGTTTTATATTAGTTTGGATGTGATTGGATCTACACAATTTTTTTTTCTGTTAGCGAAACATGTAATGTTGGCCCGCCGGCACCGTTGGGCCTAAGACCACCGCCTCCTCCCCCTCACAGGAGGGCCGGCCCTGTGTTCAACACCCTGTTGCAGGTATTTCTTGTAACACCCTGTTCCCGGACACCGAGTCCATATCCGGAAAATAAATGTTTGGCACATATAATATAAAATAAATTTCATATTATTCGTAAGCCTCTACTACGTCGTATCGAGTTTAGCACTAACAGAAGCTAAAAGACTCGAGTATATATTTTTTTTCCCAACAACAAGAATAGAAACAAGCGACTAAAGATAGAAGATTAATTTATTACAATGAAATATTCAAAACTTACAATGTACGAAAAACCACCAAAAGGTTCAACAAAAGAAATTACAAAGTCGTAAAGGACTAACTCGTCATGTTCCCAAAAGCAAATAATAACGTAGTCTAGAATATCATATGAAAAGAAGTAAAATGAGATCTTCAACGCATGCGTCATCAAACGTCGTCATCAAAATCCACTTCGTATTTTGGTTCCACATGTCATCTTCTCATCCCCAGACACACAACAAACATGCATTTGATGTAAGTACAAAGGTACTTAATAAAAGGTAGAAGCTATGATTTAATTAGGGATTATAAGATAAGATTCATGATTAATAGATTGTCTTTATATAACCGACTCAATCTAGGATTCACTTCATGTCAATCAACATATCAAGACTATACATTTCTAACTTAACTTATCATTGCTGCATCCGTATTCAATGACACTACGCATGATGTATATCCACTACGAGATATCTATTCCAACCTATTAGTGGATCACACCAATAGCCACGGGCTAGTCCCGTACACGTTCGGCGAAGTCCCTTTACCATTTAGCCGTTTATAGGCCAGCAGAGTTATTCACTTTTACTGACTGCCCATACATCGCGATATAAACTTGTGCCTATCCAAGAACGACATGACGTTTAGTCTTTTACTACACAGTTATGTATTTAATTAACCGTTAACTAGCCACCTAAGTGTTTTCAAGGCAAAACTCACTTAACAGCTTTACTCCCTCACTTAGACAGCTAGACCAACATCCTATCACATACACAGACATTGATGAGTACTACTTCATCAAAGCACAAGTCTATCATTCCCTTCCGACGGTCCCGAACTTCAACTTTTATGAAGAATTCATTCGGTGCCAGAACTAAAGCGCATCAGAAACTCAATCAATGTTTGCTCATGTTTATTTAATGTTTTTAAATCAACAACATTTAAAACTGGACTCGGGGCTTAAAACTCAACATTTCCCCAAAACAGTGGTCAATGCGTGCGCATCGCTGTGAGTGCGTGCATGGACCATCTACAAACATTCAGGATGCCTCTGTTCAGCCAATGCGTGCGCATTACCCCTGGTGCGCACGTACAAACGCCCCAGTATCACTTCCCATCTTCTGCTTCGATCATTGCGCATGCATTCTAACCTATGCGCGTGCATAATCAATGCTGTATCGATCTTCCTCACTTTCTGACCCTCAATGCGCATGTATTCTATCATGTGCGCATACAGTGAGCGCAAAAATGGCCCTAAACACATTTTTATGCACTTTTATGAATTCTACCCGATTCCAAACATGTTCAACATCGAAAACGCTCAGAAAATAGCAGAAAAACTCAACCTTTGCAAACCAAATCATCCCATACTCCTCTAACAACAAGTAAGCATGATTTCTATCATCTAAAACATATCAAAAAGTAAACCTTAACCTTATAAAGCATAATTAAATCGTATGAAGAGCCTCTGACTTGATTACAAGCAGAAAACTCAAAACCAAGAACACTTGAAAAAATCCTAAGATATCTCCATTCTATACCAAGATAATATTTATATAAAATGCATCTGTATTTAAGTAAAAACATTTGAAATCGCTTAATAAAACATGATGTTTTTCAATGTACGTATATAATTAATGTCTCTGCTCACACAGAATGAAGTTACCATAGAAAAATTTACTCAAGTTGTATATCAAGTTCGCACTCTGCACCACCATCAACACACAATCCACATCCCCGGCTGAATACGCATTCTGCATCAGAGGTGCATGGGTACTCGCATGGATGGAAATGAAGAGATCGTATCACCGATGGAACCTTCATAGCACTCCCTCCACCTGTAAAATCAACATATATAAGTTTTAGATATTATTATTATGTACGTTTTGTAGAGAATCTAGGTCTAAACTCATATAAGAGGAGTGGCCTCATCCCCAAAACTTAGGTATGAGGCGATGGAAGTCCAACTCTTAATATGGTTGGTGAAACAATACTAATTATCCAATGTAGGGACAACTTTAACAGTATATATATATATATATATAACGGAGTAGAGATGTAAACAAGTATTCAATCCATTGGAAAAAATTTTGGGCAAAAAGACGATCTCAATTCCACTAATTTGACATTCTCTCAATCTCAATTACAAAAAGAGACATATCTTTTGATCAAAGCGTTAAAAGATCGTAATTCTCCCACCATATTTTTCCTTTTTTTCGTCCTTTATATTCTGACACCTATTTGTTATTTTTCCGATGCCTTTTTCAAGGTAATTTTCATCAGAAAAACATCGAAACGGTGGAATAGTGGAACAGTGGATTTGGGGTCTGTTCCACGGTAACGAACAGTGGATTTGAGCCAGCTAACAGTGGATTTGTCTTTATCTTTCTTGTCATTTATTCTCACTCTCTTATGTGTGTGAGTGTGTGACATCCCACATTTGATGTGGGAGAAGTGAATTACCTCCTTATAAATATGAGACATAAAGATTTTGTCAATTCTGGTAGCTTTTGAAACCAAGCGACGATGGTCAAAACAGTTGACCGGATCCTTTTTTGCTCATTTAGCGCTACAAGACACGGGGTAGGATGACAATGGGTACGGTTTTGGCTATATCTATACCCTACCTATCAAAAAATTTCCTTAGCCATACCCTACCCATTTCCCATTCAGATTGAAAATTTGAAATCCATACCCTCCCATACGAATATCACGGGTTTGGGGGCGTTACAATCGGTATCAGAGCTGACTACCAGACGGGAATCGGGTTTGAGGGCGTTACAATTAGTATCAGAGCTGGCTACCAGACAAGACTAAGTGCACACTATGAGAGACGGTGGGGGCGACCTCTAGATTCAATGTGATGTGCTTATAAGATGGGAGAATGTGATATCTCAAATTGGATGTAGAAGAAGTGCATTACATTCTTATGAGTGTGAGACATAAATATCTTGTCAACTCTGATTAACCCTTTCAGACCAAACAAGATTTAATTTATCTAAACGGATGACCGAATTATATATATATATATATATATATATATATATATATATATATATATATATATATGGTATAAAAGCTTACTGGTCAGAATTAGAGTAATCAAAATAATGACGCCAGCCATTTTAGACATATTTTGAACTTGAAGAACTCTTGAACCACGAACTTTAATGGATTCCTTTTCTTTGAAGTATTCTTGAACAACAAACTTTAAAGAAATCTACTTTCTTTTTAAATTTCTTCTCGTTGCTGATTAGCAACAACAAACTTTAAAGAAATCTACTTTCTTTTTAAATTTCTTCTCGTTGCTGATTAGCAATTTATAGCTTTTAATTTTTCATTTATAGCTTTATTTTATCATCTGGTTGTCACTGTGCTTTCAATATTCTTCTGCCGTTTCAATTTATCTCTTAGAGTTGTCAAAATTATTTTTTTATTTTACGTGAAGCAGTTATATTTCTAATGCAACATTTATTATATTTTTTTTATTATTTCACTCTTATTTATTACGATATGAGAAATAAAAAAAATAAAGTTAATTACATTTTTTTTTGGGGTGGGGGGTGGGGGGTGGGAGGAACCGGATCTTCATTAATACTCAAACATCAAAAATTTTTTTTTTTAGGGAAAATCATCAAATTATTTACATCAAGGAGTTTGCTGCGTAATTAATTACATTAAGGTTAATTACATTAATTATACTAAAGGGATTTTTAGTCATTTCATTATTAAAATCAATGCATTAATTCAATTTCTTATTTGTGATTTCGACAACTTCATCGGTTACATTGAATGAAGGGAGGAATATGTTTGGTTGACTTTATTGTTTTATTAAAGGTGACTGGACCCTAGGAAATGGTCTAGCGATAAAGGGTTTGGATGCCTTATAAGGCGATTGGACTGGAGCTAGAGTGTGGCGGTTCGTACCCCGTAAAGAGGCAAATTTTTTCAGTTGTTTGGTATAATATCAAGCACATGACTCTGAGGCACTAGGTTGCCTGATTAACATTTCCACACTAGGTTGCCTGATTAACATTTCCACTCATCTCGTGGGACATGGGTAATGAGGACTCTTGTGGCTAAGCTTTAACCATTTAATTTAAGGTGACCGATTCCCAAAGTCAGAAATTGTTAGATATTTTTTCAAAATATTTTATAATCGTTTGCATACGAGTTACCGTACAAATTAATGTTATCGCAACTAAACAGATACAAGCAACAGTTCATGAAGGGTTTCATGCATTTTCGGATTCATGCACCTTCAGATTCATGTTTTCGAACTGATGCACCCCTGCATGCGAATAGATGACCCTTACCATTTCAATTAGGATTACCTCATTTTGTTTATGGGGTTCTTTCAGCATATATATGGCACAACATGCAAACGAATTTCATACATTTTAAAAAAGCATCATCAGACAAAAACTTTGAGTGTCCTCAGGTTTGATCAAACAAGTCACTGTTTGAATCAAACCCTCCATTATATCCTGAGAGAGATTTTCGTTTGATCTTTTGAGTGACAATCGTATAGGACGAAAGATCTCTTAAAAGATAATGCAATTTGCGTGCCTTGGAGTTCTTCATATTCTATCAATATCCTTTTTCGAACAGAAATGGCCCCACATCCATATATTACAATATTCATGACCGCTCTGTGATACCTTTCACAAACTAAAGAAGGTACAAAATTAAATAATGCAACCCAACAAAAAGAAAATGGACAAAGCAAAAGACACAATTTAAAAATATGTAACCAAGTATATGAGCTAAGAAAAAGAGAATCCGAGGTGGATCTAGGAATTATTTTCCTACGGACATTGAAAAAAAATTTATACATAAAATATAGAGTTTATTTATTTTGCGGGGTTTGTGGACCCGTATTTCATACTGATCCACGTGTAAGCCACCAATACTCACGCAATACTCGCAAGAATATTAGGTCAATCATAGCATAGTAGAGGCGAGTCAAGGTCGATCCCACAGAGACGATGCAACACTGATAGTAACTCTTAAATCTAATCAAGAAGACAAATAGCGGTCCCTAGACCAACATAAGAACATAAAAGTAATTGTTGTATCCCTCCTCACCGATCCCCTAATTTTGTGTGATTAATCCTTGTGTCTGCTTTTCCTCGTAATTTCCAAGTTTAACCAGAATGTGTTTCAATTCCGTTTTAAGCTACGGGTGCAATCTTTTAATCTTATCTACCTCCATTGAAAGGACAGTAGACGTCTATGTGCAGTTAACCACCTTCGCTGGCTGTATTAAATCACACGCAATAAGTTTTAGAAAGTGCCGGCTCAAGACCGAGAACCTCCTTAAGCAACTACCGTGGATTGACTAGCACATTCCTAGGGATTGATCCAGACTATGTCCAAACTAACACTTCACTTTATCGTCCTTCATGTTAATTTATGATGTACAATAAGTAGATTGGCCAGATCTAATCTACTGCTAATTAAACTTGTCGATCAACATAGCTGACATTGTATCTTCAGATTAGGGTGACCTAAAAGGTGTCTCGCGGCTGCGATATAGACCATCGCCACCGCAGCAACGGCCGTTCCTAATTCTAAAATCTACATCCTTCTGTTCTGGTCATTCTACTTAATTACGATTCGTTTTGGATATTCAGATTAATTACAACACATTAGTCTAACCTAATCTACCATGATTAAAATATGAAAAACATTCAAAGCTTCATACCTTTATCAATGGCGGATCTAGCTTGATTCACTCAAGCTAGTTGATGGATTGGAGACCAAGCAAACGAACTCAAAAGAAAATAACGAACCCTTTATTTTATAATAAAAACGTATACGAAAGTATATGGATATAAGTATATTATATTGATTACATAATAAATATGATACAGGCTTTATATAGAGCTGTAAACCGACATAGTTGATCTAACCCTAAACGACTTAATACGAAATACGGCTCCTATGATTTCGTGTTTCTTAAGTTGCCGTGGCTGTGGCTAGGGTTTCTGCGGCCTCGGGCCTTTTCCTTCTTTTTGGCCCAGTGGACTTCATACATACTTCCTTTACTTCAGTCCATTGTCTTTTCTACATTCCAGATCCACATCACTTCGGCTCCATAATATGGTACTCACAAAAATCACGCAAAACGAGGTCGAACAGTATCAAATATCGGGATAAAATACAAAGATACAGAATTAACTATCAAGGAACCGACACTAGGAAATTGACCCATATTTCATACGATAATCTGACTATCATTTATCATCTGAGCACAATTTGGGGTAGATAAGGGCATGACCCCCCACTTAGATTTTGGTCGTCCCGAACAAAATGGCGAAATAAAATGACCCCAGACCAACGTACAAGTTAATTAAAACAGCTATGTATCATAAGCCGAGATAAGAACCACGCCAACTCGCATCCATAAGCAATGCATTAAACAATTTTCAATCCATGAACTGATCTGTGTGTGCAATAACCTTCAGACCTCGGTAGTGTAGATAGACTCATATCAATCCAACTCATAATCTAGCTAGTAATCTCGAGAATGTTCGATCCTCTACGCCAATTTTTTCTTTGGATTTGATTTTTTTATTGCATAGGTCAAGTCAAGAGGGCAAGTTGGACCGGGAACCGAGTACAACTCAAAGGTTCACGTTTATTGGTCTATTATTATGCGAGGGTTGTGCGTCTTACGCTCCGAGTTTTCTTCCTTCTTTCCAAAGAGAAAGAAATAGCATATATCGATGATAATCATTTTTCTTTCTTTGTCTCTTTTATCGGCAGGTAAACACTCAAAAACTTATCTATCATCACGGTCTACACTTTGATAAACTACCGAATCCGTTTTCCTTAGCCCTTATAAGATTCACAACTTGACCAAAATGACCATAGGTAAAACAAAACTCAGGAAACTAGGTTCAACACAAGTCAAAATGACAAGCATCCAACTACATACTGAAGATCATGGGTTATATGTGCTTAAAAGGCTGTTCACAAAAAAATACAGTTAATATGCTACTACTTAAAAAGTGGAATGACTTTTATTCGGTTTATGAAAGAAAGTGTAATTAATTAGCTTCACAAGGTCAAAGATATCATATCCTTGAAATCATGCTGGAAACTTACTTGAAAAGACTAAGCAGTGAAAAATGCATCAAACAGAGTCTAAGTGATGTTCCTACCCCCTACATAATCGAAGCATTATCCCCAATGATGAGAAGATTAAAAACAAAAAGGAACTTAGCTTGGTTAAAGCGTGGAGCGCTATAAATGAATCCGTATCGAACACGTCTCAGGCATAATGTCATCGTAAAGTCTGCAAAATATCTCCTCGGAAAGAAAACTAACATACAAAACATGGCGAGTACTCGGAGTAACACGATACAATATAAAATATTAAATGGAAGTAAGCAAATTTAATAAAAGTGTAAACAATTTAAGCCATCCTAAATAATTTATATTAAAAGGGAAACCATAATTTTGGAAGTTTGGAAAATAAAATAAATAAATAAATGAAAAAGAACAATGGAAATGAAAATACTAAAAAGTCTAAGACGAGGTTACTAATCAGAGTCAATGTTCTCGTAGTCATTGTCAATAGGAGGCGGTGGAGCAAAATAAGGGCCGGCACCCGAAGAAAATGGTTAGCATATGAGTTAGCATGCCCCGTATATCCGCTAACTCTCTAGTCACTGTGGCCTGAAATTCCTGCTGAGGCCTAGAACGTCCTTGTCCTGGTAGCACTGGCCGTCTTCTTCGCCATCCTATGACTGTAATTGCCTCGCTGTCAAGAATGGGCAGTGGCTCAACACTATCAACAGCAACTAGAACTGGGCACTCTACTGCCATCGGCAATGAATCAATCAGGTTGCCATGTGTCAAAATCTCTCTCCTAGTACTGGAAACTTAGCGGATCCTCTCGTGCATCAACAGACTGATGTTCACATCATTCTCGATATCGAGATAGTACATGAACTCAGCCTGCCTACAAGTCATTGTGCAGGCGTGAGCACTGGGCAGAAGATGAGTGATCACAAATCTGTGCAACATACGAGCATCCCAAGCCAGCTCGTTTGAATAGAAGGTAGTGGAGAAATTGTTGGCACCGAAGTCCTACTGCACATCATAATATTCAACAATACGCAGCAGGAGCTTCCGATCACACTATCTAGTGGCAGCAGTGTACTCCTCTTCATGAAGTGGTGCATTTTCTATGCCGTAGCGGGCATTAATTCTTCGATCGAAAAATCGATGTGAACCCCCAAACAATTGCAATATTAGACTCTGGGTTTGCCGCCATGTAGGCATAGAGCTCACGGACAATGGTGGCATTGAATGTAGTAGGTATAAGAGCCATGTCTGCTATTCCGTGAAATTGGAGCACTCGTAGTATAATGTCACCACAATCATTGAGGTCGACGCCCCTTTCCCTTGCAACCGACCGTGCGTTCCAATAAGTCTGAAAAGACTCATAGATAGCAAAAGAGTCAAACTGGTCGACACCATTAATAGTTGGAATGGCGTCGCTTTGAACTCTCTGTTGATCTTCTCTATGTCTCGAGACGGGGTTGTCTCTACCAGCCTTTAAAATTGATGAGCCAAACTCTGTTGCTACTAAAAAATAGGTCTCGCAGCCGCGACAGGGTGTTTTACAGCTGCCGGACTTTTGATTTTTTGGTTTCTAAATTCTGGGAACTCTCTGCAACTCCTAGTAAATGGAAATGAAATCAGGTTGCAAAAATCAGGATTTTGACCGTGGCAAATAAAGGGAAAATGGATATTTGGGTGATGGAAATGGTGATTTAGTGGTGGTTGTGTAGTGGTGGTTTAGAGATGGTGGTGGTGGCCTAAATTTTAGAAGATGAAGAAGAAATGTGTATGGTGATAGAAAATGATGAAGGTAAATGGTGGTTTATATAAGAAGAGGTGAGATGAGTTTGAATTTTGAAATGGTTTGAATTTGAATAGATTGTATGGAAAGGTGGGGAGGAGTAATGGTGGGTGAGTGGATTGAGGGAGGATTTGATGGGATTGAGGTGAATGGGAAATAATGTGGAATAATGGGGAAGAGAAAAAGGTAGATTGTGGGATGGGTAGATGGGATGGTTCCCTGCCCTTGTTAGATTCCTGACACAGCATGTGGGGTCCACACGCCATCATCAGTGCTCAAAATTCAATCAAACCTCAGGAACTGGACTCAGGTACTCGCGGCTGCCAAAGTTTTCTCACGGCTGCAAGAGTTTCCACTTCCAGATTTCTTAAAACCTCAAGACAGATTCACTTCTCATTTAATCCTTGACAATTATCAATCCAAAATTGACTCCTCATGAGCTAAGTCCTTGCCTTCCATGTATTTTCTATCCGACTCTTCTAACCTACTTCACCAGATTGCTCAACAAGTAAAAAAACCTTCTCACCATCCTTTGAAATTAAACCTCGGGATGTGGTAGGATGAAAAAAAGCTTTTTGTTCATTCTAGCTACTTATATTCGACTCTATCTAACCTAAGGGTAAGAAGTAGTTCTGAGTTTAAAGTCGCCAGCTCGACTTTCTTTCGACTCCTACTTAGTCAGATTTTCAAGTCTTCACCCGACAAACTCACACTCAGGAGGCCTTCACTGAGACGCGTCTTCCTTCTCTCTCTATCCATGCTCTCCCTGGGCTTTTTATGCCCAAGTAAATGCATTCTTCCTTTCCATCCAAAATGCTTCTTCTCGAACCTCCTTAGTGAAACCTTGAGCTCTCAGCCTTGCACTCCTAGCCTTCTTCACCAGTGCACACGGATTTCCACGTTTACTTCAAGATTTCCTCTTGTTACTCAATGAATTCACTTTTTTCAACTGTTGATCTTAAACCTTCACAAAGTGGGGCGGACTTGTCAGAACTGACTTCCTTCCTAAGCGCATTGTCGTGAATCTTCGCGTCGTTTTCCCGAATTAGAACCGTCATAATTCCTATTCTCTAGTTTCTATTACCACTTGCTTCTTCTTATCTCGAATGTCCTCTATCTTTATGACTTTAAATGTCTAGTGTTCGAGCTCATGTGGTACTGTTCAGGCCGGTTGGGTAATGGTTTTAGGATCGTTAAAGTTTTAGCATCGTTGTTGACCCTAAGCGTGATTTCATCATTATCGTAATCCATAATGGCTCGACTGGTTGATTAGATTGGACGCCCTAACAAAACATTAGCACTCGGATCATCGGGGATGTCCAAGACTACAAAGTCAGCTGGGAAGACAAAACTTCCCACTCTGAGTTCACAGTCACTCAACTTTCCAGTGGTCATATCGATCTCATGATCGATAAAATGCATACTGCGTACCTCGTCCATCTCGACCTTGAATTTTGCATGTTTACAGAGTGAGAGAGGGAGAATATTACAATGGAGCCTGAGTTGCACATCCTTAGTCCTAAATATATTCCCTTAATCGAGACCGGGAGTCTAAGGGTACCTGGGTCTCCTAACTTGACTATAGTGTCTGAGTCAGGGTAATCCTCTGACTCAGAGAACATGGTGACAGGATCCTCCTCGTGATCACAATCAGGGTAGGATATATCAATTAACTCAATAGGAAACTCACCTGGGCGATATTTCTCGTACTCCTTTAGGCTTTCTTCGGCATCTCTTTCTTTCTCAGCTCTGGCTGCTTCCTTTTCTAGTTCCACTCTCTTTTTGTCCGCTTCATATTTTTCTCCCGTACCTTTGAGCCTGGGTACATAGAAATGGGAACGACATTCAAAATAGTTCGTGGCATGGTGCTAGCCATCTTAGAATCCTTACCATCTTTCTGCGTGGATGTCGAAAGTGTTTTGTATCCCTGTAAGATAGACTAAAAAAACAATAGCACGGCTAGTAATTTCCCGCTTCAGTTGGTCCAAACCCAACTGCTGCAGACCTACTAACTAATAATGTACAGGGGTAAAGACTTAAAAATAGAGAAGTGATCAGAATCTGAGTTACAGCATCCAGCGGCTACGGCAGGGTATGTCACTATCTTAGAAGCTGTTTCCCCTCTTCTGATCTTAAAGATATACATAACTGATACAGAACATATATACTCTAGACTCAAAAACAAAGCAACAAACAGAAAATATATAATTCTTAATTAGATTCAATGAAACTATTATCTATATTGGCCATCATCCCCGGCAACAGCGCCAAAAACTTGATCCACGTGTAAGCCACCAATACTCACGAAATACTAGCATGAGTTCTAGGTCAATCATAGTATAGTAGAGGCGAGTTAAGGTCGATCCCACAGAGACAATGCAACACAGATAATAATTCTTAAATCTAATCAAGAAGACAAATAGTGGTCCCTAGACCAACATAAGAACATAAAAGTAATTGGTGTATCCCTACTAACCGATCCCCTCACTTGGTGTGATTAATCCTTGTGTCTTATTTTCCTTGTAATTTCCTAGTTTAACCATAACGTGTTTTAATTCAGTTTTAAACTACGGGTGCAATATCCTAATCTTATCTACTTCTATTGAAAGGATAATAGATGTCTATGTGCAGTTAACCTCCTTCGTTAGTTGTATTAACTCACAGGCAATATGTTTTAGAAAGTGCCGGCTCAAGACCGAGAACATCCCTAAGTAGCTATCGTGGATTGACTAGCACGTTCCTAGGGATTGATCCAGACTATGTCCAAACTAAGACTTCACTTTATCGTCCTTCATGTTAATTTACGATGTACAATAAGTAGATTGGCCATATTTAACCTACTGCTAATTAAAACTGTCGATCAACGTAGCTGACATTGAATCTTCAGATTAGGGTGACCTAGAAGGTTTCCTACGGCTACGATATAGAACGTCGCCCCCGCGGTAACGGTGAAATCTAGACCGTTCTGTTCTGGTCATTCTAGTTAATTACGATTCGTTCAGATATTTAGATTAATTACAACACATTAATATAAACTAATCTAGCATGATTAAAATACGAAGGAACATTCAAAGCTTCATACCTTTATCAATGGCGGATCTAGCTTGATCGACTCAAGCTAGTTGATGGCTTGGAGGATATAACCAAGCAAATGAACTCAAAAGAAATCACAAACTCTTTATTTCAAAATAAAAAGGTATGAAAGCATATGGATATAAGTATATTATATTGCTTACATAATAAATCTGATACAGGCTTTATATATAGCTGTAAACTAACCTAGTTGATCTAACCCTAACCGACTTAATATAGAATACGGCTCGTCTGATTTCGTGTTTCTCAAGTTTCCGTGGCTGCGGCTAGGGTTTCTGCGGCCTCGGGCCTTTTTTTTCCCCTTTTTTTTGGCCCAGTAGACTTCATATAAACTTCCTTTAATTCGGTCCAATGTCTTTTCTACCATCCGGATCCACTTCACTTCGGCTCCATAATATGGTACTCCTGAAAATCACGTAAAACAAGGTGAACAGTACCAAATATCGGGATAAAATACAAAGATGCGCAATTAACTATCAAGGAAACGACACTGGGCAATTGACTCATATTTCATACAATAATCTGACTATCATTTATCGATTGAGCATAATTCGGGGTAGATAAGGGCATGATTTATAGTACAAATTTCAACGTGATCACATACAAGGTAAGGTGCCCTCGAATCTTGGGGCTCATCTACATTCTGACCATTACAAAATGGACAGTTAGGTTTTAGAGATTAGCATAATTTGAAGAAATGAATGAAAGCTCCAGCTTAAAAGAAGATGGGATCAAGGTTCCGAATATATCAACTAATCGGTTTTAAAAGTGTACCACCACGATCTATCATACAGACTCTACCTTTCTCGTAGTCACTACTATATTAGTACGGATGACATATAGCTAGAAATTACACTTTAATCCTTAACATCCCCCTCAAACTAAGGGTGGTTCTTCCACATTGAGTTTGTCCCTAAGAAAAATTAACATGGAAACAGAGAGAGGCTTGGTAAGGAAATAAGTTGTCTAGTCATAGGATAGGATGTGGTAAATATATATAGGCCCTTCACAACTAAATCCCTGATGTAGCGAACATCTCTTTCAACATGCTTTGTCCTTGAATGGAAAATAGTATTATAGGCTTGAGTTGTAGCACTCTGATTGTCACACCAGGTGACAACTTTGCACACCTGAGAATTGTGTAATTATGCATGAATAGATTATAGACACCTAATTTCGGTGCCAACTTGAGCTAAGGCATGATATTCAGATTAAGTACTTGATCTAGAAACTATATGTTTCTTCCTAGAACATCATGAGACCAATGAAATAGCTAATTATAAACAAAAACCAGCAACTTATTTCCTATCAAGAGGAGAGCAGTCTGGCCAGTCTTCATCAAAGTGACCAACCAAAGCCATAGGTTGGTGAGCTTTGAAGTGAAGGCCAAGCTATAATGCTCCTTTAATATACCTGAGAAGCCTTTTAATTGTCTGCCATTGAATTACTCTCGGAGATTGCATGAATTGGCTCAGGGAATTGACAACAAGTGGTACGTATGGTCTAATGAATGTAATAATTTTAGTGTAGTAAGAGTACTTCATAATAATGTAAGATTGTCCATTTGATGACTATTGCCTCAGCAACTACTGATAGGCAGTAGACATTGATGTTGCACATGGATTCAAATGCTCCATCCAAAATGTGTTGAAAAATTGAACAACGTACATATGCTTGTTGATCCACGGTGTAAGTCACACTACTCATGAAATACTAGCAAGAGTACTAGGTCAATCGTAGCATAGTGAGGGCGAGTCAAGGTCGATCCCACAGAGACGATGCAACACAAATAATAATTCTTTAATCTAACCAATAAGACAACTAGCAGTCCCTAGACCAATATAAGGACGGAAAAATTAATTTGTGTATCCCTCCTCTCCGATCTCCTAAATTGGTGTAATTAATCTTTATGTCTACTTTTCCTTGTAATTACCGAATTCAACCAGAGTGTTTTTCTAATTCAGTTTCAAGCTACGGGTGCAGTCTCTTAGTCTTATCTACTTCCATTGAAAGGAAAGTAGACGTCTATATGCAGTTAACCTCCATCGTTGGTTGTATTAACTCACACGCAATAAGTTCTAGAAAGTGTCGGCTCAAGACCGAGAACCTTCTTAAGCAGCTATCATGGATTGACTAGCACGTTCTTAGGGATTGATCTAGACTATGTCCTAACTAACACTTCACTTTATCATCATTCGTGTCAATTTATGATGTACGACTACCAGATTGGCCAGATCTAAATATCGCTAGTGAAACCTGTCGATCAACGTAGCTAACACTGAATCTTCCGATTAGGGTGACCTAAAAGGAGTCCCGCGGCTGCGATATAGACCATTGCCATCACGGTGGTAGTGGTTCCAAATTCTGAAATTACATCATGATGTTATGGTTAACTAGGGTTAATCGTTTAGACATGCAGATTACTTACAACATGTTAATCTAACTTAATCTACCATGATAAAAGTATAAAGAAACGTTCAAAGATTCATACGTTCTTCGATGGTGGATCTAGCTTGATCAACTCAAGCTCAATGATGGATTGGAGAAGATAACCAAGAGAAACGCAAGTAAAAACCCAATGAAAACTTTATTTCATAAATCAAATAATCGTATATTGTGTATATGCTATGTGCTTACATAATGAATCTGATAAAGGCTTTATATAGCCTCGTAACCGACTTATAAAACCTAACCCTAGCTGACATAGTACAATTTATGGCTCCTCTGATTTTGTGTTATCCAAGGCTTCGCAGATGCGGGCCTATTTCCTCTCTTTTTTGGCCCATCCAACTTCGTATAGACTTCATAGACTTTGCCCCAATTTCCTCTTTTTGCATCCAAACTCACTCCTCTTCAGCTCCATAATATGGTACTCTTGAAAATCACGTAAAATGAGATCAAACAGTACCAAATATTAGGATAAAATATTGAGATGTAGAATTAATGACCAGGGAACCGACACTAGGCAATTGACACGCATTTCATGCAATAATCTGTCTGTCACTTATCAATTGAGCATAATTCGGGGAAAATAAAGGCTTGATTTATTGTGCTATTTTCAATGTGATCAACTACCACCCACTTAGCTTTTGGTCATCCTGAAGAATACTGCGGAAGAAAATGAACCCCGAACCAATATACAGGTTAATTAAAAACAGCTAAGTGTCACAAAACCAAGATAAGAATCATGCCAAATCACATCCATAAGCAGTGCATTAAACAATTCTCTACTCATGAACCGGTGCGTGTATGCAATGACCCCAAGACCGTAGTAGTATAGATAGAATCACATCATATCAACTCATAGTCTAGCTAGTATCTCGATAATGTTTGTTCCTTTTCGCCATTATTTGAGATTCTTTATTTATTTTAGCACGTAGGTCAAGTCAACTGGGCAAGGCGGACCGGGAACCAATTACTACTCAGAGGTTCGCATTTATTGGTCAATTTATTATGTGAGGGTCATGCGTCTTACGCTTTGAGTTTGCTTCCCTCTTGCCAAAGAGAAATAAATAGCATATATAAATGAAAATCATTTTTTCTCTTTTCTCTTTTATCGGCAGGTAAACGCTCAAAGATTTATCTATCCTTACGGTCTAATCTTTGATAAACTACTGAATCATTTTTCCTTAGCCCTTATAAGATACACAACTTGACCTAAATGACCATAGGTAAAACAAAACTCGGAAAACTAGAGTCTACACAAGCCAAAATAATGACCATCCAACTATCTACTAACGAACGTGGGTCATACGTACTTGAAGGTGGTCCATAAAATGAAAATATGGTTAATACGCGACTATTTCAAAAGTGGCACGAATTTTATTTCATTCATGAAATGAAGATGTAATTAATTAGCTTGAAACGGTCAAAGATTTCATATCCTTGCAATCATGTTTGAAATTGACTAGGAAAGACTAAGTGGTGAAAAATACATCATAAAGAATCGTGACAAGTCGAAGAATTGATGGAATTCATAGTCAAAAGCTAAGTGACGTCCTACCCCAAATCAATCGAAGCATTGTCCCCAATGGTGAAAAGATTAATAATAAAAGGAACTTAGCTTTGGTTAAGCATGAACCGAAGCAAATGAATCCGTATCGAGCACGTCTTGGGCAATACAGCAACGGAAGTCGGGGGAAATCTGCTAAAAATTCTAACATAGCCAAATAGTGAAGTAACACGAAAAAATATAAAATGGTGGTAAGCAAATTAATTTAAAATGCAAACAATTTAAGTCATTCAAAATATTGCAAATTTTCTAGAAAATAGAGAACCGTACAATTGCAAAGTTGGGAAATAAAAGAAAGGAACAATGGAGATAAAATTTTAACATAAGAAATAAAAACTAGTCTACTCATCGAAATCATCATCCTCAAAGTCCTCATCACCAGGAGGTGGTGCAGCAGTAGACGGGCCGGTCCCCGAAGAAGATGGACCAGGTCTAGGGGCTCTCGGTGGTGGGGAATAGGGAGGAATGTTGAGATGTGCCATCATGTGATTAATTTTGGCATGCATAGTTGCCAACTCTGTAGTCACCTCAGCATGGGAACTCCTGTTGAGTCCTAGGTCTTCTTTGTGCTTGTAGTCTCGGCCGTCGTCTACGTCTTCCCATGACGGCAACCGACTCGCTGTCAAGAATAGGCCACGGCTCGAGTCTCTCATTAGTAGCTAGAACAGGGCACTCTACTTCCATCGCCAATCATCTATCAGGTTGCCATATGGAAAAATTTCTCTCTTCGTACGAGCAACCTGGCTGATCTAGTCATGCATCAATAGGGCAATGTTCACGTCGTACCTGACATCAAGATAGTACATGAGCTCGGCTTGTCAATAAGTAACCGAATCACTATATGCATTTGGCACAAGATGGGTAATAACAAACCTATGCAGCATCTGTGCATTCCAATCTAACTGGAAGGTAGTTGTAACGCCCCGCTCCCGGACACCGAGTCCTTATCCGGAAAGAGCGCTCGGCACATATATTATCAAATAAATTCAATAATATATGTAAGCCTTACGTCATACATCAGAACCAAACGACGCGGAAGATAAAACGACTCGGGGAAAAACCAAAAGACAAAAGATCGAACACATGGTAATCAATGCTGTGAAAAACTAAATCCAATAAAGAGAACTAATCATCCAACATCCAAATCCCAAAAGATCTCAAAAGAAGCTAAACCAAAAGAAGGACAACATTGTTCAAACGTGAAACAACTGCTTTTAAGAAAGAAACAACGAAAAAGAACTAAGTCTTCAAAAGCTTCATCTCAAACTTCATCATCAAAGAACTCGTCAACCGTAGCAACTGCTGTTCATCTTCTTTGGGAAAGGGAAAGACAAACACAACGTAACGGGGTAAGTACAAAAGTACTCGATAAGAACGTGAAGATCGTATAACTATGATCTCATAAAGAAATAAAAGCAACGCCGTCTTTTATTAATCTGTTCCGTTATTAACCCTAGCTAACTATCATATTATGTTCATAGCATAACATGAGGTTCCAAAAGGTATCTAACTTAGCTCAAGTTTGTTACATCATGAATAACAGGGGCACTACGCCTAGTAATAGGATGTACTAGGACAACTGGGTGCAACCTACTTAGAGACACGCTCTAGTAGCCCCGGAATATCTCGAGTCCCGATAGTGTGATAACGGCGTAATGCACCAGGCGCTTTATCTAGCCAATCGATTGGTGGCGTGGAGTGCAGTCTACTTTGTCCAGTCGAGAAGAACACATCGCGATATTGTACTATGCCTTACCAAGCATTGCATGATGTTTAAGATTATTAATCTAGCACATACGTTTGATTAGATGTTTAACTAGCCACCTAAGTGTTTTCAAGTAAGCTCCCTCACCACTCCTTCTCTCTTTCCTAGACCACTAGACACGGACAAGGCCTAGCAATTACACGTACATCGATAAACTCTAGCTTATCGAAGCACAAGGCAAATCAAAGCTTTCGACGGTCCCACACTTCATCTTTTAGGGAATCCATGTGGTGCGGAACTAAACGCATCAAAAGCTAATTCAGGGCTTTGTCACGTAAGGTTATGCAGTAAATACGCTATTATGGAGCTTTAAACACATAATAAAGGAAAACAGTACTGAAACAGTCCCTGTCCGGACGGATAAACTTTCTGTCCGATACTGAGAAATAGCTGTACGGATACACAACTCATCCGTACGGATGGACCAACACTCGGTCGACCGAATGGATAGGCTCGGTCGGCCGAGCCTCCTCTTGCACCTGTTACACGTTTTTTTCCTTGCACCACAGAGGACAGTTTTCTGCACTCTACGTTTTCAACTCAAATTCAACCCAACCTCGATTTAAACAAATTAAGACCATGAAAAATGATACAAATTGCTCTACCACTTTACGAAATCTTAATCATACGATAAGAAAACCACGTTACCTTAATCAAACATTAACGGATCTAGGGATTGTTGATGTCAAAAGAACGCTCGCAACGAGACGATCACTTTTCTCTACTGCGGTCTGCACAAATTATCAACCTTTAAGCCTCGAAATTGAAAGACGGTGCCCGAACCCCTTTTTCTTTCTTCTCTGAACCAAAGACCAATGCTGCCGCCTCTCCCCTCAAAATATGCGGCCTCCTTTTTTTTGTGTAAAAAATAACTAGGTTATAATTAGGATTAGTCTTCCTTTTATAATCCCAATGACCTAATTATTTTCCTTAATTCCTTTATTACCCCTTTTTTTTGAAAAACCCTTTAAATAAAATATCATAATATTCTGATTTTTGTTAAAAGACCGAATTGCCCTTTTTCAAAAATCGGGATATTACATTCCTCCCCCCTTAAGAGGAGTTTCGTCCTCGAAACTAGAACATACCTGGAAGATGAGGGAACTCTGGGAACTCGTCGAACATGTCCGCTTCCACTTCCCAAGTGGCTTCTGTCGGTGCATGATTGCTCCATTGCACTAATACTAACGGGATCACTCGTCTCTTTATCATCCTTTCTTTCCTATCCAGAATCTTGATCGGTTTCTCCACGTATGATAGATTATCTTGCAAAACTTCCGGATCAATCTCAAATTCCACATCCACTTTAGATAAACACTTCTTAAGCATCGATACATGGAAGACATTGTGGACTCTAGACATCGATTCTGGCAACCGAAGTCTATAAGCCAACTTCCCAATTCTTTCAATGACATCAAAAGGTCCTACGTACCTTGGACTTAGCTTTCCCTTCTGTCCGAACCTCTTGACACCCTTCATCGGAGACGCTTGAAGTTAAACTCTATCTCCGACTTCGAACTCTAGCGGCCTTCTTCTAACATCGGCCCAGCTCTTCTGACGATCTTGAGCAGCTTTCAGATTTTTCCTTATCAACTCGATTTTCTCCTTGGCTTGCTGAACCATCTCCGGCCCTGTGATGTGCTTCTCTCCCACTTCATCCCAGTAAAGTGGAGTTCTACACTTCCTACCGTACAAGGCCTCAAAAGGTGGCATTCCCAAACTTGCATGGTAATCTAAGATAGCTACACCTCCTGGCCTTCTGTGTTCTGCTTTCACTCTCTGGCATGTATCACATCTTGCCACAAACTCTGCGATCCCTAACTTCATACCAGGCCACCAATACCTTTCTTTGAGATCTCTATACATCTTAGTGGCTCCTGGATGTACCGCAAAAGCAATCTTATGGGCTTCATCCATAACTTTCTCTCTTAGGCCATCCACATCGGGCACACACAAACGGTATCCATACCAAAGATGACCACTCTTGTCCAACTGATAACCCAATGTCGGCTTCTCTCGAGCTACTCACTTCAAATTAATCAACACAGGGTCTTTATCCTGCTTAGCCCGAATCTCATCTAGCAAATCTGATCTTGCCATCAATGGCGCCAAGACTTGAGCTTCATCCTTCCGCTCAACCACTTGAATCTGCATCCTATCCAACTGATCCACAACTTCTTGCAAGGTAGTGATAGCATTAACCGCTCTCCGGCTAAGTGCATCAGCTACAACATTAGCTTTACCCGGGTGGTATTGAATGTCCAAGTCGTAATCTTTCATGAACTCCAACCATCTTCTTTGTCTCATGTTCAGATTCTCCTGAGTAAAGAAGAACTTAAGACTCTTATGATCCGTGAAGATCCTTGCCTTGACACCATACAAATAGTGTCTCCAAAGCTTGAGCAAAACCACTTTGCCGCCAATTCCAAATCGTGTGTAGGGTAATTCTTCTCATGCACCTTCAATCGCCTAGATGCATAAGCAATTACCTTTCTGATTGCATCAAAACACAACCCAAACCTTGACCCGATCGTGCAGTATATACATCATAGTTATCGAAAACTTCCGGTAATGCTAACACGAGTCTTTGTGGTCAACTTTTCTTTCAAAGTCCGAAAAGCTTCCTCACATTCACTGGTCCACTCATACTTAACGTTCTTTTGAGTAAGCCTCGTGAGAGGTGTAGCTATCTTAGAGAAATCCTTTACAAACTTCCGGTAGTACCCCGCTAAACCCAAGAAACTTCTTATCTCCGTTACTGATGTCGGTCTAGGCCACTTAGAAACGGCTTCTATCTTCGCTGGATCCACCTTAATGCCTTCTCCAGAAATTATATGCCCAAGAAAACTCACTTGGTCCAACCAAAACTCACACTTAGAAAACTTGGCATACAATTTGTTCTCCTTTAAGGTCTGTAGAACTATCCTTAGGTGTTCTTCATGCTCTTCCTCATCCTTAGAGTACACCAAGATATCGTCTATGAAAACTATCACAAAGTTATCGAGATAAGGCATGAAAACTCTTTGCATCAAGTCCATGAACTTCGATGGAGCATTAGTGAGTCCAAACGGCATGACCAAAAACTCATAATGTCCATATCTCAAATCAAGGTCAGCTTCTTAGGTATATCTGACACCTTGATCTTCAACTGATGATAACCGGACCTAAGATCAATCTTAGAGAACACCTTCTTACCTTGCAACTGACTGAACAGATCATCAATCCTTGGTAAAGGATACTTATTCTTGATTGTCAGTTTATTCAACTCTCTGTAGTCGATGCACAAACGCATACTCCCATCTTTCTTCTTCACAAACAAGACCGGTGCTCCCCACGGTGATGTACTTGGCTGGATGATGTTTTTCTCTAGCATCTCCTTAAGCTGAGTTTTCAACTCTTTCAACTCCGCTGGTGCCATCCTATAAGGTGCTTTAGCCACTGGTGATGCTCCGGCAATCAATTCGATCTCGAACTCTATGGCCCTATCAGGCATATGTCCTAGCAAATCTTCCGGGAAAACTTTGGGAAAGTCCTTAACTACACGAGTCTCTCCTAACTCGGGCCTATGCTTTTCCTTATCTAATGCATAAACAACGAAACCACAGCAACTCTCTTCAAAGCTTTTAAGGCTTTAATCTTTGAGATAATCGGATAACGACCCTTGCTAGGCTTGCATCGTTACCCGTAAATGTCTTAGCTGATTTTCCTGGGGCCTTAAAGATCACCCTCTTACCCCTAAAATCCAAGTAGACATAATTCTTGGACAACCAGTCCATACCCAGGATAACATCGAAATCCGAGAAATCCAACACCGTCAAAGCATACTGGCACTTGTAAGTCCCAACTCTAATGTCAACTTGGGGTGTGACTTGAGCACATCTAGTGACTCTGCCCAAAGGTGTGGTTATACTCAAAGGTCTCTGCAATTCCTTAAGGGGTAGGTTCAACTTCTTAGCTATCTTAGAGGAAACAAAAGTCCCTGACGCTCCAGTATCAAATAGAGCTGAAACTGCTAGATTATCTATGATTATTGTACCTAACAAGTGAATCAATTTACGTATAAATATGTAATATCATATGCGCGCTATATCATATTAAATATTTATAATAAACACAAACAACTTGAAAAGTACTGCTACCACAAGGTCATCTAACTTTTCCGGTTCTCGCATCTGCTGCGAAGACACGAATCGGTGCGCTACGTAGTACGATTACCTGCTGGTTACCTCGTCCTCCTACTCGATTACCTTGAGAGAGCTTCTTAGGACACGCTCTCGAGTAATGTCCCACTTCCCACAAAGTGGAAACAACTCACGCTACCTCGCCATGCACTCTCCTCTCGTGTGTCTTGTTACACTTAGCACAAACATTTGGCGTTCCACTTGCTTTGAACTCTTCGTGGCGGATTTCCGCCCTCTTAACATTCTCTGCTGCGGTGCTCTCTATTACTTCCTTGAAAATTTGAGAAAGACCTCTTATCTCCAACTACAACCGTCTCTCTCTACCGGCAAATCTCTCCATGATCAAAGCTCTATCCATGACGCTTGCCATGCTCGTAGTCTATCTCCTAGCATGCCGCTTCGCCACCTCGTGTGACAATCCTTCCATCAATTTATCAATCTTTTTCTCTCACTTTTCATGATCTCGGGGTAGAATCTCCAACTCATGGAACTTCGAGTATCTTGAGTCACCGTAGTATATCTCCTTGTTTCAAACTCGAAAATTCATTACCCTTTGCATTACGAAATGTTTTCTAGGAAAGTATTCCTTGTAGAATGTGTCTTTGAACACGCCCCAATCCGTGATCCTCGGATTAACTCCGCTCATATGCTTCCATCCAACTTTCGCATTCCCCGCCAACAAGGATATGGCTAAATGAGCCCACTCAGATTCTGGAGCTTATATATTTCTGCACGCCTTCTCGAACCCACGAATCCATAAGTCTGCTGCTGTTGGTTCGACATTGCCAAAGAATTCTGGCACCCTATGTTTCTTCATCTTCTCATACCAATCAACTGGTCTGTCATTGTTAGATGTAATATCGTCGGATCAATCATGGATCGACCCGATTACGCAGCGGAAAACATCAGATCTAGATCTAAACGAAACAAAATACATAAATAAAAGATCTAATCCTACAAGGGGGTTGGATTTTTACCTTTTTATGGTGCTTAACTCCAAGAACAAAAGGTCTCCAAGAACACGTGATTGAGAAGCCACAGCCTTCCAACGTGTGTCTCCCAGCAACACCAGGTGGATGGTGTTTCCCGCCGCCGGACCTCCTTGATATGCTACCGGAAAAATCCCTAAGATTTTTCCAACTCGAACCCTAAGAATAGAGGCCGAAATTTTCAGCCAATTTCTCTTGTGAATAGTGACGTGAATAGTGTTGTGTCAAAAGGCTTGGAAGAACTCTCTTTATATAGGAGAGTAAAACTTAACCTCCAAGGATTAAATAATTAAGAGATAATTATTACATTAATCCTTTTTCCAAATAAAAGATAAATAAAATGATTATCCCAAACAAATTAAGATAAATCATATTATTATCTAATATTCCATGCATTATCATTTAACAAATAAAAGATAAATCACATGTCAAATAATTATCCAAGAAAACTAATTTCTTTCTAATTATTAACATTAAAATGGCGCCACCTTTTGATCAAAAAAGGTTCACACGCATTTTCTATATTTGACCAATTTGGTCAAAAAGGTCAACACACCAATTTGGGCCGAGTCCACGAAAAATGCCTTTTCCGTGTATTTAATTATTTAGTCCAACTAAACAATTAATCACATATCAATTAAATAGTCCAATCCAACTATTTAATTATAATTGAGGTGCAACGACGAGAAACCTATATGCTATGTTAGAGCCACGTCGGGGACCATGGACCCATATTCAAGAGCTACAATAAATTAGATAAAATTATTAAATCGAGACGAATAATTATATCCAACCTATTAATTCCGGGATTACACCACCATAAACCCGGCCGAACTCTATCGAATATAGATAACTTACACTCAAATTATGAGTCGAAAGCGTCCACGATATAATCATTACATACGGATAAATCCTCCATAGATTTGCTCACTTGATTCGGGATATTTCCGTAAACCCTTCTCGAAACATATTATCCTTATTTACCATTAACCCCCTAATGATCAATTAGTTCATATTCAATATAATATGAACTCGGCCGATCGATCAGTTTCTAGGGTCAACAAATAAGGGAACTGTCTCTCTACTTCCCGAGGGAAGGAATGGATTCCATATCTGTGATAGCACAGACCACTCACTCATTCCAGAATAGAGCCAACGAGAAGTGTTGGACCACATACTTCGAAGTGATCCTTACTAACACATCAAACTCTACCCTAGTCTAAGCAGTCGTCTGTGATCACCTCAGGATTAAGATTAATCCATACATGATCATCTTGTGATTCGATAAGACTTCTCGATTACGGAATTATATCGAGAACTCAAATCAAATCGGTCCAGCCCTATATGATTATCATCATATATAAATGCCCCACTAGGTACCCTATTACCGACAGTCCGGATAAGACTGTCACATCTAAAGTGTTCTGGGCGCATTAATAGCAAATTAATCATGAGACCCATACTCAGATTAATAAACGCTACGGACTAAGTTAATTTTAAGTACATCTCACTAACTCAATCCTCTTGTGTATAGCCATACACTGAGTTATGTGATTACATAAACGAGGTACTTAGGGTTTTCAGTAGTGTCTTAATTATAAGCATACATGCATATAATAAGATGAATTACTAATTCTGTCCTAAAACAATTACATAATTGTCTTTCGGGCACTACACCTTACAATCTCCCACTTGCACGAAAGGCAAGTGGATTAATTGTTTTAGAGCACACCCTTATTTATCTATATCTACAACATTCTCCCACTTGCTCAAAACAAGTGAGACGAATCCCTCAAATATGTACCCTCCAAGCGCATCTTAGTAATTCATCCTTCCAAGCATGACCGAGTGTGCGCCGCGCAGGTAGGTCGATGACCGGCGGCGTGCTCGAATCCGAATACCATGTGACTTGGTACACTGATTAGGTAGGATGTCGGCTTGAGTCAATCTTTGGGATCGAAACGTCGCCTTTCCATCTAATCCGGTGGTACGATATCAATATGCCTTTGATTCAACACCGAGGACGAAATCGACTTAACGATCATCCTTCATCTGACCTAAAGTCAGAATTAGTGTCATCACTTATATTCTAGTTTGCACCTGAATATACTAGCATATTATTCCTCATTCTCCCGAAGATACTTGAGGATTCACTAAACATCCCATTTCGTATTCATCCTCAGGTTTAGATAACCATTCCTGAGAGGTAGGGTAGACTACATCGTTGAATGTTGCATAAATGCAAGAATATCTTAACCAGGTGAATGGATAGGATTGCCAATGATCGATTCTTGCGGATTTGAGCGAATCAAATCCTTTAGAATGAATCTCGATGGCATGTCGACTCGACTTGGATAACACACCCATGTTGTTTCCAATTGTTTCAAGATGTTACCGTTCACAAACACTAATCTACATACTACTTTACTAATATTGATGCCAAGTCTACAAAAGACTTATCAACATTACGGTCAAGTCCACATATTAAAATATATTACTTTGAAATGACCTAGAGGTTTGCTTTAATCCCAAAAGGATATAAGCTATGGCGGGCTTCTGCCAAAGGTTCTTCTGAATAAATTAAGAAATACCGTTAGTCTACTTAAAGGTCTCTTAGGGAATCACCCCTATTTTATGCTTTGTAACTGAATCCGTTATTTGTTCTTAGCTAAAACCATACATTACGAATGAATTCAGATTCCGTTGTTCGGCAAGAAAGTCTTAGGAATCACCCCATTTCCCGCTCTCTGACGAAATCAAGCAAGGCCGAGTGATAAGAGAGATCACGGTCTGGTTAACTCTCTACCTTTTAGGAATCACCCTAAATTACTCGACTTTGCTATTGAAAGTTAAACTTTCCTATTCATTCGACTCTTCTCCATGTAGTTCCAATTACTCCCACTTTGGCCCGAGATACTCAGGTGGTTCTACAAGAGTCTCAATGCAGGTGGAGTATCATACTCCATTCACGGGGTTATGGCTTTTAACCAACCTCTATGATCGAGGATCTACACGACCCACAAAGGATTATAGGTCATCAATCGCCTATAGACCGTAAGGTCTGCAATGGGTAATGGACAAACCATACTCCCTTTGCATTTTGGGTGGATCGATATCTTGATCTAGTTTAGTAGTTTTTATTAGTGTTGTCACCAATCACGGTGTTGGATGTGGATTGAACAAATCGATTAGTAACATCTTGAGTACATATACTTCAAGATCCAAGGTTGTTATTTATAGACTCTATCGGACCGAGTTAGACAAGATAACCGTCATTCTCTCGATTTTCCGAGTTTCATAACCAACCTTTACTCAATGCATTAAGATATTTCACGTCCCGAGCGTTATACGCAAAAATTTCGATCCTACCTTCAAGCACTCGGTGCTAAATGCCTCTATTTACGGAAGTGGGGTGAACCAAATTCACTCCTTATCCACAAATGCGTAGGCATCTTTTAGGTAGACTTCTCGGTTTTCAATACAACCGTTATTTTGCAACCAATATCGTAAATGAGTTCAAAGAAATGTATCGTAGCACATCAATAACTATTTAAGGCAAATTTATGGTGTATCCCTTAGTGAAAACATTCCACCTGGAGCGGGCCGAGCATCGATCCCGAAGACTACGCGATAACCTATTTACGAGTATGGAATACTCTATCTCTCAGAAATCGAGATTTCCTCCAAATATTTTGGATAAACTTATTGGAGTTTGAGTAGTTGTCGGACCGGATGTCACTACTTGAAAAAACTCCCACTAGCTTGTACCTTTCATACGACCCCGAAGTTCAATATGAACAAGCTATGTAACTTCTTTGAATCTATTAACCTTTCCCGATTGAAAGGAAACTTAGGCATTGTTCCTTTGAGACAGGGTTCCTTTGGTAGGAGATAGGAATCACCCTAAGCCGATCTGCAGATCTTATCGTTGGGGAATATGCACTAATTAATAGTATATAAAGAAGTGTTTATCTAAATACGGAAACCATTTGCGTTTATATAGTTTTAAGATGCGTTACTAATACCTTTTCAGCAATGCTTAGTGGTTCTGACTTTATCAAACAAAAGTACGAGTCTTGGATTAAGCCTACGAATGTTATATTCATCGTCAATAAGACAAACAAATTACCTATTGAAAATGAATACGCTCGTTCCAACGAATCCGAAAGCAGAAAATTAATTTTACAGTGATACTCAAGAATTGAATCCAAGATTCATTTCCTTGTATCACTCCCACTAGTCTATCTGAAATAACTGCCCGTTGTCTATTTTATTTATTGTTTAATGCAAAGCTACCTAGTTCTTCCAAAGAACTTAGCTTTTGAGAAAATTTAAGGATGCATTGGTCAGTTGATCCGAAATCACTTTCCTTATCTCCTAATTTCCAATTAATTTTCCGGTTTAGCCTTAAAACTACTTAGTTTAGATGACTAACACGTATAAACATTCTTTCCCATTCTCGACTTTCCTTAGATGGAAACAGTCTTGAACTAGCAGTTCGTGTGAGTAGACACTACTCTTGAACTGTGGGACGTTCAGTGTTACTTGCTTGGACTATCGGTTTTTCTAATCGTCAAATTATAAGACCAAAGCTCCGACTAGTTTATCGGTTCCAAATACCGTCTAACTAGCAACACTTTGTATTTATGATTTTTCAAAGATCAGAAAATCCCAGAACTAAGCTCCCACTAGTTTATCAGTTCCAAATACTGTCTAACTAGTAACGCGTATTCTTGTTTTCCAATGAATGGAGAAACTCTTGTGCATTCCATTACACATTTCTAATTATTCAGAAAAACAACAAATCATAAGACTAAGGCTGCCACTAGTTTATCGGTTCCAAATACCGTCTAACTAGCAACGCCTTATGTATATGATTTTCCAATTTTTCAATTAGAAATTTGATGTGTAATTACACTTTTAAAATTCACTAAATGAATTTTATCTGATAGTCCTATGTCATCTTTTGTAAACTAAGTATGGTCGTCTCTCGCTCAACACGAGTGACACCCGTGACACACACATACTATGTCACTTAAGTTTTAAAGGCTCAAGAGAAAAATTTCTTCCGAAAAGTTAATCGCATTTATTGATAATTACAACGTGCTTGTTACTTTCCACATTTTTATTGAAGTCCTATTACTAACGAGTTTAGTAACCTAGAGGTTTAGTTGTAAATAAAATGACAGAAAGTTAAATTCAAAAATAAATTTTCACTACTAGATTTATATTTTAGGAATAATAAACTATAAAGTCTATCCTACCATTCCAAGGATTTAATCTCACACCTCGATGCCGCTTGTGGTCAGTCAAAGAGGCGATGATTAAATCGAGACAATCTCTCTCAATGATTAATCTTCGAGAATCAAACATCTCACGGAATCGACATCCCGGACCTTAATCACCGATTACCTTCCTTTTCTAGCCTAGATATTTCAAAAATATCCATAAAGAGTGTGACCTACTATATCGGATCTCAAAGTGCGCCCGAGTATGCCGCCGTGGGTCGGTCGATGACTCAACGAGTACCAAATCCTATCCTTTCGAAAACCAAGCCTTGAATTTTGATTGGGGTGAACACCACCCGCAGGGGGCCGAATCAAAGCGGCTCGAGCGTCACCCTTCTCTCACGTGCTTGCATCTATAGTAGAGGCCGTGGGGTTGGTTGTCGCCTTCCCCGCTCCCACTCAATATTTTGAAAAAGTGGTGGGTTTACTAATTACGGTTGCGGTCTTGACAATAAGAAACAATAAATCGAAGTACTCCGAATAGGGTCGGTTATGTAGGCAAGCCTACGCCGTCTTATTCGTTGGAACATATGTGACAGTTCAGGCCAATCCGGCAAGAGAAGCCCCGTTTAGTCCAAAGGCTTATCGGCTATGCTAAGTCTGTCGAATCTAACATGTAACGTACATCACACGTGGAGAAGTCGATTGAGCGAAGCTTCGGTTGAACTCGCCCAACCATGGTTAGACCATTTCCGAACCCATGTACTAAGATTCTCCGATTTCTAAATCGTCACCCAACGCGTAATCTCGTTTCTGTTTAAGGTGGGTTCACTGAGAAGCCATCACCGAAAAGCTCAACGATTTATCCAAGTGGGATTCACCGAGAATCCATCACTAAAATCGTAAACGATTGACATAAACCGGGTCCTCGGTTTTATAATTAGCTACTTATTATTTAACTACCACATATTAAATTAATAAGCATTCATACTAATTATTCGAGTTATACATGCCTAATTTATTCGAAATAAACTAGCTACATGTATGCATTGGAGTGGAATCATGTAGATGCAAGTCATGGCAATTTTCCGGTTTTAAGCACGTAATCTTGATCAAACACAAAATTATACCGAAAAGTAAACACCGAGATGGACCGTTGGTACCCCCGACTAACTATTTTTTAAGAAAAAATAAAACTTAATCTATGTCTTCGAGTCTTGATCTTCAAATCTTGAACTCGAACCGCCGGATCACGAACCACGAACACCCGAGAGGAGAAAGGCCTTTTTTTTAATTAAATAAAACCAATTTATTATAATTAATGAAAATTTTTTTTTCTTTTTTTTCTTTTTTTTCTTTTGTGTTATTACATGCGGCTGTTACAAAAAAAAATCCCAGAAAAATGAATTTTTTTTTTTTTTTATTTTTATTTTGCCATACAGCAGCCTTTTATAAAAAAAAAAATTAGGTTACAAAAAATTTTTGTGACACAGCCGCAAGCTTTATACCCTATCCGCATGCAATTTTATAAACAGGACTTATAGCGACGCTTTTCAGCGTCGCAGAAAGTCCTGTAGCAGTTTTTAAAAATTTTTTTTTAACCGTTTCTCCTCGTTCATACCTTGGGTTTCGCCTCGATCTTCATCTTTTCAGCAAGATCTTCATCTTTTCGAGCCCGGAATAACAAAATTACAATAAAAGATGCTACTTTTACATTGAATTTCGAAATTGACATAAAAAAAAAAAAATACAATTCCTATGCTCAATTGTTACTAAACAAAGGAGCTACAAAATAGATCTACGGGTAAACAATACCAACCCAATCCATCTCTTCAACCACAACATTCACAAGCATACAACATGAATAAATTTTGAATTTACCAAAAAAAAACGAAATAAAACATCTAAAACATGATTTTCCACTCCAAGATCTAAAATTCATATACTTTGATCGTTAGATCAAAGGCTCCGATACCACTTGTTAGATGTAATATCGTCGGATCAATCATGGATCGACCCGATTACGCAGCGGAAAACATCAGATCTAGATCTAAACGAAACAAAATACATAAATAAAAGATCTAATCCTACAAGGGGGTTGGATTTTTACCTTTTTATGGTGCTTAACTCCAAGAACAAAAAGGTCTCCAAGAACACGTGATTGAGAAGCCACGACCTTCCAACGTGTGTCTCCCAAAGAACACCAGGTGGATGGTGTTTCCGCTTCGCCGGACCTCCTTGATATGCTACCGAAAAAATCCTAAGATTTTTCCAACTCAACCCTAAGAATAGAGGCCAAATTTTCAGCCAATTTCTCTTGTGAATAGTGACGTGAATAGTGTTGTGTCAAAAGGCTTGGAAGAACTCTCTTTATATAGGAGAGTAAAACTTAACCTCCAAGGATTAAATAATTAAGAGATAATTATTACATTAATCCTTTTTCCAAATAAAAGATAAATAAAATGATTATCCCAAACAAATTAAGATAAATCATATTATTATCTAATATTCCATGCATTATCATTTAACAAATAAAAGATAAATCATATGTCAAATAATTATCCAAGAAAACTAATTTCTTTCTAATTATTAACATTAAAATGGCGCCACCTTTTGATCAAAAAAGGTTCACACGCATTTTCTATATTTGACCAATTTGGTCAAAAGGTCAACACACCAATTTGGGCGAGTCCACGAAAAATGCCTTTTCCGTGTATTTAATTATTTAGTCCAACTAAACAATTAATCACATATCAATTAAATAGTCCAATCCAACTATTTAATTATAATTGAGTGCAACGACGAGAAACCTATATGCTATGTTAGAGCCACGTCGGGGACCATGGACCCATATTCAAGTAGCTACAATAAATTAGATAAAATTATTCGTCGAGCGAGAATAATTATATCCAACCTATTAATTCGGGATTACACCACCATAAACCCAAATCGAACTCTATCGAATATAGATAACTTACACTCAAATTATGAGTCGAAAGCGTCCCACGATATAATCATTACATACGGATAAATCCTCCATAGATCGCTTCACTTGATTCGGGATATTTCCGTAAACCCTTCTCGAAACATATTATCCTTATTTACCATTAACCCCTAATGATCAATTAGTTCATATTCAATATAATATGAACTCGGCCGATCGATCGCTTTCTAGGGTCAACAAATAAAGGAATCTGTCTCTACTTCCCGAGGGGAAGGAATGGATTCCATATTCGTGATAGCACGGACCACTCACTCATTCGAGAATAGAGCAAGCGAGAAGTGTTGGACCACATACTTGAAGTGATCCTTACTAACACATCAAACTCTACCCTAGTCTAAGCGGTGTGCAGTGATCACCTCGAGATTAAGATTAATCCATACATGATCATCTTGTGATTCGATAAGACTTCTCGATTACGGAATTATATCGAGAACTCAAATCAAATCGGTCCAAATTTCATATGATTATCATCATATATAAATGCCCCACTAGGTACCCTATTACCGGCAGTCCGGATAAGACTGTCACATCTAAAGTGTTCTGGGCGCATTAATAGCAAATTAATCATGAGACCCATACTCAGATTAATAAACGCTACGGACTAAGTTAATTTTAAGTACATCTCACTAACTCAATCCTCTTGTGTATAGCCATACACCGAGTTATGTGATTACATAAACGAGGTACTTAGGGTTTTCAAGTGTCTTAATTATAAGCATACATGCATATAATAAGATGAATTACTAATTACGTCCTAAAACAATTACATAATTGTCTTTCGGGCACTACACCTTCTGATCATAACCCCCAAACGATGATCTTTGTCTTGGTCGTTGCCTTTGGTGGGGCATTCGATCTTGATAGTTCTATTGGGGATGGGTGTAGCCAGTGCTACTGAATGAATCCGACCTGGCGGTGGTGGAGGTAGAACCGTCGGTTGCGGTGTAAAACTCAGCGGTGTAGAAGGAAACGTCGATACCTGTGGATAACTGAAAAACTGACTAGCCGGTGGATGAGAAAGTCCCAACCCGGTCCAACTCGTGGTCCTTGGAGCTGAAGTAGTAACCGGTACCCGGGTGTTCAACCGTGAAGGACCCCCTTGTTCCACTCTACCTCTGGTGACAATGTCTGGTCCCTGATTCACCCCACACAGGATGTTGCTCACAGACGGAGTGTTCACTTGAGACACTGTAGGGCCCTGAGTAGCGGGTCCACATCTTCTCCTTCTCGGAATCACAACCTCGGTAAATCCTGCCTCAGCGTTACCCGTCTGGGTGTTAGCTGCCTCGGTGTTACTCGTATTAGTTCCACCTCTAGTAAGCACCATTCTGTTGCTAAGAAAAGAGAAGGGGTTACTAAATCTCTAAAACTTATCTTAAAGAAGAAATCAAGTCCTACACAGCAAGGAAAACCTTTCTCTCTGATACCAACTGTAACGCCCCGCTCCCGGACACCGAGTCCTTATCCGGAAAGAGCGCTCGGCACATATATTATCAAATAAATTCAATAATATATGTAAGCCTTACGTCATACATCAGAACCAAACGATGCGGAAGATAAAACGACTCGGGGAAAAACCAAAAGACAAAAGATCGAACACACGGTAATCAATGCTGTGAAAAACTAAATCCAATAAAGAGAACTAATCATCCGACATCCAAATCCCAAAAGATCTCAGAAGAAGCTAAACCAAAAAGAAGGACAACATTGTTCAAACGTGAAACAACTGTTTTAAGAAAGAAACAACGAAAAGAACTAAGTCTTCAAAAGCTTCATCTCAAACTTCATCATCAAAGAACTCACAATCAACCGTAGCAACTGTTCATCTTCTTTGGGAAAGGGAAAGACAAACACAACGTAATGGGGTAAGTACAAAAGTACTCGATGAACGCATAGAAGATCGTATAACTATGATCTCATAAAGAAATAAAAGCAACGCCGTCTTTTATTAATCTGTTCCGTTATTAACCCTAGCTAACTATCATATTATGTTCATAGCATAACATGAGGTTCCAAAAGGTATCTAACTTAGCTCAAGTTTGTTACATCATGAATAACAAGGGCACTACGCCTAGTAATAGGATGTACTAGGACAATCGGGTTCAACCTACTTAGAGACACGCTCTAGTAGCCCGGGAATATCTCGAGTCCCGATAGTGTGATAACCGGCGAGAATGCACCAGACGCTTTATCTAGCCAATCGATTGACCGGCGTGGGGTACAGTCTACTTTGTTTGGTCAGAGAACACATCGCGATATTGTACTATGCCTTACCAAGCATTGCATGATGTTTAAGATTATTAATCTAGCACATACGTTTGATTAGATGTTTAACTAGCCACCTAAGTGTTTTCAAGTAAGCTCCTCACCACTCCTACTCTCTTTCCTAGACCACTAAAAACCGGACAAGGCCTAGCAATTACACAGACATCGATAAACTCTAGCTTATCGAAGCACAAGGCAAATCCAAAGCTTTCGACGGTCCCACACTTCATCTTTTTAGGGAATCCATGTGGTGCCGGAACTAAACGCATCAAAAGCTAATTCAGGGCTTTGTCACGTAAGGTTATTGTTAAAGGTGAATTTTGTGGTTTTTAACGCTTTATTTTATAACAATTTCTCATGTATTTCATTACTATTTATAGTAAAATAAAGGTTTAAACGGAAATATTGAGCACATGTGTTTGGAAAGCGTTTAAATGCAAAACCGAGCTAATTATGTGACTTTATCGATAAATATCGTTGTATTTGCGATATTACATTTTTGCACATCTTTATCGTGATTGTAGGTACCTAAATACGTCATGTGAAGTGATGGAATGAGCTTAAACAATGATCAAGAGATGAAATAAAGCTTTGGAAAATCCCGTAAACGACTCGTAATACGACGGGCTAGTCAAAAAGGCGTTTTTTGAAGAAGAGTCCTTAATGAAAGTGGTAGAGTTTTCCGAGAGCTTAATTATGTCGTTCGGATCATAATTTTTGGAGGTCTACAACTCAAGATATGAATTTTAGAAGTTTGAGTTCAGTTCAAGAAGCAAACCAGCGTTCAACTGCCGGCTCCATTTAAAAGGATTTGTTCAACAGCCGCCTCTTTATTACTTCCTATATATATATACAGGGGCGGACCCACCCTATGCCCAGGGTGGTCTCAAGCCCCCAATGGTCACAAGCCCCCCACATATGGTCCCAAGCCCCCCCCCCAAAATTTTATTATTGTAATAGTAGTGTTAATATTAGTATGTTATGTGTCTTTTTCTTGAACAAAAGACCTTATATCCTAGTGGTTTAAGAACAAACCCTTTAAAGTCTCTATAATTCTAGGTTGTAAGTTCAAATCCCACTACCAACATTTTTTTTATTTTTTTTCCGGATTTTTTTTAGCTTTGCAGTTTATATACCAAGACCACCCCGAAAATTTTTCCTGGTTCACGTGATTGACCAATGTCAATTCAATCCCCATGCGAATTACCAAGTCAATGCTGTCCAAAGTATGAGACAGTACACTCCGATTATTTGCCAGACTTGTGGTCTAAAGGGCCACACTTCTCTAGCTTGTCCCCTAAACAGGGAAAATGATGAAGTCAATGCTTTTACGGTCGAAGAAACCAACGATTCCCAAATCAATTTTACGGCGAAATAACTTTCGAAATCAAGGTTATAACCGAAACCGAAATTTTAATCAAAACTCGGTTATAATCGAATCAAAATTCCAACTCGAACTATCAAAATTCCAATCAAATTACTCTCAAAACCCGAATCGAGTTCGAATTCTCAACAGAGGTTCAATCGGGCATGGCACGCCAACACCAATTCTCCTTATCAAAACCGGTCTAATCAACATCCTCCCGGTTTCAAAATCATCAAGGGCCATCTCGGGTCCAATGTTGCTCATACGGATCTGATTTTGAGGAGCAACAAAAACTATTAGAAATCTGGAGAGGCGATTGGGACGATTAGGTGAGCAACTAGCTTCACGACCTCGTGGTCATCTGCCTGGATTTCACGAAAAGAAATCCAAAGGGCAGCCAAGTGGCCCAAGCTGATTTGAACCCAAACCGGTGTACTGATCTGACACCAACCACCCCTTATGGTAGGGAGGAAACTAGTGCCATGAATTTAAGATCCGGCACTCAACTTCAAGGAAACCCTGCATTCAACCGAACCGAGGAAACGAGTAGACCCTCCTACCACCGATTCGGTGGGAGGGCGGGTTGAGAAGACCCAATCCCCAATCTGGGTGAAGAAAAAGAGGAAGATGAGATAGAAATCAAAGAAAGAATTCGGGTGGCTGACTAGGCGATCGAGAAATCTGAAGAAGTGAGTCGGGAGGAGGATCCTTGACAAGTAAGAAGACGGTGAGATGGAAGGATTTAGAAGATAAAGTCATAGTGCCTCTTCTAAGAAAGTTTTTCTCGAAGAAGAATTGAAGAAACTTCCATTTCCACCAAGGAAGAAAAACATCCCTTTATGCGAGGACAAGAAGTGCGAGAAGGTACTCAACCTTCCGAAAAACACTCAAGTTAATCTACCTTTATCGATGTGTTGGTTGAGATGCCCAAATACACCAAATTCATAAAGGATGTAGTCTCATCTAAAAAGAAGTTGGAGAGTATGGAAAAGGTAACCAAAGTGAAGATTGTTCAATGATGAGTTATGAAGAGTTACCGATTAAGAAAGATGATCTGGCGATTCTTCCTTACTTCGCAAATTGGAGGTCTCATTTTCCCTAATTCCTTATGTGATTTAGGAGCTTCAATTAGTCTTATGCCTTTATATGTGTGTCAACAGCCCATTTAGACCATCTTTTGGAACCTACCACTATGAGTATTCGGTTCATGAGACAGATCATCCAAGAAAGCAACAGGATTTTAAAGGATTTGTTGGTTCAGTCGATCGATTTACCTTTCTGTGGATTGGTATGTCTTAGACATCCAACAACCCAATACACCCTCGATTCTTGGGCGACCTTTTCTCATCTCATGCTAGAGCCCTCATTGATTGTGATGACGGTGCTAAAGTAACTTTGCGTGTTGGAAATGAAGAAGTGAGCTATAGTGTATCTAAAGCTATTAAAAGACCTTCGAATGTCCAACCGGCTACTCTATCGAGGAATCATTTGATGATTTCAAAGTGATTTTCTAGAAGAGCAAGTCCTTGCGGTAGAATCGAATCTGAACGCTTGATCGATAATCCGAACCAATATGGTAGGATAGATTTGAATGAGCTTGGAGCCGAGACCCGAAGATGAAGTTGTAGTGAGTAAGAACCTTTCGCCTTCAGAGGAAGTAGATTTATTAGAAGCTATGTTGCTCTCCTCTAATAATTTGCAAAGTAAAGTTTTAAAGTCTAGTTTGGAAGACCCTCCGATTGACCTCGAGTTAAAACCGTTACCGAAACATTTAAAGTATGTTTTCCTGAGAGAGGGTGATCGGCTTCCGTTAATTGTTTCCGCTAAGCTGACAGAGGAAGAAGAAGCGAAGTTGTTGGCCGTCTTGAAAAGAAATGAGAAAGCTTTTGGCTGGCAGGTAGGAGATATCAGAGGTATATCTCCTGACGTCTGTATGCACAAGATAAAAATCGAAGAAGGAGCCAAGCATATTAGACAACCTCAAAGACGGTTAAATCCCCACATGCAGGAGGTGGTGAAGAAAGAAATCATCAAGTTGCTTGATATGGGGATCATATATGCAATAGCTGACAGTGATTGGGTGTCCCCCACGCAGGTGGTCCCTAAGAAAGGTGGTATCACTGTTGAAGAAAATGACAAGGGAGAAGAAGTCGCGTTGAGATTAGTCACCGGTTACCGTGTGTGTATCGACTATAGAAATCGAACGAAGTAACCATGAAGGACCACTTCCCTCTCCCTTCATTGACCAAATGCTCGGCGTTTGGCGGGACACCCCATTTACTGTTTCCTGGACGGATACTCCGGGTACTTCCAGATCCCTATAAACCCCGTTGATCAGGAAAAGACGACCTTCACCTGCCCGTATGGTACTTTCGCTTATAGGCGAATGCCGTTCGGCCTCTGTAATGCTCCGGCCACTTTTCAAAGATGCATGTTAGCAATTTTGACGGGGCTAATTGAGAAATGCATGGAGGTCTTTATGGACGACTTCTCGGTGTTTGGTAACTCGTTCGATGATTGTCTTGCTAATCTGGACAAGGTGCTTAACAGATGTGTGGAGAAGAACCTAATCCTCAATTGGGAAAAATGCCACCTTATGGTGGATGAAGGGATTGTTCTTGGCCATAAAATTTCAGCTAAGGGCATAGAAGTTGATAGGGCCAAAATAGAGGCCATAGAAAAGATGAACTACCCTAAGAACGTGAAAGAAGTGAGGAGTTTTCTTGGTCACGTCGGCTTCTATAGAGATTCATTCAAGATTTCTCCAAGATCTCAAAACCTCTATCAACTCTACTTAAAGAGGACGTCGTTTTCAACTTCGACAATGATTGCAAGTGTGCCTTCAAAGAGCTTAAACATCGCTTTGATCTCCGCTCGATTCTCGATCTCTCCGGATTGAACTTACCATTCGAATTAATGTGTGATGCTTCCAACTACGCCGTTAGTGCGGTTTTGGGGCAAAGACTTAATGGTAAATTCCAACCTATCTACTATGCAAGCCATACCTCTGAATCCGCACAAGCAAACTACACTACCACGGAAAATGAACTTTTAGCTGTTGTCTTTTCTATGGACAAGTTCTGAAGTTATTTACTGGGTGCCAAGGTGATTGTCTGGACCGATCACGCAGCTCTGCGCTATTTGATGAATAAAAAGGATGCAAAACCGAGACTACTGCGTTGGATTCTTACCCTGCAGGAGTTTGATGTTCATATTAAAGATATCAAGGGTAGTGAAAACACGAGCGTGACTCCACATATCAAGAGTGTTGCCCGTAGTAGAGGAAAATCCACAAGACATCGATTTATATTGCCCCTTTGAGAGTGTTATGTCAGTGAATAGTTGCACGTCGATCCTCCATGGTATTCTTCAATCGTTAATTACCTCCATTCCCAATATCCCGAATCCCAAGTTTTACGTATCGAGAAGAAGAAATTCTTCTCGATCTCAAGTATTATGTCCGGGAAGAACCGTATCTTTTTAAACTCAGTAAAGATGGGTTGCTTCGCCGGTGTGTCCTGAATGCGAGCAACGGGACATAATTGAACAATGTCATAGTGGTCCCAGCGGCGGCCACTTTGGTCCCCGGAAGACCGTTATGAAGATATTCCAATCTGGTTTTTATCGCCCTCGATTTTTAAGGATCTGAAGCCTTTTGTAAAGGCTGTGATAGGTGCCAAAGAACCGGTGTTTTGACAAGGAGATATGATATGCCGTTAAAACCCATTTTAGAGTGTGAGGTGTTCGATGTCTGGGGGATTGACTTTATGGGTCCCTTCCCATCCTCATGCGGGAATAGATACATCCTAGTCTGTGTAGACTATGTGTCTAAATGGGTGGAGGCTATCGCCACCCCTCACAATGACCATAAAACGGTCATGAAATTCTTAAAGAAAAACATTTTTGTGAGGTTTGGTTGCCCGAGAGCCTTAATCAGCGACGAGGGGACGCACTTTTGTAATCGACCACTGGACAAAGTATTAGAGAAATATGGTGTTCGGCATAAAACCGGTACACCATACCATCCTATGACAAGTGGTCAGGTAAAGCGTAGTAACTAGAGCCTCAAGAAGATCTTAGAAAAGACGGTTAATAGTCATCGGAAGGACTGGAGTCTGAAATTGGATGATGTACTGTGGGCTTACAGGACAGCTTACAAGACACCTATGGGTACATCTCCGTATCAAATGGTTTATGGAAAGCCATGTCATTTGCCGGTCGAACTTGAGCATAAAGCTTATTGGGCGGCGAAGTTTTGAACTTTGATTCCAAAGCTTGTGGTGAGCACAGAGACTTGGCAGATGCATGAGCTAGATGAGTTCGAGCTCCAGGCCTACGAGGCGCCAGTGAGTAAGGGCGAATGAAGGCTGCTCCATGATAAGAAAATTAAGCAAAGAGAGTTCCATGCGGGAGAGCAAGTCTTGCTATACAATTCCAGTTACATCTGTTTCTTGGAAAGCTACGGACACGGTGGTCCGGCCCGTTCGAGATTTTGCAAGTCTTTCCAAGCGGAGTGTTGGAGCTAAAAGGAATTGGTAATCGACCGTTTAAGGTAAATGGTCAAAGGTGCAAACATTACATTGGTCTACCAAAGGAGGCACCTTTGATTGTTCGGTTCCTCGACATATTTGAGTGTGTGAATCCTGAAGTCGATGACTTTAAAGAGTTTGCACCAGATTTATTCACCGAGGCCGTTATCGAATCACCAGCTGAAGTCTTCGCTGGAAGTTGGGATATGGAGCAGTATTGGAAGGAAATGCATCTGAAGAGGAAGGGAAGGAGGAGGAAATCAACGGCTAGAAAGATTAAAGGAGCCTGGGAGAGTTTGAAGAGCAGGATGCCCTGCATGCATGGTTGTTTTCGTGGTTACATTGCTGACACGAGCTCTTTTGATAGAATGACTGGCCGAAACGTCAAGTGGCCCGATCCGGGTTGAACTTACAATGGTTGTCGAGCTGCCGACAATAACTGGAAGCGCTACTAGGAGGCACCCTAGATATCCTTTTCCTTTTTCTTTTCTTCTCGTTTGTTTTGTTTGGTTGTTTTCCGTTTTTCTTTCTAGCTTCTGATGAGCGTGGTCCATTTTTGTGCTTCAGTTGACTACTGAGATGGCTGATGATGACGATCGTTATCCCTATGGAGTCCCTACACACGAGTTCTTTAGGATGACCGAGCCCGAGTTCGAGTTTGTCAGTCGGATCCACGCCATTTCCTTGGATGATGGTCCGGGTGGCTTGCGAGTCTTGGATGCGGATATCGATATTCTCACCCGAGTCCGGACTTTCACCTTTGTTATCGTCGTGCCACCATCTCTCTCTGGTGGAGATGGAGAGTGGACCATTGAGGAAATCGAAGATGACTTAGAGAGGCCATTCACGATCCTCAATGACCCGTTTCTAGCTGATCTCATCTTGGTACTCGAGGATGAGCATGTTCGGGGGATAGAGCTAGCTGGAGAAGATTGGAACTTACAGTATGACTACGACCTCTGGCCTGCCATCGACGTGCTTCGCCGTCTCATACGTTTGATAGATTGGTCCTCGCTCTACTAGTTAGTAGTTAGTTAGTGTTTGCTTCTAGTTAGTGTTTGGTTTGCATGCTGTTTAAGTCGAACGCCCGTTTTCTTTGAATAAAGTCGTTGTTCTTTGATTAAACATTAGTTGATGTGGATATTTTCATTTGCGCTTATATAGCACTATCTTATTACATAGATGTTCTGTACCCTCGTTTCATCCTTTCATCTATGCATCCTTGTTAATTACATGTTTATACTATGCACTGTGTCCTCCTTTCTCTACAACTATCTCATGCATGCTTCCCCGATTTCCCCCAAATATTTTGGTGTGTCTATCAAGTAATGCAGGTTACTTTAAGCTATTTAGCTGATACAAGCCTTTTACATACGGGGATCGTTGCCTTTTTCATGCTGCAGCCTGCTCAACGATCCGACCTTTATAACTCAGCTAAGTACTTTACTTTACTTTATCTCTGCACAACTTGAGGACATGTTGTGTTTTAAGTGTGGGGGAGGAGATAAATTGTGTACCTATATACCTTCGCTCATATCATGATAAGTTCAATGCAAAATGCACAAAAATTTGAATTTGAAAAAATTGTTTGTCCCGAGTGAACAACTACATGCCTATGTTCAATGTTTAAACTTAATGGATGCCTTATATTGTGTATGCTAGATGAGTTAGAGGTTCACGACCACTTATTTCACGTGCCTTATTAGATGACGAGCTAATTTTTAAGAGTTATATCCATGAAGGTTAAGCACTCCTTGATTAGCTTATACTATGTGCTCAAGTGCTATATTTTGTAATAGTTTGGATTTAAATTCAAAGTATGACATATTGTGAATATCATAGAGTTTGAATGTGATAAGTAAGTCATTGCCAAAGTCTTGAAGTAGTAATAATAAATAATTCATTACTTGAGGCATTATGCTCGGGAGGTTTGTATAGCTCATGGCTTAGAACCAACCGCGACCAAAATCTCGTATAAGTAATGCTAATTAATAATAAATGTGTGTGTCGGAAGCTGGTTTATGATTTGAGTGAAGTAGGGCGTATCACGAACGTCCTATACCACTATGATGACCAATAGCTCACGACAGTCAGAAAAACTGCCTTATGATTTGGGTAGTTAGGGCATATCTCAAAATGTCCTATTCTACTATGACGGGCAAGAGCTCATTTTTGATGTGTGTTAAAAAGTGAATTTGAAAAAAAATGTATAATAACTCGAAAAATATTCAAGACTTGGCCAATGATGATTTTATACCCAGTATAAACTCTTATGATATGTTGTAGGAATCATCCTCTAAGTATGTCAGAAATGGTTTGATTACTTTCTATTATCTTTTAGCGTGCACATCCGAAAGCGTCATCTATGCTTAATCAAGTGTGATACTAGCTAGTTTTGCTTGAATTCAATTCAAGTTGGGATCTAGTGGAAGTTTGATATGGCCCTTGCACACAAACACTTGGGTGAATTTCTACTTAGTTACTATGCACTATATTTGGTACCCACATGCTTTTTATTCCGAGCTAGGTTTTGTTTTGTTTTGCTCGGGACGAGCAAGGCTTAAGTGTGGGGGAGTTGTTAAAGGTGAATTTTGTGGTTTTTAACGCTTTATTTTATAACAATTTCTCATGTATTTCATTACTATTTATAGTAAAATAAAGGTTTAAACGGAAATATTGAGCACATGTGTTTGGAAAGCGTTTAAATGCAAAACCGAGCTAATTATGTGACTTTATCGATAAATATCGTTGTATTTGCGATATTACATTTTTGCACATCTTTATCGTGATTGTAGGTACCTAAATACGTCATGTGAAGTGATGGAATGAGTTTAAACAATGATCAAGAGATGAAATAAAGCTTTGGAAAATCCCGTAAGCGACTCGTAATACGACGGGCTAGTCAAAAGGCGTTTTAGAAGAAGAGTCCTTAATGAAAGTTGTAGAGTTTTCCGAGAGCTTAATTATGACGTTCGGATCATAATTTTTGGAGGTCTACAACTCAAGATATGAATTTTAGAAGTTTGAGTTCGATTCAAGAAGCAAACCAGGCGTTCAACAGACCGGCTCCATTTAAAAGGATTTGTTCAACAACCGCCTCTTTATTACTTCCTATATATATATATCGCATAATCAACCACAGGCATACAATTTTTTGAGCCGCAAATACATAGAGAACGAGGCGACTTTTTCATTTTTATTTCCTTTATATTTTCAATCAAAAACACAAAATTAGGGTATGAATTTCTTAACCATGAGGAGCTAATTCCTTCATCAAGCAAACTAGAGCGTTTCAAACGGATTTTGGTTTCGATTATTGTATTGATTGATTTCTATCAAAAGGTTAGAACTTTTGTATCGTTTTCATATCGTTTTACATTTCGATCGATAGATTATTTGTATGATCCGACAATCCGTTGATGACGATTAATGGAACCCTAGGTCACTATACAAAAGTTTGAATCTTTTAAGCCAAATTATAACGAAAGTTGTGGTTTAAACGGTTTAGATTTTTGGATATTGATAAATATCCCCACCTAAGAACGTTAAAGGATCAATTTTTGATAAAAGATTGTGAATAAAATCATCTAAGCAATTAGAGATTTGGGCATTCGGTTAGGTGTAATAATCGTAACCTTGAGATAGAATCATTTGATTAATAGTTTGAAACCGGTATTTGTTTGATTCGTGGAACCGTGTTTGCTTGCTTTTATATCACTGCATTTGGATAATTGTTCAAGCCTTCAACCTAGTTGTTAATTATTATTTTTCGCAAATTTATCGTTCATCGCGACTGCTCACTTTCGCTTTTACTTGTTCATTGTTTCGCAATTAGTATAAACTCGTGACATTTGCAACTAAAACTTGAATCGATACAACCCCAATTCCCGTGATCGACTCCGGTTACACCATTTTGCTACGACCTTGCACTTGAGGCCACGACGGATTATAAATTTTATAACTTGTTTTGATCGTTTTATTTATTATAATCCGTTTTCTACAACAGTTATGCAGTAAATACGCTATTATGGAGCTTTAAACACATAATAAAGGAAAACGATCTCAAAAGCAGTCCTGTCCCGGACGGATAAACTTTCTCATCCGATCATCGAGAAATAGCAGTACGGATACACAACTCATCCGTACGGATGGACCAACACTCGGTCGACCGAATGGATAGGCTCGGTCGACCGAGCCTCCTCTTGCACCTGTTACACATTTTTTTCCTTGCACCACAGAGGACAGTTTTCTGCACTCTGCGTTTTCAACTCAAATTCAACCCAACCTCGATTTAAACAAATTAAGACCATGAAAAATGATACAAATTGCTCTACCACTTTACGAAATCTTAATCATACGATAAGAAAACCGCGTTACCTTAATCAAACATTAACGGATTTAGGGATTGTTGATGTCAAAAGAACGCTCGCAACGAGACGATCACTTTTCTCTACTTTGCAGTCCGCACAAATTATCAACCTTTAAGCCTCGAAATTGAAAGACGGTGCCCGAACCCTTTTTTTCTTTCTTCTCTCAACCAAAGACCAATCTTGCCGCCTCTCCTCAAAATATCGGCCTCCTCTTTTTTTGTGTAAAAATAACTAGGTTATAATTAGGATTAGTCTTCCTTTTATAATCCCAATGACCTAATTATTTTCCTTAATTCCTTTATTACCCCTTTTTTTTGAAAAACCTTTAAATAAAATATCATAATATTCTGATTTTTGTTAAAAGACCGAATTGCCCTTTTTCAAAAATCGGGATATTACAGTAGTAGGAAAGCCGTCAGCACCGTAGTCCACTGAATACCATAATAGGCAGCAATAGTCTTCAAGCACTCCAGATCGTGCTCCCTCGTAGCAGTGGTGTACTCATCCTCATGAACTAGATCATTATGAATGCCGAAGTGGGCATTGATACTCTCAATATAAAAATCAATATGAACCCCCTAACAATAGTAACATAAGACTCGGGGTTCACCGCCACATAAGCATAGAATTCTCAGACAATGGTGGCATTGAATTGTGCCGGAAAAAGCACCATGTCGGTGATACCGTGGTTCTAGAGAACACGTGATATAATCTCACCACAATCATTGAGATTGACGCCTCTTTCCCGTGCAACCGACCGAGCATTCCGAAAAGTCCGAAAAGACTTATAAATCGCAACACAGGCGAACTGGGCAACACCGTCAATGATTGGAACGGTGTCCCCCTGAACTCTCTATTGACCTCATCCACGTCTCGGAATAGGATTGCCTCTACCAGCCATGAAAAGGGATGAATTGAACTCTGTTTCTGCTGAAACTGGTCTCACAGCCGCAACAGGGTGTCTCACTGCTTTTTGAGGTTCAATTTTTCTAGGCTTTGAATACTGGGAGCTCTACAACCTGTCAGATCAAAAATGGTAATTTTTAGGTTGCTAAATCAAAAATTCTGACAACAACAGCGTTGGGAAAAAGCAAAATGATACGGATTTTGGTATGTAAATGGTGTTTAATTGGTGGTTGTGTTTGGTGGTGGTGTTGGCCGAATTTCTTTTAGAAGAAGAAATGTTGATTGATGATGAAAATGGAGAAGGAAAAAGTGGTTTAAATAGGAAAATGGTAGGACGAATTTGAATTTGAATGGGTTTTCATTTGGATGGGTTGTATGGAAAGGAAGGAGTAATGGTGGGTGAGTGGATTGAGGGAGCATTGATAGGATTGAGGTAAAGGGAAATAATGGTGGGGTAATGGGGAAGATTATGGGATGGTTCACAGCCCCGTCGGATTTCATAGCATCGCATGTAGTCTATCCGCCATCATGGGTTCGCAGAATTTGTTCAAACCTCGGGAACTGGGCTCCGGTATTCTCGCAGCTGCGTGAGTTTTCCTCTCCCAGCTTCCTCAAAACCTCAAAACTGCTTGACATCTTATTTGTTTCTTGACAATTCTCAATCCAAAACTGACTTCTTGTAGACTAAATCCTTATCCTTATCACATTTTCTCTCCGACTCTACTAACCTACTTCACCAGATTGCCCAACAAGTAAAAGAAACCTTCATACCATCCTTTGGTATTAAACCTCAGGATATGGTAGGATGAAGAAAAGCTTGTTGTTCACTCCAGTTACTTTTATTCGACTCCATCTATCCTAAGGGTAAGAAGTAGTTATGAGTTTAGATGCCAGCTCGACTTTCTTTCGACTCTTACTCAGTTAGATTTTCGGTCTCCCTGGGCTTTTTATGCCAAGGTAGAAGCATTCCTCTTTTCCACCTAGAAGCGCTTCTTCTCAAACCTCCTTAGTGAAACCTTAATCTCTCAGCCCCGCACTCTTGGCCTTCCTCACCAATTCACTTAGCTTCCTACGTCTACTTCTAGATTTACCCTTATTGCCCAAAGAATTCACTTTTTCAACTATAGACTTTAAACTTGCACTACGCGGGGTGGACTCGTCAAAGCTGAAGGCCTCCCTAGGCGTATTGTCGTGAACCTTATCGTCTTTCTCTCGAAGTAGAACCGTCATAAATTCCTTCTCTCCGGTTTCTTCTACCACTTGCTTCTTTTATCTCAAATATCCTTGATCTTTGTGACTTTAACTTATCCAGAACTCATGCTAACGTGGCATTCTCCTGGTCGATTGGGTAGTGGCTCTAGGATCGCAAAAATTTTAGCATCGTTATTGACCCTAAGTGTGATGTCACCATTATCGTAGTCCATAATGGCTCGACTGCTCGCTAAGAATGGACACCGTAACAAAACATTCGCACTCAGATCATCAGGGATGACCAAGACTACAAAGTCGACTGGGAAGATGAAACTTCCCACTCTAAGCTCACAGTCTCTCATCAAGCCAGTGAGCATATCGACCTCATGATCGAAAAAATGCATGCTGCGTACCTCATCCATCTCGACCTTGAATTTTGCATGTTTGCATAGTGAGAAAGGAAGGATATTACAACTAGAGCATGAGTCTCACATCCCTAATCCTAAAGATATTCCATTAATCAAGACTGAGAGTCCAAAGGTACCAGGGTCCCCTAGCTTTGCTTTCATGTCTGAGTAAGGGAAATCCTCTAACTCAGAGAACATAGTATCCGGATCCTCTTCAGGATCAGAATCAGTAGAGGATATTTCAATTAATTCAATAGGGAACTCACCTAGACGGTAGTTCTCGCACTCCTTTAGATCGGCTTCGCTTTCTTTCTTATCTTTGGTTGCTTCCTTTTCCCGTTCCACTGTATTTTCGTCCACTTCATATTGCTCCTGTAACTTGGAGCCTAGGTACATAGAGATAGGAACGATGTTCAAGACTGTTCATGGCATAGTGCTAGCTGACTTTGAATCCATGTGATCTTTTTGGGTTGATGTCGAAAGTGTTCAATACCCTTACAAAGAAAGACGAAATAAAACAAAAACATGGTTAGTGATTTCCCGCCTCAGCTGGGCCTAGACCCACCTATTGCGGTCCTAATAACTACTAACCTATAGGAGTAAACACAGAAAAACAAAGAAGTGGTCATAGTCGGGATCACAGGTTCTCACGACTGTGCCAGTATGTGTCAAAGTCTCGGGAGCTATTCCCCTTCCTCTGATCATAAAATGATGAAGGATTGATACTGGACAGACTCTGGACTCTAAATTAAAATAATAAGCAGAAAACAAATAATCCTTAATTAGATTAAATGAAGCTATTATCTTTATTGGCCATCATCCCTGGCAACAGTGCAAAAACTTGATCCGCAGTGTAAGTCACTATACTCTGTGATGACCTAAACTGATTACATATACCTTGTGTACAAGGTCTAAGTTCCTTAAGTTGGATGGTGATTGGAACTTAGTTATAAGCAAAAAGGTGTAATCTAACTTCACAAATAAAAGTTAGATAAAAGATAGTTAGCAAAATATGGTTTAGCTGACTGATATGTATCTCAGCAGACTTATAAACCAGCTGATACATATACCTCGATTTATTCAAGATTACATTGGAAGAAAACATGGATAAGGACATCTAACAACCTCTGATTTTATCAAACAAGTCAATGGTTGAGATTAAAAGGACGTTGGGATGATTCAGGACTTTGTCCAATGGTTACAAGTCAAAGGGTGGGCGATTGTACCTTTCATCAAAAGCATTCATTTATATCGATTACTATGAATAGTGACAGAAAGCAAGTCAAATGGGACAAAATCTGAAACGGCTATATTTGAATTTCAAATATAAGTCACAAGCATTCCTACCTATAAATAGAGGACTTCTAACTCAGAAAAAGATGATGAAAATTATGGAAAAATAAGAGATAATTCTGAGCTGAATTTTCTTATCAAGAAAAACACCCTGCTGAACTTACTGAGCTTAAAACTACTGATCCAGAGAAAATCTTCAAGTGTAATCTGCATTCAAGCTACATCAAGTCTACACACTTGAAGACTACAAGCTGTTGATCATATCATCCTGATCAAGCTGCTGCAACGGAATCATTTACTTGATTCAATCTTTCTTTTACAAGATTCTACTAAAGACAGTGAAGCATCTGTTGGGTGTGAAAGACTGTTGTTTGTGGTGGAGCTGGTGAAGAGGCAATTCTACCCTTCAAGGACCAAAGGGAAGACTTTGGAGCGACAATCCTACTGTTCCAAGTGTTCGGTTTGAAGACATAGTTATTGGTGAAGGACAAGCAACATAGGAATCTTTGTAACACTACATCAAAGATCCCTAGTGAATTACCTCCAATATCACGGAGAAGAGTGGATGACGGGATTACACCACTATAAAATCGCCTACTTACTTTCTGCACTTACATTACGCATTTAGTTTATTATACACATCAACCTACTTGAATCTAGCAACTGAAATCACACACATACACTACTGAGTATCTAATACTTAGTATCATATTTTACAACAAGTAATAAGGCTTAATTTTTGATATAATTCCGCTGCACAAATTCAGTAAGTTCATTAGTCATTGAGACTCTTCAAGGTCGACAGACTACTAAGGTCATCGAGTGCTTGAAGTTCTTGAGTTTGTTAACTCCAAAAGTTTTAAGTGTTAAGTTTATTCACCCCCCCTATAAACTTAACCAAAGCCTTTTCAAGGGACCAACAATTGGTATCGGAGCAAGGCTTCTGTTCTGAAGTAATCCTACTTGTTGAACTTGTGAAAATACTTTGAAAACTTTTTCAAGTTACTGATTTTCAAAGCTTTGCATCATGGATAACAACCAGTATGCTAGAACTATGCTGATGTGTTCTTTAGATAGATTTGATGAGTATAAACGTCGAATGCAGGCTTATCTAGCTGCAACACATGATGAAATGATGGATGTGCTAACAGATAGACCACTGGAGATTACCAAGGCAATAACAGTGGGTGAAGAGACACAGTACATTCCAAAGCCAAAAAGAGAATGGAATGCTGAAGATAGGAATAGAGCAAATCTTAACAATATTGCTATGGACATCATATACAGAACTCTGGATAGCAATATGTATATGAAGGTGAAAGATTGCAAAACTGCAAAGGAACTTTGGGACAAGATTCAGTTAATCTGTGAAGGCACTGATTCTATCAAAAAGAACAAAATCAGTGTGGCCAAGGAGAGATTTCAAAAGTTCAAAATGCTACCAAATGAAACCATTGAGCAAATGGAATCTAGGTTTAATGCAATCCTGGATGAACTTACCCTGCTGAGTGTAAGTTATTCAAAAGAAGAAATCAATTCAAAAATCTTGGAAGCACTACCTGACAAAGATGTTTGGGAGATGAAAGTCACTGCCATAGAAGAAATGAGGAAGTTACATGAAGAGGATACCTTCAAATTATTCTCAGATCTTAAAGCTTATGAATTCAGACAAGAGATTGGTTCCTACCAATCGAAAAGAAAGAACCAAAAACAAGCGCATTGGCTGCCAAACATCAAGAAGAAACTTGGGAGCTCAAGATGATCTCACTGGATGAGATGCAAGAGCGGTTGCCCTCTTGAGCAAGAAAATCAGGATGATGAAGACTGGAAAGACTTCTCCAAGAAATTTCACTAAGAAATTCAGTGAAAAGAAGAAGGATGATTCGAGAAAAGACAATGATTACTTGTGCTTTCAATGCAAGAAACCAGGACACTTCAAACTGGTATCCCGAGTTAAAACAAAGTAAGGAACATGATTATCTTTGCTTCAATTGCAAAAAGCCTGGACATTTCGGACTGATTGTCCGACCTCTTGAAGACCAAGAGTCAACAAAGAAGACATGGCAAGAAGGCTATGGTTGCTGAAGATGAATCTGGTTATGAAGTGGAATCAGAAAAAGGAAATGAATCTGATGACACAACTCTTGTTGCTGATATGGATGATTATGCCTTGATGGCAAATATGGATGAGACAGAGGAGGTATACAGTTACATCTCTATAAATACTCTATTTGGAAGTGATTGTGAATCAACTTTGTGGTTCAAATCAAAAAAATTCGACAATGAAGAAACTTTGGATGCCATCCTTAATCAATCGAGGCTAATACAATCTGGTTATGAGATTGTGAAGGCTGAAAAAAAAGCTCTTCAAGTAGAAGTTGAATGGTTGAATGCTGAATTAAGAATTCTCAAAGGAAAGGAAAAAGAAGTCAGATAGAATCAGCATAAGCCTGCTGAACCTTCAGTTGCTTCTGAATCTGCTGAACCATCTTGTTCCTCCACTGCATTCAAATCTGGAAAGCCTTATGGTGATAGAACAGGGCTTGGTTTTGGAACTCAACAATCCAACAAGAGTGGATCCAGCAAGGTCACTGAACCTAGTACCAGAATTGGTCCTAAATTTGTGCCTGCACAAGATCCAACTCCCAAAAGGGTTGCTGAGGTTGTGAAACCTCAAGAATGCTTCAAGGAAGCAAAATCGAGAAAGTCAAAGAAGTCAACGACTCCTAATAAAAGAATAAATCTAAAAATAGGATTCTTGTGCCTTCTAGACCTACGATAGCGAGACTGCTACCAAGTCTGGCTTTGGACCACAAAAAGGGAAAAACCAAAAATATTCCAAGGATAAGAATCTTAAATCCAAACATGTTAATCATTTTAGTGATACTTATCTCAGAGGGAAAGGTAGACTATTCCCTACTGATGATGATTGGAATATTCCTGCACCTACTACTAGAAACAGTAAGTATAACCATGCTGCTAGGGTAAAACCTAAGCAATGGAATCAGCAGAGGACTTATACAAGACCTCAGGCGGGGACCTCAATGCCAGACTCCATATTACGTAGTCGTGCTCCTAATAGACAGCAATCCAATGGTGATGCTAATGCTTCTAACAACAAAAATCACTTCAAACAGCTTTACATACCAAAAGGCCAGAAAACATATGTGAATCCTACACAACCACTTGTTAGACCATATGGATGTGTAGAATACATGTATGAACCAAAGTATGACACTTTTAGAAGAAGACCTTATGGAAACATACCAGGGGTCATGCTTACCACTGACCATTATGGACCCAAACAGGTTTGGGTACCTAAAATGTATTGACTTTGTTTTGTAGGGTGTCTGGTACTTTGACAGTGGATGTTCCAGACATATGACAAAGAATAAGCACTGTTTGTCAAACTTTGTGACAAAGGATGGTCCAAGGGTGAATTTTGGCAACAAAAATACTCCTGGATACACAAGAGGGTATGGCACACTGATGAGGAATGGATTAACAATCAGGAATGTTGCATATGTGGAAGGACTGGACTACAACTTGCTGAGCACTGGACAATTCTGTGACATAGGATACAAGGTCACTTTTGACAAAGGCACTTGTACTGTCATCAGTGAAAGAGGTGATCAAGTTGTGTTGGCTGGAAAAAGACAACAAAATATGTATGTTGTGGATTGGTCAACTGCAGTTCCAGAAACCTGCCTGATAGTGCATACCAAGTCAGAACTTAATTGGTTATGGCATAAGAAGCTGAATCATCTAAATTTTGATGACATCAATCAGTTGGTAAAGAAGAAACTGGTGATTGGTTTACCTGAGATCACATTCAAAAAGGATACTATATGTGATGCATGTCAGCAAGGTAAACAGACAAAGTCAACCTTCAAATCAAAGACTAAGCAATCAACTAATAGAGTCTTAGAGCTGATGCATATGGATCTATTTGGACCAGTTACACCAACAAGTGTTACAGGAAAGAAATACACCTTAGTGGTTGTTGTTAGGAACATTTTATTATGTTTTGATGATGGCCATACTAGCTATTATAGAAAGCCTGAAATAAGTTAGAATTCTCTGTATAAGTCTTTACTTAGAGTCTGACATGTTGTATAAGTTGAGTCAGACAAGTATTGTACTAGTTGGTAGGACGGCAAAGTAAAAATAGGCTTTCGGCAGAGTGAAGCCAGCCAAGCACCAGCAGAGAAGTAATGAAGACATCATGGTCTGACTTATAACCAAGGAAGTCTGTGATGACCTTGGATAAGTCTAAGTTATGTTTCAAGTGATGAAACTTAATATTCAAATATGGTGTACACTGATCTCACTCCAATCAAGGATCAGTGAAGTACAAGATTCTCCTCATACTTAAACAATGAAGAAAACAGTGAATCGGTGTAGTAAACTGACTTTCGGCAGAGTGAAGACAAAACGGTGAAGGAAGATCTAGAACGGCGAAGTCAGATGAATCACTCAACCGCTCTGAGAATGGCGAAGTAAATCTTACCAAATCAGATTTTGGAATATGATGAAGATTCAGAAGATCATGCATTAAATGCACAATCAATAGATGATCAATCAAGGATGGATTTTCTGCTATATATTTGAAGGAAAAATCCGATCACTGAAATCAAGGAGAATACAATTAAGGGGGAATCAAGAATAAAATCAATGATCATTCCCTCATTAATTTAGCCAATGGACGGAATTTCAAATCAAGGATATTCAAGGCTATAAATAGAAGGTATTGACAGAAAAAATAAACAACTATTAACAAAAGCAAAAAAAGGAAGCAGAAACTCTGTCAATTTGGAAAGCCTTCTCTCTGAACTTACAAGGACTTATCTAGAGATCAACTCAGACATCAGAACTACAATTTTATATTCAGCACTGAGATTGATCAAGCAAGTTTGTGAATCTCATTCACATCAAACTGAAGCAACTGAATCAGAAGCAATCTGAGAAGGAGTTGTGTCTGTGATAGTTGCTGAAGGATTTTGATCTCAAGGAGCAGTGAAAGAGACTGAATCACTGAAGCTGTTGCAGTCAAGGAGTGATAGTCTTGTAGATTGTGAAGCTTAGGAAGTCAAGTCCAATCATACTATTGTATCTGTGAAAACAATAGTGAATTCCTCCAATCATCATAGGAGAAGAGTGGATTAAGGGATTACACCACCCTGAACCACTATAAGCCTTGTGTCAATTTACTTTTTGCAATTTACTTTACAGTATTTATTTAAATTGTCTAGATCATAACTTATATCTGTGATTGTCTAAACTGATTTGAAAACAACATAGTAAGAAGGGACTTATCCGCTGCCCAAAAGCTTTTAAAACATAAGAAAAGTTTTTGAAACTCCACTATAGTCATTCACACCCCCCCCCCCTCTGACTATAGTTTCACCCTTCTCTGGGACCAACAGTTGTGGATGATTATTCAAGGTACACTTGGGTGATATTTATGAACAAGAAAAGTGAAGCACTTCAAAAGATGCCTGAACTTTTGAAGAGATTGCAAAATGAGAAAAGTTTGTGATAGTAAAAATCGGATCGAGACAAAGTCTCCGAATTTCTCAATAAAGTTATAAGAGAATCTCGTGAATGTAATGGTGTACTACATCAACTTGTCTTTGCTTGGTACACCTCGACAAAATGGGGTTCTTTGAAGAAGAAACCGGACTCTAAAAGAAGCAGGAAGAACTATGATTTGTGAAGCATTGCTACCTGAAAGATATTGGGCTGAAGCAGTTAATACAGCATGCTACACACAAAACAGAACCTCAGTGAACAAGAAGATTCTAAAGACACCTTATGAGATTTGGAATGGAAGAAAACCTAACATATCCTATTTCCATCCATTTGGAAGCAAGTGTTTTATCTTGAATCATAAGGAACATTTGAAGACATTCCAACCAAAATCAGATGAAGGAATTTTCTTGGGATATTCTTCAGTCAATAAGGCATTCAGGGTACTGAATAAAAGGACACTGAAACATGAAGAAACTATCCATGTTGTGTTTGATGAACCTAAGTTCACTTTGGTATGGAAGATGAAGCTTGTGAACTCTTGAGAATCTACAAGTCAGTCAGTTGTGTTGAAGTTTTGGAGAGATTCAATGACTTAAAGGTTTCTGATTCTGCCCCTGCTAAACACCCTGCTGGTAATACTAATGAAGCAACAACTGAAGCAGTTCAAGGATCTGCTTTGAACCCTTGTTGAAGAAGCAATGAGACCCTACGAAGATGAGGTTCTGAAAATCAATCTAACCAGAATCCACAATGGTTAAGGGATCACCCTGCTGAACAAGTCATTGGCAACATACAACAAGGTGTGAGGACTACAAGATAATTAGAAGCAATGTTTACTTGTTTTCTATCTCAAGTTGAACCTAAAGTTGTTGAAGAAGCAATTTCAGATCCAGATTGGATAATTGCTATGCAAGAAGAGTTAAATGAATTTGAAAGAAATCAAGTTTTGACACTAGTTGAAAGACCTAATCATGCAAATATCATTGGTACTAAATGGGTATACAGAAACAAACTTGATGAATCTGGTACCATTGTAAGGAATAAGTCCAGACTTGTTGCAAAAGGCTATTCTCAAGCAGAAGGAATAGATTTTGATGAAACATATGCACCTATTGCAAGATTGGAAGCTATCAGATTATTCTTGGCACATGCTGCATATAAAAACTTCAAGGTATATCAAATGTATGTCAAAAGTGCATTTTTGAATGGCATTCTGGAAGAGGAGGTGTATGTTCAGCAACCTCCTGGATTTGAAGTTAAAGATCAATAAGATAAAGTGTATAGACTCAATAAAGCACTTTATGGATTGAAACAAGCACCAAGAGCATGGTATGAGACTCTATCTCAATTCTTGGTGGACAATGGTTTTACAAAAGGCACCATTGATAAGACTCTTTTCATTATCAATGAAAAGGACAGCACCCTGCTGGTACAGATTTATGTTGATGACATAATCTTTGGTTCTGAAAATGAATTACTTAGTGAAAAATTTGCAAATCTAATGAAGAGTAAGTTCCAAATGAGTATGATGGGAGAATTGAACTACTTTTTGGGGTTACAAGTCAAACAGTTGAAAGATGGAATCTTCATTCATCAAACCAAGTATATCAAGAAATTCGGTATGGAAAACAGCACCAAGATATCAACTCCTATGAGTACAAATATCAGATTGGATGAAGACAAAGAAGGCAAAGATGTTGATCAGACTTTATACCGAAAGATGATAGGCAGTCTGCTGTACCTTACTGCTAGCAGACCTGATATATCTTTTGTTGTAGGTGTTTGTGCAAGATTTCAATCTAAACCTAAAGAAAGTCATTTAGGTGCAGTCAAAAGAGTTCTCAAATATCTAAAAGAGACTTTGGGAGTAGGGATATGGTATTCCATGGATGGAAGCTTCAAAGTTATATCCTACTGAAATTCTGATTATGCTGGATGCAAGATTGATAGAAAAAGCACCACAGGAACCTGTCAATTAATGGGAAATAGACTGGTTTCATGGTTTAGCAAGAAACAGAACTCAATATCAACTTCCACTCTTTGAAAGTGAATATATTCTTCTTTGGAAGTTCTTTGTGCCTGAATCTTGTTGTTAAGACAAGCATTAAGGGATTATGGAATTGAAGAAAGGGAAATTCCAATTCTGTGTGACAACACAAGTGCAATTGCAATTACTGAAAATCTTGTTTTGCACTCAAGAACCAAGCATATTGATGTGAGACATCATTTTATAAGATATCATGTTGAAAAGAAAGATGTGGTGGTTCTGTATATCCCTACTGAAGATCAACTTGCTGATATTTTCACTAAACCATTGGATAGTGAAAGATTTGCTAAACTAAGGACTGAACTTGGAGTTATTAAAGTTTACTGATAATCAGCAATGTACTGGAATTCACCAAGGGGATTAGTCTTTGCTATGTTGGATGAGCTCACTTAGCAGATTAGTCATTGGTATCAACAATTCCATGTACTTATGTTTGGACAATTGAGCAAATGAGGTTGCCAAGGGGATTGGTCTTTGTCATGTTGGGTGAGCTCACTTGACAGATCAGTCATTGGTATTAAACTTCATCTTGTATTATCAGTTGGACAATACAAAGGATTTAAGCATCAACCACGGTGACTCTATCGGCGAAGTCTCTTGAGACACTTTGTCGGCGAGTTCTTGAGCCAAGTCTCAAGAATGACAAGGTCATTGAAAATTACTTTACTCAGTCAAACTTACTAAAGTCAACAGCAAATGGCGGGATATTTATTTCCTATTTATAACCGCAGCTAACACGATCTAATGGTTACAAAACGTTATGAGGAGTAATGGGCCACGTGTCAAGACCGCATTCACCCAGATTTAATCATGGTTAACATCAATGTAAGTGCTCTGATAGTTACAACCGCATTTTCCTATATATATGCAGACCTTACACAGAAGATACTCTATACTCTCAATCTGCTATCTCTCTGCATTTACACTGTGTGAACATAGATTTAAGAAATTATTTTCTTCATCTTTTTCTTATAACAATGGCCGAAAAGGATGATTTTCAAATCGGAACAAGTCAAAGTGTAAGAGGTTTTGTTGTAGATGCTAACAAAACAGAACTGGCTATCAACATTGGTCGAAGAATCAGGAGATATGAAGGTTTGGAGAATGTGCTGAATATAAGATTGGAAACAATCTCTTATACAAATGTTGTTAGCTTCTGGAGAAATATTGTAACAAGACAAGGAAGAGAAGCATTCACCACCATAGTAAATGCTCAAGAGATTGAAGTTTCCTCAAATCTACTGAGGGAAGTTTTTGGTTTTGCAGAAGTAATAGATGCTCCTGTAAATCCTGAGGAAATGGGATTGTCAAGGATTGATTTTGTTGACAAAATCAAGACCAATAATGCCATCAAATCAATTCTAGGCATTAATGTGAAATATATTGGTTTTGAATACAACCTGATGAGCAAGATTATTGCAAAGAATATCTTAGGACTCGTTGGGAGTATGGATACTCTGTCAGGACCCAAAATAGAACTGATGATGATTATTTGCAGAAATATGAGGTTTGATTGGGCTGGATACTTTATCCACTATATGAAGAAGTTTGCAAAAGAAGAAAAATAAGGGACAAGGAAATCCAAGGCCTTACCCTTAGGATTAATGGTTCAGGCCCTGCTGAATCATTTGGAAATTGCTGATGTTGCACCAGAAAAGTTAAATAAATCCAGATACAAGAAAGAAATTGACTATCCTATCCCTGGTCTGGATGATGATGAAGAAGGTGTTGATCAAGCTGCTGACAGTGATGATGATGGAGATAATGGTGATGCTGGTGGTGAGCAGGTTAAGACAATTGTCTAGTCTGCTGCACCAAAGAAGGTTATTGAGAAAAGAAAGGCTGTTGACACAAGAAAAATAACAGATATGTTAAAGCCTAAGAAGACAAAGAAGAAAATAGCACAGACTGCTGAGTCTGCTGTGGGTCCAGCCGAAGTTGAGGTAACTGACCCTGCTGTTGTTTCAAAGAAGAAAACTGTTGCTGAAATTCTGAAGGAGCAACAAAAGGAATTCAGTAGAAAGAGGAAGTCTACTGAAGTTGAAGATGAACCACTTTCCAAAAGAATGAAGGAGATTGCCAAGAAGAAGAAGCATGGCAAGGGTAAACAATTGAGAATTTTGGAAAGTCAGAGAGAACAACAACAACAAGAAGAAGAAGCAGAAGAAGAAGGAGAGGCTATTGAGGATGAGCCCTTAACTATTATCAAGCCTCCTGAGGAGGTAGATGTTGTTATTGAGCAACCTGCTGGAGAATTACAGCAGACTATTGACCCTGTGCCTGCTGTGGAAACTGCTGAATCCTCACCGCAAGGTTCCCGAGCCTCATCTGAAGCGCCCAAGTTGTTGTTGAGCAACTTGTAGAAGAGCCACAGCAACCTACTGAGTCAACACCTGCTGTGGTAGCTAAAAGTTTGGTACAAGACCCTGCAAGTCCTGCAATAGTTTAGGGGGAAGAGCAGCATGCTGCTAACCCTGCTGATGAGCATATAAGTCAGGGGGAACCAAGTGTGGTACAGATGGAGGCAATAGGGACTAATATACAAATCTAAGCAACATACTGACCTGGAAACATCTGTTGAGGAAACTATCAACTTGCTGATTGGGACCTTTGGAGGTCAGCAAGGTCTTGAATTTGTCCCCAGAAAGCCAACTATGCCATATGAGAAGGCATCTAAGAAGGGCAAAGTAGATCCCAACTTCAGAAAAGTGCAAAAATATTTCTAATGGAAGTTTGGATTCTACAAGAGATAGAAACCAGCTGCTGATCCAATGAGTGGATTTGAAGAATGGGCATTTGATCAGCTCGGTGTGGATAGCCTATTGGACTTAATAGATACACCTATGCTGCAATCTAGGCTGATGGATATGTTGGATGAAGGAATGAAAAGTGGAGCAATTATGTTCAGAGATCCAAAGTACACACCGACGTGCTGATTCATCTCGATTACGATGATGATCCCCCCATGTTCCCTTGGGAGACCAGTGCAGTGGCTAGAGGAACAACTGATGAAGCCACTGGTCAAGGATCTACTGATGGTGCAGAAGATGAACCTACTGATGCTAGTAAGTCTGCTGAAGATCAGCAGAATGAAGTTTTGGATGATGAAAGGGTTACTGATCATATTGAGCCAAGTGTCAGTTCTGAGAATTCAATTCAATATCAAGACAGGGTTGACACTGAGGACACCTTAACCCAAACTGCAAATTTTCTGAGAAGGATTGGTGATATTGGGGAATTTCAACAAGAAAATATGGATATATTCCCTGATCAGGTTGTTGTTGCCCAAATTGCAACAGAACCAAGACAAGAAGTGGAGGTAGAGGTTGCTGAGGATCAAACAAAGACTGGACACAAAGTTGGAGCAGGAGAGTGCAGTGGCTTTGAGGTACAAATAGCACCTGGACAAAGGTTGGAACAAACTTTGGGTTTGGAGGAAACCCCTGCTGTTGTTGAAGAGGCTGCTGTAATGAAGCCTACTGGAGTGAAGACCACTATAGGGAAAGATGGTCAGTAGACTGCTGTTATTGATGAGAATGAGCAGTTGCTGGACTATGACTATAGTGATGAGGAGTTTCAAATGCTTGAAGAAGAACATGTGGATGATGCACCCCCACAAGCATTTGTACCTATTCTTGAAGAACCAGCTCTTGATCCTATTCTGGAGGAATATCAAGGACCTAACCCTGCTGGACTGGATATGAGTTTTGCAATGGTTATCAGCAGACTTAGGCCACGATACAATGTAGAAGAGCCTGCTGATGGAGCTGATGGAGGAATGGCTGGTGGGGTACCAGCACATGTCATGGAAGAGTTGAGGACAGTTAGAAATGACATTGCAAATCTAAGAACTCAACTTGACATACAAGAGCAGAGATTTGAAGAACTGATCAATTTGGTGGAAAATAGAGGGAGGACTACAGAAATAGTTGCCTCCAATATTACCTCAAATCAGTATTCTCTTGCAGACCTTACCCTGGAAGTAAGAGGAATTAAGCAAGGAAATACAATGAAGAAGAAGTTTCTGAAAGATCAATTTGAAGCCATTCACCAAAAACTTGACAAACTTGTTTGGCACTTTAAACTCTTTGAGTCGCTTTGGAACATCTCAACTCTTTGGATTGGATCCTAAGCTTACTGAGAGGATCAATCTGCTGGAGCAAACTTTGCAATCAATGATTACTACAGTTGATACAAGAACTGAAATTATAGAGGGACAACTGAGTAACCTGATTATCACACAGGAGAGTGATCATGGCCTGCTGTCTCGTTTTGTTGATGATGTCACTAAGGGGGAAGAGGGCCAAACAGCAGTAGCAAAAGAGGCTGCCAGAATTTTTCACAAGAAAAGATGGGAGGCTGACACTAATGCATTCAGGGAACCTGCACCTGGAAGACTTCCACTTACTGATGATCTCCTACCACAACAAGAGGAAACCTTATCATGATAAGGGATTTCATGAAGGTTTAAACTCATTTCTGAGCTTAAAGTTTTGGGAAGCAAGGGTTAAAGCATTGAAGGCCAATTATAGAGGTGGAAGATGTGGAAGAGGTGGAAGAAGTGGTAGAGGTGAAAGGAGTTTACCTATCACAAAAGCAAAGGACTCACTTGATGAATTCAAAGACCTGTTCAACACCTGTTCAACGCATTGAAAGTACAACCCACAAATTTGCAGTCTCCACACAAGTCAAAGACAATGTTTACTTACATCAAGGCTTCCATGAAACCCAAACCCATTGCTGGGAGCATAAGAAAGCAACCTGAAGGCAGTAGATCAGGAATGGGAAGAAGAACCAGATCCCAGAAGGCATATGAAAACATCTCTCAGCCTGGAACCAGCAACTTGAATAAACCTGTGAGAATCAGTGATGACACAGCAACAGAAGAAGAAAAGAAACAAAAGGAAATCACCTACCTGGAGGAAGGTGATGAAGGATATATAATCACTTCATCTGAAGAGGAGGAGATAGATGAGGAAGAAGATGAGTCCGAGGATGAACACTCCGAAGGTGGTCATTTTGAAGCAAATCAAGAAAATTTGGGAATTTCTGATGATGAATTGACACTTCAAGAAGTGATTTTCAAGAGCATTGGCATAGTTGACGAACAGCTGAGTGAGCCAGCTGATAAAGCTCACTCAGCCGAACTTGTCAACTCCCCCACTATTGCACAAGGGGGAATAACAGTAGCTGAAGCAGCCCACACTCAACAGCAACCTCCAAATGACTCTAAGTCAAACGAGGAAAAACAAGAAAAAGTGGAAGAAAAAGGAGAAGAGACACAAGATGAAAAGGAAGAAGAGAAAGAAGAGGAAGTTGAAGTGGAAAGTGAGAAAGAGGAAGATGCAGATGATACGGATGTCAATGTGGCACCACAAGAAATTGATCCTGAGAGGATTTTCAATTTGGACATTCAACCCTTCATTGTGGGCATGGAAAGGCAGTATTACAGCAGGCAAAACCTGAAGAATGCCTTAAGGAGTGAAGCAACCTCCTTCAACCAAAAGATTGAGGCCCTCATCAATCATATCAAAATCCAAGATGAGGTCATGGAGAGACAAGGAAACCTGCTATGCAATTTACAGCAACTCATTCCTCACCATGTCCAAACCAATCTTGAGTTCCATGCTGAGACGATTGAAAACAATCTTAAGCCATTGGTGGACACCCTCAATGCTCACACTCATTAAATTCAGCATCTGGATGATGTAATGGAGCATTCTGGCAAGCAATTGGACCTTCTAATCAATTTTGGTGAGGCCAACAACAAGATACTGGAAAGGAGGTATGGTCCTCTCCCTGATTCTGACACAGCAACCACAAATCTTGAACCACTTTTTAGTGCTACCAAAAAGGGGGAAGGAAGCTCTAAGCCTGAAAGCTCCAGTGAAAAGATGGCAAGCCCAACAGAAAAAGGAAAGGGCAGCAAAGGCAAAGGCATCAGGTTTGAAGAAATGAAGAAGTAGACCTTTTGCTTAATTTAATTTGAATTTACCATTTGCCTTTGTCGTTTAAATAAAAAGATGCAATATCTTATTGCCCTTGATGGATGAATAAAATTGCTGAGTTTTGTTCTGTTATTTATTATAAAAAGGTTGGATCACTTATGTTTAGGCTTATGAGGGTTTTGGCATCATCAAAAAGGGGGAAATTGTTAGGAACATTTTATTATGTTTTGATGATGGCCATACTAGCTGTTATAGCAAGCCTGAAATAAGTTAGAATTCTCTGTATAAGTCTTTACTTAAAGTCTGACATGTTGTATAAGTTCAGTCAGACAAGTATTGTACTAGTTGGTAGGACGGAAAAGTAAAAATAGACTTTCGGCAGAGTGAAGCCAGCCAAGCACCAGCAGAGAAGTAACGAAGACATTATGGTCTGACTTATAACCAAGGAAGCCTGTGATGACCTTGGATAAGTCTAATTTATGTTTCAAGTGATGAAACTTAATATTCAAATATGGTGTACACTGATCTCACCCCAATCAAGGATCAGTGAAGTACAAGATTCTCCTCATACTTAAACAATGAAGAAAACAGTGAATCGGCGCAGTAAACTGACTTTCGGCGGAGTGAAGACAAAACGGTGAAGGAAGATCTAGAACGGCGAAGTCGGATGAATCACTCAACCGCTCACGAGAGCGCGAAGTAAATCTTACCAAATCAGATTTTGGAATATGATGAAGATTCAGAAGATCATGCATTAAATGCACAATCAATTGAGGATCAATCAAGGACGGATTTTCTGCTATATATTTGAAGGAAAAATCCGATCACTGAAATCAAGGAGAATACAATTAAGGGGGAATCAAGAATAAAATCAAGGATCATTCCCTCAATAATTTAGCCAACGGACGGAATTTCAAATCAAGGATATTCAAGGCTATAAATAGAAGGTAGTGACAGAAAAATAAACAACGATTCACAAAAGCAAAAAAAAAGGAAGCAGAAACTCTGTCAATTTGAAAAGCCTTCTCTCTGAACTTACAAGGACTTATCTAGAGATCAACTCAGACATCAGAACTACAATTTTATATTCAGCACTGAGATTGATCAAGCAAGTTTGTGAATCTCATTCACATCAAACTGAAGCAACTGAATCAGAAGCAATCTGAGAAGGGGTTGTGTCTGTGATAGCTACTGAAGGATTTTGATCTCAAGGAGGCGAAGAAAGAGACCGAATCATGAAGCTATTGCGATCAAGGAGTGAAAGTCTTATAGATTGTGAAGCTTGGGAAGTCAAGGACAATCATACTATTGTATATCTGTGAAAACAATAGTGAATTCCTCCAATCATCACGGGAGAAGAGTGGATTAAGGGATTACGCCACCCTCGAACCACTATAAGCCTTGTGTCAATTTACTTTTGCAATTTACTTTCTGACATTTATTTAAATTGCCTAGATCATAACTTATATATGTGATTGTCTAAACGATTTGAAAACAACATAGTAAGAAGGGACTTATCCGCTGCCCAAAAGCTTTTAAAACATATGAAAAGTTTTGAAACTCCACTATAGTCATTCACCCCCCCCCCCCTTTGACTATAGTTTCACCCTTCTCTGGGACCAACAATTGGTATCGGAGCGGTGTTCCTAGTATCGAACCTGCTTGAGATCTAATTTACAGTAACAAGGAGATCACATATTTTCAAAGTAGTTTTCAAATCTGAGTTTTCTATTCATTCACATATAAATCTATTACTTGTGCTTATGGATTCCTCAAACTTTATGTCAAAAGTACCTATTTTCAATGTTAATAATTTTGATGAATATAAAATAAGAATGTTTGTCTCATCATGCAAACAACTCGCTGAGAGATCTTTGGACGTAATCAATGATGGACCAATCATGATCATGACTGTGGTATCCACGAGGCGCATCAAGGAAAGGAGATAGACAAACCTAAGAAAGATTGGACCAAGGATGACGGGAGAAGAGCAAATCTAGACTTTGTTGCAAAAGACATGATTTAGAAGACCCTAGATAGCAACATGTTCATGAGAATCAAAGACGCAAAGCGAAAGAAAGGAGATGTGGGACAAGCTAGCTTTGATAAATGAAGGATCTCAAGCGATTAAAGAAAACAAATTATATGTTGCAAAACAGAAATTTGAAAATTTCAAAATGAAGACTGGTGAATCCATTGATCAAATGGACAACAGATTCACTAGCATCATCAGTGAACTACAACATCTTGGACACACATATCCCCAGAAAGAAGTATGCTTAAAGATCTTAAGAGGCTTACCTGAAAGATGGAAGATCATAACATCAGTAATCAGAGGAACAACAAATCTTGCAAACACAGACACTCTGACCCTGATGTCTCAATTAAAAGCTCATGAATTCGAATTGAACGGTGAAGATGGTGCTCAGGAAGAGACACAAAGAGCCACTGCGCTGATAGCACCCCAGCAAAGTAACTTTGCCGATTGTATCAGCAAAGAGACACAAGAACTCAAAGAACAGGTAGCTTTATTAGTTAAATGTTTTGACAGGTTTAGCAAAAAGAAGCCATTCAAAGGAAACTCATCATCAAACAAGAGGTCAAGCTCAAACAAAGACATGAAGAAGAAAGATGATGAATACAGATGCTTCAACTGCAACAAAAAAGGTCACTTCAAGGCTGATTGTCCTGAAGACAATGATAAAGATGATGAAAAGAAGAAATATAGAACATCTGAGAAGAGGAAAGGCAAGAAAGCACTCAAGGCTGAATCCAGCAGTGAAAAGAATGAAGAATCATCTGATAATGACTCAGATGATAGTGATGAAGAAGATAGCTCAGACAATGAAAAAGCATGTCTATGTCTCTTGACCAAAGAATTAGATAAGGATGAAGAGGACAGCTCAGACACTGATTTATGTCTAATGACCAAAGAATCAAATGAAATTGAGGTAACATCTAGCTCTCACTCTTCATCTAATGCATCCACATCTGACATCGCACAATCTCCTGATTCCCATTGAATCTGAAGAGACTAGTCCAAAATCTCATGACTAAATTTGATGAAATTGAAATGAATCATGAAATTCGGAGAAGGAATGCAAGGATCTAAGAAAGGAAAACAAAAGATTAAAGAAAGAATCGGATAAAGAAAAAGTTTGAACTAACTAGTAAGGAGACCCACTTAAATGATCAACAAACAAAGAGATGATCATACATCCATTATTGACCGATCGATTAAGAAAATCTCCCCATCGATTAAGATAACCACCGCACCACTAAATGCACCAGCTTACAAACCCTCAAAAAGGTTTGGATCCAGATCTGGTCTTGGATACAACAGTCAGGATGATAGTAGAAACAATGGTCAACACAATTCTAAATTCAGGACCAACAATGGACCAAAATTTAGAAAGGGACAGACCATAGTTCCAACCAATCATCCTGCACCGGTGATGTCAAAATCCAGTGTAGCGAAACAAAGAAAGCAAATCCTCATTCCAGTCAACCAAAAACAAAACCTTCTGAAAGGTAAAGGTAGACTTTACCCTTCAGAAGATGATTGGAATGTTGCACCTCCAAAATACAAGAAGAAACCATTGAATGATATGCATCATGTGTTTAAGAAAAATCAATCTAGATATGTTCCTAGACACATGAAGCAACACAGGTTTCCTACTGCATATTGGAAAGTGAAGAAGGATGCACATGCACCAAAAGGTAGAGAAAAGTATCAGAATATCTTCAGGAAAAAAATAATAGAAGCTATTCTGCCATGCCTTATACATATGAAGTTGATGACTTCAATTATCCAAAAGAACTTTTGGATATACACTTGGTATGGGAGGAATGATCAAGCTATGCAGTATGGACCCAAACAAAGGTTGGGTACCTAAACTTAATTAATTTGTTTTGTAGGATGTCTGGTACATAGACAGTGGATGTTCCAGACACATGACAGGAAATAAGAGATGGCTCACTGACTTCAAAGCTTTTGATGGACCCAAAGTTACTTTTGGAGGCAAAGAAAACCCTGGAAAGATTAAGGGGGAAGGCACAATACTCAAGAACAAATTAAAGATTCAAAATGTAGCATATGTCAAAGGACTTAATTTCAATCTGATGAGCATCACCACCTCAGTGACAAAGGCTACAAGTATATTTCAATAAGGAAGGATGCAAAGTGATTCACACCAAACCAACACAGTAGTTCTTGTAGGTAGAAGACAAGACAACATGTATGTGGTGGATTGGAAAACAGCCAAGGCAGAAACATGTCTGCTTGTCAGAAATAAACAATCAACCAGTTGGATTTGGCACAGAAGATTAAATCACTTGAATTTCAAGACCAACAACAAATTATCAAAGAACAAGTTAGTTGAAGGCCTGCCAGAGATCACATTCAAGAAAAAAATTCTATGTGATGCATGTCAGAAAGGGAAACAAATCAAAAGTTCATTCAAGTCAAACGCCTATCAATCAACAACAAGAATTCTACATCTGTTACATATGGACCTGTTTGGACCAGTCACACCAGTAAGTGTAAGTGGTAAAAAAATACACCCTAGTAGTGGTGGATGACTTCTCAAAATACACCTGGACCATTTTCATGAACAAGAAGAAAGAAACACTCTTAAGCTGCCAGATTTGGCTTTGAAGACTCCAAATGAGAAAGAATCAAGATCATCAAGATCGATCGAGATAGAGGCACCGAATTTCTAAATGAGATTATCGAACCTCATCATGAAGAAAATGGAGTGCTACATCAACTATCTGCAGCAGGAACTCCACAACAAAATGGTGTAGCAGAAAGAAGAAACAGAACTCTCAAAGAAGCAGTTAGAACAATGATTGCTGAAGCATGCTTGCCAAAGAGATTTTGGGTTGAAGTAGCAAACACAGCATGCCATACACAAAACAGATCAATCATCAACAAACATCATGGAAAGACTCCATATGAAATATGGAATGGTAGAAGACCTAATATCTCATATTTTCATATGTTTGGATCAAAATGTTTTGTTTTGAACAGGAATCAGCTGCATACCTTTGATGAAAAGGCTGATGAAGCAATCTTTATATGATACTTAGACACTAGCAAAGCATTCAGAGTACTCAACAAAAGAACATTGGTGATTGAAGAATCAATACATGTAGTTTTTGATGAACCTAATACAAATGGTGAAGATCTTTAAGATCAAGAAGAAGAAGCAACACAAAGGGAAATCTATACAAATGCAACCATACCAGCTTCCATCTTAAATCACCATTTTGAAAATCAAGAAGAGCCACATATCAATACAGCAGAAGAAGTACCAGAATTTGAAGTTCATGCTCAACATGAAGGTGTGGAAGCACCAAGTGAAGAACAACTTCAACCTGACCTAAATTGGCTAAGAGATCAACCTGAAGAACAAGCCATTAGAGATATTCACACAGGAGTTAAAACCAAAAGACAACTGGAGCACATGCTAACATGTTTTCTATCACAAGTGGAACCCAAGACCATAGACGATGCAATCCAAGATGCAGATTGGATCACAGCCATGCAAGAAGAACTAAATGAATTTGAAAGAAATGAAATCAGGAACTTGTTGACAGACTGTATATAACCAACATCATTGGTACAAAATGGGTATTGAAGCAAAATGGATGAGCAAGGAACAGTTGTCAGAAAACAAAGCAAGGCTAGTTGCAAAAGGCTATTCTCAAGAAGAAGGAATAGATTATGATGAAACATTTTCACCAGTAGCAAGATTGGAGGCAATTAGACTTTTTCTAGCTTTTGCTGCATACAAAGACTTCAAAGTCTATCAAATGGATGTCAATAGTGCATTTCTAAATGGACTTTTTGAAGAAGAAGTTTATGTGGAACAACCTCCTGGTTTCCAACTCAAAGGAAAGGAAGACAAAGTATACAAACTCAAGAAAGCTCTCTATGGACTCAAACAGGCACCTAGAGCGTGGTATGAAACACTATCACAATTTCTGATCAAGAATGGATTCAACAAGGGAACTATAGATAAGACTCTTTTCAAACTAGAGGAAGGAACAAGCACATTGCTAGTACAAATCTATGTTGATGATATCATCTTTGGATCTGAGGATGAAAAGCTATGTGAGAAATTTGCAAATCGATGTAGAAAAATTTGGATGAGCATGATGGGAGAACTGAATTATTTTCTTGGCCTTCAAGTAAAACAAATGAAAGATGGAATTTTCATTAATCAAGCCAAGTATACAAAAGACTTGATACACAAGTATGGGATGAACACAAGTGGCACAGCAGATACACCAATGTGTGCAAGAGTCATTCTTGGAAAAGATGAAACTGGGAAGGATGTTGATCAGAAAATGTATAGAGGAATCATTGGATTCCTACTATACTTAACTGCAAGTAGACCTGACATAGCATTTGCAGTAGGAGTATGTGCAAGATTTCAAGCTCAACCAAAAGAATCACATCTTCTAGCAGCCAAAAGAATAATCAAATACTTGAAAAACACTGTCAATGTTGGAATTTGGTATCCAAAAGATGGAGGATTTAAGTTGATATCATATTCAGACTCTGACTATGCTGGATGCAAAATAGATAGAAAAAGCACCTCTGGAACATGTCAAATGCTAGGCACCAGACTAGTCTCTTGGTTTAGTAAAAAGCAAAACTCCATATCTACATCAACAAATTGAATATATATATATAGCGGCGGTGTAGTTGTTTGTGCACAAGTGAGACATCATTTTATCAGAGATCATGTTGAAAAGGGAGATGTCATTCTAAAATACATACCCACTGAAGATCAATTGGTTGACATCTTCACTAAACCACTCAGTTGTGAAAGATTTAGCATGTTAAGAACTGAGTTAGGAATGATTGAAATTGACTAAGTACCAAAGAGCAGCTAACTGGAGTAATTGGCTAAGTGATTTTATCAGCTGTTTAACCCTTTTCCATTATAGGAGATGTAGAAAGTAAGGCACTGGAATTCAGCAAAGTCAACTTAACTGATTATTAGGAACGGTTAAATGGAGCAGCTCAGTGAAGAATTCACTACATCGGCTAAGTGACCAGCCAAAGCACTACACCGAAATAAAGACTTGGACAAATTAAAGTGTGAACAAAATCAATTTTTATTAGACATGGAGAATAAGGAAATTATACAGGATTATTCTATGGAAGATTACACACGTGGAGATCAACTTATGATCATGGCGGTAACCATATTATTTTTCAAATTATAAACGCTTCGATTCCCGGGCCCTATCATTACTTACCTCAATCCACTCCCCCATTACACTCGAATATCGCGATTTACATACACAAAATCATGCCATTATGTCATAAAATCCTTCCACATTCAAACCACGTTCACACTACCCATATCATCCTATATAAACGATACTTAGAGATTTTCATAAATCTTTACATCCTCTTGCAAAATTACAAACCCTACTTTTGATTCTCTCTGAAAACTCGAAGTATCCTTTTCAAATCATCAATTAATTATCAATGGCTTCATCCTCCACAATCTCTCCCACTGAAAAATACTACGAAAAATCAATCATCACTGGTTCGTTTTTCAAACCTGAACACTATCTCTCGTTTTGTGATAATGATGCAAAAGCTCAACGCTTGGTTGATTGTCGTCAATTTAGGGTGATGACCTTCCTAAACCCCCCAATAACTGGAATCGCTGCTGAAAATCGATAGCATTTTGGAAAAATGCCAAGTTTGTGCCCAGCACAAAGAAGACTGAAGTCGATTGCATAAAAAACTCAATCTTTGGAAGAGAAATAGTCATCACGCCTGGTACACTCAACAGATACCTGAAACTTCCTATAATAAGTCCGGCTAATGTCAATTTTGTGACGATTGACACCAAGAAATTATGGGCTGAGATAGCCAAGAACCCCAAAAGAAACAGCGAAACATACAATCTACCCAGATCAATGCTCAAACTTCCGTTTGCTGAATTTGCACCTGTCATCACCAGGAATATCGAAGGCAGAAAGGGGTCAATGGAAAACCAAACTGAGGTACGGATCAGACTGATGGCCATCATCTACGAAGGTACCAAATTCAACTGGACAACATTTGTTTTCAATCGATTGAAGGATCAAATTCAAAAGGAAATTGATTTATCAATAACGGCACCAAGCAAGGGTTTGCAGAAAAAAGGGCGATTTCTGGGAGAGGAAATCATATGGGTTCCCTCTTCAACACCTGTTCAACGCATTGAAAGTACAACCCACAAATTTGCAGTCTCCACACAAGTCAAAGACAATGTTTACTTACATCAAGGCTTCCAAGAAACCCAAACCCATTGCTGGGAGCAAAAGAAAGCAACCTGAAGGCAGTAGATCAGGAATGGGAAGAAGAACCAGATCCCAGAAGGCACATGAAAACATCTCTCGGCCTGGAACCAGCAACTTGAATAAACCTGTGACAATCAGTGATGACAAAGCAACATAAGAAGAAAAGAAACAAAAGGAAATCACCTACCTGGAGGAAGGTGAGGAAGGATATAGAATCACTTCATCTGAAGAGGAGGAGATAGATGAGGAAGAAGCTGAGTCCGAGGATGAACACTCCGAAGGTGGTCATTTTGAAGCAAATCAAGAAAATTTGGGAATTTCTGATGATGAATTGACACTTCAAGAAGTGCATTTCAAGAGCATTGGAAAAGTTGACGAACAGCTGAGTGAGCCAGCTGATAAAGCTCACTCAACCGAACATGTCAACTCCCCCACTATTGCACAAGGGGGAATAACAGCAGCTGAAGCAGCCCACACTCAATAGCAACCTCCAAATGACTCTGAGTCAAATGAGGAAAGACAAGAAAATTGGAAGAAAAAGGAGAAGAGACACAAGATGAAAAAGAAGAAGAGAAAGAAGAGGAGGTTGAAGTGAAAGTGAGAAAGAGGAATATGCGGATGATACGGATGTCAATGTGGCACCACAGGAAATTGATCCTGAGAGGATTTTCAATTTGGACATTCAACCCCTCATTGTGGACATGGAAAGGCAGTATTACAGCAGGCAAAACCTGAAGAATGCCTTAAGGAGTGAATCAACCTCCTTCAACCACAAGATTGAGGCCTTCATCAATCATATCAAAATCCAAGATGAGGTCATGGAGAGACAAGGAAACCTGCTATGCAATTTACAGCAACTCATTCCTCACCATGTCCAAACCAATCTTGAGTTCCATGCTGAGACGATTGACAACAATCTTAAGCCATTGGTGGAGACCCTCAATGCTCACACTTATCAAATTCAGCATCTGGATGAGGTAATGGAGCATTCTGGCAAGCAATTGGACCTTCTAATCAAAGTTGGTGAGGCCAACAACAAGATACTGGAAAGGAGGTATGGTCCTCTCCCTGATTCTGACACAGCAACCACAAATCTTGAACCACTTTTTAGTGCTGCCAAAAAGGGGGAAGGAAGCTCTAAGCCTGAAAGCTCCAGTGAAAAGATGGCAAGCCCAATAGAAAAAGGAAAGGGCAGCAAAGGCAAAGGCATCAAGTTTGAAGAAATGAAGAAGTAGACCTTTTGCTTAATTTAATTTGAATTTGCCATTTTCCTTTGTCGTTTAAATAAAAAGATGCAATATCTTATTGCCCTTGATGGATGAATAAAATTGCTAAGTTTTGTTCTGTTATTTATTATAAAAATGTTGGATCACTTATGTTCAGGCTTATGAGGGTTTTGGCATCATCAAAAAGGGGGAAATTGTTAGGAACATTTTATTATGTTTTGATGATGGCCATACTAATTTATTATAGCAAACCCGAATAAGTTAGAATTCTTCGTATAAGTCTTTACTTAGAGTCTGACATGTTGTATAAGTTGAATCAGACAAGTATTGTACTAGTTGGTAGGACGGCAAAGTAAAAACAGACTTTCGGTAGAGTGAAACCAAGGAAGACTGTGATGACCTCGGATAAGTCTAAGTTATGTTTCAAGTGATGAAACTTAATATTCAAATATGGTGTACACTGATCTCACCCCAATCAAGGATCAGTGAAGTACAAGATTCTCCTCATACTTAAACAATGAATAAAACAGTTGAATCGTGCGCATGGAAACTGACTTTCGGTGAGTGAAGACAAAACGGTGAAGGAAGATCTAGAACGGCGAAGTCGATGAATCACTCAACCGCTCACGAACGGGCGAAGTAAATCGAACCAAATCAGATTTTGGAATATGATGAAGATTCAGAAGATCATGCATTAAATGCACAATCAATAGAGGATCAATCAAGGACGGATTTTCTGCTATATATTTGAAGGAAAAATCCGATCACTGAAATCAAGAAGAATACAATTAAGGGGGAATCAAGAATAAAATCAAGGGACATTCCCTCATTAATTTAGCCAACGGACGGAATTTCAAATCAAGGATATTCAAGGCTATAAATAGAAGGTATTGACAGAAAAATAAACAACAATTAACAAAAGCAAAAAAAATGAAGCAGAAACTCTGTCAATTTGAAAAGTCTTCTCTCTAAACTTACAAGGACTTACCTAGAGATCAACTCAGACATCAGAACTTCAATTTTATATTCAGCACTGAGATTGATCAAGCAAGTTTGTGAATCTCATTCACATCAAACTGAAGAAACTGAATCAGAAGCAATCTGAGAAGGAGTTGTGTCTGTGATAGCTGGTGAAGGATTTTGATCTCAATGAGCAGTGAAAGAGACTGAACCACTGAAGCTGTTGCAGTCAATGAGTGATAGTCTTGTAGATTGTGAAGCTTGGGAAGTCAAGGACAATCATACTATTGTATCTGTGAAAACAATAGAGAATTCCTCCAATCATCACAGGAGTAGAGTGGATTAAGGGATTACACCACCCTGAACCACTATAAGCCTTGTGTCAATTTACTTTTAGCAATTTACTTTACAGTATTTATTTAAATTGCCTAGATGATAACTTATATCTGTGATTGTCTAAACTGGTTTGAAAACAACATAGTAAGAAGGGACTTATCCGCTGCCCAAAAGCTTTTAAAACATAAGAAAAGTTTTGAAACTCCACTATAGTCATTCACCCCCTCCGACTATAGTTTCAACCTTCTCTGGGACCAATAGTTGTGGATGATTATTCAAGGTACACTTGGGTGATATTTATGAACAAGAAAAGTGAAACACTTCAAAAGATGCCTGAACTTTTGAAGAGATTGCAAAATGAGAAAAGTTTGACAAGAGTAAAAATCGACGCACAAAGTACCGAATTTCTCAATAATGTTATAATAGAATACTGTGAACAGAATGGTGTACTACATCAACTTGCTGCTGCTAGTACACCTCAGCAAAATGGGGTTACTGAAAGAAGAAACATGACTCTAAAAGAAGCAGGAAGAACTATGATTTGTGAAGCATTGCTACCTGAAAGATATTTGGGCTGAAGCAGTTAATACAGCATGCTACACACAAAACAGAACCTCAGTGAACAAGAAGATGCTAAAGACACCTTATGAGATTTGGAATGGAAGAAAACCTAACATATCCTATTTCCATCCATTTGGAAGCAAGTGTTTTATCTTGAATCATAAGGAACATATGAAGACATTCCAACCAAAATCAGATGAAGGAATTTTCTTGGGATATTCTTCAGTCAGTAAGGCATTCAGGGTACTGAATAAAAGGACACTGAAACATGAAGAAACTATCCATATTGTGTTTGATGAACCTACGTTCACTGGTATGGAAGATGAAGCTTGTGAACCTGCTGAGAATCTACAAGTCACTGATCCAGATTGTGTTGAAGTTTTGGAGAGATTCAATGACTTAAAGGTTTCTGATTCTGCCCCCGCTAAACACCCTGCTGGTAATACTACTTATGCAACAACTGAAGCAGTTCAAGGATCTGCTGAACCCCTTGTTGAAGAAACAGCAGACCCTACTGAAGATGAGGTTCCTGAAATTCAATCTAACCAGAATCCACAATGGTTAAGGTATCACCCTGCTGAACAAGTCATTGGCAACATACAGCAATGTGTGAGGACTAGAAGACAATTAGAAGCAATGTTTACTTGTTTTCTATCTCAAGTTGAACCTAAAGTTGTTGAAGAAACAATTTCATATCCATATTGGATAATTGCTATGCAAGAAGAGTTAAATGAATTTGAAAGAAATCAAGTTTGGACACTAGTTGAAAGACCTAATCATGCAAATATCATTGGTACTAAATGGGTATACAGAAACAAACTTGATGAATCTGGTAACATTGTAAGGAATAAGGCCAGACTTGTTGCAAAAGGCTATTCTTAAGCAGAAGGAATAGATTTTGATGAAACATATGCACATGTTGCAAGATTGGAAGCTATCAGATTATTCTTGGCACAGGCTGCATATAAAAACTTCAAGGTATATCAAATGGATGTCAAAAGTGCATTTTTGAATGGCATTCTGGAAGAGGAGGTGTATGTTCAGCAACCTCCTGGATTTGAAGTTAAAGATCAAGAAGATAAAGTGTATAGACTCAATAAAGCACTTTATGGATTGAAACAAGCACCAAGAGCATGGTATGAGACTCTATCTCAATTCTTGGTGGACAATGGTTTTACAAAAGGCACCATTGATAAGACTCTTTTTCGAATCAATGAAAAGGACAAACACTCCTATTGATGCATTTATGTTGATGACATAATCTTTGGTTCTGAAAATGAATTACTTTGTGAAAAATTTGCAAATCTGATGAAGAGTAAGTTCCAAATGAGTATGATAGGAGAATTGAACTACTTTTTGGGCTTACAAGTCAAACAGTTGAAAGATGGAATCTTCATTCATCAAACCAAGTATACCAAAGAGTTACTGAAGAAATTCGGTATGGAAAACAGCACCAAGATAGCAACTCCTATGAGTACAAATATCAGATTGGATGAAGACAAAGAAGGCAAAGTTGTTGATCAGACTTTATACAGAAAGATGATAGGCGATCTGCTTTGCCCTTACTATCGCCAGCCAGAGACTGATATATCCTTTGTCTTTGTAGGTGTTTGTGCAAGATTTCAATCTAAACCTAAAGAAAGTCATTTAGGTGCGATCAAAAGAGTTCTCAAATATCTAAAAGAGACTTTGGGAGTAGGGATATGGTATTCCATGGATGGAAGCTTCAAAGTTATATCCTACTCAGATTCTGATTATGCTGGATGCAAGATTGATAGAAAAAGCACCACAGAACTCACAATTAATGGGAAATAGACGAGTTTCTGGTTTAGCAAGAAATGAGAACTCAATATCAACTTCATCTGCGGAAGTTTGAATATATTGTCGCTGGAAGTTCTTTGTGCACGAATCTTGTGGTTAAGACAATAGTTAAGGGATTATGGAATTGAAGAAAGGGAAATTCCAATTATGTGTGACAACACATGTGCAATTGCAATTACTCAAAATCCTATTTTGCACTCAAGAACCAAGCATATTGATGTGAGACATCATTTTATAAGAGATCATGTTGAAAAGAAAGATGTGGTGGTTCTGTATATCCCTACTGAAGATCAACTTGCTGATATTTTCACTAAAGCATTGGATAGTGAAAATTTTTCTAAACTAAGGACTGAACTTGGAGTTATTAAAGTTGACTGATAATCAGCAATGTACTGGAATTCACCAAGGGGATTAGTCTTTGCTATGTTGGGTGAGCTCACTTAGCAGATTAGTCATTGGTATCAACAATTCCATGTACTTATGTTTGGACAATTGAGCAAATGAGGTTGCCAAGGGGATTGGTCTTTGTCATGTTGGGTGAGCTCACTTGACAGATCAGTCATTGGTATTAAACTTCATCTTGTATTATCAGTTGGACAATACAAAGGATTTAAGCATCAGCAGAGTGACTCTATCAAGAGTCATTGAGACACTTTGTCGTGAGGTCATTTCTTGAGCCAAGTCTGCTAATGACAAGGCTGCTGAAAATTACTTTACTAAGTCAAACTTACTAAAGTCAACAGCAAATGGTTGGATATTTATTTCCTATTTATAACCGCAGTTAACACGATCTAACGGTTACAAAACATTATGAGGAGTAATGGGCCACGTGTCAAGACCGCATTCACTCTGATTTAATCATGTTTAACATCAATATACGTGTTCTGACAGTTACAACTGCATTTGCCTATATATATATATATGCACACCTTACACAGAAGATACTTTATACTCTCAATCTGCTATCTCTCTACATTTACACTGTGTGAACACAGATTTAAGAAATTATTTTCTTCATCTTTTTCTTATAACAATGGCCGAAAAGGATGATGTTCAAATCGGAACAAGTCAAAGTGTAAGAGGTTTTGTTGTAGATGCTCACAAAACGGAACTGGCTATCAACATTGGTCGAAGAATCAGGAGATATGAAGGTTTGGAGAATGTGCTGAATATAAGATTGGAAACAATCTCTTATACAAATGTAGTTAGCTTCTGGAGAAATATTGTAACAAGACAAGGAAGAGAAGCATTCACCACCACAGTAAATGCTCAGGAGATTGAAGTTTCCTCAAATCTACTGAGGGAAGTTTTTGGTTTTGCAGAATTAATAGATGCTCCTGTAAATCCTGAGGAAATGGGATTGTCAAGGATTGATTTTGTTGACAAATTTAATCATGGTTAATTCTATAGTACGTGCTCTGACAGTTTCCAACCACTACTCTTTGTTATATATACAGACATATACACAGAAGATACTTACAACTCTCATATTGCCATTCTCTACAAATACCTTGTGTGGACACATATTTGAAAGCTTTATTCTTCATCTTTCTCATTTGTAATGGCGAACAAGAATGATGTTCATATTGGAACTAGTCAAACTGTGAGAGGATATGTTACTGACTGTCACTCTACTGAGTTAGCTATTAACATCGGAAGAAGAATCAGAAGGATTGCTGGGTTGGAAAATGTTATGAACAGAAGGCTGGAAAGAATCTCATATGTCAACGTGTTGGAATTCAGGAAGAACATAGTCATACATAAAGGAAGAGAGGCCTTCACTTCAACAGTAAATGGTAGAGAGATTGAAATCTCTTCAGACCTACTGAGAGAGGTTTTTCACTTTGGACCTAGAAATGTTGCTCCTACCAATCCAGAAGCAATGAATCTGCCAAGAATAAAGTTTTTGGATGTAATAAAGACAAATGAGAAGATATCTTCATCACTAGGCATTAATGTGAAGCATATTTGATATGAGTATAATCTGCTGAGCAAATTAATTGCCAAAACCATTTTAGGATTCATTGGGAGTCAAGATACACTGTCTGGACCTAAAATAGACCTACTGATCATCATCTGTAGAAGTATGAAGTTTGATTTGGCTGGATTCTTTATACATTACATGAAGAAGGTGTTTACTGAAGATAGAGATGGTGTAAGGAAGTCCAAAACCAAACCTCTAGGTCTACTGATTCAGACCTTGTTGAATCATTTTCAGATACCTGATGTTGTATCAGAGAAGATTAACAAATCCAGATACAAGCCAGAAGTTGCTACTTCTATTCCTGGATTAGATGATGATGAAGATGTAGATGATGAGACTATAGAAAGTGATAATGATGGTGGAGATGAAGATGCTGGTGGCGAGCAGGCTAAGCAGGTTGCTAAGTCTATTGCACCTAAGAAGACTGTTGAGAAGAGAAAAGCTGCTGACACAAGTAAAATCACAGAAATGTTTAAGCCTAGGAAAACAAGGAAACAGACTGCTGAGTCTACTGAGGGTCCAGTTTAAATTGAGGTTACTGACACTACTGTCACAAAGAAGAAGTCTGATGGTTATATTTTGAGAGAACAACAGAAAGCAGATAGTAGAAAAAGAAAAGCTACTGAGGTTGAAGCTGAACAACCTTCTAAGAGAATGAAAGAGATTGTTACAAGGAAGAAGCATGGAAAAGGAAAACAATTAAGAATTCTTGAAGAACAATAGGAAGAACAAGAGCAAGAAGCTATTGAGGCTGAACCTTTAAAGATTGTTTTGCCTACTATGAGTGGAGAGGTTGTTGTTGAGAAACCTATTGTGGTTATTGAAGAACCACAGGAGACTACTGAGTCTGCACCTGCTGTGGATGTTGAAATAACAATACAAGACCCTGCAAATTCTGCAATAGTTCAGGGGGAAAAAGTAGTCAGCTGCTGACCCTGCTGATGAGCGTGTAAGTCAGGGGGAAGTAAGTGTTGAGCAGATGGAGGTGGTAGGTACAAATGTACCACAAGAAGAACCTTCTGACCTGTTCGTATCTGCAATAGATACTCTTACTCATCTTGTTGAAACCTTTGGGGGACAACAAGTTGAGCAACCTGCTCCAAAGAAGCCCTCAATGCCATATGAAAGGAGGGAGCAGAGATCTAAGAAGGATAAAGTAGATCCCAACTTCAAAAGAGTGCAAAGATATTTTCAATGGAAGTTTGGATTCTACAAGAAACAAAAACCAGCTGCTGATCCAATGAGTGGATTTGAAGAATAGGCATTTGATCAGTTTGGTGTGGACAGCCTATTGGAATTGGTAGATACAACCTTGCTGCAGACTAGGCTGATGGATCTATTGGATGAAGGGAAGAAGAGAGTCAAATTAATGTTCAAAGATCCTAAATACACACCTGATAGTGATGACTCTTCATCATCTGACTCTGATGGTGATTCCCCCATGTTCTCTAGGGAGACCAGTGGAGTGGCAAAAGGGACAACTGATGAAGCCACTGGTCAAAGATCCACTGATGGTGCAGCAGATCAATCTACTAATGCTGGTGAGTCTCCTGAGGATCAGCAGACTGATGATTTGGATGAAGAAAGAGTTACTGAACATAGTGAGCCTGATATTAGTTTTGAAGATTCCTTTCAATATCAAGAATGGATTGATACACAGGGCACTATCTTTAAATCTGCTAATACCTTACAAGAGATTGCTAATGCTGGAGGTTATTTAGAGGAAAACTTAGCTATATTTCCATTTATTTTTGTGGAAGGAAGAGTCCTACTCACTGAGGATCAGACAGTGATTGGATAGAGGTTGGATATAGTACTGGGTGTGAAAGATTCACCATTACACTTTGAGGAGGTTTAGGCTGCTGAGGTTCAAACAGCACCTGAACAAAGGTCGGAACTGGTGGTACAGGTTGCTGAGGACCAAACAACACCTGGACAAAGGTTGGAACTCCCAATGGGTTTGGAGGAAACCTCTGTAGTTGTTGGAGAATAGGCTGCTGTAGTGGAGCCGGCTGGAGTAAAGGTGACTGAAGGGAAGGATGGTCAGCAGATTGTTGTTATTGATGAGGATGAGCAGCTGTTGGACTATGACTTCAGTGATGAGGAGTTTCAAATGCCTGAGGAGGAACATATTGAAGATGAACCACAACAGGCATTTGTAGCAATCTTGGAAGAACCTGCCATAGATCCAATTCTGGAGGAATTCCAAGGTCCTAACCCTGCTGGAAGGGATATGAGTTGGTCCATGGTTGTCAGCAGATAGAGGGCACAGTACAATGTTGAAGAGCCTCTTGATGAGTCTCTTTGGACATATGGTTTGGAGGAATGGCGGTGGGGTACCAGCATAGGTGTTGGATGAGTTGAGGGCTGTCAGAAATGACATTACAAGATTAAGGACTCAACTTGAAAGGCAAGAGCAGAGGTTTGAAGATTTGATGAATCTAATGGAAAATAGAGGGAGAACCGCTGAGACTGTTGCTTCCAATATTACCTCCACTCAGTATTATCTTGCTGACCTTTCTCGAGATGTAAAGGGAATTAGACAAGGTAATACAATGAAGGAGAAGCTTCTGAAAGACCAACTTGAATCCATTCACCAGAAACTGGACAAACTTGCTGATGCACCCAAGCTTGCTGAGGCTGAATCTGCTGGAACACTTTACCCCGCTGGATTGGATCCTAAGCTTACTGAGACGATCAATCTACTGGATCAGACATTGCAAGGAAGGATCACTACAGATGACACTAGAACAGAGATTATGGAGGGTCAACTGAACAGCTTAGTGATCACACAAGAAAGTGTTCATGGCCTGCTGTCCCGTTTTGTTGATGATGTCAATAAGGGGGAAGAGAGCCAAACAGCAGTAGCAAAAGAGGCTGCTAGAATCTTTGCACAGAAGAGATGGGAAGCTGACACCAATGCATTTAGATAACCTGCACCTGGCAGACTTCCCATATTGATTTTTCCCTTATAAAAAATGAATGGATGAGACAAATGGTTAGAGAAATAAGGGAATATTGTGAGCAGCAAGAGAAGGAGAGGCAAGAAAGAGTAATAAGAAACTAGATCAGCATACTTATCTGCTTTATTTTTGCTGAATCTAGACTGTAATACTTTTTGAACAAACATGATTATAATGAGAAATGATTGAATTTGTTCTGTTTTTGTTTTTACTCTTTTTGCTTTGTTGTAAGGAGGGTAATGGCATCATCACCAAAAAGGGGGAAATTGTTGGACTTATTTTTAAGTTTTAGTGATGAGTGCCAGACTAGCTATTATAAAGCAAAGGTAAAAATATGTCTAAATCAAATGTATAGGCTTATTAGAGTTTGATCTTGTATAGGTTTGATCAAACAAGCACTGTAAAAGGTCAGCTGACATTCATCAGCAGACTTGTCTATATCGATGGGTACCCGAGTCGATGAGACTAGTTTAGGAACCTGCTGAAGACTGAAGGCTGAGGGCTCAAACTCAGTTATTGAAGGCTAATGGATCAAACTTAGTATTTAAAGTCAAGGATATGGAATCAGAATTTAGGGAAGTCTGTGATGACCTAAACTGATTGCATATACCTTGTGTATAAGGTCTAAGTTCCACAAGTTAAATGGTGATTGGAACTTTGTTATGATTAAAATGGTGTAATCTAACTTAATAATAAAAAGTTAGATACAAGAGAAGTTAGCTGAAGTGTTTTTATAAACACAAAGAACATTCGAACAAATTGATGATCAGATCTCAAAGAGACTAATATCCACAGGAACCTGCTGATATATATCTCGAATTATTCAAAGGTTACATTGGAAGAATACAAGGATAATGACAGATAACAACCTCTGATTTTATCTAACAAATCATTGGTTAAGATTAAAGGGACGTTAGAAAGAAACAGAGCTTTATCCAATGGATACAAGTCAAAGGGTGGACAGACTGAAGACTGTCCAAAAGCAAACTGAAAGTGTGAGTACTATGTACAGTCAGAAAAAGCAAGTCAAGATGGGACAAATCTGAAACGGCTATGTTTGAATTTCAAACATAAATCACAAGGAGTCTCACCTATAAATAGAAGACCCTTGTTACATAAATAGATGATGATTTTTGAAAGAAAAATAACAGATAATCTTGAGTTCCATATTCTTATCAAGAAATCACCCTGCTGACCCTACTGAGCTTAAAGCTACTGATCCAGAAAACTTCTTCAAGTGTAATATGTTATCAAACTACATCAAGTTTACAAACTTGAAGAATCCAAGCTGCTGATCATATCACCCTGATCAAGCTGCTGAAGGCTGAATCACTTACTTTATTCAAACTTTCTTTTATAAGAAATCTACTGAAGACAGTGAAGCATCTTTGGGTGTCAAGGACTATGGTTTGTGGTGGAGCCGGTGAAGAGGCAATCCTACCCTTCAAGGACTAGTGGAAGACTTTGGAGCAGCAATCCTACCTGTTCCAAGAGTTCAGTTTGCGATGCCATAGTTATTGGTGAAGGACAAACAACTTAAAGATTTTTGTAACTGCTATCTCAAGGATCTCTAGTGAATTACCTCCAACATCACAGGAGAAGAGTGGACTGACAGGATTGCACCACCTGGAACCACTATAAAAATTGCCTACTTACTTTCTGCATTTACATTCTGCACTTAGTACATTTAGCACATCAACCTATTGAACTAGCAACTGAAACACACACATACACTACTTAGTATCTAATACTTGGTATCATATTTTAACAGCAAGTAATAAGGCTTAATTTAAATATATTCTCACATAACAAATTCAATAAAGTCAATAGTCACAGACTACTCAAATCGGCCAATGATTTCTGAGTTATCAAGAGTCTTTGAAGTTCTTGAGTTTGTTAACTCCAAAAGTTTTAAGTGATAATTTTATTCACCCACCCCCCTCTAAACTTAACCAAAGCCTTTTCAAGGGACCAACACTTACAATACTAGGGATGCCGATATTAACCGTATTCCTCACCTAGGAAACATTCCTGTGGTTAGGCGTACTTCCTAAGTGATCGCATTAGTCTCTATCCCATTAACACTAACTTTGTAGGTATCATGTTAATCTACGATTTACGTATAACTGGGTGCTAGCAATTCCCAACGATAACACAAATCTAGATCTCGCTGAAAGTCCCGGAAGATCAATTCATGAGCCGATCTAGGAGTACAATATTGGTATTTTCTAATAATACGCTAATTAAAATAGACGAGCAACGTAGCCATAGCCATACCTACTAAGACAAGAAATTCTAGTTGGACAATCACACCATAAAGACGTGGCTAGATTGATGCGGCGAAAACCTAAATCTTAGCGTTTCTCTATACGTAACGGAAAAAATAGAGATTCATAAAGTAATTATATAGATCTACTAAAAACATGATTGTCGATCATACCAAAGTCATCTATAGATCACTAGATGGCGGCGTGGGCATGTGGATCCTTATAGACGAGGAATCCCCACTGCCTCTCGGCGTATCCTTAGATCTACATCGTTTGACGAAGAACAAACAACCTCAAACAATAAACAATAATTGGGGGGACTTGATTACAAAGAACAAAGAACAAATAAATACAAGAACTCACATAATTGCTGCTGAACTTGTATTAAAACTGATCTGAGAAACTGAGAATTTGTGCGATGAGAAGTTGTATTAAAATTATTTCTGTATCATGTTTTGCTATGAAACAATGTATTTATAAGCTGTAGAAACCGACTTAAAATCATATTTCCTAAACCCTAATGTAGTCTAAAACGTGTCGAGATAACTCCGAGCCGATCCGCTCGATTTTGCCCAGCGAGTTCCCCTTTCGCTGCCAGCGAGTCCCCCAGCCTCTGATTGGCTCACTGGCTTTTCTTGTTTGTTACTCCACTCCTCGTGCTGATTTGATGTTTATCTTTCATGCGATCCGATTCTGCTCCGATTTATCTTGAGATTTACTTCCTAAAGTCGGTAGATATCCTCCCGATTTACCGTAATCTATAAACTCAATGATTATCACACAGTAAATCATACTTTAACAATAAAAATAGATAAATACCAAATTATATTCTTTAAATCACATAACATTAAATAATCATTATAAACATGTGATTTAATATAAAATATATTTATTAAGCTCGATTTAAGGAAAATGTTGATGACTTGTACGGGTATAATTTGACCGTCATCAACTACTCAAAACGCCGATTAGTTCATCTGAATATTTGGAGGAATCTCTAAATTACCAGAGAAGAGAGTATTCCATGCTCAGATATAGGCTAAAGCATAGTCTTTGTCACTGATGCACGGCCTACCTCCGAGGGAAACGTTTTCACTGAAAGAATAAACCATGGATTGCCATATATAGTTATTGATATGCTTCAATACACTGCTTAACTCAATTAAGATATTGGTTGCAAAAATAACGGTTTACATTATTATGTAATACCGAGAAGTCTACCTAGAAGATGCTTGAGAATTTAGGGATACAGAGTGAAGTGCTTTACTCCACTTCCGTAAAAATAGGCATTTAGCACTTAGTGCTTGAAGGTAGGATAGGAGATTTTGCATACACGTACAATTGGAGACTGTTCATGAAATATCTTAATGCGATGAGTGAAGGTTGGTTATAAGATTCTTAAGATCAGATAGTAATGGTTGAACTGTCACAGCCTTTCTGAGAGAATGTTTAAATAACAACCTTGGACCTTGAAGTAAAGTTACTCAAGAAGTTACTATCTGATTTACTCAGACCACATACAATATTTGTTGTTGGGGGTTACACTGATAGATACTACTGAACCAGATCAGAATATCAATCCATCCAAGTGCAGTGGGAGTATGGTTTAACCATTGATCCACTGTGATTATACAGACATAATAGCCTGGTGGGGGTGATTGATAACCTATGGCCCGTTGGAGGGCTGTATAGGATTCTGATAATAAGAGGTTGGCTTAAAGCCATAAACCTGTAATTGGAGTTTTGGTATTCTATGTCTGTTCACACTCTAGTAGAAACACCTGAGTGTCTCAGGCCCAAGAGGAGTAATTGGACCTATGTGAAAAAAAGTCGAATGAATGGGAAATTTTATCTTTCAAAGCAAAGCCAAGTGGTCTAAGGGTAATTCACTGAGAATTAAGTAGAGAGTTAACCAGGGGTGATGCCCTAAAACTCTCTCACCATTTAGCCTCGCTTGACTTCACGGAAAGCAGAAAGATTACCAGGGGTGATGCCCTGAAATTTTCTTGCCATACAATGGAGCTTGAATTCATTCGGAACAAAAAGGTTTTAGCTCAAAGCCAATGGTAAATTGACTGCCTATGCTTGTATCCATTGGTGGATTAAAGCAAACCTCTAGGTTATTAAAAGCCACATATTTGAAATGTGTGGGCTTGATCAGAATATTGATGAGTCTTTTGCAGATTGGAGAATCAATATTGGTAAAGTAGTAGACATTAGTGTGGATAAAGGTAATACTGCAATAGTTGTGAACAATATGGGTGTATTATTTGAAGTCAATAACTGACGAGCCAAAGCTTCTCTAAATTAGAGAAGTGGACTGTATTCTTCGAATTTGATTCGATCAAATTCATGAGAACAAGTTGTGGCAGTATCCCATCCATTTTATTGGTTAAGATTATGAATGCATTTTCAAATGCAAAATTCAACGAGAGGTTTCCTACCCAACCCCTCATGGAATAATTCTCTCATTCTTCAGATATGAGAAAATGGGATAGATTCTCTATTGGATAGAGAAAGTCAGATTATTAAAAGTCGAATCTTAGATTCGAGTATTGGATAGAGGTAAAGCGCATCCTCAAGTATCTTTGGAGAACGAGGAATAATATGCTTGTATACTCATATGCAAACCTGTATATTGTCTGACTACACTGATTCAGACTTTCAGTTATATTAAGGGTGATCGTTAGTTGATCTCGGGCTCGGTGTTTACTCTTAGTGATAGGGCTACAGTCTGGAGCAATCTAGCATCGCCGATTTGACTTTGTAAGTCGAATACATAGCAGCTTCTACAGCGGCTAGATAGGCGATATGGCTCAAAAAGGTTCCTTGCTGATCTGGGAGTAATTCCAGGTCTGGGTAAGCCGATATCACTTCACTGTGAAAATAGTTGAGAGGTAGCTTATGCAAAGGATCATCGCAATCACACGAGGTGAAAAGTATATTGAAAGTAAGTACCACCTAGTCAGATAGATCATGCCGAGAGGCAACATTTTGGTCCTAAATATCGCCTCGAGCCGACAACCTAGCTGATCAATTTACCAAGTCACGTGGCATCTAATGTCACTGATAAGTGCGTAGCGGGAATTAAATTGAGAGATATGTCTCATCTATTTTAGAGCAAGTGGGAGAATGTTGTGGATAGTTGGAATAAAGGTGTGGTGCTCTAAAAACAATTGTTGCTTGTCTTTACAGGCAAGTGGGAGATTGTTGGATGTAGTGCCCGATAGACAATTGTTGCATGTCCTTACGGGCAAGTGGGAGATTGTGGGAAGTAGTGCCCGAAAGACAATTAAAGTAATTGTTTTTATAATTAATAAATGACATATTTATTCTCATCTTATTATGAGCTTCGTGCTCATAAGTAATACACTATTTGAAAACCCCAAGTTCTATCATATGTAGCCATATAACTTAGTGTGCTGGCACACATGAGGATTAAGTTTATGGTGATACACTTGAACTGTTAGTCCGTGGTGAACTTAATCAAAGATTGGGGTCTTGATGATGGTTAAAATAGTCTATCCTACGACATCAACATTCTATCCATTAAGAGCTAAAAATAGTTGTTTCAACTTATAAATATGAACCATTTGAGTTGAATATCATATATCGGGTTCGTGAGTCGAGAAATCTGCACTTAGCGTTTATTTTCCTTATTTCGATATTATTTCATGCATTATTTGATTATTTTCAGGATACGAAATATTGGGCTGAGCATCATGGACGAATCTGGAGGGGACTGAAAGAAAGGAATGGGCCTAGGGTATTCTAGAACATTGCAAGCTAAGTCGGCAGAAGAAAAACGACAAAATCGCCCTCGGTTTACCGAGAGTCGGCAGCGACTTACCGAGTCACGAGAATCTTCAGAAACGTATTTTCTTGGACGAGGAGTAGAACTAGATGTTTCTAAGTCGGTTTATGTCTATAAATAAGAGGCTTCCCCTCAGAGTTCAGTGTAACATTGGTGGCACACAAATACTTCAATTACTATGCAATAAAAGTTCTTTGTTCTTTATTTTCTTTATTTTATTAGTTCTGGTCAGAGAGACGACGGAGTCGCCGCCTAGGGAGAGATCCAAGAGAGATCTATGCTCTTCTTCGAGGGTATGATTTTCTATCTTTTCCAAGATGTAGATCTATCGTTGCTCTATTCGACTAGTATGTTTTAATTGCTTATTTAGTTTAATTATGTAGAAGTTAGTTATTTTACCCCATGTGTTATAGATCTAATTCGTTGGTGAAGAAATCATGAGATAGTGGTTGCGTTCTTCAGATCGGCGACGGTCTATATCGCTAGATCTGAATACCTAGTAAATTTCTAATTCATGATAATCGGTGCCAGCTATGTTGATCGATAGATTTAATTTACATGTTAGTAGACTGATCAACTATTTGCATGTCTTCATAAAAGTTGCATGAAATACGAATAGTGAAGTGTTAGTTTGCATATTATCTTGATGGACCCTAGGAACGTGCTAATCAGTGTCGATAGCTGTCTAGGCGGGTTTGCGGTATGAGTTGGCGCACAATATCGAAAGCTCTAGTTCTTTATGCGTATGGGCTATTACGGACCAATTAAGGAGGGTAGCTTGCATATAGATTGTCTACTACCATTGTCGGAGTAGATAGGGTTAGGAGTTGTACCCGTAGCTGAACAATGATTTAAAATTCACCAATGGGGAGGACTATTGCATATGTGGGGGGAATAAATAATTACTCATAATTGAACTAATACCTTAGAAACTCTTGTTTACATTCGTTTGAGCAAGCATAATATTGTTAGTTTGTGGCACCATTGGCACAAAATTTACTACCGTCTAGAATATAGTTGGTCGTAGACCACACAAGTGACAAGCTCAATCTTAGTAATTAGACGTTCTTACGAGTCTCTGTGGGATCGACCTTGACTCGCTAGTACGCTACTACGATAGACCTAGTCCTATTGCTTGTAAGTGCTTTGCATGCGATTAAGATTTTCTGGCGCCGTTGCCGGGGGCTCGTGTCAAGAGTACTTTTTATTTAAGATTGAGTGTCTGTATATATTTGAGTATGTTTAATTGAGTCTATTTTATATGTTTATACAGGAGTCGTACAGAGTCAGTTCTGTTAAAATCTAAAAAAAAATTGCTTCCGGTTTACCGAGGGTCTCAGTTTTGGCAGAATCATTTTTGTTAGCTCAGCGTCGAGTCAGTAGTCAGAGTCTGTATTTTTGAGTCTGCCAGGCATGTGTAATAGCCGCCGATGCAAGTCACTAACCATTTTATTTTCTTTTTTTGTCTTGTAGTATGCTACACGAAGTTCAGCAGCCAAACTCGAGAGATTCATACCTGAGATTGAAAAGTTTGCTAGACAAAAGAGAAAGGAAACTTGAGAGAGAACTGTTAGGCTAGCAGACAAAATAAGAATGCTCGAAGAAGATCACAGCGAGAGGGAAGAAGAGATTCCACCTTTGGAAGATACATAAATCAACATGGCGCAGAATGGACAAAATGGTCAATATGGAGCAGGAGTTGTGGTACAAGCAGATAGGAGAACTCTACGGAGTTATGCGATGCCGACGATTGAGCAATTCATGCCAGCAATTGTTAAGCGTGAGAATGCGGCTGAGATATTTCACCCGAAACCGAATGTGATACGAATGGGGACTATTTACACTACCTTTCATCGAGTAATGAATGATGATCCTAGTGTACACATCACCAAATTTCTGGAGATAGTCAGCATGGTCAATCCAGCAGGAGTGCCTGAAGATAACATTAAGCTGAAATTGTTTCCATTCACTCTGAAGGACAAAGCGAAGATATGATTATTGTCTCTAACACCATGATCTATCCAAACTTGGATAGATCTGTTGCAGAAGTTTATGAACAAGTACTGCCTGCCTGGGAAGTCACTATAGATGAGACAAGACATTATGAATTTCAAGCAAAAACCCACTAAAACCTTTGAAGAAACTTGGGAAAGATTTAAGGAAGCACAGAGGAGATGCCCTCACCATGATATCACTTTGCATGTACGAATTCATAGTTTCTATCATGGATTGCGGCCAAGTGAACAAATGAGAGTTGATGCATCGAGCAACGGATGTTTTGAATTGCTATCACCTGAAGAAGCTGAAGAAAAATTGGAGCAAATCGCACTAACAAGTTAATGGGGAACGCATCAAATTGAGACTTCCAATGTAGCTGAAGGCATATTTGGAGAAGATACTTCTCAAAAGATCTTATACCAGCTAATGGCGATGAATGAGAAGATAGACGGCAGGCAAAATCGTATTGCCAAGGTTGAGAAAGTACAAGATATCGAACCAACCAACACTGAGGATGTGAACTATATAGGGAGGCAAGGAAATCCTTATGGGGGCGGATATCGCCCAGGTTCTCATGACCACCCTGGTTTTAGATTGAGTGACCCTACTGGGGGTTTTCGACCAAATGATTCTATTAGTGGAGAGAGACCAAGACAAACTGGTGGATTCATGCCTCAATTCAACAAGTCAAGTGGTTGGGAATCAGCCATGGATAAAATGAGCTCAACTGTGACCGACACGGTCAACCAACTTACAAAATCCATGACTGAGCTGAATATAAACTTCACCACATATTGTCAAAAGAACAATACAAGTCTGACCAATCAGGAAGCCTTAGTGTAGAATATGTCACACCAAGTGGGGCAAATTGCCGAACAAGTGTCAGCCCGTCTTCCAGGAGGATTACCGAGTAATACTGAGAAGAACCCGAAGGACGTGAATACAATCATGACTAGAAGCAGAAAACTGAATGGACCAGTAATACCAACTGTCCAGGAAGAATCAGAAAGCAGTCAGCAGCACAACGTAGCAGAATCTAGAGAAAAAAGAGGGGCCGGTAAACCGGGAGTCTGTAAATTAAGTAGACAAGCAGGCAGAGCAGTAGCAGTCAGCAGGTAAGTCTTCATAAACTCTAACTATTAATCCTACTACTTTACCCTATCCCCCTAGGAAATATAAGCCGAATAATGATGATGCTCATTACAAAAAGTTCATAAAGATGTTCAAGAAGTTGCAAGTGAATAAACCTTTGGTAGAAGCTCTGGCCAGAATTCCAGAGTATGCAAAGTTTTTGAAGGAAGCAATATCTACCAAAAGGAAATTGTTGGACCTTGAGACTATTTGCCTTAACGAGGAATGCTCGGAAGTTTTGCAATGCAAACTGCCTCCGAAGTGTAAAGATTCTGGGAGCTTCCTCATACCTTGCACAATTAGAGGAGTATGCCTAAACAAAGCATTGTGTGATCTTGGAGCTAGTGTCAATTTAATGTCACTCTTCATCTTTCATAAGTTAGGCATGAAAGAGTTGAATGAAACATCTATAACCCTTCAATTAGCGGATAGGTCTATGAAGCTACCTAATGGAATGGTGGAGGATGTTCTAGTAAAAGTTGATAAGTTTGTATTCCCTGTAGACATTGTGGTGCTAGACATGGAGGCTAACCATGATATTCCATTGATATTAGGAAGACCTTTCCTAGCGATGATTAAGACATTGATAGATGTTCATAAGGGTGAGCTGATTATGAGAGTGAATGAGGACAAAGTAGCGTTCAATGTGATGATTTCCATGAAGTGTGCACAAGACGAAGGAGAAGCATGCTACATGCTAGATGCCATAGACGAGCTTGTTTTGGAACTATATCAGTAAGTGGCACTAGACCCTGAAGTAGCAGAGACTTTGCTCCTGAAGGAAGAAGAAAGTTATGAGGTAACCTGGCCTGTGTGTAGTGAAGGTCAAGTGCGAGAAATAGAACCTATATCTTCTGTGGATTTAGGAGGAACCATTCATAGACCTTCGTGGCACAAGTTCTTTGACTTACAATTAACTGGAAAGCTGTTAAGATCATCACTAGAGGAGCCACCAAGGAACTTAACGTTAAAACCTTTGCCATCTCACCTGAAGTACGTGTACTTACAAGATGATACTCTCCCCCTAATAATTTCATCATTGTTATCACCTTTAGAGGAAGAGAAACTTTTAAGAGTACTGAGAGAGCATAAGGGAGCGTTTGGGTGGACAATTGCAGATATTAGAGGAATAAGCCCCTCTGTGTGCATGTATAAGATCTCTGTAGACCCCAAGAAGAAAGCGGTAGCACAACCACAAAGGAAGCTGACGCCACAACTGAAGGATGTTGTTAAAGAAAAGAGCATAAAGATGTTGGAAATGGGAATCATTTTCCCAATTGCAGAAAGTGAATGGGTAAGCCCGATTCATATGGTACCCAAGAAAGGAGGATTCACTATCCAACCTAACGAGTTTGATGAGTTAATCCCTGTGAGGCTAATTACTGGACATCGAGTTTGCATTGTCTTCAGGAAACTGAATGACGCAAATCGTAAAGATCATTTTCCCCTACCATTCGTTGATCAAATGTTGGAAAGATTAAGCGGTTATGCATTTTATTGATTCTTAGATGGATATTCTAGTTACTATCAGATCCATATTGCCTCTGAGGACCGAGAGAAGACCACTTCCACATGTACCTATGTAACTTTTGCGTACATTCGCATGCCTTTCAGGCTTTGTAATGCACCAGCAACATTCCAAAGGTGCATGATGTCATTATTTGCGGACATGGTGGAAGATTTTCTTGATATTTTTATGGACAATTTCTCTGTATTTGGAGATAGCTTTGATAAATTCTTGGACAATTTGAGTAGACTGCTAAGGAGATGTGAAGAGACCAACCTTGTACTTAACTAGGAAAAAATGTCATTTCATGGTTACAAAAGGAATAGTGTTGGGTCATAGTATTTTGAAGAAAGTGATGGAAGTTTATAGGGCAAAGATAGAGGTGATAGAGAAGTTACCCCCTCCAACGAACTTAAAGAAGTTGCGAGCCTTTCTTGGCCACGTAGGATTTTATATGAGGTTTATCAAAGACTTCTCTAAAGTTTCTAGACCTTTGACGGAATTACTTGCAAAAGATGTACCTTTTGTGTTTGGAGAAGAATGTAAGAACGCATTCAACACATTGAAGCAAATGCTTATAACCGCCTCAATTATGGTAGCCCCAGGTTGGAACAAACCTTTTGAGCTTATGTATGATGCAAGCGACACGGCAGTTGGAGCAGCCCTGAGACAAAGGGAGGAAAAATATTTAAGCCTATCTTATTATGCCAGTCGTACCCTTAACAGTGCCTAGAGGAATTATGCGACTACAGAGAAGGAACTCTTAGCTGTCATCTTCGTATTTGACAAGTTTTGACCTTATCTGATAGGATCGAAAGTCACTGTATTCACTGACCATGCGGCTTTGAAATACCTTCTAACCAAGCAAGATTCCAAGCCAAGATTTTTGAGATGGATTCTACTCTTACAAGATTTTGATGTTGAGATCAAAGACAAAAAAGGAACTGAGAACCAGGTGGCTGATCACTTGTCGAGATTAAATTTGCTGGAAGAAGAGCAATCAACTAAGATCAAGGAGAGCTTTCCTGATGAACAACTGTTTTGCATCTCAGTGGTAGCTCGAGTTGAATCTAAGACCCGGAAAAATACATTAAGAGTGGGTAAGATATACCCTTGGTTTGCTAACATTGTCAATTATCTAGCAGGAAAGTACATACCACCGGAATTCATGAATGCAGATAAGAAGAAGTTCTTCACGTATCTGAAGCAATATCATTGGGACGATCCCTACCTATACAAATTATGCCCTGATGCCATTCTTAGGAGATGCGTCCATGATGACGTGATTCTAAGTATTTTGCACATGTGTCATTCTAGAGAAGCTAGAAGTCGTTATGGACCAGACAAGACAGCAGCAAAGGTACTATAGTGTGGATTCTATTGGCCAACAATTCATAAATATGCTTATGAGCTTACAAGAGCCTGTCATTCCTGTCAAATGACCGGTAATATTTCTAAGCAGAATGAGATGCCACTGTAGAGTATCTTAGAAGTAGAGTTATTCGGTGTGTGGGGAATTGATTTTGTTGGGCCTTTCACATCGTCAGAATCGAATCGTTACATCCTGGTAGCAGTTGATTATGTTTCCAAATGGGTGGAGGCAGTGGCCTCACCTACTAATGATGATAGGGTTGTCCTGAGGTTTCTTAAGAAAAACATTTTGACGAGGTTTAGAGTGCCTAGAGCCATATTAGTGATGGAGGGAGTCATTTATGTAATAGGTTGTTTGAAAAATTGATGATGAGATATGGGGTTAGACATAAGATTGCAGCAGCATATCACCCCCAGACGAGTGGACAAGTAGAAGTCACGAATAGAGAGATTAAGAGGATCTTAGAGAAGACAGTGAATCCCATGAGGAAGGATTGGTCTTTGAAATTAGATGACGCTCTTGTTAGGTGTAGTGCCCGAAAGACAATTTGTGTAATTGTTTTTAACAATGGATGACAAATTTTATCTCACCTTATTACTTGCTTTGTGCTTGTAAATAATACATCTGCACAAACCCCTAAGTGTATCAAGATGTAACCGCTTAACTCGATTGTATGGCATGCACGTGAGGATTGAGTTAGTGGTGATATACTTAAATCATTAGTCCGTGGTGAATTTAATCGAGTTTAGGGTCTCTTGATTAAAACACCAATAATGCGCCTGAGAACACCTTAGGGTGTGATAGTCTTATCCGGATGTCGGTCGGTAGAGGGTACCTACGTGGGGCATTTATATATGATGGCATTCATATAGAATCGGACCGATTTAATCTGAATTTCTCGATATAATTCCGTGTCGAGGAATCTTATTAAATCATTAGATGATCATATATGGATCAACCTTAATCCCGAGGTGATCACGAGGATCTTTGCTTGTCCCGGGGTAGTGTTTGATGTGTTAGTTACGGTTCACTTTAATATGTGTTCCAAGCCACTTCTCATTGGCACTATCTCCGGATGAGTGAGTAGTTCTGATTTTCACGAGACATGGAATCCATTCCTTCCAGCGGAAATAGAGAGACAGTCCCTTGTTTGTTAGCCCTAAGAAAGTGATCGATCCCGGAGTTCACATTTGACTAATTAGCTACTAGTCGGATATGTGTACTAATTGATCATCGAGGGGTTGATGGTAAATAAGGATAAGATATTACGAGTCGGGTTCACGGAGACCTCCCACTCGAGAATGGGACGATCTATGGAGGGTTAATCCGTATGTAGTGATTATATCAATGGACGCTTATTCACTCTATAGGTTGAGTATAAGTATACATCTATAATCGGTAGAGTTCAGTTTCGGGTTTATAATCAAATTCACAAGAATGAGTCATTGGCTATCCCATCCGTCTTATTGGTTTAGATGATCGTGCATATACGTATGCAACATTCAACGAGAGTAGTCCTACCTTACATCTCAGGAATGATTCTCCAAATCTTCGGATAAAGAGAAAATAGGATAGAGTCTCTCTGGGATAAGGGCAAGTCAGCTTAACACGAGTCAATTGCAATCAAATCTCGGATTCGAGCATTGAATAGCGGTTTAGTACGTCCTCAAGTATCTTTAGAGAACGAGGAATCATACGCTTGTATATTCAGGTGCAAACTTGAATATGGTTGACTACACTGATTCTGACTTGTAGTCAGATTAAGGATGATCATTAAGTTTATCTCGGGCTCAGTGTTTACTCATAGTGCTTAGAATTTCCTTTTTGGTCTGGGAGTAATTCCAGGTCTGATAAGCCGATATCACTTCATTGTGAAAATAGTGAAGAGATAGCTTAGAAGGATCTTCTCGGTCACCAGAGGTCAAAAGCATATTGAGAGAGAGTATCGCCTGATTGGAAGGACCGGCAACGTTTCAATCCTAAAGATCGTCTCGAGTCGACAACCTAACTAATCAGTGTACCAAGTCGAGTGCTTGGAGGGTACGGCATTTTAGTGATATGTCTCATCTGCTTTTAGAGCAAGTGGGAGAGTGTTGTGAATAAGATGAGAAAGGGTGTGCTCAAAAAACAATCATTACTTGTCATTTCGTGCAAGTGGGAGATTGTTAGGTGTAGTGCCGAAAGATAATTTGTGTAATTGTTTTTAACAATGGATGATGATTTTATCTCACCTTATTACTTGCTTTGTGCTTGTAAATAATACATTCTTTGCAAACCCTAAGTGTATCGGTATGTAACCGCTTAACTCAATTGTATGGCATGCACGTGAGGATTGAGTTAGTGGTGATATACTTAAATCATTAGTCCGTGGTGAATTTAATCGAGTTTAGGGTCTCTTGATTAAAACACCAATAATGCGCCTGAACACCTTAGGGTGTGATAGTCTTATCCGGACTGTCGGTAGAGGGTACCTACGTGGGGCATTTATATATGATGGCATTCATATAAATGGACCGATTTAATAAGATTCTCGCCCGTAACACCTTAGGGTGTGATAGTCTTATCCGGTTTGTCGGTAGAGGGTACCTACGTGGGGCATTTATATATGATGGCATTCATATAGGATCGGACCGATTTAATCTAAATTTCTCGGTATAATTCCGTAATCGAGGAATCTTATTAAATCATTAGATGATCATATATGGATCAACCTTAATCTGAGGTGATCACGGGGATCTTTGCTTGTCCCGGGTAGTGTTTGATGTGTTAGTTACGGTTCACTTTAATATGTGTTCCAAGCCACTTCTCATTGGCACTATCTCCGGATGAGTGAGTAGTTCGATTTTCACAGACATCGAATCCATTCCTTCCAGTGGAAGTAGAGAGACAGATCCCTTGTTTGTTAGCCCTAAGAAAGTGATCGATCCGGGAGTTCACATTTGACTAATTAGCTACTAGTCGATATGTGTGCTAATTGATCATCGAGGGTTAATGGTAAATAAGGATAAGATATTACGAGTCGGGTTCACGGAGACTTCCCACTCAGAATGTACAGTCTATGGAGGGTTAATCCGTATGTAGTGATTATATCAATGGACGCTTATTTACTCTATGGGTTGAAGAACCGCCTGATTGAGAGAGAGTACCGCCTGATTGGAAGGACCGGCAACGTTTCAATCATAAAGATCGTCTCGAGTCGACAACCTAACTAATCGATGTACCAAGTCGAGTGCTTGGAGGGTACGGCATTGAGTGATATGTCTCATCCGCTTTTAGAGCAAGTGGGAGAGTGTTGTGAATAAGATGAGAAAGGGTGTGCTCTAAAAACAATCATTACTTGTCATTTCGTGCAAGTGGGAGATTGTTAGGTGTAGTGCCCGGAAGACAATTTGTGTAATTGTTTTTAACAATGGATGATGATTTTATCTCACCTTATTACTTGCTTTGTGCTTGTAAATAATACACTGCTTTGCAAACCCTAAGTGTATCAAGATGTAACCGCTTGACTCGGTGTATGGCATGCACGTGAGGATTGAGTTAGTGGTGATATACTTAAATCTGTTAGTCCGTGGTGAATTTAATCGAGTTTAGGGTCTCTTGATTAAAACACCAATAATGCGCCTGAAACACCTTAGGGTGTGATAGTCTTATCCGGATCGGTAGAGAGGGTACCTTTCACGTGGGGCATTTATATATGATGGCATTCATATAGGATCGGACCGATTTAATCTGAATTTCTCGATATAATTCCGTAATCGAGGAATCTTATTAAATCATTAGATGATCATATATGGATCAACCTTAGTCCTGAGGTGATCACGAGATCTTTGCTTGTCCCGGGTACTCTTTGATGTGTTAGTTACGGTTCACTTTAATATGTGTTCCAAGCCACTTCTCATTGGCACTATCTCCGGATGAGTGAGTAGTTACGATTTTCACGACATGGAATCCATTCCTTCCAGTGAAGAAGTAGAGAGCGATCCCTTGTTTGTTAGCCTAAGAAAGTGATCGATCCCGGGAGTTCACATTTGACTAATTAGCTACTAGTCGGATATGTGTACTAATTGATCATCGAGGGGTTGATGGTAAATAAGGATAAGATATTCTCGAGTCGGGTTCACGGAGACCTCCCACCGTAATGGACGATCTATGGAGGGTTAATCCGTATGTAGTGATTATATCAATGGACGCTTATTCACTCTATGGGTTGAGTATAAGTATACATCTATAATCGGTAGAGTTCGATTTGGGTTTATGGTGGCGTAATCCCGAATTAATAATTAATGTACTTATTCGCTTCGACGAATAATTAATTATTGAGCTACCGGTTATAGTCCATGGTCCCCGATGTGGCTTCGTAATTCGGACTAATAATCTTGTTATTTGGGCCTCAGTGATAATTAATTGGCTGGGCTAATTAATTGATATGCATGGATATTATTTAGTTGGGCTAAATAATATAATACACATAAAAGACATTTTATGTGGGCTAAAACCCTAGCTAATGTGGCGCCATTTCTCCTTGTAATTATCACAAGAATTAATTTTTGTGATGTGGAAAATAAAAGATATTCTTGTTATATGATTGGTTGGATGACTTGTTATTTGATTTCCTATTGGTCAATACATGTCACAATTAATCATTAAGGAAAATATCTTTTTATTTGGATTAATTAATTATTTATTTAATTAATTAAAACTTGGAGGCCAAGGATTTATTCTCCTATAAAAGGAGAGTTATTCCAAGGGAAATTACAATGGAAAATTTCGACCTAGCCACTTTGAAAGGAGAGAAAAATTATGTTTTTTTTCTTGTCTTGGGTTTTAGAAGAAAAACTCTAAGTTTTTCTTGGTGTTGCATATCGAGGAGGTTCGTGTATCAAGAAGGGTGTCCACCAACCGCCGTTTGGAGAACACATCGGAAGATCTTGGCTTCTCTTCCTACTATTGGTAATATGATCTAAACCCCCTTGTAGTACTTAAGTCCTTTAATTATGTGTTTTGATATATAAATCGTGATCCGTCCGCTGCGCGTAGATCTAACTCGTTTAGATCTAAGAACCTGCATCCTTCAGCTCTTTGGGCGTACAGAACAGCTTATAGGACCACGATTGGGATGTCACCGTATATGATAGTGTTTGCAAAAGTGTGTCATTTACCGGTAGAACTTAAGCACCGAGCGCTGTGGGCTTCGAGATTTCTAAACATGGATGAGAATTTAGCCGGTGAAAAGAGAATGCTAGAGTTGAATAGATTGGAGGAGTTTAGACTTCAAGCGTATAAGAATGCAAAGATTTACAAGCAAAGAACGAAGCGCCTGCATGATAAAAGGATTCTCAACCGCACATTTCAAGTTGGAGGTAAAGTGCTGTTATATAATACGCGCCTTCGACTTTTTCCTGGGAAACTAAAGTCTAGATGGTATGGACCACATGTAGTCATGAGAGTTTACAATACAGGTGCATGTAAAGTTAAGAATGAATACTCTAGGCAGACTTTCATAGTAAACGGCCACAGGCTGAAGCATTACCTAGAGCACAAGTATAACCCTGAATTGGAAGTCTTTACGCTGACGGATCGAAAGTATGAATAAAGGAGACCTATTAATACAGTCGAGCGGGCGACTATAAACTCAGAACTATTTCTAAACCCTTATTTATTGCTTTTGTTTATGTTATTTTGAGTCAATAAAGTAGCATGAAAATCGCAAGGTTTTTTTCATCACATATATCTTTGGTCATAGAGCTAGAGATATATGTGGTTTTTTCCTTCACGATTCTTATGTGATACCCTCGTAAAAGCTTTCGCGTCTTGCTTAGGCCAATAAAGAATAAAGTGGCTTAAACTGTTTTTGCGCATTCATCCGGTATGCACAATTACCGCCATCTTATTTTCTTATTGCCCTTCGCATGTTACTCACAGTTTTTGGAAGTAATTTGGAAAGCAGGTAACAACTTGTAAGAGGAATGACCGAGGAGCCAATTATTCTGCTCCGGGATTCGCTTTGACTCAACTGAAAATTCCAGAGCTAAGTACCTATTCTTTTCTTTATTATTAGTCATTGGGGACAATGTCTATAATAAGTGGGGGGCAGGCGGTCTTAGCTGGGTAGTCGAAAAAGAGAATAATTTTGAAAATTTAATACTATTTTTAGCTTGCTTATTGCACGTTTTCGAGTAAGGAATCGGTAGAAAATGAGCCCAAATTCAATTTGAAGTGAGCTATAGTATATTCAATTTAGTATGGAAGAATAAGCATATATTATGTTGCATGAAGTAGTAAGTTATTAATTATTATTCTATCATTGCAATCAATACTTGAGCACATAATCTGAGTGAGAAGTGTTTAAGACTAGATGATGAGTTGTTTTAACCGGGAATCATTATTTGTCTGTCTATATACTTTAACGAATTGTTGTAAGACAAGGGAAGCAACTAGAATGCCACAAAGGTAACCGGGACAAAACGGGCTTGTGAGAGAAAGAGAAAAAAGTGAGGAAACCTGCCAGGAAAAAAAAAAGAAAATTGAAATAAAAGGAAGAAAAATATATGCAATAAAGGCAGTGAGGGAAGCGAACTCATGTAAAAATGGCGTGACCCTCGCATAAAAAGAAACAAACGAGGACTTAAGAGCGATGCTCAGTCCCCGAGTCCACCCGACCCGATTAAGGAACCATGTTGTATAACCAAGTCTGAAGGCAAGATGAGCGAGTGTATGCACATGTAAGTTAAGATTGTGTGGTTACTACAACTTGATTCTCCTCACGAACGCACTATCACGACTGATTCATCACATGACACATTGATGCGTGATAAGTAGTGATTAATGGGGAGCTTATAGATTGTGGCTTAAAGTATGTTTCTGCCCGAAATCTTTATTGAATGTGTGTTAGTTGATAGGTAGGGGCGGAACTAGATGTTTCTAAGTCGGTTTTTGTACCTATAAATAAGAGGCTTCACCTCAGAGTTCAGTGTAACATTGGTAGCACACAAATACTACAATTATTATGCAATAAAAGTTCTTTGTTCTTTATTTTATTTATTTTATGAGTTCTGGTTGGAGAGACGACGGAGTCGCCGCCTAGGGAGAGATCCGAGGGAGATCTACGCTCGTCTTCGAGGGTATGATTTTCTATCTTTTCCAAGATGTAGATCTATCATTGTTCTATTCGACTAGTATGTTTTAATTGCTTATTTAGTTTAATTATGTAGTAGTTAGTTTATTTTACCCCATGTGTTATAGATCTAACTCGTTGGTGAAGAAATCATGAGATAGTGGTTGAGTTCTTCAGATCTGCAACGGTCTGTATCACTAGATCTGAATACCTAGTAAATTACTAATTCATGATAATCGGCGCCAGCTACGTTGATCGATAGATTTAATTTACATGTTAGTAGCCTGATCAACTATTTGCATGTCTTCGTAAAACTAGCATGAAATACGAATAGTGTAGTGTTAGTTTGGACATTATCTTGATGAACCCTAGGAACGTGCTGATCAATGTCGATAGCTATCTAGGCGGGTTTGCAGTATGAGTTAGCGCTCAATATCGACAGCTCTAGTTTTTTATGCGTATGGGCTATTATGGACCAATTAAGGAGGGTAGCTTGCATATAGATTGTCTACTACCATTGTCGGAGTAGATATGGTTAGGAGTTGTACCCGTAGCTGAACAAAGAATTAAAATTCACCAATAGGGAGGACTATTGCATGTGTGGTGAGAATAACTAATTACTCATAATTGAACTAATACCTTAGAAACTCTTGTTTACATTCGTTTGAGCTAGCATAATATTATTAGTTTGTGGCACCATTGGCACAAAATTTACTACCGTCTAGAATATAGTTGGTTGTAGACCACATAAGTGACAAGCTCAATCTTAGTAATTAGACGTTCTTACGAGTCTCTGTAGGACCGACCTTGACTCGCCAGTACTCTACTACGATAGACCTAGTCCTATTGCTAGTAAGTTCTTTGCACGCGATCAGGTCTATTGATTAAACCACCATTAATGCGCCCAGAACAATTTCTGGTGTGACCGTCTTATCCGGACCGTTTATATTGGTTATCTAAGTGGGGCATTTATATATAATGTAGTCATATAGGACTGGTCCGATTTATTCAGCATTTCTTATATAATTTCGTGGTTGAGAAATCTTATTAAATCACAAGATGATCATATGGATTAACCATAATCCTGAAGTGACTGCAGACTCCTGCTTGTTTCAAGATAGGGTTTGATGTGTTCATTAAGGATTACTAAGAGGCGCGGTCCGAATCACTTTCACGTTGGCACTATTCCGGAATGAGTGAGGAGTGTGTGTCTCACTGATACATAATCCATTCCTTCCTGCGGGAAGTAGAAAGAAAATCCCCTTATTTGTTAATCGTAGAAACATATCGATCCACAGAGTTCATATTGGTTTTGAACTAATTGATCACTAGTGGGTTAATGGTAAATAAGGATAAGATGTAATGAAGAAGGTTTACGGAAACATTCCCGCTTCATTACGGATTGTCTATGGAGGGCTAGTCTATATGTAATGATTATATCAATGGACACTTATTGACTTGATGTCTTGAGAATAAGGTATATCTATAATCGATAGAGTTCAGTTTCGGATTTATAGTGGCGTAATTCCGGAATTAATAAGTTGAATATAAATGTTCTGTTCGATGAATGTTTTATTCAATTTATTTTAGTTACTGGTTATAGGTCCATGGTCCCCGGGTTGGCTCCTAACATGCGAGTGAATTCTCGTATTATGGAACCTCGAGAATAAATTAAATATTTGGTCTATTTAACGAATATGCGAAATATCATTTATTCGGTAAATAATATATAAAAGAGAAAAGACATTTTCTATTATTCCGTGGCAGTAAATGGCGCCACATGTGTAGAAAATTGGGAAAAGTAATTTTCTTGAATTATATCACATGTGTAATTAATTATTTATTTGTTAAATAATTAATGGATAAAATAAGAGATTGATTTATCATTTAATGAAGATTATCTCATTTATTGTGATTATCTATTATTTATGGAATATATCTTTTTCTTTGGGAAAAAGATAATAGTCTTGTGAAAAAGGATAACTCTCAGTTGCTCGGTTATTTTCCTATATAAAGATAGTTCCTCCCAACACATTAGACATAACTTTCTGCGCCCCAATTATAAGAAAAATGAGAGAAAAATTAGTTTATTGTCCTAGCCATCGGGAGAAGAAAAACTGGAGTTTTTCCTAGAGCCTATTCGAGGAGGTTGGAATGCGGGATCGACGTCCACCAGTCCTCTCTTGGACATACAATCCAGAAGATCACGGCATCTCTTAAGTCGGGTAAATCTACAAACCTTCTTGTAGTTTTATTAATTAAAAATGAGAATCATGTCGTAGTAAAATCATAAGCGATTTAATTCATTGCTTCCGCTGTGCATGATGGAGTGTCTCGATCGGTGCTGTGAATAAAATCTGACAATCTGAAGAAAAGCGGAAAAATCAATCCAGCAGTTGCGTGCACCCCTTCCGCAATTACGCGAGCCGAAAATTTTCCGGATCCGGTTTTTCCTGTGTTTCGGATCCTGATTTGGGTTTCTGTATATGCAGCAAAAAGTATAAAGAAACGATGAAAGCTTCATACCTTCTTCGAAGGCGGATCTAGCTTGATCAACTCAAGGAAGTTGATGGATTGGAGAAGATAACCAAGAGAAACACAAGTAAAACCCCAAAGAAAACTTTATTTCATAAATCGAATAAGTGTATATTATGTATATGCTATGATTCTTACATAATGAATCAGATACAGGCTTTATATAGCCTCCTATAGGACTTAGAAAACCTAAACCTAGCTGACATAGTACAATTTACGACCCCTCTAATTTCGTGTTGTCCAAGGCTTCACAGCTGCGGCTAAGGCTTCCGCAGCTGCGGGCCTATTTCCTCTCATTTCTGGCCCAGCCAACTTCATATAGACTTTCTTGAATTCGGCCAAATGTCCTCTTTTTGCATCCGAACTCACTCCTCTTCAGCTCCATAATATGGTATTCCTGAAAATCGCGTAAAACGAGGTCGAACAGTACCCAATATCGGGATAAATTACAGAGATGCAGAATTAATGACCAGGGAACCGACACTAGGCAATTGACACGCATTTCGTGCAATAATGACACAGTCATATATCAACTGAGCATAATTCGGGGCAAATAAATGCATGATTTATATTACTATTTTCAATGTGATCACTTGATCAAAAAGAGGCCAGTAGCATCCATGTAGGCTTGCACTCCAAGAAAATGGTGCATTTGTCCTAGATCTTTGAGAGCAAACATGTAGTTCAAATTCTGTATAAATATTTTAATTCAAGTTGGAGTGCTCTTTTTCATTAAGATGTCATAAACATGGACTAACACATATAAAAGATCAGTGGAAGTAGAATAAACAAACAAAGAGTTATCAAACTTTGATTAAGTGAAATCTTAGGTTATAAGTTGAGTTCTCAGCTCCTCAAACCATGCTCTAGGAGTCTGTTTGAGACCATATAGAGCCTTCATCAGCAAAGACACATTATGAGGATTAGTGGGACCTGTGAAATCTTCAAGTTGTGGCATGTGGACAATTTCATGGAGAGTGCTATTCAAGAAGGCATTATTGATGTCAATTTGTCTAATGGACCAGTTGAAATCCACTGTAATGGCAAGAACAACTATGATGGTAGAGGACTTAACAACAAGACTAAAGGTCTCAGTACAGTCTAATCCTGGAGTTTGAAGTAATCATTTTGCTACCAACCTGGCTTTATGCTACAAAACAAACCCATCAGGATTGAGTTCTAACTTAAATACCCACTTGTTCCTAACCAGTTTTTGATGTCATAAAAGTGGGACAAGTTCCCATATACTATTCATGGCTAGTGCTTCAAATTTCTTCCTTCATTATAGCATTTCAGGTAGGTAGAGTGAGTGCTTCAGACACTTTAATTGGCTCATTTCGACAGGGTGGGTCAACATTGAAGGCTATATATGATAAGGTTTGGGTTTAAGGATGCCACTCTTGGCTCTTGTTTGCATAGGATGCTTAGTGCTAGATGGTATGGGTTATGGAGTGTTATCTTGATCAGAGGATGAGGAGGTTCTTGAAGGACTGAGCAGTCTAGGTGATGCGGAAAGAGACTAATAAGGTAAGGGTATGGTCGGTGAGTGTGGTTGATAATTGAGACTGGTAGTGGTTGATCTGGTGGATTTGTTGGAGAGAAAGAGAAAACATGTTAGGTAGGTGAAATCACTGAAGTGGCTTTTGGAAAAGTGCATTGCAAAGTGTATTTATCAATTGCACCAAAAAGATGTGGATCGGTAAGACTGCTTAGAATGTGACCGACTCGGATTGGGTAGAGGGGAGGTTTTGTTATCAAAAATGGATGATAAAGAAAATCAACCTCATTAAAATACATATCTCTAGATATATATATATATATATATATATATATATATATATATATATATATATATATATATATATATATATATATATATATATATAATCTTCTTATGGAGTGAAGTGAAGACATAGGAAACCCTTGTGATTGGGACTATGACCTAAGTGGAATTGGAATTTATGGTTTTGAAAAGGTCCCGAATAAGGGTAACAGGTACAACCAAACACTTTGAGAGTGGAGTAATCGGCCTTCTTGTGAAACAAGACTCATAGGGAAATTTGTGTGGTAAACTAGGTGTAGGAAGCTCATTAATGACATACATAGCATGAGCAAAGATTTCCTATCTTGTCATAGATTCTTGAGCTAAGAGTGTAAGTCCTACTTCAGTTATATATCTATGCTTTTTCTCAGTATTTCCATTCTGGTTGTGAGAATGAGGGCATGGATGTCTAAAATGAAACCCACTAGTTTCTAAATATGGAACAAAAGATCTGTATTCCCCCAATTGTGAGGGAATCAACTAGGGTTACACAACGAAATGCAAAAATATGATTTCAAAAAAACTCGAGAACGACTTCATTAAACATTTAAGACGTAAAAAAGTAAACAAAGATTCATACCAGTATGATCCAATCCGATCATTGCTTTATCTACGGATGATAGTTCAAGCACGAAGCTGCGCAAGTGTTCAGCCTCTAGTGGTAATCCACACAAGCAACCATCAAAATCCTCATAGGACTACTACCAAGAAAATTCAACTGCTATGTGGCATTTTCTTCTTCACAAAACTCCCTCACAAAAAGATCTTTATTTCCCTCTAATGTATTGCAAGTGTATTGTGATACAAAATAGCGTGACATCTCTTTCCTTCGATAGGAGAAGGTGAAGCAATCTAGCATCCCAAGATGCTTGGGATTGGCTTATTGACTTGGAGCAAGGAATAATAAACTATTTTCCATTAGAATAATGAAATAAGATAACAATCAAATATTTGATTGATTATCTCATTAATTTATTTCTTTAATCTTATTTATGCCATAAAAGTTAATACCTAATAATAAATATATATTATAGTAAAAGAGGCAAAAGAGGCAAAGATCTTTTTTTTAATTACATAATAAAGAAATAGAAACAAAACTTGAAAAATTTGCAAAATTGACAAAATAATATGAGCTGGACAAGTATACCCTTATGTACCAAAAAACAAACGCTCCACAAACATGCGATCATCGTCCCCATTTGCCGACCGTCTTTTTTTAGTCGTTTTTTTTCGAAAACATGTTTAGGGAAAAAAAAAGTTTGAACATTATTTTCTCTCTCCTACTGAGTTTTTTAAACGGCGGCAACTTTTTATTGATAGCTCCGATCATTTAAACCTTTCCACCATAATTCGTATTTTTTGGTCATCTTTATTTTGATATAACATATGACACTTTTTCGACGTAATTTTAAATGCGAAATAATATTTGTGTCAACTGCGATTGTCACATCGTTTGAAGTAACACCCCACAGTCACACACTCACATTAACATATTTTATTAACAGTACACAACGACAGTAACACTTACGTATACAGTAACACGTGTGAGTCATAGTGATACCATCACAATGACTCACACATTTGATTAACAATACATAATGATAGTAACACTTTACGTATACAGTAACACATGTGACTCATAGTGACACCCTCATAATGACTCACAATGACACCTTCACAATGACCCATGATAACACCTTTTATTAACAATACATATATAGAGACATTAACACCTTACATGTACAATAACACTTTTTATTAACGGTAACACCCTCACAGTGACTCACGGTAACAACTTCACAGTAACACCTTTTATTAACAATACATAGTAACACCCTCATAGTGACACATTATATATTTTGTGGCTGTTTGCAATAACACCTTATAATTTCGCAATGACATCATATATACTCACAGTAATACTCTCCTAGTGACATATTATGTATTTCAGTGACTCTTCACACCTTATTCTCACAGCAACACCTTATATACTTAGAGTAACAGTTTCACAGTGACACATTATGTATTTCAGTGACTTTTTGGAGTAACACATTATAATTTTGCCCTAACAACTTATTCTCACGGTAACGCCTCACAATAACACCTTATGCACTCATAGTAACACCCTCACAGTGACGTCCTCAGTCCTCACAGTATCACCCTAATAAACTTGTGTCTCTATAATGAGCATACTCAAACAGTCTCTCAAGCACCCTAAGTATACAATAACACCTATGACTCACAGTGACACATTCACACAGACTCACATATTTTATTAGCAATATATAACACATTACGTACAGTAACACATGTGATTCATAGTGACACCCTCACAAAGATTTCATAGTGACACAACCAAAGATTTCATAGAGACACTAGCACAGATTTCACAGTAACACCTTATATACTCATAATGACACTAGCACATATTTCACAATAACACCTTATGTACGAATAGTGACAACATTATATTTCACGGTAACATCACCACAGATTTCACAGTAGCACCTTATATGTTTACCAGTGACATACCAAATATTTCACAAACACCACCACATGCGTTTCACAGTAACACCTTATGTACTCACAGTGACAAAACAACATATTTCACGGTAACACCACCCCGGCTTTCATAGTACCACCTTATTTATTCATAGTGACTCTTGCACATATTTCACAGTAACACCTTTTGTATTCACATTGACACAACCACATATTTCACAATAACACTACCGCACACTAGCACTTATTTCATTCAAAAAAAAATCACATAGGAGGCCAATGGAAAGGGAAATTCTTGATGCATGATACGTTAAGAATGGGAAAATTGCTTAAGATTACATCCAAATCCAAACACAAATTTTAGATTGGTCATGGACCAAATCCTAGTTGGTGGTCCATAACCAATAAAAATACGTAAAAGTTTTGGTGGTCCTTTGTTTCACCAAAAGAAACTACCTTGTTAAAAAAATTCATTGACTACAATTGATGACTTAATGGTCTTATTGTTGATCCGAAACCAACATAAAATTAAATGGTAACACTTTATTTTCATAGTTATTAAAGCAGAAAAGGCTCAATTACATGCACTAGAATTTAATTCCAAAATAATGACGCCAACCATATATTTTAGACATCTTTTGAACTTGAAGTACTCTTGAACCACAAACTTTAAAGGATTCCTTTTCTTTGAAGTATTCTTGGACCATATGAGCAATTTATAGCTATAATTTTTCATTTATAGCTTTATATTACCATCTGGTTGTCATTAAGCTTTCAATATATATAATCTATATGTTCCGATTTATACGATGCAGATACTAAAATTATTTGTTCCATTTTTTATGTGACAATTACATTTCTAATTCAACATTTATTGTACCTTTCATTAGTTTACCCTTATTTATTACGACATGTGAAATAAAAAATAAGGTTACATTATAATTATGCCACAAGGATTTTTAGTCATTTCATTCTTAAAGTCAATACATTAATTCATTTCATTATATATGTGTGATTTTTAAAGTTGTATCAAATAAAGTGGAACGGATGGATAATAGGTTCACTTGACTTTCTAATGCACATTTATTATAATTTTTATTAGTTTACCCTTATTTATTACGACATGAAAGGTAAAAGTATACTATACCATGACTTTTTGATTACTTCGTTCTTAAATTTAATGCATTAATTTACATTTTTTTAATATATAATTTTGACAACTGAATCAGATAAATTAAAATGAATGAAATAAAATGTTCACTTGACTTCATTGTCTTTTTTTTTTAAAGGTGACCACTTCCCAAAGTCGGAAATGGTCCACCATCTATATTTAAAACAAAATTCATGACCGCTTCCCAAAGTCGGTTGTGACAAACTAAGGGAGGCATAAAATTGTGTCATGAAACCAAACGAAGAGGAAATGGACATAGCAAAAGGCAAAAACTAAAAATATAACCATATGAGCTAACAAAAAGAAAATCTGGGCTGTTGTTTCAGGATTTTTTTTTTCTGTTGGGTTCGTAATTTTTTTTCAAAGTAATTTGCTTTTTCCTCCGGGCTCAAAAAAGTTTTTATAGGTAAAATATATAGTTATTTATTATGGAAGTGGCAATTTTTTTCTAAAGACAAAAAAACCAAAGCAACGATTCATAAATATCTCAATCATTTTTGTGTGTGCATATATATATATATATACTCGTGGGCGACGAACCGTGCGATACACGGCTATTGCCCTCCAACATGAATGTTACATACGGAAAGCATGAACTTAAAGCGGTGGAATAGAAAAAACATAAAGGTGGGACAATCAGATATTTGATCGGCATAGGGGTTCCAGACAGGGACGGATGCATGTACACCAAGGGGCGGTCACATGATCCCATTGAGATCCGGGGAATTTTTTTAGTATTAAAACGATGTAGTTATTTCCACAAAATAAAAAAACGATGTAGTTTAATTGGTTGTTAAAAAATGTCATTTTATTGTTAAAAAATATAGTTGTAGGCTCCGGTGACTCCACTAGAACAATTTTTTGGATAAAAATGTAGTTTTACGATCCGGAGATCCCACTGAAAAAAATTCTGGATCCACCACAGGTTCCATATTTAGCATTATGTGGGATTGAACATCACTATTTCATCTTGTGCCCGCATTGCTGCAAACCGAGACTTAATTAACCGGTCCCAGTTATCTTCGAAACCGGTTCATGAATCATATATAATTATATGGTAAAAGAATACATAGCTTTGCTACGAATATTCACTAACCTTCGTTCAAGGAAAAAAATACCACGATCAAAAATTTTGAATGCGACAAACATAAAAAAAATAAAAAGAAAAATAAAAAAAGAAAACCCATCAATAATAAAAAAAAAAATTTGTCAAAAGAAGAGATTAATAGACTTTTTTCCCAGTTTAAAAAATAGAATAAGATAACTTCTACAACACTTGAATGCAAACCCCTCATAACAGATTCTAAGGCAATCAGACAAAAGGCCCGTAGAATACCACATTATATTGTTCATATTAAGAGAACTTTCCAAACAATACAGTAAGAAAAATACTTTTTAAGAAAAACCACAGCATAAAAGATGACATTGATATTTATTTCAAGTTAAGATCCAACATGTTCTTCTACTTTATTCAATTTTTCCTCATCGCATGCATCGTCTTCTTCTGTTTAATCGTCATCTCCTCGAAGAAAAAAAAAAGCAATGGTGATCTCTGTAATAATTAGTGTTACCGCTGCCATTGTCAATGCCTCTTTCGAAACATCCGCTAACTCCATAACATTTCAACATCAATTTGAGAAGCAACACAACAGCAAAACGAACCATATTAAATTTCATACCCGGGAGGATCATGTGCAATTTTTGTGACCAGCCTAGATCAGCCAACATGTTCTATCAGCATCTGTGACGAGGACGGATTTAACCATGCCACGTGTCACTCACACGGTACCCAAATAATAAGGTAAATAGACTCAAGATCCTAACTCTATGGGCCATGAACCCCAGGGTAAGCCCACGGGCTGATCTCCGCCCACAAGAGGAGGTCGACTGTGTTGATACTCACCCACCGCAGTAGGTCGAGAGAGTAGAGGCCGACCTTCCATGACCGGTCACCTTGATTTGGTGCTCGCCGCAGGACGGCTAGAGCATATAATGATAAATACACGTTATAAAGATAATTATGGAAAGACTCCTAAGCCATTAAGGCTCCTAAGTCATTAAGACTCTGAATAAAAATTTATAACACAACCTCAATATGTTATAAAACTCAGAAATATTATTATCATAAATTAATCTATAGTTTCTTGCATGGGTTTTAAATGATAAAAGTCCAAAAGATCGCACCTATAAATTACAATTTCATTTCCACTATGCCCGCATTATCAAGAGCTTCAAGTTATTTTTAGAAGGGAAAAAAAAGGAAAGAAAAATATATGGCAAAGCTGGCTCTTTTCGTTGTGCATTTTCTCATCTCCTCAAACATGGAAAACACATGTATGATTAAGCCTTCCATTCTTTCATGCTACTACCATTATAATTGTGCTATAACGAGTGATTCAACATAATTTTATATCATTCATCATTATGTAAAAGTGTAGCATCACCCTATTTTCTATTGGAATATGTTAAGGCACAGTTACTGACACTACAGTGAATCTACCGCGGCACTACATACACTTCGGGCAAAATGCAACTTTGCAGCAGTTGAATTTTGTTTTCGATCTCCTTAGAGTCGAATTTTGAGCTAAAATTCAGCTCTACAGATGTCAAAAGCATTGTGGTGCTTAGATTCGGTATGGTGCCAATAACAATGCCCAATATTTTATTCTCACTATTGTTGTAAATAATCAGAAGATTTTATTGATTCAATATTGATACAGATACAAGTATTTATAATAGTATATGACTTAGCCTACAAGTATTTCTTGCTACACGATAAATACAATTACAACTTCAATATTAAATACAATATTATTTATCTTTGACATTATCTTCAATATGCCCCTGCAATCCCACGAGAATAGAATGAACGTGGAGATAGGCCTTAAGTTGAGTGAAACGGGGGTTCCCCAACGGCTTGGTAAGAACATCGGCAAGCTGATCTTTGGAATAGATAAATGCGACTTGAAGAGCTTGGGAGGCCACTAACACACGGACATGATGAAAGTTGATCTCAATATACTTCGTACGAGCATGGAAACCTAGATTCGCAGCAAGATGGTGGCCGCAATATTGTCACACCACAGGACCGGAGGATGAGGAAGACGAACGCCTAACTCCCGAAGTAGCTGAGGTAACCACTGAAGCAGCAAGGTTGGGTGCCTTATACTAGGCTTCCGTGCTACTCTTGGCAACAGTGTGCTATTGTTTGCAACTCCAACTAATGAGATCCAGGCCAAGAAACACATAGTAGGCTCTCACAGAGCAACGATCATCCTAAAAAACAGCCCAATCAGCATCAAAGTAAGCATGAAGAGTGAGGTGTGACGTGCAAGAGATGAATAGACCGTCTGAAATGGAGTGTTAGAGATACCAAAGAATACGCTTGACAGCCATCCAATGCTCATCAGTGGAAGTGGTGGTGCTAGATGAAGAGTAGAGAGCAAGCAATTTGACAGAGTTTACCTTGGTTTGTTATTATTGCCTATATGTGAATATTACATTGAGCCTCTATTTATAGGCAAGCCACATAGTAGGGTTTAACTAATGACAATTAGACACAAGCAAGAACAATGAGATACTATTTAAGCTAATTATCGTCAGGCGGCGCCGATGAGGTACGGACCCAACACTTAGCCGTTTCTTGTATCCTTATCTTGTAACCCTTGAATCGTAGCTTGACCTTCTTTATATGGCAGGCTCTGCTCTTTGAAGGACCTAATAGCCTATGGGCTCACGGGCGCCCCCTAGCCTTTCCCGGTGCCGCGTTGGGCTAAAGGCTCAAGTGCGAGGCCAAGAGCTCGCGGCCCCAATTGGCTGGTGTGTTTGCGGACTGCAGTGGCCATTGGCCTCATCCGCTACTTTGGTGCCCGGACGGACCCGAATGGAGGTCTGCGGGTTGGACTACGGTTAGCATATCAATGTCCCCCTAATCCGTGCCTTAAGCATTCTCTTGGAATGTTAGGTGAGGAGTAAAGTATGCTCAATGATCGATTGCCTTATAATACCAGGATGGCTCGCTATAGTGGCGGTTTGCCTATTAGCTTTTACTGAGTGCCATACTTTGGAGTAGGTTTTTTCTTGGCTTTTGCGTCGTTGATCGACTTCGCCGTCAGTGGCTTGTGTCATCAAATGAATTTTCCTTTTGTGGCTTTGTGTGGCGAACAGACTTAGCCTTCTGGTGGCTCTATATGGTGAATAGCCTTAGCCTTTGAGATCACGCTATGAAGTGGACGATCTTGGATGCCTCTCTATTAAGCGGACGGTCTTATTGATGTCTATGATGTCGTGATGCGGCTTGCCTTTGGGATCGCGCTATGAAGATGATGATCTTATGTTTGGTGATGTAGGGCCTTCATGCGGGGCCGCTTCGATCATTAACTGTCACGGTGATTACATGTGTTTTCTGAGGAGCCGTTTTGGCCATATAAATGATAGGACGGTTGAGGAGTTACGTTGTGGCCCATGATTGGTTAGGAAACCTTGGTAACCTCCTGGATGTGATGACAGCAATTTCGATAACCGTAACGCAATGATGGTGAATTTCAAAATTTGAAATTTGAAAAGACCTGCCTAGATCTTAACCATTCGATCAATTCATCTTGAGCCGTTGGATCCTCCTACTCTTCGCTTTCCATGTGAATAAAGAGCCTCCTAGAAACAAACAATATCCAGTAACAGATTTACGCGTTTCTTGGCAACCAGCCTAATTTGAATCACTGAAAGCAGTTGGTGTTAAAGAGTTCTTGGCACCATAAAAAAGACCCTGACAAGTATGCCTTTTGATTTACTTGAGCACTCTATAAGCAGCCTATAAATGGTTGGTGGTAGGGGCATCAAGAAACTGGCTTAACTGTTGGACAGCATATGCTATGTCCGGTCTGGAAAATGTGAGATACAAAAGCTTGCCTATCAACTGTCTATTTATTGAACTATCAGGTAGTAGGGGTGAGTCTACATGCTGTAATGATTGTCTAGAATCCATGAGGGAAGTTGCAGGCTTTACACCTAGACAACCAAATTCCTATAGCAGACTGATGGCATACTTCATTTGTGAGATTACCAAACCAGTGGGATTTCTGGCGATCTCCAACCCAAGAAAAAAATGCAATGGACCAATGTCCTTAATCTGGAACTGCTGGTGCAGGAATTCCTTAACATGTGTGACTTCAGACAAGCTACTACTTGCAAGAATGACATCATCCACATACACAAGTATGGCTATAAAGTCAGACCCAGAACCTTTTGTAAAGATACTATAGTCATTTTTTGACTGTTTGAACCCACTTTCTATCAAGGCATAAGTGAGCTTTACATTCCACTGCCGACTTGCCTGCTTTAGGCCATACAGTGACTTAACTAACTTGCAAACATGGTTTTAGACAGAAGTTTGAAACCCTTGTGGGAACTTCATATACACTTCTTCATGGAGATCCCTATGAAGAAATGCATTATTCATATCCAACTGGTGCAAGTGCCAATTATTTGCAGCAGCTATAGCTAATAGGGTTCTTATGGTAGCCATTTTTGCAACTGGGAAAAATTTTCTCGGTAATCTATCCCACACAGCTGATTATACCACTTTGCTACAAGCATAGCCTTGTACTTTTCTACTATACTATATGGCTTGTATTTGATCTTATAAACCCACTTACAGCCTATAGGTTTCTTAGTGGGTGGAAGGGGACACTATTTCCCAGGTCTGATTTGCCTCCAAAACAGTTGTCTCCTTCTACATGGCTTCTTGCCATTTAGGATGTATAACAGCTTGGTTATATGTAGTTGGTTCATGCTCTTTATCAATATTACAGATAAAGGCTTTGTAAGGTTGAGATAAGTTGTTGTAGCCTAAGGAATGTTGAAGTGAATGAGATGCATTTTGACTGACTTGTGAGCAAACATAATCTTGCAAGTGTGTGGGTAGTTGTCGAGCTCTGCCTGATCTCCTAGGAGGAGGAAAGGGATTGTTTGTTGGTGGTGGTTCATCAGGGACAGGTTGTTCGTCTGTATGAGGGACCATGGGTGGCGGTTCATCAGGAACAATATGAGGGTAAGATGACTGTGGTAAAGGTAAATAGATTGAAGATATATCATCAGAAAAAAGGACTTAGATCAGGGGACTCCAAGGGGAAACACCTTTTATGAAACACCATATTTCCAGAAAATCATGATATCTCTAATGTCTAAATTATACAGAATATAACCTTTGGTAGTAGCAGATTGACCAAGGTGGATACAAGAAACACTCCTAGGATCAAACTAAGACCTGTTTTGTTTCAAGGTGGAAAGCCTTTTGTAGGGAGAAACATTATCAAGGACATGTGTAGTTGTACTATTAATCAGACAAGCTGCATGAATGACACAGTATCCCTAGAATTGAATGGGAAGGGATACTTGAATTTCAATGACCTAGCTACATTTAACAAGTGTTGGTGCTTCCTTTCAACTATTCCATTCTGTTCAGGTGTGTGCACACAGAAAGTTTAGTGTACAATTCCCTTCTCAGCATAAAAGGTTGGCATATCAAACTCTTATCCATTATATGTTCTAACTACTTTTATGTTGCAACCAAACTGTGTGAAAACAAATTGACAGAAACTTAGAACAAGCATCCTAGCTTCTGATTTATTGTGCATTAGATGAACCCAAGTAAATCTACTGCAGTCATCTACAATGGTTAGAAAGTACACGTGCCCTTGAAAAGTCTCATGCCTATATAGCCCCTATAAATCAAAATGTACCATGTCAAAACATGACTCAACAGATGAACTACTCAAAGGAAAAGTTAACTTTTTTGTTTAGCTAATGGACAGACATGACATACAGTGTCTTGGGGCACTTGAACCTCTGGCAGAAATTTACTGATAGTCTTCAGCCTGTGATGTGAGGGGTGTCCCAGTCTGTAATGCCACACCATATCCTCAGAAATGCTTCTAGAATTCTGAAAAGTTACTAAACTGCATATCCTTGAAGATGCAACCTCCAAGATATACATCCCATTTCTTAGTTCAGCTGATCCGATCATCCCAGCCTCTTGATCCTGTATAACACACTTGTTTGACTCAATGGAAACCCTAATTTTAGGATTTCTAGTGAGTCTACTAAGTGATACCAAGTTAATATGAAAGTTAGGTACACAAAGCACTCCAACTAACTTCAAGTGTGGACTCAGTTCCACATCCCCCACATGAGAAACATAAATAGTTAGTACCATATGAAAGATTAACACTCACACTCTGAACAGCATGACTCTGTGAAAAATATTGTAAGCCGCACACTACATAGTCTGTTGCACATGAATCTAACACTCACTCAATAGGCATTTTACTTGTGCTCGGCTCTTTCTCTGGCATGTATGATGCTGAAAGCACAGAAGCTTCATTGATGAAATGTTGTGAATCGGATACCTTTGATTCTTGCCTTTTAGAGAGAACCTCTTTGAGCTTCTCATACTCATGCTGTGTGAGTGAAACATGCACATGGCCAGCGGTATCTCCTTGTGAACTGTGCTGCTCAGTAACTCCTTCCACCATGTTTTCCCTGCTTCTAGGCTTGGAACCTGGTGGATATCTATGTTTTTTATAGCATTTGCCCTCAACATGCCCAATCATCCCATAAAATATACATTGAGGCTTCTTTCCTGACTAGTTTGACCATTTTCTCTGTCATGTCCCATTATTGTTCTATGTTGGCTTCACTCTTTGATCATTATGTCCAACATTTGACTTATTGAACATAATAGTAGGATCACAAAAGTTGGAACTCTGAGCATTATGTCCTCTCTACCTCTCAAATTTCAGTGCAAGTCCAAAAACTACTTTAATGTTGGGTATTGGTGACATCAACAGGACATTGAACATTACTGGCTAGAAAACTTCATCAAGACCCTTTAGAAACCTAATTATTTATTCTGTTTCATTGTATCCAATTAGGTGGGAATCACTTGGCATCTATAGCTTGGAATGCAAGTGCAACTAGGTATTCGCTTTAGTCAGTTGGTTTCATCTATCAACAACTTCATCCAAGTGATATATTCCGTAACAGTCGATCCTCTTTTTTATTATTATTCAATTCCTTCAATAAGATTGATGAAAGGAATAAAAATTTGCAAACCTGTCTTTCAACTCCTCACATACAGCTTCAGTTGTATCAATCCAGAGTAGACTTTGCACGATCCGCTTCGCTACAGTGTTCAGCAACCAAATAGTAACCATTATATCACACTGCTCCCAGACCTGATACCTTTCATCATCTCTCGCTGATTTTGGCAGTGAACCGTTGATAAAAACTATATTGTTCTTCATTATTAATGACATACGTGCAGACCTGCTCCACAAGTGGTAATTTGCACCATTTTCATTGAGAATTTGTTGAACTAGGGTTAGGGTTTTTGTTCTGGTGAATGTAATAAGGGCTAGAAACTGTAATAACTTTCGGAATCGCCATACCGAACACAAAAACTGAGTAATCGAAGATAAGAATCAGAGATTTGCAGAGGATTTGTGCTCTGATACCATCTTGAAAGTGGAGAAACGAAAAAGGACAATCGAAGGAGAAAGGGGCAGGGGGTCCCCTTGTTTTCTTAATTTTCCGTCAAAAATGAAAAATAATTCAAGTTCCCTATTTATACTCAGGGACCAATACAGTGGAAAATACAGTATACGTACGTAAATACAGAAAATAAAATAATAACAGTCAATAGTGGTCAACGTTCTTAATAAAACTTTTATTATGGATACAAAATATACACACGCACACACACTTTTTGCCACATCAGCTAAATTGTTAGAATGGTTATGTAAGGAATATTAAAATTAGCAATCTATCCGTTGGTCATAGTGCTGAGGGCACTCGTAATATGATCAAAATTTAGGGGTCCAGTTTTTTTATTTTGGTCCAAAAATTTTCTTAGTCTAAACATATGGCATATCTTTTAAAAAACGGTTCTTCTTTCGAAGGGAACCATTTTGATTATTTAGCCTATGGTCTATAAAAACGTAGGCTAAAACAGGAATGGCCATATAACCCGTATAAAGGTTTAGCATTGTAGGCGAAGAGCGCACCCGCTCATATTCCCTGAAAGTGGTGTAACACGCTACCATGACATTCTTGACTTTGCACATTGACATGACTTTCGAGACCACGCTTTTTCAGAACATGTGTACAAAAATGATTGAGGCACTACCGTACAACTCCTTCAAAGACCCCATTTTGCCTAGCCAACCCAATTTTTATACAAACTAGTGAGCCTTGTTTATCCTAACACTTTTCATTTGTTGAACTCAAGAAATAAAAACATTAGTCTATTTCTTTTCGAGATCCCTTACGTTTTGTGTAATAAAGTCATAAAAGATAGTGAGACGGGTCCAAAACATTAGTCTATTTCTCTCTATATATATATATATATATATATATATATATATATATATATATATATATATATATATATATATATATATTAGTCATTTAGTACGCACTCAACACTTGTAAGGTCATTGGTAAAAGGACAATTCATATTCTTCTTTACCAAAATCCCTTTCTTAGTTGGGAAAAAACCGATTGTTTTACCATCGGATTATTGATAATTTAGTGACAGAATGAAAATACGCCGCAAAAACCATATTTACTAGCCATATGTCTTATGATAGATTATTGTTTTTACTACGGATTTATAGTTCATTAGCGTTGGTAAAAAAAAAAACTCCAGGGAAAGTTCCTGACGGCGAACCCAAAATAACTGTTGGAAAGGGTCTAAAGTCTTACGCGACAGATTTTATCAAACCGTCGCAAAAAAGAATGAGCAGCCGATCAAAATGCCGCAAATCAATTAGCGGCAGATTATAAGCTTTATGGGTGATAACATAGCCGCTAAAAATCATGTTTTTTTGGTATTGATTGAATGCTAATCCTGAGCAAAATTAATTCATTTTGTATCTTACATTTTCATTAGATGTAACATGTGGCATACCGCAACAAAACTTTACGCAACAAAATTTGGTAAAATGAAAAAGAACAAAATCCTTTTTTTTTAAAAAACGGTGCAACACAAGGACTACTCTTGTGAAACTTATCAGTAAATTAAGTGTTCTAAATAATACATACTTTGAACATTTGGAGAATAAAAGCCGTTGCGGTAGAAATTTTAAATTCTTCAAAAACTGTGTTTTAGAGATTTCAACGTTTAGATATAGAATACCATTTTTTATTCAAGGAAGACCCCTCTTGCTGTACCTCTCGGTCACGGAACAGATATTCTATTTATTACTGTAAAATATAGATTATGTTACATCTACCGCATTCATTCAGATTCTGTAAATTTTCCTTTATATCCACCACATTATGTATGATAGATAATCGATATATGTATATATATATATATATATGTATATATATATATATATATATATATATATATATATATAGAGAGAGAGAGAGAGAGAGGGAGAGAGAGAGATTCCGTAAAATAGAAAAGTATATATTTAAAACTGTAAAATAGAGAATTCAATAAGATGATCGATGCATGTGCTTTAACAAAAACAAAGATCCAAACAAACTTTCAACCATAACATAACGGGTATGAAACACGAAAGCGAAATACGTAGGTGGATAATTGATACTACCTCGTACATTCGATTCGAGGCATAGTTTATGACCTTCATGTATCTATGATATAATTTAAAGATATTTTAGCTTTTATTTAAGAAGGTCATCGAAATCTTAACATCCGAACACATATATAGTGACAAAATCCTAAGATGTCTCCATTCTATACCGAGATAATATTTATATAAAGGAGAGTGATAGAGTTACTCCCTAAAGTCTACATTATTTTTACACCATTATCATCTCACCACATGTTTTTCATTTGTAAAAGAATTTTAAAAAATTGAAAAAATCACAATCACAAGATTTCGTTGAGAGTAAAAATTGTGTAGATTTTAGGGAGTAGCTCTATCATTACCCTTATATAAAACGCCACCGTATTTAAGTAAAAACATTTGAAATCGCTTAATAAAACACGGCATTTTTCAATGTACGTATCTAATTAATAGATATTTGTTTATAAGAAGGGTTGACACCCATATTTCAGAGAACAACTATCTGAAATTAATTAGATATTTGTTTATAAGAAGGGTTGACACCCATATTCACTAGGAAATTTCATATCACTAGGAATGTTTTAAATTTAATAAAACACGGCATTTTTCAATGTACGTATCTAATTAATAGATATTTGCTCATTTCCACTTAGTTCTACAATCGTCGGAGCTTATCTCCTCACTTCTCTTTTAGCTATTTTCCTTGTTTGGATCGCCTCTGGTAATTCTTCTTATCTTCCTCCTTCTTCTTCTGCAATGTCTGATAGCAATTAATTTTGCACTTCATTGTTGCTGTTGGGTTTGTTGTTGTTAGGAAAAACGAACCGAGCAATAGCCCTTAACGACGGTAACAGAAAATAACAAACGGAAAGAAAAAGACAAAACACCAAATTTACATGGTTTCCGGCAATATGCCGACTAGTCCACAGGCGAAAGAGAAATATTACTAAAGAGGAGGATTACAAAAATATACAACTCTCCTGACGCCTAAAACAATAGCCAAAATAGCTAAGGCAATTGAGAGTTTATCTTGATTGGTACACAAATTGACACCTTGGTACACAAATAAAACAAAAGCCTAAAGCCTATTTTATACTCAACAAAGTCGGCAGCATCAATATAGATTGCCGATGTGTAACGCCCCGTTCGGACACGAGTCCTTATCCGGAAAAGAAACGCTCGCACGTATAAAATAAATATAAATTCATTTTATCGTAAAGCCTCTACTACGTCGTATCAAAATGAAGGCAAAAGCGGAAGCAAACTCGGGTATATAAAATTTTTCCCAAAATTAAAGAGTAGAAAAGAAATCTAAGGGTAGAAATGTAAACTATTACATTTGGAAAAGTACTGAAAATCCCAAAAGATGAAATACGACAAATCGTCAAACCGGTAGTCTACCTCAAATGTACGGAAAGTACAACCAAAGAAAAGCGAAAAGAAACATCTTGATTCTTCAACGAAGCGCGTCAAGCGTCGTCGTCAAACTCTTCCTCGAAAACCTGTTCGTCTTCTCGTCCCCAAACACATAGAAAAAGTATGCATTCGAGGTAAGTACAACGTACTTAGAAAGAAAGAGAAGCTATGAAAGCAATCATAGTTATGACGAAAAGATAATTATTTAATTAGTTGATTAAATGAGACCAACTCAATCTAGGGTTCACTTCGTGCTCATCAACACGTTGTGACTAACTGTTTCTAACTTAGCCTATCTATGTTACAACCGCACTCAAGGGCACTACGCGCGATCCACCTCAAAGCAGAGTCCTCTGCAGTACTTAGGGTCATTGACCTCTGAGTTATTCTACCTTGGGAACACTCTATTGCAACATATTAGTGGATCACACCAATACCCACGAAGTCTAGAAAGGTAGACTCCGATAGCACGCACACCTCAAAGAGAGTCCCTCCGTGCACTTAGGGTCTTTTGACCTACGAAGTTCTTCCACCTTCGAGAGGTAGCACATGCATCGCGATTTAGCCTCAGTGCCTAGCCAAGAGAGACATGTTGTTTAATCTTTTACTAGTCACATACGTTGTTTATTAAGTTATTAACTAGCCAACCTAAGTGTTTTCAAATAATCTCCCTCACACATACTACTCTCTTCCTAGAACACTAGACACGGACAAGTCCTAGCACATACACAGACATTGATGAATCCTAATTCATCAAAGCACAAGCCTATCATGCTCTTCCGACGGATCCGAACTTCAACTCCCTTTAAGAGTACATTCGGTGTTTTAACTGAACGAATCAGAAGCTCAATTCAGGCTTGTCTATATTTATACCATGTTACATATCAAATACAAAGGTTTCATATAGTTAAAGCATGTTTCAAGGCTGAATAGCATCTAACATAGAAAAGAAGGCAGTACAAAAATGGACGCCCGTTTAAAGACTTGGACGCCCGTTCAGTTTAATGGACGCTCGTCCAAAATAGTGGACGCTCGTCCACCCAAAACAGTTCAATCCTGAATGTAAAATAGCACCTCAGACGCTCGTCCATTACAACCAGACGCTTTCGTCCAAGGTGGAACCTTTTGGTTGGGCGCTTCGTCCGAGAATACCGGGCCTTCGTCCACCTGGGTTCTACTGGAACCCTAAATCTTCATCGTTCGAACCCCAGATCGTATTTCCACCCAAAAACCAGAAAAATAACAACACAATGAGCACTTAGACCTCGTCTAACAATACCATAACATCCATAGTCATTTACCAAGGCAACAACTCAATTTTCTAACACCAAAACGTCTTGGAACATGATCAAATCCCTATAACTAGTAATTGATTTCATAGGACAGGTTCTTCTTACCTATTTGCAGCCCCAAAACTGATCAATACTGCTCTGAAAAACTGCTGCAATCCCACAAAACTGATGCCGCAAAAGCTGTGCTCTTCACGCCGAGTCCAATTCTTGAATCCGTTCTGAAAACGATCAACTCTACCTCTTAGAATTGTGAAGAACTCTCTTTTCTCTCTTTCTCTCCTCACAATGCCGCACAAGGGGAGGGGGAAGGCTGAAATCAAACTGAAAATCCCTGAATTAGGTTAGGTCTTAGCATTAAAAAGGAGTTAACCATTTTCCTTAATTGCCCTTGACCACAAAACTGATTTTCCTTTTAATTACATATATAAAATTTCGAGAATATATATATATAATGTCCAAAATAATTAACTCCGAATAAAAGGAAACCGAACCTAATATTTCGTTTTCGCAAAAAGACACGTCTGCCCTTTCCCGAAAGTCGGAATATTACACGATGTGGGAAAACTAAATAAAAATGTGTGTCAAATTGGGCTTTGGCCCACTAACTAACAAATCTCCACCTTGGGACAAATGCCCAAATCCAGAAATAGTAATACTACTCTTTCTCCACAAACTTCAAAAGTCTTCAGACTCTGTCAAACAAGTCCATGCGCTGCTTGAACTTAACAAATGAACGACGCTTCGTAATGTCTAATTCTGAACGAGATGACATACGGATTGCAGAATTTCCATTAACTGTAGACCCCTTCAAAACATACAAACCACCAGACCTGCAAGCTTTCATAACAACAAGAGCACCTATAATTATCTTCAGAACTCCACTTTCAACGGTGTACCTAAATCCAAGAGTCTCAAGTGCGCCCAAAGAGATTAGATTTTTCTTCAAATCTGAAACATGTCTGACTTTCTTAAGTGTTCTGACAACTCCATCATGGTTCTTGATTCTTACCGTACCAATACCAGCAACCTTGCAAACTGCGCCGTTGCCCAACGAAACAACTCCACCTTGAACTGAATCATACGTGGAAAACCAATTCCTATTGGGACACATATGATACGTGCAACCAGAATCCAAGATCCATTCATAAACAGACCTTAATTTATCATCAGCAAAGAAAATATCTCCATCACTCTCATCTTCAACGAAACCGGCCTGACCAGACTCTTTACTATGATCTTTCTTCTTTTCACGTTTTTCTTTGTTCTTAAGACGAAAGCAATCAAATTTGATATGCCCGATCTTTTTACAATAATTGCACGTCAAATCTTTATGTCTGGGATTCAAAACATAATTATCACTATTTGCATCCTTCTTATTTGATCTGCCCCGAACTACCAGCACGTCTGCCTGACTACTACTACTTCTCCCAGTTATATCTTTATCAATCTGCTCTTTCGATTTCAAAATCGATTTAATTTCTTTGTAAGAAATAGTTTCCTTACCATAAAGCATCGTTTCCTAAAAATGCTTAAACGATCGAAGCGAACACAATAACAACAGGCTCTGATCCTCATCATCAATCTTAGCATCTATATTACTCAAATCCATCGACCAAGAATCAAATTTATCTAAGTGCGATAATATAGATGACCCTTCAGACATACGAAGCATATACAAACTTTGCTTTAAATAAAGCCTATTCTCAACGGTTTTCTTCATATATAAGGATTTTAATTTTTCCCACAAATCCTTAACAATTACCTCAGTGGCTACCTCTCTCTTAATACCTCATCGAAAAGACACAAGATGATACCCGACCGGCCTTCTTGTCGAGACCATCAAACTCCTCATCCGACATTTTCTCCGGCTTTTTCTCCTTCCTGCCCAATGGCGCAATATCGAAGCCCTCACGAATCAAGATAGCCTCCATCTTCAATCGCCACATCCCGAAGTTGGCGTTTACGTCGAACTTCTCAAAATAATACTTAGTTACCATCATGGTGACTAATTTTTTCAAAAACTCGGAAAACGTCGGCTCAAAAAACCACGGCTCCGATACCAGTTTGTTTGGAAAAACGAACCGAGCAATAGCCCTTAACGACGGTAACACAAAATAACAAACGGAAGAAAAAAAATACAAAACACCAAATTTACGTGGTTTCCGGCAGTATGCCGACTAGTCCACGGGCGAAAGAGAAATATTACTAAAGAGGAGGATTACAAAAAGATACAACTCTCCTGACGCCTAAAACAATAGCCAAAATAGCTAAGGCAATTGAGAGTTTATCTTGATTGGTACACAAATTGACACCTTGGTTCACAAATAAAACAAAAGCCTAAAGTCTATTTTATACTCAACAAAGTCGGCAGCATCAATATAGATTGCCGATGTGGGAAAACTAAATATAACAAATGTGTGTCAAATTGGGCTTTGGCCCACTAACTAACAGTTGTTATTGATGTCTATCTGTTTTACACTGTTGTAATTGTAGATCGACTTGGATCTGAATTTCGTGCAAGTGGTGTTTTGAACAACTCTTTCAATATTTTACAGAATGTCCATCTACTCAGTATATAGTGTGAAATGCATCAGTGTATTTACAACATATAATTTGGAACAGAGTGTCTACATTTTGCACAGTAAAAGTAGTGTAAAATGTAGAGATATTTAGTAATGATTATGATGCAAGTAGGTCTTTTGATGGATTTGAATCATTTGAATCTGTATTTTACGGATTTGATAGTATTTTAAGTGCTTGTATTGACAGGGGCCGATCTGTGTGTCCAATTAGTTATGAGAATCCTAATTTGCATTTGTTTTCACATGGAGATCACAGTTTTATGTAGCTCTGTTAGAACCGTACTCCGTATGGCTAAAAATAAAACACACATTAGAACAAAACATCAATTTATTTATGTCATTTAACAGATACTGCAATTACAATGATGCAAAAATCAAAACGAAAATCGAAAAACTCAACCGAGGCGAGTGAAACCACTCTTTACTTAAGACAATTTGTTCCGGTATAGTGCCCACAGTAACATCAATTGTCATCCAGGATACAACGGTCTACATGTTCAATGTAATGGCACTTCAAACTTTGAACAGCGGCGAACTCTACGGTGTTCCGACTCTTCTCTTCAGCTATGCAGAAAACTAAATTGCTTTATGAAAATAAATTCTGATGTACGCTTCCCAAAAAATTACATGTCTAGAATTCCACCATGTAGGCAATTTACAGGATTGAATAGAAGATAAACTACCCCCTAAAGCCATATCCCATGTAAATGAAGAAAGTGGCCCACGTAAATAGCCATGTTGGTCAAGCAAGAAGGACCAAGTCAACATATCACTTTGGAATTAATTCCTAATACATACGTAAAATAATTAATTCCAAGAAATATATTTACTTTTATTTTGAGCATTAATTTCTAATTCATTCGATATCCGAATCGAGTAATTTAATACCCATTATTATATACGCTCTCACGTAAGCTTTAATGGTGCCGTAAACTCTCGATAAATTATATCAAATCCAATCCGAAATTAATCTCGAAGCGGCCCGGTTACCATGGGAAATATGCCCAACATCTCCAACAATCCCCCACTTGAATAGAAATTATTGCAAATGCAAATGTAGAACCTGAAGAGAATTCAGACGGAAATATATTGCATCAGGAGATGTAGCTTCTGGCTTTGAACCTGCCTTAGTGAAGTACTATCAGATTTACTCGGATAATCAGTGAACTATGTCTTGAACTGTCCAGCCTTTGTTGTAAACCGAGACAACAGCACTCACACAATATTTTCCCTAACACCGTTTTAATTCTCATGGATGTGTTCATTTTGACCATGAACAACCCTGATTTCAGAAAGTGTTTTAGAGAATTTAGCCTCGAAATTCTCATAGAAGCGGCCCCAGTTCACACTTACATAGATGATCTCCTATCAAGAGTATTCTACCATACCCCGCTTGAATTATTCAAGACATAGGAATCATTAAAAGTTTTCACTTAATCTTAACCCCTGGCAGACAACACTTTTATTCTCAGAATGGGTAAGTGCTCACTGAACCTTCGTAACTTAGTTGTCCCTTTTGATCCACGATCTTGGGATCTCCAGTCAACATGGTTGGGTTACCATACAAAGATCCTATCAAATAGGCTTCAGTCCCATTCCGGTTGTCACTATTGACATCCGATCTCTAGATAAACTTTTCGCAAACGGAACCGCTAGATTCCCTTTGATTTCACATAATCGATGGAAATCACCCATTAGAGACCAATTGTTTAATTATATTGACTACTTGTGACCTACTCAACTCATTCACAACACATGGTAAGTCTAGACGTGTACAATTCGTTATGTACATCAGACTCACATGCAAATTCTTTAGCTGTAAAAATGGATCACTCTAGTCGTCTTCTACCATATAGGTTAGATGATCTGGACTAAATGACATTGAAGTCCTAGCCCGCTTGCTATGATGCAGCTCCTCAATTTATCGAGTTTCATCTCCAATAGACTCATTTGTCTACTTGTTGGAACTTGAGTCCTCTTGGACTTTGTCTTTGCATGAAATGACATCTTTAAAAAACACATAATTTCTTCACACAATGATGACATTTTCATCTACTTCAGATATGTCATCTTGTGCACTAAAAATCGATGTGCACAATGCAATCAATCTTTTAGGCCCGATTTTTACTTATTTGGGCTTAGGCACATCTACCTTCGCCACACCCCCCAACATTTTCATGCATTCATAGCTATACATGTAGCCTTTTCACATCTTATATGGGGTCTTGTCGGGAATTCAATTAAGAATGACATTCACTTAGAGACTAGCTTCCCGATCAAGTTCTAGGGTAATTCGAACTTATAAACATAGCATTCAACAATACTGAATAATTGAGGCGGGTATGATGCATTTGTTTGTTGAATTATGTTGGTACCAGGACATACTCATTAGACAGTGCATCATGATCTCCACCTCGATCACTCTGAACCATCTTGATTCGCTTGCTAAGTTTATTTTGAACTTCATTCTTATAGTTCATAAATACCTCAAGTGCCCTATCATTGCTTATCAACAAATAGACATACAAGTGTCTTGAGCAATCGTCAACAAAAGTAACACCATACTTTTTATGCCTTTCTCATGAGATGGACCAGTCCATGGTGCCACAACTGGCGTGCTTACAATAGCAGATGTCACGAAAGATATCACATCATTAGGATTCACGTCGGTGTATCATTTTATTTATGTTCAATGAACAGAAGATCGACAATCTTCATATTCTACCACATTCTCATAGCATACAACAAGTATTAGGTTTCATCATTGTTCCTTGAACACCATTTGCAAAGATAAACCAATAATTGTACAAGTCTATTACAATAGAACATGTAACAATTATATATTCACCTAAAGATTTTCAGACGCACAAAATCACTTTCCCATGTTTTATGACTTTTAAGAAAATGATCATTAATGGACATTTTATCCACACCAATCAAATTCAACATTTTATATTGATTTGGAGACCATTTAATACTAGTCTCATCTATCATCTCAAATTGAAAGAAACGTAGACGATGACGAAGCCTAACTAAAACCCACATAGATATACATACAAAATCATCTACAATGTAAAATTATGAAGAAAACACTACATTAAAGCAAAATTCAGAATATTGTCTCTATAGATAGTCAATTACCGCATTGTGGTATTTCAACAAGGAAATCCATTTTGACCAATCCATTTAAATAATCTCCAGTACCAATGATCATATCATTTTTAAGTAAGTAAAACTTATCGGCATGGAGAACCAGCCTAAAGCCATTCTTGACAAGGAGTGGACCGGAGATCAGATTAATCTGGAAGTCTGGTACATACAACACATCATTCAGGGTTAGTTCCATTCCTGAAGCATTACTAAAGATATTTTCCCATGTCCCTCAACGTTGGAAATTGATGAATTCTCCATACCCATTAGATCCATGTCTATCCATGAGTATTCATGGAAATTAAATAATTTGTTACAAAAATGATGTGTAACACCAGTGTCTATAAACCACTCCTGATGATACTCTATCATGTCATATTTATGCAACCAATCGGAAATGAGCATATCTTGCTTGTTTCCATCCTCACCTTGAACTATCACTGATACACTTCCACATTTTGATTCTTCCATTTCTTTGTTCAAAGCAAATTACCGCAACAATTAGACGATTGTTGACGATACGGGATTTCACCCCTCCACGTGGAATTATCTAATTAGTCCAGCTGGCATGTAGGGAAGACCGAGTCTTTTATCCATATCGGGTCGAATACGAGACATACTAATGGTTACTACGGCAGCCAGCAGATCTTGCAAGTGTCCCATCTCGAACACCCATGTCGGTGTTATACGAGTCAAGACCAGAGTCCCAGCCCAGATTCCTAAGCCCAATATCCAGAGGGTTACTTGGGCAAGGGGCAAGGCCTAATAAGGGTTATTTTTGTCAATAGACCAAACCGCCTTAAGTTTAGGGCAGAAGAAGGGCTTATGCCTATAAATACACTAATCCAGGAACTACGTAAAGCTTGATTCCTGGACAATACACAGGATACGTAGGCAATCCAAGATACATTCTTGGACTCAGCCACAAAACACCCAAAAACATCATATTCACTACAGTTTGAGACGTGCATATTCTTCTTGACTCATACTTAGATTACACTTGGACCTGATAAATCGGTGGTGCATTATTTAGCATCGTCATTGGCGCTAAAAGGGGCCTTCTATCGGTGAGTTATTAAGGATATTGCAATGGCACCATCTTCCAGAGAGGCATGAAGCCTCACGGGCAAAGAAGAACTCTGAGACGGAGGAGCACACGGACTTAGATCCAAAGAGGGGTACAAATTTAGGTACCGAAATCCCCCACCGGATCTAGGCCCATGGCTAGCAACCACCAAAGCCCCAACTTCCCCCACAGTTGCAAGACATGGCTGATCATTTGGCGTCTTTGGATGAAGACGCCCTGAAACGAGTGGTGGCATCTGCATTCATAGATAAGGGGATTTACAACACCCCTGATGAGCATCACCTGTTAGGACCACCGAATCGAAAAGAGCACGAGAACACGAAGGGAAAGAAACCTGTCAATCCTCGAGAAGAGTGTGAGGACGAAGTAGAGATCAGCATCACCAACATCAAAAAACGTCCTGGACATGAAAAACACCAAAGGCAAGTCGAAGATAGCATTCGAAACGTGTTTAATCGTATTGTAGGGAAAGACCAGGCTATAGACTGGCTCGAGTCACCATTCAGTTCCGAGATAGTGCAGTTCTCGATGCCCGAGTCTTTTAAGCCACCAAAAATGGAACCTTATGATGGCACCACAGACCCGGAGGACCACCTATATCGATATATATCACTGATGAGATTAAGGAATGCCACCGACGCCATGAAGTGCTGCGCCTTCGATACCTTACTTACGGGTCGAGCTCGCGAGTGTTTTCATAAGCTACGACCCGGGTCGATCTCTAGTTTTCTACGGTCGGGGCAGAAGTTTCGAGATGCTTTTATTGGAAATAAGAAATTCCACCTCAGTGCCACTCACCTCATGAACATCAAGCAAGAAAAATGAGAGTCGACTATTGACTTCATGAGGTGCTTTAATCTCGAGGCCATGAAGGTGGATAATGCCAGTGATGCACTTCAGGTCAATTCCTTTGTCGAAGGCTTGCGCAATATGAAGCTGTACGACAAGCTTTCTAAGAAGATGCCCAATGACATGGACGAATATGTGAACATAGTCCACAAGTTTTGCCAAGGTGAAAAGGCAGTGCGTCTGCACACCATTTCACTTGGCCTCAACTCGAGGAATGATACCCGAGGCCATACCAAGGGTCAGCCTAAGGGTCAGAACGATGAAGGAAAGTCAAATGTGTCCGATCGATTGACCGCACCGATCACGGATCGGCTCGGAAAGAAGGGAAACTTGAAAGATCGAGATTTCATCCCTCTCAACCGATCCCGAGGGGAGGTGCTGGCCATTATGATTAAGAAAAAAATTGCAAGAACGCCTAAACCAATGTCTAAAGATCCCGAAAAAAGGAAGAATACCCACAAGTATTGTGACTATCATAAGGACGTGGGGCACGACACGGAAGAATGTTTCGACCTGAAGAGAGATATTGATGCGTGTATTCAAGAGGGTCGGTTGGATGAGGTGGTCGACAGATCGTAGAAAGACGAGCCTAAGGGTCGTCGGGAATACAAGAGGAAGAATTATAACAGGGATAGAGACAGGTCACCACGCCGAAATAACCAGAGGCGTCGGGATAGATCACCCGAACCGACCCACAGAGATAACCCTCAGGATGATCATCGAGAAGACTAGAATCGAGACCCCCACGTGGATAATCACATCGGATATGGTGTCAATACAATTGTTGCTGAACACGAGTCCGATCGACCTCGATCGAGTCGACAATCTACAGACAGATCGAGGGAATCGAAGAAACTTAGGTTTACGACGGAGGTGGGTTATGGACCCAAAGATGATATTCCAAGCTCCCACAGTCACAGTGAAGGGTTGGTGATAGAGGCAGTGATAAGCAAAGGTCTGATAAAGAGGGTCTGTGTCGACAGTGGAAGTGCCGTCAACATCCTCTACTACTCAGCCTTCAAAGCCATGAAGTTGAGGAATGAAGACATTATACCGTTATCAACCCTTCTATTCGGATTCACAGGGCAGGCCATCCATCATGTCGGGTCGATCAACTTACTGACCATGGTAGGAGATGGAGAAAAGGGGCGAACGATGGAAATGACTTATGTCGTATTTAGGGCCACATCGGGTTACAACGCAATATTAGATCGACCTGCCTTATACGACCTGAAAGCCATCATTTCTACCTTCCATAAAAGCATGAAGTTTCCCACCTGGTACGGCACTCACGAAGTAAAAGGAGATGTGGAAGTTGCAAGGAATTGTAGCTTGGTTACGATAAAAGGGAAAGGTGTCGGACAGGTGTTGGTCGAAGAATTAATTCCTGAAGAGGAAGAGGATAAGAGCTGGGTCTCTGTCAATCCGACAGAGGAAGTTCACATGTGGAAAGAGGAAGAAGGCCAAGGGGTCCAGATCGGGAAGTGGATACCACACCCCGACATGCAAGCCTTGATCGACCTTCTTGTCGAATATCGAGATATTTTTGCTTGGAAGGCCGACGATATGCCAGGCCTATCGGCAGATATAGCAGTGCATCGACTTAATGTCGACCCAAAGAAGAAGCTGATACGGTAGAAGAAGAGAAACCTCGCCCTCGAGAGTAAAGAGGCGGTGAGGAAGGAAGTGGATAAGTTGTTAGTTGCTGGAATCGTCAAGGAGGTATTTTACCCAGACTGGTTAGCCAATCCAGTCTTGGTCAAGAAGCCAGATGAGAGCTGGCGAATGTGTGTGGATTTCACAGATCTAAACAAGGCGTGCCCTAAAGATTCATATCCACTTCAAAAAATTGATCAGTTAGTCGATTCGACGTTGGGTTTCGAGGTCTTCGGTTTTTTAGATGCTTACAGGGGTTATTATCAGATTTTTATGGACCCCCAAGACTCGGAGAAGACCGCCTTCATAACAGAGTTCGGTACATTTTGTTTCGTGACAATGCCGTTTGGCCTAAAGAACGCAGGAGCCACTTATCAGAGAGCGGTCAACAAAATATTCGAGAAACTAATAGGTCGTAATATGGAGGTCTATGTCGACGACTTGTTGATCAAGAGCAGGTCCATGGGACAGTTTCTTGTCGATACCAAAGAGGCTTTCAAGGTGCTTCGGGCTGCGAATATGAAGCTCAATCCAAAAAAGTGCACTTTTGGGGTTCGATTGGGTAAATTTCTGGATTATATGATATCGAAAGATGGAATTCGAGCTACCTCAGACAAGATCGATGTCCTCAAGAATATGCCGGCACCTCGTAACATAAAAAAAGTACAGCGGTTGACAGGTCGGATGGCAGCCCTCAACCATTTTTTATCGATATCAGCGCAGAGAGCCCTCCCCCTTTTCAAAATATTGAAGAAGGCAAGTCCGTTCCAATAGGATGACAAGTGTCAAAGAGCATTCGAATACTTGAAGGAATATTTATCTGATTTACCAACTCTATCTTCGCCTCGGGAAGGAGAGAAACTATTGGTCTATTTGGCAATCTGTGAGGAGGTAGTAAGTGCAGTGTTGGTTCGAGAAGGGGAGCATGGACAGGTTCCAGTGTATTTTGTGAGTAGGGCACTACATGGAGCAGAGATCAGATATTCACCAGCCGAGAAGTTAGCACTGGGTTTGGTTCACGCATCGAGGAAGTTGAAGCCTTATTTTTAGGCACGCCCTATTGCTGTAATAACTGACCAACCTCTAAAACAAATTTTGGCCAAGCCCGAGACATCGGGTCGATTAGCAAAATGGGTTGTTGAATTAGCTGTGTACGACATCGAATTCCTACCTCGTCTACCGTTAAAGGCCAAGCTCGCGCGACTTCATTGCCGAGGATTATCAATTCGATTAGAGCAAGAGAAACAAGCAACAAAGGAACAAAGGACCGTCCCATGTCGACGGAGCATCCAAGAAAAGTGGGCGGGAGCCGGGTTACTATTGGTCGATCCGAAGGAGAGGAATTCCCTATGCGCTTGATTCGAGTTCAAGGCCACGAACAATGAGGCAGAGTATGAAGCCATGATTACGGGTTTGAAGCTAGCATCCAAGTTAGGGGTCGAGAATCTCCTAGTATATAGTGACTCACAGCTCGTAGTCAATTGATATACTACTTTTATATGATTAAATATACGTTATATTATTATGTTTTATCAACGAATTCTATATAAAATATATGAAATTATGATATAAATAGTATGAAATGTTAATCTTTATAGTTTAGAGTAGTTAGTAGTAAAACTTAGTAATAATAGTGAAAAGTTATCATTTTGTACCGATTTTAGTAAATCGGAATGTCGTGTCAGATTTACATGGGTATTTGTGGTATTTTATTGCAGATGTATAAGCCAAGACCCCGAGAATCGACGTTTTGAAGTATAATCATATCTCTGAAAAGATTTAGAGAATGTCACGAGCTTAAGTGGTCAATCGAATTGCTTAAGTGGTCAAGTGGTCAATCGAAGTGGTCAAGTGGCTAATCGATTCGATTTAGTGGTAATCGAGAAATATCTTCGACAAATGAATGGCTCATCAAAACGACATTTTCTGAAGAAGAGTCCTTCATGAAAGTTGTAGATTTTTTCGAGAGCTTTCCGATGCCTCTTGAATCATATTGTTTGGAGATCCAGAACTCGAGATATGAATTTTAGAAGTTTTATTCAAAAATATATAATTTATATCCGAAAATTGGAAATTAAGGGGAGATTAATGTGATGATTACACCGGCCCAGTCCGGCTATGACCCGGCCCGGTCCGGCCTTCATCCAAATTTCTATATAAGGAGCATCAGTGTAGAGCAGATCGAATGTACCAATATATATATACATATAGCATATATATATATCTCCTCCTTCTTATTTTCTTTTTATTTAGTAGTTGTAAATAGGCCTTATGCCAAAAATAATAATATCGTAGTATTGTTGTAATGCTCGGGAAATTATCGGATGTTCGGTGTTGTTGAAGTCGTTGTAATATCCGGAAGAATACGACCTCTGATTCAACATTTGTAATCGGGTAAAATTTCTAAAGTATTTACGTTTGTTATGTTTGTTTTTATCTTTTTAGTCGTTATAATGTTTTTAGGCTAAATCTAATAACTAGCCAAAGTTATGTAATCGTTTTATTTCGATCTTTTGGTAAAGGAATGTTTGTCTAAGTAAAATTTTACTAAAATTGAGTTAATTGAATCTTTTTCTATTTTGCAACGTATTGATAATATTCGATTGAAGTAATTAACCAAGATGAATCGCAACATATAACCTAACGATGAACCCACCGCAGAGAAGTTAGGATATGAGATAAAAGATAGAAAACCGGAGGGTAAATTGGTCGTCGAAAGCGTGACAACGGAATCCTATTTCCTACCCGGGCGATTTGTCTTGAGAAAGATGAATCTTATTAAATTTGTGCTCAAGATCGTAATAATGTTAAAATCAACGGTTTAATTGAAACTAACACCGAAAGTTAAATCGATCCGCCGACAACCGGAGCCTTTTGAATAACATCGGCCGTCTGGCGAGGCGGAATAACCTCTTTTATCCGGGGTAGATTTGTACTGCACTGCTCGAGACTAACCGAGATTAGCATGGGGCGGTTGTGGAGATTAAATCGATGACAATTTGACATATGACAATTTGATACGCTCGTGTGAGGAGGAATTGTTAACCTCGAGAGTGCACCGTTTCATTTACTCAATTGGACCTAATATAAAAGGAAAGATCGAGCACATTCCGTTCTTGAAAAAGATCGATATAAATCAATTATATAAACTTTGGCTAGTTCTATAAAATTATCTGTCTAGTCTATTATTATAAACTATATATTGGTATATATATATATTTTACGATCCATGTACATCTATATATATTTATATATCTATATATATTATATTAGAATAACTTTTAAATTACGCATTTACTTTATGTTAAGTAGAATAGTAGTAATCAGTGTTATAAAATTGCGGTTTAGATCGAGTTAATAACAGCTCTTTGGTGTTTAACCACACTTAAAAGAATTACCACGTTTCCCTGAGGATTCGACACTCTGACTCACCACACTAGCACTATGATTTGACCCGGTACACTGCCGGTAAGGATTGTAACACTCTAGAAAACGTCCGTCATCAATCACATACGAGGCGAATAAGAAGCTAAAGAGGAGGCTATGAAGAGTTATTTGAAAGTGGTTCAAGGGTTGATATCGAAGTTTAAGACAGTTCGCATCGAACAGGTGCCTCGAAGTGAGAACAAGAGAGCCGATGCGTTGTCTAAACTCGCATCGAATTTCAAATCAAAAAGGAAGGTTCTGGTTGAAATGTTGTCAGAACGAAGCTATAACGAGATCGATGTGCAACCAGTTACTCAGGGATCGACATGGATGGACCCGATAGCTCTGTACGTGAAAGACGGAATTCTCTCGTATGACAAGTCCCAAGCCAGAAAGATTCGACTGCAAGCCTCTAGGTATGCTTTGTTTGATTACGTTCTTTATCGAAAATCTTTTGTGACACCCTGGATGCGATGTGCGTCGGATGAAGAGGGGGCCTATCTACTCGAAGAGATATATCGGGGAGTTTGTCGCAACCACTGTGGAGCTCGGATGCTGGCAAGAAAGTGTAGCTGGCTGGGTATTTTTGGCCTTCGATGCAAAAAGACGCCAACCGTCTGGTGATGAGATGCAGAGCATGCCAAGTGCATGACGTGGTAACACACCAGGAAGTGCAGGAGATGAATGTCATCGAATCGGTATGGCCGTTTGACGAGTGGGGTGTTTAGGGTGATTTTCTATGATTTATATCGTTCTATTTCGTGACAATTTTCCTCTATACTCTAATGTTTTGCATAGAAAGTGAACGTTTATTTGATTTATTAAGCAAGCGAGGTTTGGAATGGTTTAATCGCAAAGTTGGTTGAGTTATGAGATTTTATTGTTGATTTTCTATCACTTTGAATGATTTTACACTTTGCAATGTTTTGATGTCTTGTAGATACGTGAATTTGGCTTGAAAGGGGTTTAAAAGATGTTCAAGTGAGGATTTACATGGAAGAAAAAGGATAAAGATGAAGTCGGACAAAGATAGAGATGAAAACCGGATATGAAGTGAATCAACGCGACGTCAAAAGTTCCGTCCCACCGACGGGCGTTTGAAGGAATGGACGAGCGTCCAGGGAGGAACATTGGATTCAGAGTTTTAAGATTTTTGATGAACGAGCATCCAATTTTACATAGGACGGGCGTCTGATCATGACTCGGCCCGACTCGAAGTTTTTATGCATAGTGGACGGGCGTTCAACCCCTTGGACGGGCGTCCAGCAGCCGACTTAGCAGCAGTCGACTTAAAAACCGATTTATAGTCGCGTTTTTGTAGACACAACAGACCTTAATTACACTTGGCGGCCACAAGAACCCTAAGGGGCGATTTTTCTGTGTTCTCCACCTTTCATAAACAACTTTTTATGCTTTTTATTTCCTAGAAAAATCTCTCCAATTTATGTACTTCATAGAAGCTATTTTGAGTATTCAAACGATGCTTAGAGGCTAGAGCTCTTTGGAACAAGCGTTGTGAAGCCGTTCTATCAACTTTGATTTCTCGTTGGATTATCTTGTGAGTTTTTATTTAAAGTTGTATCTTTTCTATGTTTAATTCATTGTTATTATGCAAATTTATCGATGGATGTTTTGCATGCTTGATGTTTAATGTTTGATGAAAATTGTTATTAAACCCTAGATCACCATAGTAAAGATTAGATTTTTAACCTAAAAAGAACGAGAGTTGTTAGGTTAATTTCTAGGTTACTAGATTGAGAAATCTTACACCTTTGATATTAAAAGCGTTAATCGTTAGGATCGAAAGATAAGAGATTAATAAACTAATTATCTAAGAGATTATAGATTCATACCCACGGTAGGTGAATCACGACATTTGATTAATTATCACTAGATAATCTAAAGGAGAAATTGAATGTTATAGAATTGGTGGATCAATTGCTTGTTCGTTTGTTAAATTATTGATCAAAAATCGTTTGAACTTGATTGTTTAGCAAAGTTATACTTTTTATTGCATGTTTAGGTTTTAGAGTAGATTATTTTAGATAATTTGGTTCGTAATCACGTTTCCTGGCTTTAGATTTCCGATCTTCTGTCTAGTTACTTTTGTTATTTTCGTTTTTAGTTTATCACGTGTTAATCGTTTCTATTTTCTCATAATTTCAGTAATAGTAGTTGTGACATCTTTAGGTTAGTTAGTTAAAAACTAGATAGACAACCCCGATTCCCTGTGGACTCGACTCCGGTATTAACCTCTATACTACGATCCCTGCACTTGGGGTAAACCGGATTTATTTTATTACTTGTTTATTTTTCGTTAGATAAAATCCGAGACAAGTTTTTAGCGCCGTTGCCGGGGACTCGGTACGGTTGTCCAGTTTTTACTAAAGTTTTCTTTTTTCTATTTTTCCAGCTGTTCTCCAAACGGGTGTCTGGAGTAATTGGACGCCCGTCCATCTACAAAATCCAACTCGGTACCGTTTGGAGGAAATCGACGAGCGCCTGGCTTGCCCCAAACGGCCGTCTAGTTCTTGAGCGCACGCCCGCCCGTCGATTAATTGGGCGCCCGCCTCATCCTCCTGCTTTTTAGTTATTTTATTTTCTTTTCATAGGTTTCAACTTTTAGTTTTTAGTTTTTAGTTTAAACAACCTGATTTTGGTTTCGGTTTATGCAAACTCGAAGTCAAAAGGGCCACTACTCTATACCCCGACCTCGAGCGAACCATAGTCCGACCAAACAGTGTAAAAATCCGTTTTGCGGTTCTTTCGATAAGGCCGATCAAAACCTGGAAGAACGCTTTAGCCGAGGAGATCGAAGACATAGTCGTTATGGTCCGTAGAAGATAGACGTACGTTGGCTGACTACGCCATGCCTGGTGAAGTCAGAGTCAACCCGGCCATCGTTCTACCCGCTATAAATGCACCAACCTTCGAACTAAAACCTGGGCTCATCCAAGTGATGCAACATGCATCAATCTTCCATGGTTTTCAATCTGAAAATCCTCATACTCACGTACACACATTTTTGGAGATATGTGGTACGACTCGCATTCAGGGTGTAAGTGAGGATGTGATTAGGTTGAAGTTATTCCCGTTTTCCTTGAAAGGGGAGGAAAAAGAGTGGTATAACTCTCTGCCTGCCGAATCAATCACCACCTGGGCTGGACTCGAAAAGAGTTCCTAAGTCAATATTTCCCACCATCCAAGACAAATTGATGCTTAAATGAAATTTTCACCTTTTATCAAAAGGAAAACGAATCGTTCTTTGATGCATGGAAGAGATTCAAAGCTCTTCTTCGTAAATGCCCTCACCACGGTTTGGACTTGCAGAGGCAAGTCAACACATTTTTCAGTGGATTGACCAAGCTCACTAAGAGTATGGTCAATAGTTCTTCTGGTGGGGCATTCCTGAGGAAAACACCTGCAGAAGGGTGGGCATTATTCGAGGATATTGCCAAATATAATTATGCCCCCTCCTCGCAAGCTATTCAGGCACCTCCTCCTCCTCCTAGGATCGAGGAAGTGAATATGCAAAATCTGATCGCCATGCTGCAACAGCAGATGGCCGCTCTTTCAATGTCCCCAAGTCCAACGAATCAGAATTCATCATTCCTACAGAATTCTCAAGTTCTGTTTTGCGAAAATTGTTGTCAAACTGGCCATATGGTTGGCCAGTGTCAATTTATTTCCCCTTCGACCTATCAAGTCAATGCTGTCCAAAATCAGGGACAGTACAATTCAGTCACATGCCAGGAATGAGATAATGTGGGGCACACCTCTCCTTTCTGTCCTATGAATGGACAGAATGCTGAAGTTAATGCTTTCCTTGGCCAGCAAAATCAGAGATTTAACAATCAATTCTCTGGCCAAAGCAATCTTCAAAACCAGGGTTTTCATCAGAACCAAAATCTCAATCAAAATTCGAATTTTAACCAGAATCAGAATTTCAATCGATACCCAAGTTTCAATCAGAACCTGAACATGAATTTTTCCAATACAAATCAAAGGTTCAATCAGAATTGGCCAAACAATTCTGCGATGTATGGGGGATTGACTTCATGGGCCCGTTCCCATCTTCCTGTGGAAATAAATACATCTTACTCTGTGTCGATTATGTATCGAAATGGGTGGAGGCCCAAGCCACTTTTCGCAATGATCATAAAACGGTCATGAATTTTCTAAAGAAAAACATCTTCATGAGGTTTGGGTGCCCACGTGCCTTGATAAGCGATGAAGGAACATACTTCTGCAACCGACCACTAGAGAAAGTACTTGAGAAATATGGTGTCCAGCATAAAATTGGCTCACCATATCATCCTATGACTAGTGGCCAGGTTGAGAGAAGTAATCAAAGCTTGAAGAAGATCCTGGAGAAAGTAGTAAACAGTCATAGAAAGGACTAGAGTCTTAAGTTGGATGATGTACTATGGGCATATCGAACTGCCTACAAAACCCCCATAGGTACATCTCCCTATTAGATGGTATATGGAAAGCCATGCCACCTGCCAGTTGAGTTGGAGCATAGAGCGTATTGGGCCACTAAGTTCTTAAACTTCGATACCCAAACATGTGGCAAACACCGACTGCAGCAGTTGCATGAGTTAGATGAGTTTAGACTCCAAGCCTACGAGAGTGCCAGGATAAGTAAAGATAAGATGAAACTCCTTCATGATGCAAAAATCAAGAAGCGAGAATTTCAAGTTGGGGAGCAAGTGCCATTGTACAATTCCAGGTTACATCTATTCCCTGGAAAGTTGAGGACACATTGGTCCGGCCCTTTTGAAATTCTGCAAATCATTCCTGGAGGCGTTTTAGAACTAAGAGGTCATGGTGACCAGCCGTTCAGAGTGAATGGTCAAAGGTGCAAGCATTATATCGGTCAAACCAAAGAAAAACCTTTGATTGTTCATTTCCTCGACATCCTCGGGTGTGGTATACCTGAAGTCAATAAGTTTGACGAATTTTCACCTGACTTGTTTTCTAAGGATAACGGCAGTGGTCCGTTAGAGGAAGTCATGGCTGGTAGTTGGGATATGGCGGAGTTTCACAGGGAGCAACAGCTCAAGAGACGTCTGAGGAAGAAGAAGTCTACAATGGGGAGGATTAAAAGTGTTTGGAAAGCTATCAAAAACTTGACCCCATGTGTTAGATGCTGTTTTTGCAGCCACACTACTGATCAGAGCTTACACGATGTAGTGGCTGGAAGGAAGGCTAAATGGCCTGATCCAGGCTAAAGTGAGAGATTGTCGAGCTAACGACATAAACCAAAAGCGCCACTAGGGGGCATCCTAGATATCCTTATTTTGTATTAGTTACTTTTATTTTACTCTCTTCTTTGATTTGTTTGTTTAGTTTAAGCCTAATTAGGGTACTTGTTGGCTCTGCTTCAGTTCAGCTTTGTGTATTTTAGAGGAAAAATGGATTACGGAGTTCTGCCTCATGAGTTCCCTTTCATTAGTAGGATCCACCTTATCACCTTAGATGACGGACCTGGAGAGACGCTCATTCCGGACGTAGATTTTGATATTATCACTCGCCTCAGGACTGTTACCTACGTTGTCATTGTACCCCAAGCTTTGGGAGGTAGAGAGTTCAATACTGAGGACCTTCAACGTGCTTTAGGACGACCGTATACAATCCTTAATGATCCGATGCTGACTGACTTGTTGCTAGTGCTACCCTAGTTCGTGAATTTTATGCGAACTGTTCTGAGACGGATCTGGAAACTGGGGTAGTTATGGTTCGAGGAGTTAAGGTGCCGTTTACACCAAAGGTCATCAACGAGAAATACCAGCTAGCACCTTTTGAGGGGTTGGATTATAAGGAGGCGATTAAAGCCAAGCAGGATCCGGGTGAGGATCCTTTGGAGAGAGCGAGGATCGAAAGTGTGCCCGGAGGTGCCGTGGACACTTAGACCGAGAGGAGATAGGAAAGAGTTGGTTACTACCTCGTGGACGGAGGATTGGAAAGTCCAATGTCGGTTTATACAGAACAGGTTGTTGCCTAAGAACAACTTGACGCATTTTCACATTGGCGATCTTGGGAGGCTCTACGCCTGAACTTCAAGTTGAATGTTGATGTAGGATGAAGCGATTTTTGATGAGATAGCGATGAATCGAAAAGTCTATGCTCGATGTTTGATTTGCCCCCATTTGATTCATAGTCTCTGTCAAGATGCTAGGGTTCCCGAGTACAAGACTGATCACAAACCTAAGAATCCAAGGTACTTGCAGCGGGAGAAAGTGAAATCTTCTGGTCAGACTGAGACTGAGGCTGAGGCAGCACATGAGCCTGGATCATCTTCCGTACCACCTCAAGCATCTTCCCTTCCTTCTTTGTCTCCATCGGTTCGGATGCGTCTGAGTATGGCTAATAGTATACAGAACTGGATGGAGGATATGAGAACGTCCCAGAACAATATCCGGACTATCTTACGTTGCATGAGTGAGGGCCGTCCTCCGAGGGATCAGAGATGCTACAATGCAAGCACGATGGATTACGTTTTCTCTGACGACATCGAGCAAGCTATTGTGGATGTTCTTCATGAATCTGAGTCGTCTTCTGATGAGGAGCAAGTTGACACAGCGGGAAGGACTACTACTGATACTGATTCTCCTACGGATGGAGCACCTCCTGCTGGTGATTCTTCGGCACCAGGGAAGACTTGATTTTCTGAGGCTGTTTCTATTTTATATTTTTCACCCTGGGACTTGTTTGTATTTTGAAACTATGTTTTTTTTTCAATCTTTACTTGATTCATATGTATTTTCCTTGGAGCTACTGTTTGTTTCCGTTGCTCAATTTTTATTGATGAATCTGTAAGCCATAAGGCGACGTTGACATTCCCGTGATTTTTTTATTCCGTGTTGTGTATAAATTGTCATTTGATTCGATTTCCCCTTATCCTTATCTTTATCTTTCTTTTGCGATGTGATATAATCCCCGTTTTTTTTTCCCCAGAGATTTTCTCGTGTTTATCGAGTAGTGCAGGCATATCTTTCACTGTTTTGTCGAGCTAGTATTCGAATCGTGCTGAAACGGATCGTCTTTGAGTTTCCGAACGTTGGTTTCTTCATGCTCCTGCCTGACCAACGGTTCGAGTGTCTATTCAAATCAGCTAAGTACTTTGTTTCTTTTTAATCCTGCACAACCTGAGGACATGTTGTCGTCCTGAGGACATGTTGTCGTTTAAGTGTGGGGGAGGGGAATGGTTATGGCTATGTGTATCTTTTTGCTTATATCGTTATTCTATGCTGAAAAGAGCTGAATTTTTCAATTTTTGTTTTGTCCCGGTTGAGCGAATGCATATCTTTGTTCGGTTTTTATAGACATTTATGCTGTATACTGTATGTTTGGTAGGTTAGATGTTTCACCCGACATACATTTTACGAGCCATATTGAATGATGAGCTAAAATATAAAGCTATACCCATTTGGATTAGTAATTTTTTATTATCTTATAAGTATCTTGTGCTTAGTGCTAATGTACGTATCGTGAGAATTATAATAGATTGTGTTTAGAGCCGGAGTATGACATACTGTGAATATCTTAGGTTTGAATGTGATAAGTGAAACGTAATTATTGTTCTTTAAAAAGTATCTTTAAAAACAAATATGATGAATTAATCGGGTGTGTCGGAAGCTGGTCGATGATTGGAGTGACGTAGGTCATATCTCGAATGTCCTATACCACTATGATGACCAAGAGCTCACGACAGTCAGAAGAAGCTGCTTGATGATTTGAGTAAGGTAGGGTATATCACGAATGTCCTATTCTACTATGACGGGCAATAGCTCATTCTGATGTGCGTATAAATGTGAATGATGATTAATCAACATATGAAAAGTGTTGGTATGAATTGATATAAGACTTAGTTATCGCCTACCTTATCCCAAGTATAAACCGACAGATATGTTGTAGGGATTATCCTCTGAGTATGTCAGAAAGGTCCTAAATGTATTCTATCATCCTTTTCGGGATATGTTACGTTTTGTAGGGTGCATGTTAGAAGTATCATCTATTTCTAGTTTAAATGGGGTATTTGCTAGTTGCTTGGAAAGTTTCAAGTTTGGACTTAGTGGAAGTTTGCTATGGCTTTGCACACACACCGGGGTGAACCTCTAATTTATTGAATATGCTTTATTCTTGCTGAGATGTCTATCTTTTTCTCGAGCCTTGATCTTGTTTTGTTCAGCTCGGGACGAGCAAAAGCTAAGTGTGGGGGAGTTGTTTAGGGTGATTTTCTATGATTTATATCGTTCTATTTCATGACAATTTTCCTCTATACTCTAGTGTTTTGCATAAAAAGTGAACGTTTATTTGATTTATTAAGCAAGCGAGGTTTGGAATGGTTTAATCGCAAAGTTGGTTGAGTTATGAGATTTTATTGTTGATTTTCTATCACTTTGAATGATTTTACACTTTGCAATGTTTTGATGTCTTGTAGATACACGAATTTGGCTTGAAAGGGGTTTAAAAGATGTTCAAGTGAGGATTTACATGGAAGAAAAAGGATAAAGATGAAGTCGGACAAAGATAGAGATGAAAAACCGGATATGAAGTGAAATGAACGCACGTCTGAAGTTCCGTCCAGCTGGACGGGCGTTTGAAGGAATGGACGAGCGTCCAGGGAGGAACATTGGATTTAGAGTTTTAAGATTTTTTATGAACGAGCGTCCAATTTTACATAGGACGGGCGTCTGATCATGACTCGGCCCGACTCGAAGTTTTTATGCATAGTGGACGGGAGTTCAACCCCTTGGACGGGCGTCCAGCAGCCGACTTAAAAACCTATTTATAGTCGCGTTTTTCTAGACACAACAGACCCTAATTACACTTGGCGGCCACAAGAACCCTAAGGGCTATTTTTCTGTGTTCTCCACCTTTCATAAACAACTTTTTATGCTTTTTATTTCCTAGAAAAATCTCTCCAATTTATGTACTTCATAGAAGCTATTTCGAGTATTCAAACGATGCTTAGAGGCTGTGAGCTCTTTGGAACAAGCGCCAGAAGCCGTTCTATCAACTTTGATTTCTCGTTGGATTATCTTGTGAGTTTTTATTTAAAGTTGTATCTTTTCTATGTTTAATTCATTGTTATTATGCAAATTTATCGATGGATGTTTTGCATGCTTGATGTTTAATGTTTGATGAAAATCGTTATTAAACCCTAGATCACCATAGTAAAGATTAGATTTTTAACCTAAAAAGAACGAGAGTTGTTAGGTTAATTTCTTGGTTACTAGATTGAGAAATCTTACACCTTTGATATTAAAAACGTTAATCGTCAGGATAGAAAGATAAGAGATTAGTAAACGAATTATCTAAGAGATTAGAAATTCATACCCACAGTAGGTGAATCACGACATTTGATTAATTATCACTAGATAATCTAAAGGAGAAATTGAATGTTATAGAATTGGTGGATCAATTGCGTGTTCGTTCGTTAAATTATTGATCAAAAATCGTTTGAACTTGAATTGTTTAGCAAAGTTATACTTTTTATTGCATGTTTAGGTTTTAGAGAAGATTATTTTAGATAATTTGGTTCGTAATCACGTTTCCTGGCTTTAGATTTCCGATCTTCTGTCCAGTTACTTTTGTTATTTTCGTTTTTAGTTTATCACGTGTTAATCGTTTCTATTTTCTCATAATTTCAGTAATAGTAGTTGTGACATCTTTAGGTTAGTTAGTTAAAAACTAGATAGACAACCCCGATTCCCTATGGACTCGACTCCGGTATTAACCTCTATACTACGATCCCTGCACTTGGGGTAAACCGGATTTATTTTATTACTTGTTTATGTTTCGTTAGATAAAATCCGAGACATGGGGAATCGATATAGTGGGGCCTTTACCTCGAGCTCCGGGCAACTTCAAATTTGTGGTAGTGGCAGTCGACTACTTCACCAAGTGGGTTGAGGCCAAGGCTCTTACCGACATCAAGGCCTTGACCATCAAAAAATTTCTTTAGGAAAATATTTTATGCAGGTTTGGGGTTCCGAAGTATCTGATCTCAGATAATGGAACTCAGTTTCTAGATGAAAGAGTACAGAATTGGCTTGAAGAGTACAAGATTGAGCACAGAACAACCTCAGTGGCCCGACCTCAATCCAAGGGATAGGTCGAACAGACAAATAGGCAGATAAAATTTGGTTTGAAGAAGCGGCTAGAAGATGAAGGTCAGGATTGGGCAGCTCAGCTACCTAGCATTCTATGGTCGTATCGGACGGCGCCCAATGCAGCCACGTAGGAAACTCCCTTCGCCATGGCTTATGGATGTGAAGCAGTCATACCTGCGGAGATTGGGTTAGCATCACCTCGGGTCTTGGCCTATAATGTCGAGACAAACGGAGCTGATCTACGGCAGGAGAAAGACAGTGTCGAAGAATGAAGAAAGATCACAGCGCATCGAGTGGCTAACTACAAAAGAAAGATCTCGCAGTATTACAATGCACGAGTGAAGTATAAATACTTCCAAGAAGGTGATCTTGTCTTGAGGAAAAACGAGGCAAGCAGGCAAGAACCAATAGGCAAACTCGAGCCGAATTGGGATGGTCCATACAAGATTCTGAAAGTCCATCCTAAGGGATCGTATCAACTGGGCAGGTCGGATGGAAGTACAGTGCCTCGAACGTGGCACGCCACCAACCTCCGAAAATACTATGTTTGATCTGTTTTGTTTCTTTATTTCATTTGCAATTTTTAATCTCCTACTTATGTGTAACAAGTCGATACGACAGATGAACTCGATGCTTTTTGTCTAAGTGATTTTCTTTTCAAATTATGCTTTACTTGCAAATTCATGTATAAAAGAAAAAGTGGGTAGAAGAAAAAAGAGCAAAAATCGACCACAACGAGCACTCCTCGACACGATGGAGTTGGAATAAAATGGTGAAAAAAGCCAAGTCACTGACAGTGCTTACATCACCCCCAACCCGCTAAGAAGCCACGATGCGAAGCGGTTGGAAGATCCCACGAAGGATACCTTATTCGACCAGATCATAAGCACCACGAAGTGCGACAGTCGAATAAGGAATTGTCAATTTGACCCAGTCATAAGCCTGACGAGGTATGATAGTCGAATCGAGCTCCGATCAAATAGCCAAGTCAAGCCAATACGGCAGTATGAAGCAAGGTCGACTCGTATACAAGTGTACCATGAGTCATGTACTCATACTACACTTCGAGAAGCCACAGGGGAATTAAGTCCAAAGGACCACACCCCATAAGGCAACGTTTGCAAAGGAATTAAGTTCAAAGAACTACACCCTAGACAAATAGTTAACAATATGAAAGACATTCGATAGTTAACAATACGAAAGACATTCGATGAAAAAGCATAGATTGAAATTCCAAAATTAAAACGCAAAATTGAAAGGTCAAAGTTCTAGAGATCGAATCGATTATTCGTTTCGACAAAAAGAATAACCAGAGAAATAAAAGTTCAGTAAAAAGTTATAACAACCAAATTGAATAAAAATTGTTCAAAGACAACAACAAAAAAACAAGATCGGGCAGCAGGCTGGTTCGAGACGGGGGCGTTTGGGTCGACTTGATCCTCTAAGTCGACGTCCTCCTCTCCATCCCCATCCATGACAGGGGCCACATACTTGTCATGCAAAGAAATGCCAGCCTTGAACTCTGTGAAATATTGACCATAACGAGGGATGGCCTCGGGATCGTACAAGTAGGCCTTCTCGATGCTCGACACTTCAAAATCCAGGACGACCGCCTTGACTTGATCGAGGGCATTCGAGAATCCCCCTTTCATAGCCTGACTCATCAACAGCGTCAGGTCATTCTCAAGCTCTGCAGAAGCCAGGAAATCCTTTTTGGCCGACTCCAGGCTAGTCGTAAAGCTATTGACCTCAAACTGAAGGTCATCTCGAGCCTTGAGGGATGCCGCCAGTTCAACTCTTGCTTTATCGAGCTCCGAGTTTATTTTAACAAGCTCAGTGTCCCTGTCGGCTAAGTCCTTGCACGCCCTGGACAATTCGTCTCGAGAGGTTGCCAAGTCAGACTCAAGCTTGACACGCCGATCATCTAACTTGTTCACCATAGCTTTCTGCTTCTCGATATCGGAGGTCAGTCTGGCAATTGTTTCTCTCTGCTCCTCCAAGGCAGCGGATGGAGACTCGATCCTTTTTAAAGCCACTTTAGTCATTAGCCGAGCCTGCAAACAGAATGATGTGAATTCGAGGAGTAGACAAAGATCACCAAATTAAAAAAGTTAACTGAAGACTTACAGCTCGGATAACTTTTGAATAACAGTCAACCAGCTCCTCAGGAGCCATGGCCTCCATTTCAGCAAGACTCATGCCGCGGATCGCCTCGATGCCACTCGAGCCTTGAGGAGGGAGGTTGTTTTTGGCGTTTTCTCGAGACGAGACTCCCCTCAGGCTGCTCAGTCACCCGAGCCTCGTCAGGTTGATCTCTCAGGATGTCGGACGTCGACGCTGGAGTAGACGATCGGGCCGGAGTCCTTTGACCCCCGGAGATTATCGCACCAGACACGGTTTTCTTCGACCTCATACCAGCTATCTCCTGAATCTTCTTGGGGTCAACCTTCTTAGGGTCAGGCATTTTGCCCACCGCCTCCAACTTTGAAAAGAATTCCACTACAAATAGAGAAAAGTCGACATCAATACACAGTCAAAACAGAAACAAGTATAAGAAAAGAAAAAATACAAAAATGTAGCAGCTCGACAGTGTCAATAAAAATCTTACACAAAACTCGAACTTCCTCGTCGAGTTCCAAATAAGCACCCGGACCAGCTGTCTCGACATCCACGAAAGGGTATAGAGAATGTAAGTTTCGAGTTGCACGTCGGGGTTAACTCTCTCGAGAATCCTACACTCGCGGAGGGCATCGGAGTCGAGCCTATCATGCCATTTTCTAGGCCTTTTTTACCTGGTATGGATGTCGATGTCTTCTAACCCGTGTCGGATGAAGAAAAAATGAGGCTTCCACTCGCTCTGTGACGAGGTCACCCTCCTCACAAACTCCGAGACCAGGGGATGCCTCTGGAAAGTATACCATCCCGCATCTTGTAGACCTTGGATCGAATAGTATTATCGGAATAGACGAACTATGAATTCAACCTTGGCTATCCGACACGCCAATGCGAAGCCCATAACGCTCCTAATTCCATTTGGAGCAAGTTGAGTGATGCCGATCTGATAGGTGTCGGAGGACTTCTATGAGGGACGGGTCGAAGGGAAACCTTAATCCCTCTTTCAATTGCGCCTCGTATATGGCACAAAACCCAGGGGGAGGGTCACAGGCGTATTGAAATCGACCGTGTGACACTTTGATGTTTTCAGAAGAGTATGGGATGCCATATCTTAGACAGACTGCCCTGGCTTTTTCTTGGGTTAGGTTGGATATACAACCATAAGGTCCTTGGCCTTTCATCCTGGTTTGGCATTTGGAAACAGCAGGTCGAGAAGTCGATTCTTCTTCTCCTCCTTTTTCTTCTTCTCTGGCTACTCTCTCACCGGAGGCAAGCGGTTGCCCAGAAACTGTTCTCTCCGCCGATTCTTCTTCCAGTACAACAAGTTCCGCCCTATTTTGCGAATCGCTCTCACTCTTAGACATGGAATTGAGAAAAGGCAAAGAAATAAAAAAGACTAACGAAGAATTTGAGTAAGATTAGGGCTTACTTGAGATTTTCAGATAAAGCGGAGAGTTGGGATAGCAAATGAGAGTCTTCGATGTCTTAAACTCCTTTTATGCTCCACAATCTTGCAAATGATTTGAAAGGGCATGATTTGGGAGCAATTATAGAGTTTAAAACACGGTAATCAAGGATAGTGGACCAATAAAGACGCTTCGTTTCCTGCACCCATTAATGCTGAGACAGAGTGACGTCGCCCTACGACAGCCTACGTCGATTTAGAAGACAGTTGTATTCCTGCCTAAATAAGGCCACGTATCGAAGAGATAATTCAATTTTTCAGATCCGACTTCAGCATATGAGATAGGCTTCTCTCCGATCTAGGGGGCTTATGACGATATGGGATTTCACCCATCCATGTGGAATTATCTAATTAGTCCAGCTGGCATGTGGGGAAGACCGAGTCTTTTATCCATATCGGGTCGAATACGAGACATACTAATGGTTACTACGGCAGCCAGCAGATCTTGCAAGTGTCCCATCTCGAACACCCATGTCGGTGTTATACGAGTCGAGACCGGAGTCCCAGCCCAGATTCCTAAGCCCAATATCCAGAGGGTTACTTGGGCAAGGGGCAAGGTCCAATAAGGGTTATTTATGTCAATAGACCAAACCGCCTTAAGTTTAGGGCAGAAGAAGGGCTTATGCCTATAAATACACTAATCCAGGAACTACGTAAGGCTTGATTCCTGGACAATACACAGGATACGTAGGCAATCCAAAATACATTCTTGGACTCAGCCATAAAACACCCAAAAACACCATCTTCACTACAGTTTGAGACGTGCATATTCTTCTTGACTCATCCTTAGATTACACTTGGCCCTGATAAATCGGTGGTGCATTATTTAACATCGTCAATTGTCAATAATAAAAGATTGTTGAACTGTAATAGCAACAATTGCAGTCCCAGCATGCACACTATATGATCACAGTGGAATGTGAAAATGTATCATTGAACAGTAAGCACAAATGAGGTCTGAGCATGTCACAAACTATATCACCTCAAAATTTCTAATTGGTCAAACAGAAGAACAAGTTTAATTTGATGTCCCGATCAACTTTGTGTTGCCAAAATTAATATAAACAAGGTGACCTGATCAACCTAATACAACATTGTAGGACTTTCCAATTCAGGTGAAAACTTAATCAAGCATTTTCTGTACGGCATGACTAAACTAAAACAACCAGATCGACTATCCTTTTATTTCGACCACGTTTCACAATTTGGTTCATTTATAAACAAAACCAAAGGCATAACCAATTCAACAATAAATCCCGAATTTTAATAAAGTGGATTTCTTTCCTACAACAAATAAATTAAATTTTATATTTTTCCAACATACTATTTATCAAGTAAGATTTGATAAAACCAAATACATACTATTATCAAAATAACGATTCATTGCAAATATTCATCATTCGGCCCATGATAATATTTTGAAATCAATGCATGATCAAGTGTTATTTCGCTATTATAAAATTGGTCTGCAATTAAACCAGATGCAAAAGCACTATTGCATATTTGCAAACAGAATTCACTAGACCAAATATTAAAAATAATGTCTAGCAAGAGTGGATTGAACTCAAGAATCAAACATGCAATGCTATTAGCAGGTTCTCTCAAAACTGTAATATCGTACTACTACAGCGGGATAAAACATGAATGTTGTTCAAACCAAAGAACAAATGGAAACTGTCTTAAGATTAATGTTAGAACCGTACTCCGTATGGCTAAAAATAAAACACACATTGGAACAAAACATCAATTCATTTATGTCATTTAACAGATACTGCAATTACAATGATGCAAAAATCAGAATGAAAATCGAAAAACTCAACTGAGGCGAGTGAAACCACTCTTTCATTAAGACAATTTGCTCCGATATAGTGTCCACAGTAACCAGTGACAAACCCAGGAATTTTTTTCAATGGTGGCCAAATTCAAAAAAAAATGTTACAAAACATGCAGGAGCCGGGTTTTGAACAAGTGACCTCATGTATAGTTATAAGGGTTAAATGTCCAAAAGGACACATATTAGATATAATTAGGCAAATAGGACAGCAAAGAATCTTATTTGTTTATAAACACATAATATTGTTACACGGACTAATATACCCTCCATTAATGAATAGTAAACAGGCGCTCAAATTTTATGAACAATAAAGCAGGCGCTTCGTTGCTGTGTGTCTTCCTCTTCTTCTTTTTTTTTTTCTTTTCTTTTTATTTATTTTTTTTTATTCGTTGCTGTGTGTCTTCCTCTTTTTTTTCACCTTTTTAATTATTTTTCTTATTTTATGGATGCTAAAAAGGTTTTTTTTTTCTTTTTTTTTCTTGGATGCTAAAAAGTTTTTTTTTCGGTGACCATCGGGATGCATTGACCACTGTGATGAATTGATCATCCCGATGGAACGACCACCTCAATGAAGTGACACCGCGATGCAGAGACACCGCATTGACCACCGCGATGCAGTCACCACCCCGATGCAACGACCACCGCGATGCGGTGACCACCCACGATGCATTGACGCCCGCGATGCATTGACCACCCCCGTTACAGAGACGCCGCGATGAAGAGACACCTCCAATACAGTGACCATCACGATGCATTGACCACCGCAATGCATTGACAGCCCTCAATCTATTTACCACCGCGATGCAGTGGCCACCCCGATGCAGGGACACCGCGATGCAGTGACCACCCCCGATGCAGGGACACCGCGATGCAGAGACACCGCGATGAAGTGACGCCGCGATGCAGAGACACCGCGATGAAGATTGCGCAATTGAATCCAAACAGGAACCTCAGAGTTGGTATCCATACTAAAATAAAATAAAAACTCAGGCATCCTTTTAAGCAAAAGAGACCCGTGATATCAACATTTTATGCAGTGACATCGGCAATCATATATGCAGTGATATCAACATCTTATGTAGTGACATCGACAATCATATATGCGTTACATCAACAATTTATGCAGTGACATCGGCAATCAAATATACAGTGACATCAACATTTTATGTAGTGACATCGGCAATCATATATGCGTGACATCAACAATTTATGCAGTGATATCGGCAATCAAATATGTAGTGACATCAACATTTTAATTCCACACCCAGGTGGTAAATTTACTCAAAATTCAAGCTTTTTCAGTTGGATCCGTTTAACGGCAGCAACTCTATGCCTAAGGTCAGTGAGTTTCCTTCATTACCATTAATTGTGTATCTTTTCTTTCAATTTTTCTTGGTTTTTCCTGTAGATCTCCGTGAGAGAGAATCTTTCATCTATGTCACCAGGTGAAATTTAATGTACATGTACAATGACACTACGATGCAGTGACATGTGAAGATGAAGTGACATTTGAATTAGGGTTGTAAGTGAGTCGAGCTACTTGTGAGCTACTCGTACTCGGCTCGCAAGATATTTTGACTCGATTCGATTTTTTTGAGTTCAGGCTCAAGTCAATCTACTCGAATAATTAACCGAGCCGATCTCGAGTTTTAAAATATAGTAATTGAGTACCTCAAGAGCTAATCGAGCTTCATTAAATAATCATTTAAATAAATATATTTATTAAGTTTATTATAAAATATTGTTTACTATAATTCAAAAAGTATTATTCGAGTCGAGTATTAGCCGAGTCGAACTCGATCTTGTTATATTTTATTAAAAATTAAATGAATTCTGAAAAAACAATCGAGCGTACGAGCCGAGTCAAGTACTTAGTGAGTCGAGTTCGATCTTGTCTTTTTATGGCTCGATCGAGCCCAAAATTTTTTAGTCGAGTCGATCTTATGGAGTATCGACTCGACTCAGCTCGATTACACCCCTAATTTGAATGACATTACACTTATTTTACAAAGTTACCGAATTTGTGTATTAAATTGTATATGCAGTGACATCAATTCTCAAATGATCGTAAATTGCGGATGTTAAAAAACATGAGCATAATTATTCAAACAAGGGGTAAAGGGGTAAACAATGCAAAACAAGGGGTTTTTTTTCGAAACAAAAACTTTCAATTAATGGATAACAAAGCAGTCACTTCATAAACATTCAAGGAGAGATTTTCTGGTGATTAGGTCTTACTCCTGCTAGCATATTTTGGTCCATTAATTATTGCAAGTTTTGCAAAAATGAAGGGCTCGGTTCTATTTCTCCCATCGTTTTAATTCCAACATTTGTTCCACCGGGAAGGGTTTCAAAAACCTGTACACTCATCAGTGTTAGGAAATTTGCTTCTTTCTTTACTCTTTAGAATTAACAAAAAAAACTTAAAGTATGCATACATTCGATCGTATTGAGTTAAAATGTTTACATTTATCAGTTCCCTCCGCACATCCTGAAGCTCATTGTTCAACTCCGTCACTCCATCTATTTCTTCATTCCTTTCTTCTAACTCCTGAGACAACTGTGGGATCGAGTCTTCAACTTCGTGAGCTTTCGACTGGAACAGATATATTTTTCCAGCTTAGGAAATTAAAGGGAAAAGAACGGAAAATTTGACTGCTGCAATGCTGTAGAATTCAACATGAGGCAAGTCATTATATATGTTACTTCAATATGGGGATATGATGCCCTACAAACACTATTTTTATAGCAAAAGATGAGCAGAATCAAAATTCAAGAGGGAATTGCTAAATTAATGGCATAAGAGTTCGGTAAAAGCAAGATCATGTAGCATTAATAAACTTGTATTTATACCTTTCCCTGTTTCTTTAGCGTTTAAAAAAAAATCACGTCCAGGAAAAAAAAAATCACGTCCAGAAAAAAAAAAAACAGTGAACACCATTATAGTGACATCAACATTTATGCAGTGACATCGATAATCATATATGCAGTGGCATCAACGTTTTATGCAGTGACCAGCCTCCCCAGTAACTCCAGGGCCTTCTTTTCAGCCTTCCTCTTCACATATTTTGTTCTGCATAAAATAACGAGCAAAAACTCACTCTGCTACAAAAATAAAAACACAATTAAACTGTACTTCTTTAATCATTCAAACAATAACAATAATAATAATCAGAGAGATTAAAAAGAAAGCACCCAAAATTTATTAGATCGTTTTCTAATGACACAGCATAGTAATAAACACAGTAGACCGACAAAACCATGAAACCGGGTTCCATTGGTGTGTACATCTTGAGCAGAATTTGGACGAAAAAAAATTAATCGAAAATAACAGGGATGAGATAAGGAAAATCAGAGCACAATTACAAGAATATGGTAAAGTTGGTGATGCAAATGTATTTTACTGGTTTCAAAACAGGAAATCAAGAACTAAACACAAGCAACGTCAACTCCAAAACACTAAATCACGTGTTCATCATCATAATATTTCATCCACAATATCGATTCCATCGTCTTCGTCTGAGAAATCGTCTTCTAATAATTCATCAGAAATGTTCTTCTCTCCAATAAATCAATCATCATCCCAGCTTTGTCCATCGAATTCTCCAACTGCATCAGTAAACAACCAAACCTTCTTTTTTACTAACAATAATGATGCAATTTGTACTGTTCCTTTCTCTCTCCCTGCTGCAATGCAACAACAAGGAGGATTCGTGGCTGTAGGCAAAACAGTGATAATGCTGTCCAATGCCCATAATAGCAAACCTGAAGCAGAATGAAGAAGCAAACTTTGAAGGACGATGAAGATGCATATCTCGATTCGAACTATGAAGGACGAAAAAGATGCAAAACGAGGTCGGAGAATTGGAGATGAACAACGATAGAGCAAGGTCTGAAGAAATACAATCAAAGAAATAGAGAAATCACTTGCTAATAGTTTGATTGATTATATTTTGAACTGGATATTTGAGATCGGTAGCAGATTGGGATTGGGATAAGATTGGTAGCAGTCCTCCAAGCCCAGCGGCAAGAATCCGCCATTAAAGCTCAAGGAAATTGACGAAGAAGGGTACAAAAGGGTAATTTAGGTAAGTCGGGCAAAATGTGTCCTTATAAACAAGTAAGATTTAAGTGTGTCCTAAATGCCTATTAAGTGTTCAAAATAGTCTTTATAAACAAATACCCATAGTTATAATACTTCTAACCAGTTGAACTAAATAAGCAATTACACTATAATTTATCTGAAATAATATACATACATGATCTTTAATATTATTAGAGGGGTATAGTAGTAACTTCGCATGAAAAGTTGAGTGGGGTCCTTGCACCCCCCCCCCCCCCCTCAATACACTGGGTCCGTCCCCCGATGAACATCAATTGTCACCCAGGATACAACGGTTTACATGTTCAATGTAATGGCACTTCAAACTTTAAACAACGGCGAACACTACGGTGTTCCGACTCTTCTCTTCAGCTATGCAGAAAACTAAAATGCTTTATGAAAATAAATTCTGGTGTACGCTTCCCAAAAAATTACATGTCTAGAATTTCCACCATGTAGGCAATTTATAGGATTGATGAATAGAAGATAAACTACCCACTAAGGCCATATCCCATGTAAATGAAGAAAGTGGCCCACCGCCCACGTAAATAGCCATGTTGTTCAAGCAAGAAGGACCAAGTCAACATATCACTTTGGAATTAATTCCTAATACATACGTAAAATAATTAATTTCAATTCAAGTAATAAATTTACTTTTATTTTGAGCATTAATTTCTAATTCATTCGAAATCCGAATCGAGTAATTTAATACTCCATTATTATATACGCTCTCACGCAAGCTTTAATGATGCCGTAAGTTGTAACGCCTCGTTCCCGGATACCAAGTCCTTATCTGGAAAAGAAATGTTCGGCAAGTATATAATATTAAATAAATTCAATATTATATGTAAGCCTCTACTACGTCGTATCGAGTTTAGCAAACGGAAGCTAAAAAGACTCGGCAAGCATCATAAATGCTACTAAGAAAAGATACAAACCAACAAAAAGGTAGGTTATCCTTACAACAACGAAAAGAAGCTTACAACGTACGATGTTCCAAAAGAAAAAAAAAACAATTGTCTTACAAACTTGAAATAAAAGTACAATATAATCCCGTACAACATTTAATATAAAGGGTAAAAAGAAAGCATCATCATGGCATCAACGTCATCAAATCATCATCGAACTCCTCAACGATCTCAAGGCTAACCTATTCGTCTTCTCACCCCAAAAGCACACAAAACAACATATGGAATTGAGGTAAGTACAAAGTACTCAGCAAGAGGAAGAAGCTAATGTATAATTAAGTCTTACAACGTAAGGTTCATATTATTATTATTAAGTTATCTTTGTGAGACCGACTCAAACTCTAGGGTTCACTTCATGCTCATCAACATGTCGTGACTATTGGTTTCTAGCTTAGCTTATATCTGTTACATCATCATTCAAGGGCATTACGTATGGTGTTCACTCACCACGAAGTTTCTGGGTGCAACATATTGGCAGATCACACCAATATCCATGGGGGAAAGCCCGATAGTGTACACGCTCGGCGGAGTCCTTCCGTACGTAAGGTCTCGGACTTACGGGGTGGTGTTCCTCCGTACGTAGGGTCCAAAGACTTACGAAGTTATCCACTTTATTTGAACGCCCACACATCGCGATATAGATTTGTGCCTTACCAAGAATGGATTGATGTTTAATCTTTTTACTACACAAGTATGTTTATTATTAATTGTTAGTTAGCCACCTATGTATTTTCAAATAAGCTCCCTCACAACTCCTACTCTATTACTTAGACAATTAGACACGAACAAGGCCTAGCACAAACACAGACATTGATGAATACTAATTCATCAAAGCACAAGCCAATCATGTTCTTCCGATGGTCCTGAACTTCAACTCCCTTGAAGAGTACATTCGATGCCGGAACTAAACGCATTCGAAGCTCAATCATGGCTTGTTCATGTTCATTTAATGTTATCAGATCCATTAGAACGTTCCAAAACCAAGTATAGTATTAAAACACATATTTTCATGAGAAACTGGGTCAAGAGTGTGTTTGCCCTGGTCAAGCGTGCGCTTATGGAACCATTAGCATTCTGTTTTTCATTCAACCAGCGCAGGTGTACGCTTTCCCTGGTCAAGTGTGTGCTTGTGTAACTAATAACATTCTGTTTTTCATTCAGCCAGTGTAGTTGTACGCTTGCTCTGGTCAAGCGTGCGCTTGTGCACCAGAAAAGCCTAAAACCTGCAATTTTATGCCCTTCATGATTTCCAACCCTTTCCCAACATGATTATCATCAAAAACACAACAAAACATGTTCTAAATATTACATATCAAATCATACCATATTAATAACATCTAGGCATGATTTCTAAGCACAAACCAACTCTAAAACTTAACCTTAACATCATAAAAACATTAATTAAACATTAGGAAGAACCTCTTACCTTAAGCTAGCAAAACTAAACTGAAACCTTCAGAAATCTGCAGTACTTTTGAACAACTCCAAGAAAACCCTTACCAAAATCTGAACTTTTGCTATCAAAACGATCTTCTCTTCCCGCTGATTCTGAATCTTCAAACGATTCTGAAAACCGACCACAGACTTGTGAGAAATTGGAAGAACTAGCTTTGCCTTTCTTATCAAATTTGAGAGCAATATTCGAACTTTTGATGGAGGATTCTTTCTGCCAACCTCCACTTGTAATGGGCGGTTTTATTTCCCAAAAAATAACTCCCAAAGAGTTATTGCACCCAAAGTCCTTAATTCCTCTTAATTATAAATATAACCCCCAAAAAAGATTATTTCCATAAATTATCCCATTTAATATATACATATATTCGAAAATACATATATATAATACTTTAATCCATAAATATTTAAATATAATATTCCGTTCCGTAAAAAGACACGTCTGCCCTTTTCCGAAAGGTCGGGATATTACTTTCCTCCCCCTTAAGAGGAGTTTCATCCTCGAAACTTGAACGTAACCTTAGAAATTTTCTCTTCAACACCAACCAAACCGAAGCTTCACATGATTCCCACTAACAGCAGCTAACCGATTCTGGTCTTGCTAACCTCGGAACCAAAACTCTATCGATTCCCAAACCGTTTAAACCCTTGTACACAAAACCCAAACTGACCAACCACAACTTGAACCACTGAAACCGCACTAACCAATCTTGTACTCGTCTTCCCTTCATAGAAAGAACACTTTCCTAGTTCAACAGTCCAAGTAGACTAACTCTTGGGTAGCCAACCTATACCAAGAGACACATCAAGTCCGTAGAATCCAAAACTACTCTTGCAATGGTAGTTTCCAACACGACCAACCACTTATAGTAGCTCCTAGCAACCTTGATCACTCTATCCAAAGGTGTTGTAACAACCAAGAGATCCTTGAGGTTATTCTTACCAAAACTGAGGTGGAGTACCGGGTTCTGAAACCGATCAACACGTTCCAACAGACTCACAACTGCATGACCTCTATCTTGAACCAAACTACTTATTTCTTACTGAGCCCTAGAACTTCCAGTTCCAAACTTACCAACACAAGTATCTCTGATGGTACCTACCATTCTGAAAGACCGGGAAAGATCAGAACGGTTCTAAGTGGTCTAAAGAGATCTTATCTTAGGAGAGGAAGCCTAGAAAAGCAAGGAACGCTTCGCTCTGATACCAACTGTAACGCCCCGTTCCCGGATACCGAGTCCTTATCCGGAAAAGGAACGTTCGGCACGTATAATATTAAATAAATTCAACATTATACGTAAGCCTCTACTACGTCGTATCGAGTTTAGCAAACGGAATCTAAAAAGACATGGCAAGCATCATAAATGCTACTAAGAATAGATACAAACCAACTAAAAAGGTAGGTTATCCTTACAACAACGAAAAGAAGCTTACAACGTACGATGTTCCAAAGGAAAAAAAAACACTTGTCTTACAAACTTGAAATAAAAGTACAACATAATCTAATACAACATTTAATAGAAAGTGTAATAAGAAAGCATCATCATGGCATCATCATGGCATCAACGTCATCAAATCATCATCAAACTCCTCAACGAGCTCAAGGCTAACATGTTCGTCTTCTCACCCCAAAAGCACACAAAACAACATATGCAATTGAGGTAAGTACAAAGTACTTAGCAAGAGGAAGAAGCTAATGTATAATTAAGTCTTACAATGAAAGGTTCATATTATTATTATTAAGTTATCTTTGTGAGACCGACTCACACTCTAGGGTTCACTTCATGCTTATCAACATATTGTGACTATTGGTTTCTAGCTTAGCTTATCTATGTTACATCATCATTCAATGGCACTACGCATGGTGTTTACTCACCACGAAGCATCTGGGTACAACATACTGGTGGATCACACCAATATCCACGGAGGAAAGCCCGATAGTGTACACGCTCAGCGGAGTCCCTCTGTACGTAGGGTCTCGGACTTACGGGGTGGTGTTCCTCCATATGTAGGGTCCAAAGACTTACAAAGTTATCCACTTTATCTGAACGCCCACACATCGTGATATAGACTTGTGTCTTACCAAGAATGGATTGATCTACACAAGTATGTTTATTATTAATTGTTAGCTAGCCACCTAAGTATTTTCAAATAAGCTCCCTCACAACTCCTACTCCTTACTTAGACCATTAGACACGAACAAGGCCTAGCACAAAGACAGACATTGATGAATACTAATTCATCAAAGCACAAGCCAATCATGATCTTCCGACGGTCCCGAACTTCAACTCCCTTGAAGAGTACATTCGGTGCCAGAACTAAACGCATCCGAAACAAAATCATGTCTGGTTCATTTTCATTTAATGTTATCAGATCCATTAGAACGTTCCTAAACCAAGTATAGTATTAAAACACATATGTTAATGAGAAACTAGGTCAAGAGTACGCTTGCCCTGGTCAAGCGTATGATGACGTAGATCAAGTGATAATAAAATACTTGACCACCATAAACCAATACTAGCAAGAGGACTAGGTCCATCGTAGTATAGCTATAGCGAATCAAGGTCGATCCCACAGGGAACCAATTGTGGGTCATTTATATATAAACAATTAATCATTCATGTCGAGGACACAAAGGCGGTCTAAGACCAACAAAAGACAAGAAAGGTAAAGGACACGACTCGACACAACACGTAAACAACGTAATTAACCTCCCCAATTATTAAGTTAGCATTTGGATATAGAGATTCTATATAATTAAGCTAGACTCGACAACTATTAACCCGATTCGTATTTCTTCTATAGTGGCTACGGGAGTCATCCCCTAAACTAGATCTAGCTCCGGGTAGGCCATCCAGATCACTATGCTACATCACGTGACTTCGCTTTTTTCGGCCTCCATCTCATATGACTCGCACGCTTACAAAACTAGGGATGCCGTTATTAACCGTATTCCTCACCTAGGCAACATTCCTTTGACAGGCGTACTTCCTAAGCGGTCGCATCAGTCTCCGTCCCATTAACACTAACTTTTTAGGTATCTTGTTAATCTACGATTTACGTATAACTAGGTGTGCACAATTCCCTAATACGCAATGTATCTAGATCTCGCTGAAAGTCCCGGAAGATCAATTCATGAGCCGACCTAGGAGCCCTATATTGGTATTTCCTAATCATACGCTAATTAAAATAGACGAGCAACGTAGCCGTAGCCATACCTACTAAGATAAGAAATTCTAGGTGGACAATCACACCATAAAGACGTGGCTAGATTGACGCGGAGAACAACTAAATCTTAGCGTTTCTACATACGTAACGGATAAAATAGAGACTCATAAAGCAATTATATAGATCTACTAAAAACACGGTTGTCGATCATACCAAAGTCATCTATAGGTCACCGGATAACAGATCTGGGCGTGTGGATCCTTATAGACAAGGAATCCCCACTGCCTCATATCGTAACCTTAGATCTACATCGTTCGGTGAAGAACGAACAACCTCAAACAATAAACAATAATTGGGGGCTTAATTACAAAGATCTAAGAACAAATAAATACAAGAACTTACATTACTGCAGAACATGCATAAAAACTTCTCTAAGAAAAACTGAGAACTTTATTATAAATTGTGTATATGTGCGTGTAGAGTGTGTATATGCATGCCTTTATTTATAGGAGTTCAAGCTAATTAAGAGATATACTTCAAAATGTCAAAACAAATAAGAGATAACTCTCGGCCGATCAAGAAAAGATGAAGTCGCCCCCTTCATGCATATCCTCAAAGTTGGCGCCATCTTGGAGTGCCTTACTCCTCTTTTCGTGCTTATCCGATCTTTATCTTGAATTTCCTTTGATTTATCTTGAGATTTAATTCTTCCATTTGCATTTATCCTCCATAATTATCCAAATCTGTAAAATAGATATTTATCCCAAAATAAATCATATTTAAATAAAACGGATAAATATAATAAAAACGGATAAATATCGATTTATAAATAAAAATAGATAAATACCAATAAAAAATGGATAAATACCAAATTATATTTTATAAATCACAAAACATTAAATAATACATATAAACATGTGATTTAATATAAAATATATATTATTACTCTCGATTTAAGGTCAACGTCGATGACTTTTACGGGTATAATTTGACCGTCATCAACTACCCCCCACTTAGACTTTGATCGTCCCGAACAAAGCATCAATAAGTCATTCCCCAAGACAACATTTTCCATGGTCAAATCATATTTACACAAGAAGCTCGAGTCAACTCATACCATTCATGCTCATAAGGTATCCATTATTCGCTACTTGCTATGAATCGAAGTGATGTGTGCATGTGCATTCAGTTTTATACTTTCGTGGCAAGATTAGAGTTTATGCTAACTTCGCAATCTCAACCTACCAACATCAGCATTCCCACTTCTTAAGCCTCGCATGGGTAAAGACATGGTGCAATAAGCAAGAGCGTTATCTAAGAGGTTTTTGGACTTGGAGACCGAGAAAAATACTCAAGCCTCTTAAAATTTTGAATTTTTTCGCATTTCCGTAGTTTCAAGCTTTAACACCTCTCAAGAAAGAAACTTGCTTTAAAAGTAAAGTATGCATTGCAAGAATCCCTCTCTCACGGATTAGTGGAAGCAATGAATATTACCACAAGCGCGGGGCTACTTTGGTAATGTTACTGCAAGCCCAGTGTTTAACTCATTGTCAAAACACAGATAATTCTCAAGCTTATTACTCCGCTTTGATGGCTAGAAGATAAGAATACATCAACAGATAAATATCGACTCTAGGTCTGCATAACCAATCATCTACGCAATGTACACATAATTCTTCAGTTATTATAATTCGTACGATATACTCGATTCAAAGATTGAGTAATCGAATAATAAATAACTACTTGCAACAATCGGCATGAATATCCTTAAATTTACATTCACATAAGTATAAATTGATCACGTACTCATGCAAATTGGTTCCTTTCCTATCAATTCTTAGCTAGGAACTCACAATTCTAAGGGTACGAGATAAATAATATGGTATTTATTCAATTTTTTCAATTTTTTCACCGTTTCATTCAATTTTCAATTATAACATATCATAGCTAAGTCTCCTACCCCCCACTTAAACATGACATTGTCCCCAATGACAAATAAAAATGAGAATTTAAGAAAAAGACTTAGCTCTGGAAACGGCTCTCAAGTAGATGCAGAACATCGGAGTAATCTAAGCACGTCGTGGAGAAGCAAGTGCAAACATGTTTAAGCAAACCAAACAGAAACTCCACGAAACCGTTAATTACGTGTCAATGGAAGTTATAAAATAAAGTGGCAGTAATTAGATATAAAATATCCAAAAACAAATTAAGCCACTTTATTCCATACAACCAATGACAAGGAAAACCAAAGAGTTAAAACGAATCATTCAGACACGAATTCTAAAAAATATATATAGACTAAAAAGGAAAAATACTAAATGGAAAGAAAAATAAACAATCAAGTAAAGATGGTAGTCTTCATCGATATCCTCCACCGCTTAAATATTCTTAAAACTGGGTGGAGAAGACAAAGATCAAAAAGCATTACCCCACGTGGGAAAACACGAGGTTGACTGGATTAACCATGCATTTAATCCAGTGTAAAAGAGACACTTGGTAAGGTATAACAGATTGTCTTGGTGTCGGATTGATGTGATATTTTAGAACAAAACTCATCATCCAGAAATGCCGGGATAGGCGTAAATGTGTGAAATTTAAAACTTCCGGTAGAAAGATAAGTTGTATTTTGATGAAACCAAAAACTTTTAAAATTGAGCTAGGGTCAGAGCTACACTTACCCCGGCTAGGATCATGAAAACCAAATGATAAAAGATAATCAATATAACTTAGCTAATTCCGCAACACAATGGTATTTGGTAAACAAGATGGAGGTTGAGTGTATGATGGGTTTAGAAAAAGATATATAAGGATGGTAAGAAAAGATAAAGGGTGGGTAAGAAATTGTGTGTTGGGTGGGTATTGGTTAAGGGATTGGGTTAGGGTGGGAGAGTGAAATAGATGGAAAGAAGGAGAGGGGATGAAAGAATGGTTAGAAATATGAACTGTGGTGCAGATTGGTGAGAGAATAGAAAAGGTCGAAGGGTGAAAAGGTGTAAAGGAAATGATAAGGGTAGTTGCAGAATGAATTGCACACAACTTTGGATTTTCACTCGGATCGCCATTCTAAAAAAGTTTTGGAAGTTGACCAAAATTGTTCTTGTTCGCACCAATCATTCTCTGTTACATTTTCAATAATTCTCAATGTCTCTTAATGCTTCCATCTTAAGGTTGATTGCTAAATTTCCTTTTATTTAGCAATTTCTCGACTTTCCTACGGAACTCTATTTCACGTGGCCAATATTGAGTAAAAAGGTTTTGCACATCCTTAGCCCAATGGCCATCGGAACACGGCAAAATAAAAAACCTCAACATATGTCACGTTACTCTTATTTGACTCAACGAAAAAACCTAAAATCCTAAAAAGACATCCTAAGGGTTTTAAAGAAGTAGTTCTGAGTTTAAAGTCCTCAGCTCGACTTTCCAAAAAGCATCCTTGTCAGTCATCCTTCATAGTTCGCCAGACTTTGACCCTCTGAGCACTATAAGAGGTGGGCTCGTTGCTTCTACGGATTAATACCCTTCCCTTGGTTGTGAGACCTAGGAAACGACATTTATCCATACCATTTATACGAAGCTCTTACCTCGGCTCTTGTTTTAGGAACTAGTGAATTCTAAGGAGATTTAGTCCTAAGGACCCATTTTAATCACATCCTCTATAATGCTGCTTCATTATGCTCTCTCAAAACTCAACGTCTTCTTTAGATTGCGAATGCTTAACTACACAAATTGTTACTCCCGTGGCCACTAGAAGCAATCTCATGCATAGGACAATGAGATTTTGACAGAACTACGAGGAACTCTTTATTCACTGCTTCCTTTCAACAACTACATGTTTCCCTACACCTTCTAGATTAGACAGATTTGGGGCAGAACCTTCCACACTAATAAAATTAATCTTACAAACCAACTCCGGGCTAAGATTCATACTCAGGTTCATGTATAGGCTACTTATGCTCATAAGACGAAAAGATAGTAAATCATAAGCAAAAAGGGTGTACATTGCCTTCAACATTGTACCACGAATAATTCGAACCTTAAAAAAAATTTCCTCGGAGCCATCTTGTTGCTTTAAAGGTGTTGCCTCCATCACTTTTCCCATCGTAGATTCGTAGCTCCACATGTTCCTGGGTTATTTTCTCAGCGCCCACGAAAAATTACTGACTCGGATTGTTGCTTCCCTAGTTTCTGCAAACTGAAGAAAAAACAAAACAGACCGTAGACTGATTTTAACATGGTTTCCCATGCTGCTATCAGACCTACGGATTAAACATACGGAGGTAAACAGACACGCGAATTCTATAAAAGCGAGAACCAGGCTCATTTGGCGGCGGCGGTCTCGGCTGGGAGTGAAACGGCAGCCCAGATTCTGGAATTTTTACACAGAGCAGACAACCAGAGGGACTCAAAAACGTAAAAACGGACTCTAAAACAGAAAACTCGACATGAATAAAAAAATTATTTATATATAAAATTGGCCGTTGGATCCCCGGCAACGGCGCCAAAAACTTGATGACGTAGATCAAGTGATAATAAAATACTTGACCACCATAAATCAATACTAGCAAGAGGACTAGGTCCATCGTAGTATAGCTATAGCGAATCAAGGTCGATCCCACAGGGAACCAATTGTGGGCCATTTATATATAAACAATTAATCATTCATGCCGAGGACACAAAGGCGGTCTACGACCAACAAAAGACAAGAAAGGTAAAAGACACGACTCGACACAACACGTAAACAACGTAATTAACCTCCCCAATTATTAAGTTATCGTTTGGATCTAGAGATTCTATATAATTAAGCTAGACTCGACAACTATTAACCCGATTCGTATATCTTTTATAGTGGCTACGGGAGTCATCCCCTAAACTAGATCTAGCTCCGGGTAGGCCATCCAGATCACTATGCTACATCACGTGACTTCGCTTTTTTCGGCCTCCATCTCATATAACTCGCACGCTTACAAAACTAGGGATGCCGATATTAACCGTATTCCTCACCTAGGCAACATTCCTTTGACATGCGTACTTCCTAAGCGATCGCATCAGTCTCCGTCCCATTAACACTAACTTTTTAGGTATCATGTTAATCTACTATTTACGTATAACTAGGTGTGCACAATTCCCTAATACAGAACCGATCTAGATCTCGCTGAAAGTCCCGGAAGATCAATTCATGAGCCGACCTAGGAGCCCTATATTGGTATTTCCTAATCATACGCTAATTAAAACAGACGAGCAACATAGCCGTAGTCATACCTACTAAGATAAGAAATTCTAGGTGGACAATCACACCATAAAGGCGTGGCTAGATTGGCGCGGCGAACAACTAAATCTTAGCGTTTCTACATACGTAACGGATAAAATAGAGACTCATAAAGCAATTATATAGATCTACTAAAAACACGGTTGTCGATCATACCAAAGTCATCTACAGGTCACCGGATAACAGATCTGGGCGTGTGGATCCTTATAGACAAAGAATCCCCACTGCCTCATATCGTAACCTTAAATCTACATCGTTCGGTGAAGAACGAACAACCTCAAACAATAAACAATAATTGGGGGCTTAATTACAAAGAACTAAGAACAAATAAATACAAGAACATACATTACTGCAGAACTTGCATAAAAACTGCTCTAAGAAAAACTGAGAACTTTATTATAAATTATGTATATGTGCGTGTAGAGTGTGTATATGCATGCCTTTATTTATAGGAGTTCTAGCTAATTAAGAGATATACTTCAAAATGTCAAAACAAATAAGAGATAACTCTCGGCCGATCAAGAAAAGATGAAGTGCGCCCCCCCTGTTAGGTGTGATGCCCGAAAGACAATTTTTTGTAATTGTTTTATTTAATAAATGAAATGATATTATTATTCATATTTATTATTCTCATAATCACCGATGTGACAATAGTATTTACACTACGAAAAACCCCGAGTATATCGTTTATGTAATCACTTAACTCGATGTATGAGATATACACGGGAGGATTGAGTTAGTGAAGATGTACTTAAAATACAATTAGTCCGTAGTAAAGTTAATCGAGTATCGGGTCTCTCCTTTAACGTACTATTAATGCGCCCATAACACGATAGGTGTGATCGTCTTATCCGGACTTTCGGTTAAGGGAACCTAATGGGGCATTTATATATGATAGATATATCATATAGAAATTTGGACCGATTTGATCTCGAGTTCTCAATATAATTCCGTAATTGAGAAGTCTTATCGAATCATTAGATGATCATATTATGGATATATCTTAATCCTGAGGTGATCACGATCATTGCTTGAATCGAGTATGAGGTTTGACTTGGCGGTTAAGGATTACAATCGAGTCATGATCTCGAATTACCCCATCTTGGCATTGTCTTTGGATTGAGTGAGTAGTCCGTGTTATCACAGATACGGAATCCATTCCTTCCATTTATGGAAGTAAATGAACGATTCCACCCTTATGAGTTAATCCTGAGACATTGATCGATCCATGGGGTTCATATTACACCGATTAGCTACGGTGAGTTATTTGAATTATTGATCACTAGGGGTTAACGGTAAGTAAGGACAAGATGTTACGAAAAGGGTTAACGGTAACTTCCCGATTTAGAATGAACGATCTATGGAGGATTAATCCATATGAAATGATTATATCGGTGGGCGCTTATTACTTTCGTGAGGAGAGATAAATATAATCTTATAATCGGAGGAGTGCGATCACGGGATTATGGTGGCATATTCACGTGATTGATTTATCGAATATAATTATTACATTCATCGAGATAATTATTTATTTGATTTATCGGAGCGATTATTAGTCCATGGTCCCCGACGTGCCTCCTAATATAGCATAGATATTCTCGGACGTCGAATCCTAATAATATTAATTTAGTTCATGTTGGACTTTATTAAAACGATATGTGAATTAATTGTTTAGTGGACTATTAAATTAGTTGGGCTAAATAATTAAATATGTGGAAAAGACATTTTCCATAATCTTGGCCAATTATTGTGTAATGGCAAAAAAAAATTGATATTGACTAGGTCAATATACATAAATGGCGCCACATGTATCTATTTTTTGCAAGAAATTAGTTTTCTTGTGTATTAAAAGACATGTATGCATAAAATATTTATTGGATAAATATTTATGGTAAGAAATAAAGATAAAAATATTCTTGATTTGTTCTAGAATATTTTGGGATTATCTCTTATTTAATAGGATTATCATAATTGATTTGGTATTAATTATAAAATCCTTGGAGGCTAAGTTCTTTCTCCTATATATAAAGAGAGTTCTCCCAAGCCTCAACACACACAAGATTTCGAGTTCTTCACTTAGAAAAAAAGGGAAGAGAAATTTCGACCAAGTGAGAGGAAAAATCTTTGGTGATTTTTCCGGTAGCATATCGGAGGGGTTCGAGCGAGGATTCCTTCCACCGGGAATTGCTTGGATCACACGTACGGAAGATCGTGGTGTTCTTCACATCATTGTTCGATCATCCTAATAGCGGTTCTCCAACTTGGATTTTGAGATCCAAGAGGTATGTTCTACAACTTACTTGTAGATGTAGATTTAATGTTTTATTACGTGTATTATATAGATCTAGATCCATAAATCGCTTCCGTTGCGATGATATTTTCCTAACAGTGGTATCAGTCGCCAAGGGGATCTATATTTATTCGTATAAAATATTAGATCTAAGGAGTGGAATATGCATGTGTAGATTGCATTATTTTTGTTTTTAATTTTATTATTTTCGAAAATTTTATGATGAATGCTTGCGATTGTTGTGGTTGAAGAGATGGATTGGGGTTGGTATTGTTTACCCGTTAGATCTATTGTAAACTCGTATAAACGATGAAAATTCGTTCATATGAGTATAGGAAATTATGTAATTTATCTTTATTGCAAGTTTAATTTCCAGCAAATAGATCTAGTTTGTAGCTGTTTAGTATTTTTGCTTTTCCCGTTGATCGAACCGTTGAAACGAAGATCCCTCCGGTCAGAATCAAGATTAGAAGAAGATGATCAACTCCACAAATTTTGGCGTCGATCAGGGTCCGTTACGATATCTGTTTGATGCTGTGAAGAGGCTGCTGTAACAGAAAAACGCAGGATTCACAGATACACTACCTGTGACTTCCTCGATTTTCTGGGAGAGTTTGGACCGTTGAAACAAAAATCCGACCGTTCAGATTGATCAACTTGGAGTTTTGGACGTACCATAAAAATTTCAGGTCGATCGGGATTCATCTCGATTTCCGATCTGCCTCAGGAAGTCCTTGATGCGGTGCAGTCAAAGTTAGATCCAGCAGCAAGTTGGGCGGTTAACTGGAGAAAATTGACAAGTCAAAGCTCCGATCCAACCGTCCATATTGGAGTTCGAGAAGTGAAGAAAATATCTGGAAAGTTTCGTCCCGATCCGAGTTCGTTTGGTTTGCCGATCGTCGAAGAGTTCGAACAGCTGCAGATTTTCTTAGAAAGTAGTAAACCCTAGTTAGGGTTTTGGTTTTTATTTTCTATTAGATTAGATACGGGGGTACCAACGATCCATCTCGGTGTTTAAATTTTCCGCAATTTTATTTTTTATGTGTTTGATCATAAAATAGATATAAAATCGGAATTGTCATGACATGCATCATATCATAAATCCACTCCATGCATACATGTAGAATTTTAATTTTGGTAATTAAAATAGGCATGTATACAAACTCGCGTAATTAGTTGAAATTTAATTAATACGTGGTAATTAATTAATTTAGTAACTAATTAAAGATCCGAGGACGGGTTATGAAATCGTTAGCCTTTCGGTGTGTGTTCTCGGTGAACCGCCTTAAAGCTCAAACGAGATCACGTTTTCGATTCGTAGTAGTCTACGAGATTGAATGATGGTAAAAGAACAATAAATCTTGGATAAAAGCGGTTCGCCTATAGGTTGGGTGGTCAACTGAGCTTGGCTCGACCGACTTAACCCTCCTAGTGTGATGTATGCACGGGGGTCCGGCAAGACTAAGCTACACCGGAGAACGGAGGGGTGATTCCTTCCTATCTCAATGCGGCTCTCTTGACCCGATTTCGTCCGACTGTCACATATGTTCCAACGAATAGGGCGGGTAGGCTTGCCTACGTCACCGACACCATTCGAATCCTTGATTTTATGCGCTTTTATGTTAACATCAAAAGACGTGGTTAGTTAACCCACCACCACTTCCAAAATATTGAGTGGGAGCGGGAAGGCGACAACAACCCCACGGTCTCTACTATAGATGCAAGTAAGTGAGAGAAGGGTGGCGCCTCGCGCTTTTGATTTCGTCCCCTACGGATGGTGTTCACCCCTATCAACATTCATGGCTTGGTCTCCGAAAGGATAGGATTTACGGGTACTCGTCGGGTCACCGACCTATCCTACGACGGCACACTCAAGGCGCACCTAAGAGATCCGATATAGTAGGTCACACTCATCAAGGGTATTTTTGATAAATACCTAGGCTAAAAAAGAAGGTAGTCAATGAATAAAGGGATGTTCGATTCTCGTGGGATGTCCGATTCTCACAAGTTATTCATTGATTTAACCGTTGATCTCTTTGACCTACCCTACTACGGCAGATCGAGATGCAAGGTTAAAACCTTGGAATGGTAGAGTAGACTTATTTTTTAGTTTACAATTCCTAAAATTTAATATAGTAGTGTTAAACTTGAATTAATTTATGTCATTTTATTTACAGCATTATATCCCTTACTAAATTGCTTAAATTTTATAATTGACTAGTATTGACTTCGTTAAAAAGTGGAAAGTAACTAGGACGTTGAACTACTTAATCGATATTGCAATTATTTTTGGAAAGAGATATTTTCTCTTAAGCCTTTTAAAAAAAACCAAAGTGACATATGGGTATGTCACTAGTGTCATTCGTGTTAAACGGGAGACAAACTTAGTTTGATCAAAGGTGATTTCGGACTTTGAAATTCTTCTAGTGAATTTTAAGTGTGTAGTGATTACACGAGTAAATTTTCTAATTGAAAAATCGGAAAATCATGAAGTGTTACTAGTTGGACGATATTTGGAATTGATGAACTAGTGGGAGCTTTATGATTTATTGTTTTTTCTAGAACATTAGAAAAGTATAATTGACTACACACGTAACCGTTCTAATTGAAAAACCGGAAAGTCATGAAATGTCGCTAGTTGGACGATATTTGGAATCGATGAACTAGTGGGAGTTCTATGATTTGTTGTTTTTCCGAAACATTAGAATCGTAAGTGTTTACACGAGAGATTTTCAAATTGAAAAATTGGAAAATCATAAAATGAAAGCATTCTTTGGTTAGACGGTATTTGGAACCGATAAACTAGTGGGAGCTTTAATGTTATGATTTGTTGTTTTTCCGTATGATAGAAAATCCGAGAAGTCCTAACAAGTAACAATCGAAATAGACATCCCACGGTTCAAGAGTAGTGTCTACTCAAACGAACCACTGTTCAAGACTCGCTTCCATTCACGGAAAGTCAAGAATGGGAGAATATGTCTAAAAGTGTTAGTCATCTAAAATCGAGTTGATTTTAAGGCTAAAAACGAAAATTAACAAACTGAAAGTCATAGGATAAGGATAGTGATTTCGGATCACCAACCTATGAATCCTTGGTGATTTTCTCTTAGGCTATGTTCTTTGGAAGAACGAGATAGTTGTGCATTAACGATTAATAGACAACGGGCAGTAATTTTAGCAAAAAGTGGGAGTGATATGAGGAAATGAATCTCGGATTCAATCCTTGGATATCGCAGAAGATTTATTTTTCTGTTTAAGATTCGTTGGAACGAAAGGATTTACCTTCTATTCGATAATTTGTTTGTCGTATAGAAAGTGAATATACCATTTGTAGTACGAATCCAAGACTCGGACTTTTGTTTGATAAAGTCAAAACCACTAAGAAATGCTGAAATACGTATATGTACCATCTTATGAACTATTAAAAGCAATTGGTTTCTATATTTAGATAAACGCTTCTTCATATTCCATAGTTAGTGCATAGTCCCTGAAAGACAAGACACAAGATCGGCTCAGGGTGATTCCTTTCTCCCAGTCTGGTTAGATTGTCTTAAAGGTTCAATGACTAATTTTCCTTTCAATCGGGAAAGGAAAATGGTTATAAAGAAGTAACACCGCTTGTTCATGATGACCTTCGGGGTCTTATGAAAGATACAAGCTAGTGGGAGCTTATGAGTAGTGACTTCTAGTCTGACAACTACTCAAACACTCCGGCAAGTTTATCCAAAATATTTTGAGGTTTTCTCTGTTTTCAACAGAGATGGAGTATTCTATACTCAGAAATAGGCCATCACATAGTCCTAGGGACTGATGCTCGGCCTGCCTTATAGTGAAATGCTTTCACTAAGTGAGAAACCGTTAAATTGCCTTACATAATTGTAGATGTGCTACAATACACTGCTTAACTCAATAAAGATATTAGAAGCGAAATATCGGTTTACATTGAAATGTAAGACCAAGCAGTCTACCTAGAATATGCCTTGGAATTTTCGGATAAGGTGTGGATTCGGTTCACCCCACTTCCGTAAATATAAGCATTTAGCACACGGTGCTTGAAGGTAAGACTGGGAATTTCGTGCATACGTTCGGTCAATGACCATTCGTGCTATATCTTTTAAACTATTGAGTATAAAGGTTAGATATAGGATTCTTGAAATCGGGAAGGGACATTATCTTTGTTGCATCCTTTTTCGATAGAATCCATGTTCGAAACAACCTTGAACCTTGAAGTACGTTTACTCAAGGTAGTTACTAACCGATTAAAATCGGACCACATCCAACATCGGTTGTTGGTGATGACACTAAATACTCTCGAACTAAATCGAAATTTGATCCACCAAGAAAATAGTGGGAGTATGGTTTATCCATTACCCATTACGGTTTCTGCGGACTTTGTAGTCTGAGGATCGATTGATGACCTATGGCTCTTTTGTGAGCAGTATAGGATTCTGATAATAGAGGTTGGTTTACAAGCCATAACCCCATGAATGGAGTTTGGTACTCAGAAGTGTTTCATACTCTTATAGAACCACCTGAGTGTCTCGGCCCAGTGGGAGTAATTGGATCTACACGGAAAGAGTAAAATGAATTGGTAATTCATGATTTCGTTCAAAAGCAGAAAATAGGGGTGATTCCCTGAGACTTTCTTGCCAAACAAACGGAATCTGGATTCATTCGGAACAGAAGGGTATTGCCTTATGAACTTATGACAGGATGACTGTCAAGGCTTATGTCCTTTGTGGATATCAATTTTAGTACAGTAGTGAATATATACATATATATTAGTGTTTGTGAAGGATAACGCTGCACCAGTTGGACTCAACATGGGTGTGTTATCTGAAGTCAGAATCTGACAATGCCACAATTCTCTGCAACAGAGATTTGGACAACATTCTGAAGAGTTTGACTCGGTCGAATTCATTAGAATCAGTCATTGGTTTCCCATCCATCTTATTGGTTAAGATGATGCATCTGTGTATGCAACATTCAACGAGGAAGTTCTACCCTATGCCTCAGGAATGACTCTCTAAATCTTCGGATAAAGAGAAATGGGATGGATTCTCTTTGTGACAAGAGATGGTCAGGTTATTGAACGTCAATTTTGATCGAATCTTAGATTCGGCGGTTAACGAAGCAAGTTTAGTATGTCCTTTAGTATCTTGAGAGAACGAGGAATAATATGCGGGCATACACTGGTTCTGACTTTGTGTCAGATTAAGGATGATCGTTAAGTCGATCTCGGTCTCGATGTTTACTCTTGTGTTGAAGCTATTGCCTGGAGGAATCGAAAGAACGCCAACTCGACTTTAACTAGTTGGGTGATTAGCGGCTTTTGTAGTAGCTAGAGAGGCGATATAGCCTCAGGATTTCCTTTTCAGTTTTGGGAGTGATTCCAGATTTGGAAAGCCGATACCACATCATTGTGCAAACGATGAAGGGGTAGCTTATAAGGATTTCCGAAATCACTTGAGTTCAAGAGCATATTGGGAAAGTACCACATGATTAGATGGACCGCGACGTTTGATTCTACGGATCGCCTCGAGCCGACAACCTGACCGATCATTAAGACCCATGACATTCAGATATAGGTGCTCCCCGAGTCACTGACCTATCCTACGACGGCATACTCGGAGTGTACTTTGGAATCTGAAATGGTTATGATAAGTTTTGTGGGTACTAAAATACGGGATGAGTCTCCATTGCTTTAGAGCAAGTGGGAGATGTAGTTTGCTGTAGTTTTAAATAATAGGGTGTGCTCTAAAACAATTAATCACAAGCTTTCGTGCAAGTGGGAGATTGTTAGGTGTGATGCCCGAAAGACAATTTTTGTAATTGTTTTATTTAATAAATGAAATGATATTATTATTCATATTTATTATTCTCATAATCACCGATGTGACAATAGTATTTACACTACAGAAAACCCTGAGTATATCGTTTATGTAATCACTTAACTCAGTGTATGAGATATACACGGGAGGATTGAGTTAGTGAAGATGTACTTAAAATACAATTAGTCCGTAGTAAAGTTAATCGAGAGTATCGGGTCTCCCCTTTAACGTACTATTAATGCGCCCATAACACGATAGGTGTGATCGTCTTATCCGGACTTTCGGTTAAGGGAACCTAATGGGGCATTTATATATGATAGATATATCATATAGGGCTGGACCGATTTGATCTGAGTTCTCAATATAATTCCGTAATTGAGAAGTCTTATCGAATCATTAGATGATCATATTATGGATATATCTTAATCCTGAGGTGATCACAGTCAACTGCTTGAATCAGTATGAGGTTTGACTTGACGGTTAAGGATTACACCGAGTCCAGTGATCCGAATTACCCCATCTTGGCATTGTCTTTGGATTGAGTGAGTAGTCCGTGTTATCACGATACGGAATCCATTCCTTCCATTTATGGAAGTAAATAGACGCCTCTTTATGAGTTAATCCTAGACATTGATCGATCCATGGGGTTCATATTACACTGATTAGCTACCAGTGAGTTATTTGAATTATTGATCACTAGGGGTTAACGGTAAGTAAGGACAAGATGTTCTGAAAAGGGTTAACGGTAACTTCCGATTTAGAATGAATACGATCTATGGAGGATTAATCCATATGAAATGATTATATCGGTGGGCGCTTATTACTTTCGTGAGGAGATAAATATAATCTTATAATCGGAGGAGTGCGATCACGGGGATTATGGTGGCATATTCCTGTGATTGATTTATCGAATATAATTATTCTGTTCATCAGATAATTATTTATTTGATTTATCGGAGCCGCTGATTATTAGTCCATGGTCCCCGACGTGCCTCCTAATATAGCATAGATATTCTCGGACGTCGAATCCTAATAATATTAATTTAGTTCATGTTGGACTTTATTAAAACGATATGTGAATTAATTGTTTAGTGGACTATTAAATTAGTTGGGCTAAATAATTAAATATGTGGAAAAGACATTTTCCATAATCTTGGCCCAATTATTGTGTAATGGCAAAAAATTGATATTGACTAGGTCAATATACATAAATGGCGCCACATGTATCTATTTTTTGCAAGAAATTAGTTTTCTTGTGTATTAAAAAGACATGTGCATAAAATATTTATTGGATAAATATTTATGGTAAGAAATAAAGATAAAAATATTCTTGATTTGTTCTAGAATATTTTGGGATTATCTCTTATTTAATAGGATTATCATAATTGATTTGGTATTAATTATAAAATCCTTGGAGGCTAAGTTTACTCTCCTATATAAAGAGAGTTCTCCCAAGCCTCAACACACACAAGATTTCGAGTTCTTCACTTAGAAAAAGGGAAGAGAAATTTCGGCCAAGTGAGAGGAAAAATCTTTGGTGATTTTTCCGGGTAGCATATCGGAGGGGTTCGAGCCGAGGATTCCTTCCACCGGGAATTGCTTGGATCACACGTGCGGAAGATCGTGGTGTTCTTCACATCATTGTTCGATCATCCTAATAGCGGTTCTCCAACTTGGATTTTGAGATCCAAGAGGTATGTTCTACAACTTACTTGTAGATGTAGATTTAATGTTTTATTACGTGTATTATATAGATCTAGATCCATAAATCGCTTCCGTTGCGATGATATTTTCCTAACACCCCCCCTTCATGCATATCCTCAAAGTTGGCGCCATCTTGGAGTGTCTTACTCTCTTTTCGTGCTTATCCGATCTTTATCTTGAATTTCCTTTGATTTATCTTGAGATTTAATTCTTCCATTTGCATTTATCCTCCATAATTATCCAAATCTGCAAAATAGATATTTATCCCAAAATAAATCATATTTAAATAAAACGGATAAATATAATAAAAACGGATAAATACCGATTTATAAATAAAAACAGATAAATACCAATAAAAAATGGATAAATACCAAATTATATTTTATAAATCACAAAACATTAAATAATACATATAAACATGTGATTTAATATAAAATATATATTATTACTCTCGATTTAAGGTCAACGTCGATGACTTTTACGGGTATAATTTGACCGTCATCAGCGTGCGCTTGTGTAACCATTAGCATTCTGTTTTTCATTCAGCCAGCGCAGGTGTACGCTTGCCCTGGTCAAGCGTGCGCTTGTGTAACTAATAACATTCTGTTTTTCATTCAGCCAGCGTAGGTGTACGCTTGCCCTGGTCAAACGTGCGCTTGTGGACCAGAAAAGCCTAAAACCTGCAGTTTTCTGCACTTCACGATTTCCAACCCTTTCCCAACATGATTATCATAAAAAACACAACGAAACAACAACAAAACATGTTCTAAACATGACATATCAAATCATACCACATTAATAACATCTAGGCATGATTTCTAAGCACAAACCAACTCTAAAACTTAACCTTAACATCATAAAAACCTTAATTAAACCTTAGGAAGAACCTCTTACCTTAAGCAAGCAAAACTAAACCGAAACCTTCAGAAATCTGCAGCACTTCTGAACAACTCCGAGAAAGCCTTTACCAAAATCTGAACTTTTGCTATCAAAATGATCCTCTCTTCCCGCTGATTCTGAATCTTCAAACGATTCTGAAAACCAATCACAGACTTGTGAGAAATCGGAAGAACTAGCTTTGCCTTTCTTATCGAATTTGAGAGCAATATTCGAACTTTTGATGGAGGATTCTTTTTGCCAACCTCCACTTGTAATGGGCGGTTTTATTTCCCAAAAAATAACTCCCAAAGAGTTATTGCACCCAAAGTCCTTAATTCCTCTTAATTACAAATATAACCCCCAAACAAAGATTATTTCCATAAATTCTCTCATTTAATATATACATATATTCGAAAATACATATATATAATACTTTAATCCATAAATATTTAAATATAATATTCCGTTCCGTAAAAAGACACGTCTGCCCTTTTCCGAAAGATAGGGATATTACATAAACTCTCGATAAATTATATCAAATCCAATCCAAAATTAATCTCGAAGCGGCCCGGTTACCATGGGAAATATGCCCAACATCTCCAACAAGCTCTTCTATAACTCATGCTGTTCAAAATCCATTTAGTAACGTATTACATACCTTTTTCTTGGGTTAAAAAAGTGGTTTCTAGGTTTTTTTATTTTAATTTTTAAATTCCATTTGTTTTTCTTAGAATGGATCGACTTATGAGGTAGAGCAATTTCTCATTGCTTTCATGTAAAAAAATTCGGTTTGGGTCATTATGTTGTAATATTTCCTTTTCAAGGCTTTCTTTAATGGATGAAATCTACTTAATTGCCACATTTTTTTGTGTTTTCTGCTATTTCTTGATCTTTGAGTTCCTCAAATGCCTACTTGCATTGTTCCATTATTACATGTCTGTTGAAGTGAAATGTGGATCTTTGAAACTAATAATCTGTTGCTAATTCAAACTTTGTAATAATTAATATCTTGCTTGCAGGTGACTTCTGTAAAGGAATTGAGTGGGCAGATTTGTCATAGTTGTGGTGATGAAATTGAGATCACTGTAGATGAGGAGCCCTTTATTGCTTGCAATGAATGTGCATTCCCTTTTTCTTTTTTCTTTTTTTTATTATTAAAAACCATCAAGATGCTGAAGATAAATTTCAAGCAAAACAGCTCAAACTCAATCGTTACGGCGATGTGATGTACTCTGGGGCCGATGATGATGCTTGGGGCTGAAATGTGGAGGAAGAAGTTGAAGCTGATAGTGATGAGTGGTTTTGTAGTGGGAACTGAAGTAAAGAAGGTGTTTGTAAAGAGCATTTAATCTTCCTTTTTGTTCTATTCAACTTGGTATTTTTCTAAATACCAAATTTGATGAACTTCTTCCCAAATCACCACCATGGTAATACTGAAGAGTACAATTTGGGTTGCAATAAACATGTATTTGAAGTATCTGCAGAAGCCATGAGTTTTGTAATACTATATGTACATATGTTATGTGGGAGTGTTCTTTCATGGAAATTATTGAGAGAATGTAAAGTGGGAGAAAAGAGAAATGATGATTGGAGTTAGGTCTCCTTTTTTCTGGCTAATTTTCCAATATACGAAGGCTCACACTCTTTCTATAGCACCCGGTTTTTTACCAGCTATGATTGCATTGTCACAGAATTGATGCAATGGCATTGATGTCACTGCATTTACAATTAGAGAATTGATGCGGCAGTGATATTGATGTCACTGCATATACAATTTGATACACAAATTTGGTAACTTTGTAAAATAAGTGTAGTGTCATTCACATTAAGGGTGTACTCGAGCCGAGTCGATACTCCCTACTCCCAAGGGCTCAAGCTCAACTCGACTAAAAAAGTTTAGGCTCAATCGAGCCATAAAAAGGCAAGATCGAACTCGACTCGCTAAATGCTCGATATAGCTCGACTCGGCACATAAGCTCGATTAATTTCTTAGGATTCATTTAATCTTTAATTAAATATAACAAGATCGAACTCGACTCGTCTAATTCTCGACTCGAATAATACTTTTTGAATTATAAAAAAGAATATTTTATAATAAATATAATTTTATAAATAATTATTTGATGAAGTTCGATTAGCTCGCGAGGTAGTCGATTACTATATTTAAAACTCGAGATCGGCTCGGTTAATTATATCAAAATATATATAACTGTATGAAGGTGATTTTATGAAAAAAGAAATCGATTTTCTGAAATTAAGTCAAAAAAATATCAAATGTCATTACGTGTCGCATCATCAAAAGTCAGTGAATCGCGGTGGTCACTGCATCTCGATGTTCACTACATTGCGGTGGTCACTTAATATGGTGGTCACTGCATCGGGGATGTCAATGCATCCCGATGGTCACTACATCGGAGTGGTCAATGCATCGGGATAGTCAATGCCTCGCGGTGGTAACTAGATCGGGGTGGTCACTGCATCGGGGGTGGTCAATGCATCGCGGTGGTCACTGCATCTTGATGGTCACTCCATCGCGGTAGTCAATGCATCGGTGGTCAATGCATCACGGTGGTCACTGCATCGGGGTGGTCAATGCATTGTGGTGGTCACTATATCGGGGTGGTCAATGTATCGCGGTGGTCAAATCATAGTGGTCAATGCATCGCAGTGGTCAACGCATCGCGGCAGTCAATGTATCGCTGTGGTCACTGCGTGTGGTCAATGCATCGCAGTGGTCAACGCATCGCGGTAGTCAATGTATCGCTGTGGTCACTGCGTCGCGATGGTCAATGCATCACGGTGGTCACGAAAAAAAAACATTCAGCGTCTGTTCCCAAAAATAACATTATGCGCCTGTTACAATTTTTTTCTTTTTTTTTAATATTTTTTCTTCATTAAGGGTATTTGGGTCTATCTATCTAATTTGTATCCTTATAACAAAATGAAATGTTTAACATGTCATATTTACCTAATTAAGTCTATTTTGTGTCCTGGTTTATTTATGAAAAGCTATCACATTATATATTTTTGTGATGACATTGCAACCATTTTGGTAGTGTTTCCTTCCTTCTCTAGCTAGCTTTCACGCTGAAAAATTCTGAATCCAAAAAGTTCTTCGCCGACTGAAATTAATGGCTTCTCCGGCAGATACCCAAGAAGAAGAAGAGCAGCATTTTTCCTACGCAATGCAACTAGTGGGTTCCGGTGCATTGCTAAAGAAGGTCCTGGAGCACAATTATCACCAACCCAAATAGCAAATCAGCTGTCTAACAAAAACAAGAACCCAGAAGCGGTTTTTGTAACATCCCGACTTTTCATAAAATGGTAAAATAGTCATTGGGTGTATTTACTACGACCTAATTATTATTTGTCCTATTTATTTAGTTGAAAAGGGATTAATTAAAGGATTTAGCTATTAATTATAAAGGATTTAATTATTGGCTATAAAAAGGAGTTAATCCCCAAATTAATTCATTAGTTTGGGACGCAATTTCTGGAAAAAAAAAAAAGAAGAGGAACGGCAGAATGGAAGAAGACGAAGAAGAGGAAAGCAAATTAAAAGGAAGAACCGTGTGATCAATCCGTTCATCTGATCAAGGTGCCGCAGGAGAGAAAAGTGATCAGCGCGAGGAGACGCAACTTTGGAAAATAACATCTCTCAATTTCGTAAGTTTTCAGTTTAGCCCTAGTTTTTGTATTCGTAGAGTTCGATTCTTGAAAAATTCGTATCTTTTAATCCGTAGCTCTGTTTCGCAGCCATGAGTAGTCGAAACGATCGTCTTGAAGCGTAGAATAATCTAAAAATAGTTTCACAGCATTAAACCCAGGTAATCTTCAGTTTTACAGGCTTTTTCAGTTTCGGTTTTCTGCAAAGAAATAGGATTTTAGGGTTTCTTGTTGATCACATAGGTTTTGGGGTTGAGGATCAACAGTTGTTGCAGCTGCTTGGCGTGTTGCTTACGGTTTTGCTGGCAATTAAGGTAAGAGGCTCTTCCTATGATTCCAATTATCGTTTATAAGGTTTAGATCAAGTTTTAAGGTATTTAGATGATAGAAAGATGTGTCTTTTCGTTGATCAATGATCATAGATGCTATGGTATTATTAGATATGCTTTTCTGTGTTTTACTGGGTTTAAATTGATGTCAATTAGGTTAGAAACGGCTTAGAAATCGCGTTTGAAGATTTTAGCGTTTTGGAAAAAAAAAACCCAGGCAAACGGGCGTTTGCACTAGGCAAACGGGCGTTTGCGATCATAGCAGCTCAGACAGGCGTTTGCACAAGGCAGACGGGCGTTTGAGGTTAGACTTTTGATTCAGGATGTAGCCATTTTTTACGGACGGGCGTTCGATGTGAAACGGGCGTCCATAGGATGTCAAACGGGCGTTTGACCTGTTTTACCTTTTTTTACTGTTTTATCGTTTCAGCTTGGTTTCGGGCTTCATAATCATGTTATTATTGTTTTAAACCCTTAATTTGTGATACGTGAACATTTCATAAATTTAAACAAGCCTGAATTGAGCTTCTGATTCGTTCAGTTAAAACACCGAATGTACTCTTAAAGGGAGTTGAAGTTCGGATCCGTCGGAAGAGCATGATAGTCTTGTGCTTTGATGAATTAGTATTCATCAATGTCTGTGTAATTGCAAGGCCTTGTCCGTGTCTAGTAGTCTAGGAAGAGAATAGTATTTGTGAGGGAGATTAATTGAAAACACTTAGGTGGTTAGTTAATCATTTTAATAAATACGTACTTGACTAGTAAAAGATTAAACAACATGTCTCTCTTGGATAGACACCAGTCTATATCGCGATGTGTGTGCTACCTCTGAAGGTGGAAGAACCCGTAGGTCAAAAAACCACAAGTTCGGGTGACTCCACTGAGGTGTGCGTACTATCGGAGTCTACCTATTCTAGACTTCGTGGATATTGGTGTGATCCACTAATATGTTGCCAAGAGTGTCCCAAAAGTGGATACGCGTAGTGCCCTTGAGTGCGGTTGTAACATAGATAAGTTAAGTAGAAACGTTTAGTCAATTCATGTTGATGGACATGAAATGAACCCCAGATTGAGTCGGTCACACAAAGATAACTAAACGATTAAATATCTTTTCTTTATAAATTAAAATTGTTGTTATAGCTTCTCACTTTTACTAAGTACTTTATACTTACCTTCTTTGCATTTTCTTTTGTATGCATTGTGGGGTGAGAATACGAACAGGTTGAGCATGTTTATGATGAGGATTTCGATGACGACGTTTGACGACGCCTCGTTGAAGATTTATCTTTTATTTATTCTGTTATTCATTTAATAGACTTTTTAGTACCTTTGGAGTAGGCTTTTGGTCTTTCGAGACTTGTCGTACGTTTATCTTGGATTTCGTATTTTCCTTTTAATGTAATAAAGTTACATTTCCATCTTTAGTATGGTTAATTTCTATTCATGGTAGCTTTTATGTTTTTATCCGCGTCTTTTTAGCTTCCGTTTGCTTTTATTTGATACGACGACGTAGAGGCTTGCGTATAATATTAGATTTATTTAATGCTATACGCGCCGAACGTTTCTCTTCCGGATAAGGGCTCGGTATCCGGAAGCGGGCGTTACAGTTTTCATGGTGGATCGGATGCTCCGATTGCTGGCGAGTCCTTCGATCCTAACTTGTTCAATAATTGTGGAGCCAAATAATAATAATAATAATAATAATAATAATAGTAATAATGGGATTCTTCTTCCAAGAGTGTATGGGTTGGCACCGGTGGCTAAATACTTTGTCCGTGATTCAAACTTAGGTTCCGGTAGGCTCCCTTCTAGCTTTGGTTCAAGATAAAGTTTTTAATGCCTGCTGGTTAGTGTGTTCTTTGCATCTCCCTTTTCTTGTTAATTTTCTAATTTTACATTCCTTTTTTTTTTCCCCCTTGTTGAAGTAATGATACCATACCTAACTATTCAATTAAAAACAGATCAGACACAACCTTCATCTAGAATGACAATTTCGACCCGGTTAATCCCTGACCGTTAGGATAGGGTGTATCTTTTTTAGGATAGGATAGGATAGGTATAGGTTTGATTTTTCAAAACTCAATTTCAGGTGGAGTAAAGTATGAATATGTGTTGTCTATCAATCATAATACCCACGTAACCCACAAATACATAAGCCATGTTTGCAGCACGCACCTCACCTATAATATCTCACCCTTTTCTTCACACTTCTTGGTGACACCAGGTGTATGCAAAGTGGACCATGGCTTATCATTCTGTTCATTCATGCTGGTGCTGAAAGTCAGTTTGTCGGGCTCGTAGCAAAAATGAACACTCCCACACCCATCTTCACATACTCTCTTTCTCGGCATGTGATTATTTTCAACAGCTCCTACTCCTAGCACTATTTTCACACCTACTTCCATTGCCTCATAGTCGGAGTCCTCGATAACTTTAATGATGATTGCTTGAGAGATACTGTATTGCCTGTATTGCCTTCCTTTGTTGATGTTATCAATGCCTACGGGATCATAATTCTCGATTCGAATCTTTCCTAACACCCGAATGTTACACAACTGACCCACATGATAGTTATGATCTGAGGTATCAGGCTCAGATACATTCTCCATAAAATTGAAGTTACTATAATGATCAATTAAGCAATAATAATCTTAAGTTTCCCAATCACCATTTCGGTGGATGGTTCTAGCACTTTTAATCAACAAAAGTTCAGTTGCAACATTAATTCGCAGCACGATGCGTTTCAATAACATGCCAAAACTAAATGAGAGAAAATCCTTCTCTCTTATCACTTGCTCCATGTGAATTTCAGTTGATGGGGAATTGGCTTTGGCGATGAAGTAGGACTTATTAGGATGGTCAAACGGATACTTTTCATCCAGCCTATCGTTGCAACTCGTAAGGGACATTTTGTCGAACATGTAGCGGGCCAAAGATCATTGATCAAGAGGCACTTCATCCTTGGCCATAAGGTTATCTTTGATTCACCCCTTACGACTCTATGGTGCTGCAATTGCTTCTACCACTGTTCAGCTTCACCTTCCAAAGCATAATACGCCATTTTGCACTTCAAATTTTCCGGTTGTTGCAATTCTTTGAAAATGCATTCAACTGTGTCGATCCATTCAAAGAGGTCTTTCTTGCTTGAAAAAACAGTAAGATTAGGAATTTTGGACCTCACCCAATGCCTGTTTTCTTCTCTAAGGCTGCACTTCCATTTGTTATGGCCTTCACAAACCCAAGCCGAAGGAAGACGAGGCATATCTCACTCAACTTGGCAGGTGTTTTGCTTCAGGTGGTGTCTCACTCCATCTATACCGCGATTCGGTTCTGATGTAAATGAATCGCAGTTCCGACGAAGCCTTGACGGTATATCCCGAAGGATCTTCGAATCCCGAACAACGTCGCGAATCCGGCTTCCTTTAGCATCCATTCCAGTCATCTCACTTGTGAAGGAAAACTTCAACTTGGCTCCGATACCAAATGATGTAAAGCTACAGAGGATCAGAGATTAAACGAAGAAGAATAGGAAACCAGCCAACTCGGCAGAGTTATTTCAATTGATGTCTTCAAATCTCTCTTACAAAAATAAGGTTTTCAAAATAAATACCCCAGTCTGCAGGATGCCACAAGTACTAAACTACCTTTTTTAAGCAAAACACAAAACAACACAAGTTTAGGGAAATAATATAGAAAAGAAGATAAAATGAATACTAAAGCTATTTAAATATTAATGCGTAAACTATGATTAGTGCAACAGGTTAGACGATGCCATGGCCACATGGATCGAAGTATGTTTTGAGCTCAACCCAATACTTTAAGAGTGACAACAAAAAAGATATAAGCATTTCCATCTACTACTGTACTGATATTTCATATCATTTCTGCTAATTTCCGTTATGATGTTTCATGTTTGTATATATAGTTTGGGAAATTAGGGATAATGACACAATCTGGAATATTTTTAAGTAACAGGACAGCTACATATTTTTTATAGGGAGAAGGACAACTGCATAATTTTTATAGCGAGAAAGTCAAACAGTGAATCCCGAAAATCAGTGAATCTCTCTAGTGAATCCCGAAAATCAGTGAATATCGACAAAGAATTTTGAAAATTAGTGAATTTCGAATGGTGAATTTCGGCGAATGAATTTAAGCAATGAATTTAAACGAATGGATAAATAGTTTTGTCCTTTATGCAAAAGTTTCAAAAGACTGTCATTCTACTCAATTGATGAAATATTTCTGTCATTCTCCCTCATTCCCCCTATATAGTTACTCATCGAGGAATTGTTGTGTAGGGGCGAAAGAGAAAGATATATAACGATTGATTGGTTTACTTTTTTTTTTTTTTTTTTGGCTTAAAGCCCCCGGTATCCGAAACTCACTGGTCTAACTAATTCGGAGTTTGGCCCGCGTCGTGCCTACAGAGTTTGACTCTTACTCAAAGGTAAGTCCTGGCCACTCATCGAGGAATTGTTGTGTAGGGGCTACTCAAAAGATCTTTCAACATGACGGCTCAGAGGATAATCGAACCAGTGACCTCCTTAGGCATTCTTAAGACACTTACCACTTGAGCCAAGCTACTTGGTTGCTTTACTTTCCTTTTCTTTAGGTTTTTCATTTGTCCTCCATTTTTAGAATAAAGATGCTAAAAAGATATGTTGCATAGACACGAACACGGATACGCCGCATGACACAATACGGCTAATTCCTAAATTTAAAGACACGACACGCCGTCGACACGTTTTATAATTTGCTATGTTTTTATTTATCTGTGATTTTACATTTCCAATGCATCATTTATTATTTTTTTCCTCTTTAAAGTATTTACATCATTTATTATTTACATCCTCCTTAAAGTACTATACCAATAAAGTATTTACATCTTCAATAAAAAATACATTCACAATACTAAAAACTCCTTTACCTACAAAGTATTTACATCTCAAATAAAAAAAATATATTTTCAATACTATATTTTATACATATTAATTATTTTCTTAATCTATGTGATTCTATTCTCTACGAAAGAAAAAAAAAACGGAGGGAGTATATATGATCTAAATAAGATTCAATTTATCAAAAAAAATCATAAAAATCTAAAAAAACTAGAGAAAATAAGATAGGTAATACGTAAACTCTATGAATATCTAAAATAGATATTCGACAATTATACGGTGCCAATAGAAATTTTGATTGACCTTCAAAATAATACAAATTGTAAAAATGATTGTTTATTAAGAAAAAACATATAAACTTAATACGCGTACTATTTATTAAATTATTATAGAAATAGAAATCGCGTATTTTAACGTTTCCATTGAAGAAAAAAAATATTAAAAAACTGGGTTTGGGAGTGTCGGTGTTGTGTCGGGGAGTGTTGACAGCGTGTCGGAGGGGTGTCGGAAATTAAAATTTTAAATAATGTTATTTTAATCAGCCGACACGTGTCGGAGCATTTCGGTCGCGTGTCGTGTCGAACACGACGTACGGCACCCATATTGAAGTGTCGGTGCATCATAGCTAAAAAGCTTATTTCATGTCATATTTTTATTTAAACAAGGATTTTTCTATCAATCTTCACATGTATCGTCCTTGAAATAAACATTCGAATATGGGTTGTGTTTAGCGATTCACATTTGTAACTCATTTCACTTCTCACCTATTCTATGAATGTGGAATTGGTTGTCATCATAGAATTTTCATTTTCTATTTTGACCCCTTTTTGTTAAATTGTTTCGTAATTTTTTTGAGTTCTAATCGATCAAATATTTCAGACTTTCAACATCGACAAATCATGTAATGCTTTTGTCAGGAGTTATTTTGACATTGGGATGTTGCGAGGGGCCAACGGACATAAGCGCTGCCAAATTATTTTATTTTATTTTTTAGGAATACGCCCAATTATTATTCTTATGCATATATCTAGTATAAAAGTAAGAATATGGTGTCAAGTAAATATTACATGTCAATCGACGTGAATTAACAATTGTTGATATGTCAAAATTATTTTAAATGGTATATGTCGATGGCAATATTTTTTGTAAATACCATAAAATACATGTATTATTACTTTTGCATTACCATTATACTTCTTTAATAAAAATTATTGTTAAAGAATTCACTGTATCGAGTGACTGGAGGAATTCATTATTGTTTGATACACCAATACAATAGAGCAACAGTCCTTCACAACAAATGCTTCACTGTATGGAGTGACTACTCATTGGCAATACACAATTGCTTTAGCAGTTCTACTCCACACACCGTTCCTTCGGATGAACCCTTCAACAATTATCACAGACTTCGCAATTCCTTGACAGAAGATTTGTTTCAATTGCTTCAGTCCATGGAACCAACAAATGCTTCTTCACTGATCGGGAATTCTCTGAATGAGATAAGGGGGTGTGAATCAATGATTCACAAGAACCAAGTTTACACTTGTTGAGATTCTGAAACTTGGTTTCTGGATATAGCTTTGAAGATCAAGAATAGAGGACTTTTTGACAGAGCTTTGGCACTTAGAAAGATCGTATTCTTGTTGTTTTTTCCTTCTGTGAGAGCCTTCTATTTATAGCCTTGATTCCATGGGTTTTTGAAATTCCGTCCGTTGGCTAATTAATGTTGAGAAATTATTCCCTTGATGAACCTCCTGATTCAATTCTCTGTGATTTGCATGATCCTTGATTCTTGATGATATTTCCAATGTTCTTGCATAAAATCCGTCCTTGATATTTTCTGCATTTAATTCCTTGATTAATTCTGATTTCATCACATGCATAATTCAGAATGCGCTTCTTAATCAGCTTGTAGTCTTCTTACTTCATTGCACTGAGCTGACTTCCTCTGAGCTGATTTTTACTCGGATGATTATACTTAGCCAATTTGATTTCCATTTCTCAGACCCTTATTTGGTGTGAGGTCAGATTACACAAATTTATAGAAAACATCACTTAGCTGATTACTTAGGTCTACCCAAAATCATCACAGCCCTCCTTGGTTGTAAACTAGTCCAAGATCTTCTTTACTGAGTCTGGATCCTCAGTCTTCTTACTCAGTTGATCTTCATGTCATCACTTCACTAAGCTGACCTACCAGACTATAATTACAATTCTTAGTCTGACAAACCTATAGAAGGCCAGACAACTAGTAAGCCAATACATTTTTAGTCTATACTTATTTCAGGCTTTCTATAACAGCTAGTCAGGCCATCATCAAACCATAAAATGTTCCTAACAATTTCTCCATTTTTGATGATGCCAAGACCCTCATAAGCCTGAACATAAGTAAAAAGTAATGAAATGAAAATAAAACCAGAGCTTATTTATTCAATTTTCAAAATATGTTCAAATTGTAAGGAAATTAACGCGGGAACGCAGCGGAATTAAAAAATTTATTTCCTTTTCCCAAAAGCGACTTCGTTTAAGCTATAGGCATAAAAGGAAGTAGGCATAGAATATACCTTGGATGATCTAAAATAGATCGTCGCTTTATCTACGGTTGTAGCTTCTGAACGAAGCCGCCCAAGTGTTCGGCCTCTACCGTTGATCCACACGAACAACCCGCCGGAAACCACCATTGGATTGCTACCACAAAAACTTGGTTGCTAGACTGGCCTTTTCTCTCTCCAAAAAGCTCTCGATTTTTCAAGTAAATTATAATTCTTCTAATTGTGTGATACAAAAGAGCTTGACACATACGCTATATTTATAGTGCAATATGGCGCCACCTAGTGGATTAGGGAGAAAGAAAAAGTTTTACTAGTAAAATAAGGAATATAGATATTCTAGATTTATCTCATTATTATTCAATATCTTATATTAAATATATTTCCAAGATATATATTGACAATATCTTATATTGAATATATCTTTAATGTATTACCATAAATCAATTTACACATATGTGCAAATCTATACTCATTAATATCTAATATTAGTATATGACAATACAATTAATTAATTTGCACAATCCAAGTGTATCTTATACACTAAAACTTGTGCCCCATATAGCCATAAATTGGCATCCGGAATATTCTTAATTAACTAATATAATACTATGATCAATTAATTTGCAAAATACATGTATGTCATATAGATATATATATTTCGACATACATATATAATATATGTATATTTAAATGCCACAGTATTAATTTATCACTATAACACTTTATAGTCGAGATAAAACTTTCCTTATTTGGTTATAACTATAACTGCATTTTAATCCGGCCAGAAGTCCTTATGTGTGTGACCCGATAAGCTTCCGAATATGTTGGCTGTAGACACAAGGTGCAATTACGAAAATGCCCTACATGCCTAACGATCATGGATAGCGTCTAGCAACACACCATGACCCCCAATCATCGGAAGAGTCAAATGCAAAATAACTACTATCTTTCATGTGAAATGGTTACAAAGTAAATAGAATCTTATCGATGTTACAATATCCATTCGGTCGTATCTCAAGTGTTAATACATTAACGACCGTATCTCATAATCTGGATATCATGCTCTCTCGAAGTAACTAATTTACTTCCACTTTGCAAAGATTCACGAGAGTAAGACATTCCTTATAAGAAGGCCCTTTCGGATACTTACTCCCACTATTAGGATATGCGATTTCCGGACGAGCAACATGAAACCTACGTATGCTTCAGTATCACACACAATCACTACCGCATTATCGCCCCATGGCTAGGGGAAACCTCAATAGTGTCAAAGCATGCCAATCCACACCATAATGCCATGAAGACTCTGGTTTCAGGATAATTACACATCGCCACGTTGGGCGACAATTAATAAAGTAAGTGGGTTAGTCTCACGTACTATTCTCTAATACACGTCCATGTACAGTCCAAGTGTCCCTACACTTTGATAAATGAGATCTATCCATACCTTCAATAAGATAGAAGACATCTAATATGTGCTAGTCTAATCGTACTATTGATGTCCCATTTAATAGTACATACGACTAGAGATGTTTTAAGCATCAAACCTTTTAAAATGAGTCGAGATCACATCAACCATAATCACTATTATGATTTCTCTTTCACATTTCGACACTAGGGACGTTGTCATATATACAATATCATAATTGGTCCGTTAAATGAACAAATATTTAATAACAGAAAGCCATTTATTATATGTATAAACATAAAGAAATAGTAGAAATTATCCGACCCGGTCAGATCCGGTCCAACCCGATTGGGGTTAGGACACTATTTCAACAATCTCACACTTGGCCTAAAGCCAATCACTCGTACACACAAGACCAAGTTGAAACACAAGAATCTCATGTAATACTCGCAACCAACCCTAAGTGTAAACGGATCACTATCCGTGGGGACTCAGACTACTTTCATATCATGCTCCAAATAACCAAGTCAAAAGGAAACGCCTCAACACACACATAAATCTCTGACGAGACCATGGTCCTTGCTTCATGCAATGAAGCTATATAGAAAATGTGGAAGAACCGCACAAGGTTCAAGAATGAACCTCTTAGATCCATGTACCACTCCCGCTGCACCTCAAGTCGTGTATTGTGTTTCGGCCCAGTTGCAAAATTTGTTAGGTGTAGTGCCTGAAAGACAATTTGTGTAATTGTTTTTTTATAATGGATGACAGAATTTATCTCACCTTATTACTTGCTTTGTGCTTGTAAGTAATACACTGCTACAAACCCTAAGTATATCAGTATGTAACCGCTTAACTCAGTGTATGGAATGCACGTGAGGACTGAGTTAGTGGTGATATACTTAAACTGTTAGTCCGTGGTGAACTTAATCAGAGTTTAGGGTCTCATTATTAAAACACCAATAATGCGCCCAGAACACCTTAGGGTGTGATAGTCCGATCCAGACTGTCGGTAGAGAGTACCTACGTGGGGCATTTATATATGATGGCATTCATATAGGACTGGACAGATTTAATCTGAATTTCTCGATATAATTCCATAATCGAGGAATCTTAATACATCATTAGATGATCATATATGGATCAACCTTAATCCTGAGGTGATCACAGGGTGCTACTTGTCTCGGGGTAGTGTTTGATGTGTTATTTACGGTTCACTTAAATATGTGTTCCAAGTCACTTCTCATTTGCACTATCTCTTGATGAGTAAGTAGTTCTGATTTTCACAGACATGGAATCCATTCCTTCCTGCGGGAAGTAGAAAGACAGTCCCCTTATTTGTTGGCCCTAAGAAAGTGATCGATCCCGGGAGTTCACATTTGACTAATTAACTACTAGTCAGTTATGTGTACTAATAGGTCATCAGGGGGTTAATGGTAAATAAGGATAAGATATTCTATGTCGGGTTTACGGAGACATCCCACACAGGGTGGAAAGTCAATGGAGTGTTAATCCGTATGTAGTGATTATATCAATGGACACTTATTCACTCTATAGGTTGAGTATAAGTATATATCTATATTTGGTAGAGTTCAGTTTCGGGTTTATGGTGGCGTAATCCCGGAATTAATAATTTAATATATTTATTCTGCTCGATGAATAATATATTTAATTATTGGAGCTACTGGTTATAGGTCCATGGTCCCCAATGTGGCTCCTGTAATTCGGGTGTTTTTCTTGTAAATTGGGCCTCAGTGATAGTTAATTGGCTGGGATAATTAATTGATATGCGAAATGTTATTTAGTTGGGCTAAATAATATAATATACAGAAAAGACATTTTCTGTGGGCCTAAACCCTAGTGTGTGGTGCCATTTACCTCCTAAAATGCAAGATTTGATTTTCTTGTGTGATTAATTATTTACTTGGTAAGTGATTAATTTATAAAAGATAATTGATTTGTAATTGATTGATTGATTAATCACAATCTTTTATATATGACTAATTCGTTGAAACTTATTTCAAATGATTTAATCATATCACGAGCTTCCGCTTTCATTAATAATTAAAGCCTTGGAGTACTGCATCAAATATGTAGCCTCCTTGTCTCTAACTACTATAACGAGATCTCTTGTGTCATTGCTCATTTTAAAAGGATTAAAATCACTTAACCATATTTGAGAACGTTTCTCAAAAGGTAACAGTCATAATTTGGTTTTACTAATCGAGAATTAAACATAAATATAAAGTTTGCTAAAACTACAACATACAAATGAAAATAAATGAGTGTTGTTGTTTATACAGGCAAAATCAAAAATGGTCTTTTGGTTTATGATTTTGCTCCCACTAGTCAACTACTTCCAATTGACTTTCAAGAATTATTAATTTCTTTAGTGGACAAGATCCCACTAAACTACCGCGACCCGCTTTGGTGGTGGGCGAAATTAGTCTAATAGGTAGACAACAACCCTTTGTCAATCGTATCTTATACGACTCTTGTTGTTTGACTAGTCAACTCTTTGACAATTTTCATCTTATGAAGTAGTCAAACCCTTGCCTCTAAAAAATCCAAACGACCCGCTTTGGTCAGGTGGCGAGAGAATTCTTAGTCAAGTCATAACCCCAATATTCGTGAGATCTCATACGATCATATCTCGATAATGACGATATACCCGAGGTAGGTCAACCCCTGCTTTGGTGATGAGTTGGATCCAACAAGGGCTCTTCACCGTCATTATAATACGGGAGGCAATTTCAACTTGATTCTTTTAAGGTGGAAGTATTTATGTAAATTAATTCACTTAATTAATTTTAATTATGGTCTCATCAAGTATATCTATCTCTATAGACATACATCCTACACATTCATCTAGATCGTGCCTAGTCATGCATCTATCGTATCATATAAAATAAATACAAGCACAAAATAAATAAATGCGTAAAGTAACCGGTATGATCATGGACTTTTCTTAGGTGCGGTTTCGAATACAAATTGACGAAACCGCGGGTCACAATCTAAGGGTAGCTGCAACCGCCAATAGGATCTTTAATGCTCCATTCTCCAATGTGATCTGTATTTTCGTCTTTCTTTGGTCTTCATCTTCTGCTCCATTCTTGTTACATTTAATTCTATCTAATAAAACAAATACACCCGCCGCATAACGGGGAGCTAACGAATGGGATGAATGTAGAAAATAAACTAGGTCACGTTCTTCATAACGGCCTAGGACAATTTTTAAACCACCAGAAAAAATTAAATCATTCACATCTATCCTATCGGGTTAGAGTCCATGATCAATCGGGTCCATATAATCATATTATATCTACTATATCTAATCCATACAATAAAATCTTATGAAAAAGATAAAATTAAAATTTAACTACTTGCGTCTTAATTAATCAATTAACATTTAATCTATTAAATAATTTTATCCAATCAATTAACTAATTAACATTTAATTAATTAAATGATTTTAATCGAAATAAAATTAACGATTAATTTTAAACCGATTTTAATTTTAATCTTAATTAATTAGAACTATTCCAAAATAAATCAAAATTAAAATTATTTCTCTTTTGTTTCTTTCCTTTTGATTCGTAATAAAAGGATGCCTTTGGTTTCTAAACCAAATTTGGCTTAGGCTCAATACTTTCCAAAATCAAAATTTTGGAAGTGGCTGTGCCAGCTTGCCTTTACAAATCAAATATTTGAAAAGGCGCTTGCGCTTATTCCAAATCAAATATTTGGAAAGGCCAAATAATTTTGGTTTAGGCTCAGCCACTTTCCAAAATCAAAATTTTGGAAGTGGCTGCAGCTGGCTAAGCTTTCAGCCTTTTCCCAAATCAAATATTTGGAAATGACATTATTATTTTAATGCCATGTGGCTTCCCAATGACCCAAACTATTTGAACCATTGGTTAGCCACATGACACAACTAAACAAAGAGAAATTAACAATCACAACTATGAACCATATTGAATCACAAAATACACAAAACAAAAATTTGGAGATCCGCCAGCATTGACCGGTCAACCGACTGCCGGCAGCAGGTGGTGGTGTCGCCGCCAGTCGGCCGAGCACCACCCGATCTCGTTTTTTTTTCTTTTCTTTTTTTCTTTTCATGTATCACTTTTGCGAATCAAAAATCTTTCATCTTTTAATCACGTGATTTAAATGATAAAATTAACTACGCACGATAAAATCTTTCACTTTTGCGAATCAAAAATCTTTCATCTTTCATCTTTCTCTGATACCACTGTTAGGAAATTTACGCGGGAACGCAGCGGAATTTAAAATTTTATTTCCTTTTAACCAGGATCAACTTCGTTTAAGCAATAAACAAATAAGCTAAAGACGGTGGTTACCTTGCTTGATCTATAAGATCGACACTTTGACCGTCTAAGGAGAGTAGTTCTGCATAGAGCCGCCCAAGTGTTCGGCCTCTACCGCTAGTTCACACGAACAGCCCGCCGGAATCACATCATGGATTGCTATTGGAAAACTCCGGTTGCTAGACCGGCCTTTTTCCCTCTCTCCAACTCTCTATAGGATGCTCTCTATTTTACAAGAACTATTAGTTCTTGGAATTGTGATGTACAAAAGAGCTTGACACCCACACTATATTTATAGTGTAAGTGGCGCCATATCTAGGTGTGGAGGAGAAGAAAACCTTTTCCCAATAAAATAAGGAAAATATAATTGATTGATTTATCTCATTTATTACAATATCTCATATTAAATAAATCTAGGATATTGTCAATATTTTATATTGAATATTTCCAAGATATTGTCAATATCTAATATTGACTATCTTTATTCTTATTATATTACCATAAATCAATTTACATATGTGTATATATCACATATATATAACACATATAAATCTATTAGTATATATTATATATAAAACCTATGGTGCGCATGCATGCAAATCCAATTTGCATTACACGCATGCATTCACAATATATATGTATTATTTTATTTTATTAATATCTAATATTAATAATAGGTAATATCATTAATTAAATTGTACAATCCAAATGTATCTTACACACATTAAATGTGGCGCCCCTTTGACCAACAAATTGGCTTCCGAAATATTCTTTAATTAATATAATATTATTAATATCTTGTATTTAATTTATTCATAATAAATAAATACCACCATATTAATTTACCACTATAACCTTTATAGTCTCGAGATAAACTTTCCATATTTGGTTATCATCTATAACCACATTTTAATCCGGCTAGATGTTCTTATGTGTGTGACCCGATAGGCTTCCGAATATGTTGGCCGTAGACACAAAGTGCAAATTACGAAAATGCCCTTCATGCCTAACGATCACGGGATAGCGTCTAGCAACACACCGTGACCCCAATCATCGGAAGAGTCAAATGCAATGACTACTACCTTTCATGTGAAACAGGTTACCGTGTAACTTACAATCCTATCGCTGAAACAATATCCATACAGTTGTTAGTCGAGTGTCAAAACATCAACGACCGTATCTTATAATCTGGATATCAAGCTCTCTCGAAGTAACTCATTTACTTCCACTTTGCAAAGATTCACGAGAGTAAAACATTCCTTATAAGAAGTCCCTTTCGGATATTCACCCCTACTGATAGGGTACGCGATTCCCAGACGACCAAACATGTATACTCTGCATGCTTCAGTATCATACCCAATCACTACCGCATGATCGCCCCGTGGCTAGGGGAAACCTCAATAGTGTCAAAGCATGACAATCCACACCGTGATGCCATGAAGACTCGGTCTTAAGGATAATTACACAACCGTCACATAGTGTGACACTTATCCGTGTAAGTGGGTCGATCCTAACGTCGCGCATTCTCTAATACACGCCCACGTCTACCCAAGCGTCTCTACAATTCGATGAGACGAGATCTATCCCCGCCTTAAAGACGTAAGACATCTAATACGTGCTAGTCTGCTTATACTATCAATGCCTGTTTAATAGTACATCGCCTAGAGACATTTAAGTATCAAACTTATTAAAGTGATTAGAGATCTCATCAACCATAATCGCCTATCATGGTTTCTCTATCACGCTTTAATACTAAGGACGTCATCATATAACAATTCATAATTGGTTCTTTAAAAGAACATATATATGACAACAGAAAAGCCATTTAATATATGTATAAACATAAAGAAATAGTAGAAATGATCCGACCCGGTCGGATCCGGTCCAACCCAATTGGGTTTAGGACACTATTCCAACATTAACTCGGTTAAGATATTGTTGCAAAATAACGGTTAACATTATTATGTAAACCGAGAAGTCTACCTAGAAGATGCTCGAGAATTTATGGATAAGGAGTGAATTCGGTTCACACCACTTCCGTAAATGTAGGCATTTAGCACTTAGTGCTTGAAGGTAGGACTGGAGATTTTTCACACACGCACAGAATAAAACTATTCGTGAAATATCTTAATGTGACGAGTGAAGGTTGGTTATAAGATTCTTGAGATCAGAAAGTGATGGTTGGACTGTCACACCTTTTCTGAAAGAATCCATAGATAGCAACCTTTGACCTTGGAGTACGGTTACTTTAGGAAGTTACTATCTGATTTAGTCAGGCCACGTACAACAACGGTTGTTGGTGAATACACTGATAAATACTACTAGATCAGAATATCAATCCACCTAGAACGCATGGGAGTATGGTTTAACCATTGACCTATTATGGTTTTGTGGACTTTATAGTCTGCTGGGGTGATAAATAACCTGTGGCTCTTCGTGGGCTGTATAGAATTCTGATCATAGAGGTTGGTTCGAAAACCTTATCCCTGTGAATGGAGTTTTAGTACTCCAGTTCTGTTCAGCCTCTTGTAGAACCACCTGAGTGTCTTAGGCCCAGTGGGAGTAATTGGATCTACGCCGAAAAGAATGAATAGGAAAGTTTAAATTTTCAGCGGAAAGCTGAGTGGTCTAGGGGTGATTCCCTGACAAGTAGAGAGTTAACCAGAACTTGAACTCTCTCACCACTCAGTCTTGCTAGCTTTCATTAGAAAGCAGAAAATAGGGGTGATTCCCTGAGACTTTCTTGCCGAAAAACGGAGTCCTGGATTCATTCGAACGAAGGGTCTTGGTTAGAACAAATGGCGGGATGATTGCCGGGCTTATATCCTTTGTGGATTTAAGAGAACCTCTCGGTCATTTAAAGTCACATGTTTTAAAATATGTGGACTTGACCAGAATATTGATAAGTCTTTCGTAGACTAGATATCAATATTGGTAAGGTAGTAGTATTAGTGTTCATGAATGATAACACTACAACGGTTGGAAAAAACATGGGTGTGCTATATGAAGTCAGAAACTGACACGCCAAGATTCTATGGATGAGAGAATTGGACTATACTAAGAATTTGATACGGTCAAATTCACAAGAATGAGTCATTGGCTATCCCATCTGTCTTATTGGTTAAGATGATCTTGCATATACTGATACAACATTCAACGAGAGTAGTCCTACCCTACCTCTCAGGAATGATTCTCTAAATCTTCGGATAAAGAGAAAATAGGAAAGAGTCTATCTTGGATAACGGCAAGTCTGGTTATCACAACTCAATAGTAGTCGAATCTCAGATTCGAGCATTGAATAGCGGTTTTAGTACGTCCTCAAGTATCTTTGAAGAACGAGGAATAATGTTCTTGTATATTCAGGTGCAAGTGGGAGTACCGCCTGATTAGATGGACCGGCGACGTTTCGATCCTAAAGATCATCTCGAGTCGACAACCTAACTAATCAGTGTACCAAGTCGAGTGCTTGGTGGGTACGGCATTGAGGGATATGTCTCATATGCTTTTAGAGCAAGTGGGAGAGTGTTGTGAATAAGATGAGAAAGGGTGTGCTCTAAAAAAAATCGTTACTTGTCATTTCGTGCAAGTGGGGGATTGTTAGATGTAGTGCCTGAAATACAATTTATGTAATTGTTTTTGATAATGGATGACAGAATTTATCTCACCTTATTACTTGCTTTGTGCTTGTAAGTAATACACTGCTGCAAACTCTAAGTATATCAGTATGTAACCGCTTAACTCAGTGTATGGAATGCACGTGAGGATTGAGTTAGTGGTGATATACTAAAATTGTTAGTCTGTGGTGAACTTAATCAGAGTTTAGGGTCTCATGATTAAAACACCAATAATGCGTCCAAAACACCTTAGGGTGTGATAGTCCTATCCGGACTGTCGATAGAGGGTACCTACATGGGGCATTTATATATGATGGCATTCATATAGGACTGGACCGATTTAATATGAATTTCTCGATATAGTTCCGTAATCGAGGAATCTTATTAAATCATTAGATGATCATATATGGATCAACCTTAATCCTGAGGTGATCATAGGGTGCTACTTGTCTTGGGGTAGTGTTTGATGTGTTAGTTACGGTTCACTTAAATATGTGTTCCAAGTCACTTCTCATTGGCACTGTGTCCTAATGAGTGAGTAGTTCTGATTTTCACAGACATGAAATCCATTCCTTCCTACGGGAAGTAGAAAGACAATCCCCTTATTTGTTGGCCCTAAGAAAGTGATCGATCCCGGGAGTTCATATTTGACTAATTAGCTACTAGTCATTTATGTGTACTAATTGGTCATCAGGGGGTTAATGGTAAATAAGGATAAGATATTCTGTGTCGGGTTTACGGAGACATCCCACACAAGGTGGACAGTCTATGGAGGGTTAATCCGTATGTAGTGATTATATCAATGGACGCTTATTCACTCTATAGGTTGAGTATAATTATATATCTATAATTGGTAGAGTTCAGTTTCGGGTTTATGGTGGCGTAATCCCGGAATTAATAATTTAATATATTTATTATGTTCGATGAATAATATATTTAATTATTGGAGCTACTGGTTATAGGTCCATGGTCCCCAATGTGGCTCCTGTAATTCGGGTGTTTTTCTTGTAAATTGGGCATCAGTGATAGTTAATTGGCTGGGCTAATTAATTGATAAGCGAAATGTTATTTAGTTGGGATAAATAGTATAATACATAGAAAAGACATTTTCTGTGGGCCTAAACCCTAGTGTGTGGTGCCATTTACCTCCTTAAATGCAAGATTTGATTTTTTCATGTGATTAATTATTTACTTGGTAAGTGATTAATTTATAAAAGATAATTGATTGATTGATTAATCACAATCTTTTATAAATGGAATTATCCTTTATTGTGATTTCTTTTTAATTATTTACTCCCTCCATCCCATTTTATTTGTCCTGTTTGACTTTTCACACAGATTAAGAAAAGTGTAGTTAATGCTTTGAATCATATTAAATGATCTAATATTTTTACACTTATGCCCTTTAAGTTGTTGTTGGAGCATTTAATGTTACACATTTTTTATTGTAAATATTGTAAAGAGAAAAGGGTATTTGAATAAATTTAGCAATTAATGCACAAAGTGGACACTTATTTTGGGACAAACCAAAAAGGAAACATGGACAAATAAAATGGAACGGAGGGAGTATTTAATTAATTAGAAACTTGGAGGCCAAGGATTTACTCTCCTATATAAAGAGAGTTCTTCCAAGACATATTGCATAAGCAATTTTATTCCCCACACACACACACCAAAATAGAGAGAAAAAATTGTTTCTTGTCTTGGGTTTCTGGTAGAAGAAAAACTTGGAGTTTTTCTTGGAAGCATATCAAGGAGGTTCTAGTACCAAGAATTGGTGTCCACCAACCACCGTTTGAGAGAACACATTGGAAGATCTTGGCTTCTCTTCCTACTATTGGTAAGATAAACTTAACCCCCATGTAGTAATTAAATCCTTTGTTTATGTGTTATAATATATGAATCGTGATCCATCCGCTGCTCATAGATCTAATTTGATTAGATCCAAGCTCATACTTCCTACAAAATTCAAGGTGATCTTTAGCTAAGAACATTTCCAGCTCACTGTGTCACTTAATCAAAGTGACCGCAAACCCAGACTGTAGCCCCCACTATCTTCATAAGATCCATGGTATAAATATGTATATCTACGTCTATCCAATTCCAAGTTTCAATAAACTAGGAACCCATCCTTAACACTTTTAAGGATATTCTCGACATATATCAGAATCACTTTCATACTTGTTCATGACTCCTCATGCAGTATGAACACCTGGTACAATGTACTCTTATGATATGGATCCTACTGTAGCAGAAAAGGGAACCTTCCATAAGAGTCATATTTCACCTTATCTTCAGGACTGACGTCCTGTCATAGATAGATCCCGAGAATAGTGACTAGCAGTATCTCTTGTTTTGATCTATGCTAAACTCTTTTAGCATCCCATCTATGAGGGTGAATTGTGATAATTAAGCAGTATCTAAATCTATCACTATAGATTCTTATTTCTAAAATAAGAACTGCCATTCCAAGAGCTTTCATAAAGGCCTTGAACTACCAAACATTGATTGACTATGATATGGGGTAACAACTCTTGAGAAGGACATCCAAAACCTTGCTCAAGATTTATGAAACTCCCACTAACCCCTTTGCATATTAGGCATATCTTTACATTAGATCAAATCAAACTCATTTGATTCTCAAAGTAAAGAACTCGTACAGAGAAACTTGTTTGAGTCCATAAATGGATCTCGTAATCTTACATATCACGTTATCATTTATGAACACCAAGCCATTGGCCCAACGTTTTCAACACTATCTTATAGCCATGATACGTAGCTACAACAAGCACTATCGGAATATACTTAAGCATAGCATGTGGCATAAAGGTAATTACAATTCAGCCATCAACTTAGCATTAACTAGTAATCTCATTACCTTCCATGTTAGTCTTTCATAAAGACCTGCCACACCTTTCAGAGACATTCCCTTCAGGTAAGACAGTCTGGGTTCATAACTCGTTTGTTACACATGTAATTTGTTTCAGATATTATGGCTCCAACCCATACCTCTTATTCTTGCCTTTCAAGCATTCCTGCATAAGTCGCGAGATCTTCATTCTTCGAGATGAACATGCCAGTAGCCTTTTCAGGCTTGTGGTTATCTGCAGATTCACAGGGTACTTGTGTGCACTGAGCAGTGTCATGCACCTCATCTCTATGTGGTGTTTGCTCACATTTCTATGGTTGAATATCTCCTTGTGGTTCTCAAACTACTTTTGAGATTTAAATTTACTCCCACTGTTTCTTTTGGAAGAAACACTTCCTCTAGAAGACAACATGTTTGGAGACAAATAGTTTTGCTCCACGGGTAAACAAATAACATCTAGCGTACTTGCTAAGATATTCCACAAAGTTTCAAATGTCATACTAGGCTGCATACCATTCAGGCACCGCCTACTTGCTAGAAGCACGAAAACCCTAAATCATCGGTTAAGATGGATTTGATGCTATCGTCTTCCATATCTTATATGGAATTTATTCAACATTTATTCTGAAAATCGGTTAAGTATATGTTTTAAATAAGGGCACTATCCCAAAACAGCTAAGGGATACTCTCATGGCTTACTTTGCATCTTTATCGTATAAAGTGCTATTTCCATTTTAGATACACAATCTAATTGCGTATCCCAAAATTGGCATCCTTCAAGGGAGAATCTAATTCCTTTTCAGGCGACTTCTGAAACATCATTCAGGTATTAATTACTTCAATCCAAATGAAAAGATTAATTCCTAAGCAGTTTATTAATCTCATGTTCGTACTAGCTTGAACTTTTCGGGCTTTCCGAATTCCGCACTTCACTGAGTACACTTGACTATTTCTAAAATAGTCATAGAGAGAAATTAATTATTTATGGCATTTATTCTCACAAGATAACAAACATCAATATGTTTAGGCTTTAGTCAATATTCTAGAATTTATAACCTTTTTCATAAAAGGGTATTTTAGTCACATTTGGATAAGATACTTATCATCCACATTATTCATAATCACATGATTTAGACATCATCAGAATGACACTTGATTACTCGTTTCTCTTCCACAGAGACTATGTCTTGAACAACCACAAAAATCAAGGATAACAACCATACAAATACTTAGTTGAGATTTCATCACCTATATCAACCATATAATGACACCAATCTAGTATGTTAGATTTAGTAACCGTTCAACTTTATCGGAATAACATTTATTCCTTTGAATTGAATTTGTAGATTAAATCCTAACAATTAACTGAGATCTTGTCCTTCATAAGAACCGGAACACAATAACATTTATTCAGTTCCTTTATCAGTTTACCAGACTCGTAATACAATACAAAAAATGTTGCAACGTTTGCTTCACCTTTCGTATCTTAGTCTATTCCGTATTAATCTTTCTAATTTAATCATAATCGTAAGATATCATATATCTAAGAGCTGACTTGAACTTAGATAGATTTATCTCAATACACTTGCCTAGAATAGAGACTTCGATAAGATCTCTTATTCTAAGCACATGCCCTAACTTTCCTTTTAATCCCTTAAACACTTGTAATTTTTCTTAGTTTAGTCTTCATAAGACGTGAGAAAAATGACAAGAGCTATGTCCTCAATTTTTCTTTCATAAAGAAAATCCAAAGTTTATTAGATACTTTATTTAATCTTTTGAATCATATTCAAAACATGAACTATTTAATTAACCTTCAAGCAATGAAAGAATTAAGCCGATGCTCAAATCTTACAACTTTGAAAACAACCTTTCCAAAATTTGTTGTGGTCATTCGCATTCGTCACATCTAATGTTCGAATTGATTGCCATCGTATGACATAATGACCTATTGGACATCGTCGTATCCAATATATGATTAATTCGTTGAAACTTATTCAAGTGATTTAATCGTTTTACGATCATCCGTTTTGACTAATAATTAAAGTCTCAGAACACTACATCAAATATGTAGTCTCTTTGTCTCTAACTACTATAACAAAGTTGCTCATATCATTGCTTACTTTAATAGGATTAAAATTACTTAACCTTACTTGAAAACTTTTCTCAAAAGGTAACAGTCATTTAATTTCGGTTTTAACAATCGAGAATATAAAAACATTGAAAAAAAGTTTGCTAAAAATCTACAACATAAAAATAAAGATAAAAAGAGTGTTGTTGCTTATACATGAAAAATAAAAAATGGTCTTTTGGTTTATGATTTTGCTCCTACTAGTCAACTACTCCCAATTGACTTTCAAAAAAAATTCCAAAATTCTTTAGTGGTTAAGATCCCATCTAGTTACCCCTATTTTCGACGAGGGCCGATCAACCGCAATAATTCGAAGGGAAGGTAACCATTTACCAATCACATCTTTATGTGACTCTTGATAGTTGACTAGTCAACTCTTTGACACTACACATCTCTATGTGTTAGCCAACCCCTTGACTCAAAAAATAATGCGGTCCTAACAAGGGCCAATCATCGTAATAATCTAGTCAAGTCTTAACCCAACATTCAGGAGATCTCATACGATCATATCTCAATAACAACGATATACCCGAGGTAGATCAACTCCCGACGAGGGCCGATCAGTTGGATCCGAACAAGGGCTCTTCGCTGTTGCTATAATATTGAGAGACAATATTTCGACTTGATTTTTGTTCTGGAAGTATTTATGTAAATTAATTCTCTTAATTAATTAATTATGGCCTCATCAAAACTTATCTATCTCTATAGACATACACCATACACATTCATCTAGATCGTGCCTAGTCATGCATCTATCGTATCGTATAAAATAAATATATGCACAAAATAAATAAATGCATAAAGTAACCGTTATGATCATTGACTTTTCCTAAGTGGGTTCCGAATACAAACTGATGAAACCGCGTGTCACAATCTAAGGGTATCTGCGACCGTCAATAGGATCTTTATATCTTCTTTCTTTGGCCTCCATCTTCTGCTCCATTCTTGTTACATAATTTTATCTGATAAAAATAATTCACCCGCCGCACACGGGGGGAGCTAACGCGAATGGGATAAATGTAGAAAATAAACTAGGTCACGTTTTTCATAACGGCCAAGGACAAATTTTGAAACCAATAGAAAATTTAAATCATTCACATCTATCCTATTGGTCGAGTCCATGATCAATCGGGGTCCATATAATCATATTATATCTACTACAATAAATAATCCATACAATAACATATTATGAAAAAGATAAAATCTACAATTGCCAACTTGCGTCTTAATTAATTGATTAACGTTTAATCAATTAAATAATTTCATCTAATCAATTAACTAATTAACATTTAATTAATTAATGATTTTAATCAAAATAAAATTAACGATTAATTTCGAAACAATTCTATTTTAATTTTAATCAATTAGAACAATTCCAAAATAAATCAAAATTAAAATTAAGCTCCCTTTGTTACTTTCCTTTTGATTCATAATCAAAAGGGATGCCTTTGGTTGGTTTCCAAAACCGAAAAGCACCCACCTGGGCCCTTTCCAAAATCAAATATTCTGAAAGTGCCTAGGCCCGGGCCTTTCCAAAATCAAATATTTTGAAAATGGCCTAGGCCTATTCCAAACAAAATTTGGAACGGTCTAGGTTTATCATAGGTCTATAATTGTGGACCATAAACCAACCCAATCATATTATAATGTCATATGGCATCCCAATGGTCCAAACTATTTGAACCAAGTCTTGCTAGCGTACATGACATTAACTAAACAAAGAGATATCAATGTACCATAAAATTAACAAAACAACAAAACAAAAATCCGGGTCCACTTATTCACTATTACCGACGTCGGCGCGTACTAGAAGCGCCGACGCCATCAACGATTTATCACTGTGAGGAGCGGCCGCTTTGGCCGAGCTCCTCTACCCGAAATATATATATATATATATATATATATATATATATATATATATATATATATATATATATATATATATATATATATATATATATATATATATATGTTTTGTCTTGTGAATTAAATCATGCATCTATCACAAATTAATTACTACGGAAATTAACTAATGCTTATTGCTTAAACTCGAACCTCGCTCTGATACCACTGTTAGGAAATCAATGTGGAAACACAGCGGAGTTCAAAATTTTGATTTCCTTTTCCCAAGAACGACTTCGCTTAAGCAACGGGCATAAAAGGAAGTAGACATAGAATATACCTTGGATGATCTAAAATAGATCGTCGCTTTATCTGCGGTTGTAGTTTCTGCACGTAGCCGCCCAAGTGTTCGGCATCTACCGTTGATCCACACGAACAACCCGCCGGAATCCACCATTGGTTTGCTACCAGAAAAACTCGATCGCTAGACCTCTCTCCAAGAAGCTCTCGATTTTTCTAGTAAATTAGAACTCTTCTAATTATGATGATACAAAAGAGCTTGACACATACGCTATATTTATAGTGCAATATGGCGCCACCTAGTAGATTGGGGAGAAAGAAAACATTTTACTAGTAAAATAAGGAAAATAGATATTCTAGATTTATCTCATTAATATTCAATATCTTATATTAAATATATTTCCAAGATATATATTGACAATATTTTATATTGAATATATCTTTAATGTATTACCGTAAATCAATTGACAGATGTGTGCAAATTTATACTCATTAATATCTAATATTAGTATATGATAATACTATTAATTAATTTGCACAATCCAAGTGTATCTTATACACTAAAACTTGCGCCCCATATAGCCATAAATTGGCATCCAGAATATTCTTAATTAACTAATATAATACTACGATCAATTAATTCGCAAAATACATTTATATCATATACACATATATATTTCGACATACATATATAATATATGTATATTTAAATACAACAATATTAATTTATCACTATAACACTTTATAGTCGAGATAAAACTTTCCTTAATTGGTTATCACTATAACCGCATTTTAATCCTGCTAGAAGTCCTTAATTATGTGTGTAACCCGATAGGCTTCCGAATATGTTGGCCGTAGACACAAGGTGCAATTACTAAAATGACCTGCATGCCTAACGATCATGGATAGCGTCTAGCAACATGCCATGACCCCTAATCATTGGAAGAGTCAAATGCAATGACTCCTACATTTCATGTGAAACGGTTACCGTGTAAATAGAATCTTATCCCTGATACAATATCCATACAGTCGTATCTCAAGTGTCAATACATTAACGACTGTATCTCATAATCTGGATATCATGCTCTCTCGAAGTAACTCATTTACATCCACTTTACAAAGATTCACGAGAGTAAGACATTCTTTATAAGAAGACCATTTCGGATACTTACTCCTACTATTAGGATACATGATTTCCGGACGAGCAACATGAAACATACGCATGCTTCAGTATCACCCCCAATCACAACCTCATGATCGCACCATGGCTAAGGAAGCATCTCTAGTGTCAAAGAATGATAATCCACACCGTGATGCCATGAAGACTCCGGTCTCAGGATAATTACACAACCACCACATAGTGCGATACTTAATATAGTAAGTGGGTCAGTCTCGCGTACGTATTCTCTAATACACGTCCATGTACAATCTAAGTGTCCATACACATTGATAGACGAGATTTATCCCTACCTTCAATAAGATATAATACATCTAATACGTGCTAGTCTAATCGTACTATTAATGTCTCAATTAATAGCACATACGACTAGTGATATTTAAAGCATCAAACCTTTTAAAATGAGTCGAGATCTCATCAACCATAATCACTATTATGATTTCTCTTTCACAGTTCGATGCTAGAGACGTTATCATATATACAATATTGGCCCGTTAAATGAACAAATATATAATAACAGAAATCCATTTATTATACGTATAAACATAAAGAGATAGTAGAAATGATCCGACCCGGTCCAACCCGATTGGGTTTAGGACACTATTTCAACACAAATACAATTGCAATCCAAATTTCACCATTAGCTAGGAGTTCCTTATAACGTCTAAATTTTTGGGTTTGCACTTCTGCTAATTCTTTGAAATTCAAGTCTGGAAACTTCCACTTCCAATATTCAAAAGCAGTCTGTTCTGAAACTCCACAGAATGCTTTCTCATCTTTGAGCTTGTTCCAGTCCGGCATGGTTTCAACAACTGCGGGTTGACCAAAATAATCTAACAATCTTGTTCTAGCTTCTTCAATCTTGGGATCAGCTTTCCTTATTCCTAGAAATGAGACAAACTGACTGTCAACTGAACGATTTGCAAAAAGGTCTAAAATATTCTCTCATTCTTTCAAACTCAGCTTGTTCCAAGATGCTCAGATATTCAGGCTTGTTCACTGTTTTGTTTTCCTAGGCTGGTCTGGAAGATTCAGATCTATCAGCCGGTCTTGGGTGTTCTTTTCTACCAGCTCGGTTTCTCTGTTCAGAGAGGCTGGTTGACTTGGGTTCCTCCTGAGCCGATGCTACGCTCTTGATAATGACCTCATTACCTACTGATAGGAGTCAACTTTATGTGACTCCGCTACATTGTTTGGCCTCCGATTACCACATTTTCAGCACATTTTTGGATGATTTAGACCACTTTCGGGGTAATATTGTGAGTTCCTAGCACGGGGGGTACTTCCGTCATTCTTGATAGTTTACCACCCCTTTTTGATGATATTGACCCCATTCCCGAGCACGTTTACCCTTTGGAATGTTTTGGTTGTTTTTGGTTATTGTGATGATGTAGGGTATTGGTGTCTCGATGACCCGAAAGGCAATGGTTTACAATGAGAAACATGACCGAGGCGAGAAAAGAGGTGGAAAAGGGAGAAAAAGTGAAGAATTGGTGGCACAGGGTCCAAACGCACGTTTGGAACTCTCAAACCAGCGTTCCAGGTCCCCAAACTGGCGTTCCAAACCCAAACCAGCGTTCCAGAGTTGCCAGAGTCAAACAGAGTTCAGCCCCTTCAAACGCTGGTTTAGCAACTACCCCAGACGTGCGTTCCAGGCCACTCAAACGCGCGTTCCCTACCTTCAAACGTGCGTTCCAGCCTCTCAAACGACGTTCCTACCTTCAAACCAGCGTTACGCAAGACAAAAGCCCTAAGTCGCCTGAATTTCAAGCGAACGCACGTTCCACTCATCTCGAAACCAGCGTTCGAACCAAAATCTGCAGGGATTCTCCTTCACCTATAAATACCCCCTTAGCCCATTTTGGAATTATTATTCATCTTCCTAGCCAAACTCTACCCACTTCATAGCTCGAATTTTGTAATAGCTTGGAACATGATAATTTTATGTAGATCAAACATATCTTAGTTTAATCTTTTCATTTCTTAGATTAGATTGTCATTCCAAACAACAAGTCTCCTACTTTTTGGTGATTCTCTATTTTGTACTTTCTAGCTCAAACTCGAATTTCTGCAATTTAATGGTATATTTCTCTTCTCTTCTACTTGTTATGGCTCTTATTTACTGTTTTGTGCATGTTTTGATTAGTATAATGAGTAGCTAATCCCTTTTCATAGTCGAATCATGTGAAATTTATTGAAATCACCCCTTGGGTGATGAAATTGGGAGTGGGTAGTGCTTTTTATCATTATATCTTGCATATTTCATGTCTTAGAACTTGTTATAACGGATTTGGGCTAGATTGATCACCTAGGTCAAAATCACACACATTACTCTTGAGAGTTGTTCAGAGAGAGGATGTGGGAAAAGGTTCTAGGATCGTATTGTAGTGCGAGGTTACTCATTTTTTAACGTTTAAACGGCTCTCGTGCATGATTGTCTTGTGAATAAACCTCTCTTAGGGAAGGTTAGTTGACTAGGCTTAAGGTGTTGGGGAAGAGTTGTTCAGAACCTAGCACCGGGATTAGGAGTTCGTACCCGTGGAATTGAATGTAAGAGTTCGTTTGTTTAATGCACACTCCCGGTTTTGTCATTCCTTTGGGTGAAACTAGCTATTTTGATCATGATTCGGCTATGTCCCTTAATCAATCTTTACAACCTAGCAGTTCAATCTTCTTTCTTTCTTTATATCTTTAGACTCGTTAGTTAGAATCACTAGTGTCGTTGTAGTAACAAAACCTTAAAACTTTGATCACCTAGACTAAGCATTACGTTCACTTTGGTACTTGCAAGCACGATTCCTTTGGGTTCGACCTCGTCACTCTCTGTAGCTATTCTAAGCAATCGACCGGGTACACACCTGCCGTTAGAGTTAGTTAGTTTACCCACTGTTTAGTCTTTATAAATTGTTTTTGTTGGGTGGATTTTAGCTCAATCACCTACCGACGATAAGAGCTTTTTCTTCCAACCACTTAACTTCTTACGAACTCTATCCACTAGATAATCAAAGACCTGCTTCTTCCGCCCACCGATCATAAATGGGAGGCCATGATATTTCCAGTCCCTACTCCCAAATGAACATTAAGAATGCGTAATACATAATCCTTATTCGTCTCCAAGATATCTTTGCTACAGAACACACTTAAAAGGCCGAGATCTTTGGAGGTTGTTTTAATCTAGGGTGGGTTTGTAGTGATTTGCGTGTTACCCGGGTCGCATGAGGCATCAAATCAGGTATTTAACGGTTATGAGTCAAAATTAATCCTATTTTCCCTCATTTAAAAATAAAAAATATATATATATATATAGTAAAAACAGATGTTAAAAAGGGCAAAAATTAAGTATTAATTGACATTTACTTTAGTTGATTGAAAATAATGACCTAAAAGATATTTTTCATTCCACTGGACGACTATGTCTTTTTGTCCTTTTTTGTTCTTTTTGTCTTTAGTGGATTTATTTGATACTGGATCTGTTTCATATTAAAAGTTTTAGTGGATTTATTGGATGGTATATTTGAAGTCGTTAAATATGACAAATAGAATTTTGTCATTTCAGATATATTTTGTCATATTTCACTACCTACAAGTCCTTTTTTTTTTTTGACAATTTCTCATCTACTTTTGTCATTTCACTGCATAAGGTTTTCAATTCTCCATTAATTCCCCTAGTATTAAACAATCTTTTTTCGTAGGGCTTATAAATAAACAACCTAACTTTTAACAATAGCATCTCGATTTAAAAACGGTTAAACCCTAACCGTGAGGGCCCCTCGCTCCCAATCCCACAGGAATGCTAGGAGAGGTTAATCAGGTAACCTAGAGCTTAGAGTCAAGGGCTGCCTTAGACCACTGCACTGAAGTTTTTATCATTGGAAATCAACCCCTTTTATGGGAATCGAACATCTGACCTCCAGCTTATGGTCCAGGCTGTCACTACAACACCCCAGCTCCTCACCACTAGGCCATATCCAGGGGATATAGCATCTCGATTAGCTATTCTTCTTCGAAGTGCATGCAGCCTATTGTATTCCTACTTCTACCGAAGCTTCAGATCGCCGTTGGATAGAGGGAGAAACGATTCAATCATAGGTATTCAGAAGCTTGGGTAGGGCTATAATAGATTCAAAACTTCGTTTTATTTTATTTTATTTATTTATTCTTTTGTGATAAGAATGTTGGATAAGTTGTGATAAGTTGTAGTATTCATGTGTGTGACACTTGGAGCTACATAGTAGTGACATGTGTAATATTCCTCTGAAGGAAATATCCGTTGGATCTTTTGTTAGTATAGGGATGTGTGCTAGTTTGTTATACACGCATCTGATATATATGGCCAAAAATGTAAGCCTGCAAATCCATGATAATGAAATCCTTTTTCTGAATTCTGTTTTCTTTCAATTCTCTAAGTTGGTAGTAGAACCACCGTGCTTACGCAGATGGCGGCAAAACCACCATCATCTTTGGAAATCAGCCAAGGCACTACATCCAGTCTTTCCATAGCCATGACTCATTCACTAGTTTCCACCATAACTGAGGGTCTTCAGAGCTCAGTACCGCCAGTATCCGCCATAACTGGTGGTGGTCAAAGCTCAGTATCCTTTCCTTATGGTATTGATCAGGTTGGGTCCTCTGCAACTCCGATGATCTTTTAGTTTGGGACTTCTCTTCCTCCGATGAGCTTCATGCAGAATACTTTTTCAGCTGGTTTGATGGCTAACACCATCTCTCAAATCCCTCCGTTGATGACAACTCGTTCGATTCTTCCTTCATCGGCTCTTGCTCCCATTCAAACTCTTGGAGGTAACCTGAATCAAGTTTGTTCTGTTAAATTGGATAGATCTAATTATTTACTCTGGAAATTCACCGTTCTTCCAGTTGTATGAGGTCATAAGTTAGAGCCATTCCTGTTTGGTACACTTTCATGTCCTCCAAAGTTCTTAGGTATACCGAGTTTTACCTCGTCGGTGTTACCGTCTGTTAATCCGGCCTTTGAAGAATGGAAAACCAAGGATTCGTTGTTGACTGGATAGCTGTTAGCTTCTATGGCTGAACAGGCTTTACTGGAAGTTGTGGGTCGTAGTACTTCCCATGAAATATGGCTAACCTTAGAACAATTATTCAACAACCAATGTAAGCCCAAGTTCTGGAATATAAAGATGCTCTTACCAAGGCTGAGAAAGGATCAAAGAGTATGGCTGATTATCTTGCTCTAATGAAGAGTTATTCTGATAAACTTGCTGCAGCTGGTTATCCTATAACAAGATCAGAACTGGTCCTGGCTACTTTAGGTGGTTTGAGTAAAGAATATGAGTCCATTATTGTAAACCTAACCTCCAGAATTGGATCATTGTCCTGGCCAGAAGTCCAAGCTCAATTACTTACTCATGAACGGCTGATAGCTAGGTTTAATCCTACTGCCAATTTGGATCTCTCTCAAGCTTCAGCAAATGCTGCCATTAAATCTGATACATATCACAACAGGGGCAGAGGCAACAACAATTTTCAGGGTCAAAATCAGAGAGGTAGAGGTGGCCAAAATAACAGAGTTGGTAGGTCTAGAGGTAAAGGAAGAGCTGGATACAGCAACAACAATTCCAGACCTACTTGTCAACTGTGTAATAAAAGTGGCCACACAGTACTGGAATGCTGGTACAGGTTTGATACTAATTTTAATCCATCTTCAGGCAACCAAGGAAGCCAAAGTAACAATCAGCAGTCACCTGCAGCGTACCTTGCTGGTCCAGATACTATAAGTGATCCGAATTGGTATGCTCACAGTGGTGCCACCAACCACATTACCTCAGATTTCAACAAAATGCAACTGGGAGTGAATACAATGGCTCAGACACCTTGGGAGTAGGTAATAGTTCTCAACTTCAAATAGCTAACCTTGGTTCTTCCTGTTTTCCTGTTTCAAACACCACTCTGCACCTAAATAACATTCGTCATGTTCCTAAAATAACTAAAGATCTTGTCAGTATCTCTAGATTAACCTCTGATAACTATGTGTTTGTTGAGTTTAACAATCTTGGTTACCTTGTCAAGGACAAAATCACAGGTCAAACCCTGCTCAAAGGTAAAGTGGTCAATGGTCTGTATCAACTCCCTCTTCATCAGGCTCAGAGCTATCTTCAATCCAGAAATCCTCTTTCAACTTCCTCTATCCAGTCTTCTTCCATGCAGCAGACTAGTTCAAGAAATCCTAGTACTTATGTTAGTAGTGTTGTTAGACCTAAAACTGATGTCCTGTGGCATAGAAGGCTTGGACACCCTTCTGTTAAGGTTATGAATTGTGTGTTGAAAGATTGTAATGCTCCTCTGATTAATGAAATGGTCTTTTGTGATGCTTGTCAGTATGGCAAAAATCATGCTCTTCCCTTTTCTTCCTCTGAAACTCTTACTTCTCATGTTTTAGAACTGGTGCACACTGATTTGTGGGGGCCATCTCCTGTTAAGTTTGTGTCTGGATTTACTTATTACATACATTTCTTGGATGATTTCAATAGGTTTACTTGGATTTACCCTCTCAAAAACAAATCAGATGAGTTAAATGCCTTTTTCGACATTTTAAAAAACTTGTAGAAAATCAATTTTCTTCAACCATTAAAATTGTGCAATCAGACTGGGGAGGAGAGTATAGGTCTTTTACTAATGTTCTAAAGGACAGTGGGATTCATTTTAGGCACCCTTGTCCTCATGTGCAAGAACAAAATGGCAAAGCTGAAAGGAAGCATAGACACATTACAGAGTTAGGCCTCACTCTTCTTGCACAGGCCAATATGCCTCTTAATCTTTGGTGGGAAAGTTTCCAACATGCTGTTCTGCTCATAAACTACATGCCTACACCTGTGTTAAACAATTTATCTCCTTTTGAAAAACTGTATGGTATTAAACCGCCTTATTTGAACTTAAAAGTGTTTGGTTGTTCCTGCTTCCCCTTTCTTAGACCATATAACAGGCATAAATTTGATTTTCATACTAGAAAGTGTGTGTTTATTGGGTTCAGTGAGCATCATAAAGGGTTCAAGTGTATAGAACCTAATGGAAGGATATATATCTCTAGGCATGTTAGTTTTAATGAAGAAGAATTCCTCTACAAGATAGGTTTTCACCAGTCTGCTGCTCATTCCACTGATATTGTGCAACATTCTGTGTCTGATTTCTCTTTTAGTATTTTTGCTCTACCTGACTTTGATAGTCCTGTTCCACCCCAATCCCATGATTCCACCTCTGATTCCATCACTCCACTAAGGTCACCAACACCAGCTACACCCTTATCAGCCTCTCAACACAGTCCCAATGATCATGACACACAACCTTCTCCAGCATCTTCCACTGAGCTAAGTCCCACATCTGATTCTATTCAGTCTTCCCCTGCACCATCTGAATCTATCAATCAGTCCTCTCCTTCCTTATCACCTCTTCCTGCTAATCCTCATCTGCCTGTTCCTCAGCATCCTATGCAAACTAGATCCAAGAGTGGGAAAACTTACTCCTATCCTGCCTCTAAATCCCCTTCAGCACTACCAGAACCTACTTCTGTATCTGAGGCATTGAATCAACCTCAGTGGTTGGCTGCTATGGAATATGAGTTTAAAGCCTTGATGCACAACAAGACTTGGGATCTTGTTCCACCAACTTCCCATCAGAAACTCATTGGTAATAGGTGGATCTTTAAACTCAAGTTAAATCCAGATGGGACAGTGAACAAGCACAAGGCTAAGCTAGTAGCTCAAGGTTTCAGTCAGAATTATGGGGTGGACTTTCATGATACCTTCAGCCTTGTTATCAAGCCTTCTACTATCAGGGTTATTTTAGCCATTGCCTTTTATTTTAATTGGGATGTGCAACATATTGATGTTAATAATGCCTTTTTGAATGGAAGCTTGCAAGAAGACATATATATGCCACAACCCCTTGGTTTTGTGGATCCTGCTAAACCACATCATGTGTGTCACCTCAGAAAGGCTCTCTATAGGTTAAAACAGGCTCCAAGAGCCTGGTTTGAAGCACTTCAGACTTATCTCCTGTCTCTATGCTTTAAGCAATCAGCATCTGATACCTCCTTATTTGTTTTTAAGGATGCTAAAGTTACATTGTATTTCTTTGTTTATGTTGATGATATCTTAGTCAAAGGCAATTCCACTACTGCTATTGCTACTTTTATTAACAGATTGAACCAGAAATTTGCACTGAAGTCTCTTGGCTCAGTTAGTCATTTCTTAGGGGTGGAAACATACAGGGACAAGGCAGGTTTATATCTCACACAGGCTCACTATGCCACACAGCTCCTTCACAAACTTGGGATGGACAATATCAAACCTTGTTCCACTCCTATGGTGTCACACAAACATCTTATTCCTGTTGTTGGACCATTGATGTCCAATCCAACAATGTACAGGAGTACTATTGGGGCTCTCCAGTATTTAACATTGACAAGACCTGATATTGCTTATAGTGTTAATACACTTAGTCAGTTTATGGAATCTCCTACAGAAATACACTGGCAAGGGGTAAAGAGGCTTCTCAAATATGTCGAAGGCACCCTACAACTGGGATAACAATTCAAGCCTTCACATGATCTGGCTGTTCAAGGATATTCAGATGCTGACTGGGAAACTTCTCCTTATTATAGGAAATCAGTCAGTGGTTATTGCACCTATCTGGGAGCTTCACTGGTTGGATGGTCATCCAAGAAACAACATGTTGTGGCCTAATCTAGTATGTGTCGAATACAAATCTACGCTCAAAAGCTTCTTTGAAGTTACTTGGCTCAAGTTTCTCCTTAATGAATTGGGCATTCCCTTGTCACAGATTCCAGTGCTGTGGTGTGATAATACAAGTGCCACATTCCTAGCTCATAATCCTATGTTTCATGCTAGGACAAAACACATTGAAGTGGATGTTCATTTTGTCAGAAATCAAGTTCTTGCCAAACAACTGGCTGTCCGATATGTGCCCTCAGCATCTCAACTAGCTAATACACTGACCAAACCACTGGGATCTACTGCTTTTGCTGCTGCTCGGTCCAAACTCAGTTTGGTGGACACCAAGTTTCGTTTGAGGGGGGATGATAAGAATGTTGGATAAGTTGTGATAAGTTGTAGTATTCATGTGTGTGACACTTGGAGCTACATAGTAGTGACATGTGTAATATTCCTCTTAAGAAAATATCCGTTGGATCTTTTGTTAGTATAGAGATGTGTGCTAGTTTGTTATACACACATCTGATATATATGACCAGAAATGTAAGCCTGCAAATCCATGAGAATGAAATCCGTTTTCTGAATTCTGTTTTATTTCAATTCTCTAAGTATTTGCAACTAATTTTATGTAAAACATTGATGCCGGCTTTGCAGGCATATCATGGTTAAGAGGCTTCAGGCTAGGCCATACAGCAGGTATTACATCTACGTCTTTGAGGGGGTTGATGTGTTGTTGCTAATAGGTTGGGAATGTACGGCCAGGGTCGGGTTCCAATTCCTCCACCACCACCGGCTTCAGCTATTACACAAATCCGTGAAGGTTTTTTTTTTTTTTTTTTTTTTTTGGGTCCTTTGCACATTTTATATTTCAAAAGAATTTTGCATTTGAATTTGGATTTGGAGGTGTCACTCTCAAAGACCGACTTGTCTTCGTGGGTCCTTTGAACATTTTGTATTTCAAAAGAATTTTGCATTTGAATTTGGAGGTGTCACTCTCAAAGACAGAGTTATCTATTGATACACAGGAATTGCTGCAACTTCGATCACAATTTGTCTTTTCGCTCCGATTTGTTGGGGGCTTATATATGTATTGTTATGTTGTATTTACAAACCTATTTCACTTTTTCCTGCCTGGAAAGTTGTGTTTTTCAATCTAATAATCTTTTAATGTAATCACAGGTTTGACAATTATGAAGAAACAAAAATATTGTTTAACATGGTTCTTTAGCTTGTTTATTGCTGTCATGATGAAACAATTTAACAAAGAAGTATTGATTTTCTCTGTTAGTCTCTCCACCTCTTTTTTATTTTACAACTTGTAGGTTGAAATTGTAGCTAGATTTGCTATATAGTTTGGAAAAAAATAAAAGTTACTACATATCCAGTTGTATACTTAGAATGTTAGACGTCTTAGTTTACTTTAATGTGTTTATTTCGTTCGTTGAATTCTACAATTTTTTGGTTGCAAGCTATTAATTAACCCCTCTTCAATATTGTCAAAAGAAGGTGATTAGTTCAATGTGCACTAAACATACATATATGTATTTTTTGCAGAACTGCGTGTAACATCTTGAAATATTATGGGGAGGAGTTTGAAAGGTCCTTTCTTTTCCAAAATCTTGACATTTGAATTTTTTATAAAGAGTACAGCCCTGAATATACACAAATATAAGTAACCCAAATCAAACCATTTTCTTAAGAATAAGGGAGCCTGAGTTCTAGTTATTCTCGCATAGGAATTCAATTAAATCCCTTAAACAATGGAATCACCTGTAAACTGAAAGGAGAAATTATTACAAGAATTCAAATTGATTCAAATTTCCAATGTAAACTTCCACAACCCCCTTAAGCTTAGTTGTGGGGCCTGGATGCTTGAATCCCTAAACTAAGATTCCCTTTGTCAATATATCATTCACCTGATATTTGGTTGGAACACAGTCAACTGAGATGGTTTTGTTGTCTATTTTTTCCCTTATAAAATGCTTGTTGATGTCCAAGATATACCTTTGTTTGTGAGAAATTGACATTCCTTCCTTTTGACCTTGCAATCTCTATGCCCAAAAAAAGTACTTCAAAGGGCCCAAATCCTTGATTTTGAATTCCGCATTTTCACAAATTCTTTCTAGGTCAACCTGTCAAAATAATATTATCTACGTACACAATAAGTATGTCTTAGTCCCGTTAACTTTGTGTTTTACATATATTGTGTGATCTTTTTAGGAAAGTATTCTTTACATCATGTTGATTTGAAGTCCAATCCAAAATTGCCGTTAGGGATAGGAGGATTCTTGTAGTATTAAGTTGGGCAACGAAGGCAAAGGTTGCTCAATAGTCAACCTCTTAATTAACAGAACTGAAAAGGATAACTTTTATTATGATTAAAATTGTATTACAATGAGGAGGAGCAGACTGCTCACATAGAACTCAGACAAAGAGTCTTGATTCATTAGACTTCCTCAAATTCAGGAATCAATCAAAGTAGACCTAGATCAACAAAATTTTAAAAAAATAAAATCTCAATAATAACAACCAAGTCGGCCGTTATACTACTAACCCTTCATAAACATAAAAGTAGCGTAAAGACTAAAACACCCTTATTTCTCAACACCAGGGCCGGCCCTGGAATATTTTAGGCCTTCGGCTATGTCGTCGAATTAGGCCTTTTATAATGAAAAAGTGCGACAGTGTCGCGAAAAAGAACGGGTTCGACCTGCCCGGTCAGGTCGCGGTGGGTTGAGGGGCAAGCGCCGCCATGGGCTTTCGGGGCAACGCCCCCGAAACCTAAACGAACCTATGCGAATGACACACCATTTCGTAGAAGGGATTTTTCATTGGGAAACACCATTTCGGGTTTGCATATTCATTGGGACACATCCTTTGAAGACGAACTGGTTTGTTCTTTCGTGAAGAGGTACAATATCTTTTCGTTGTCTATATATAGAGAGACATCAGCATTCGGTGAAAAACACGAATAGAAGCATCATCGGTACAAACAAAATGTGTCTCTAAAGTAGTACTCCATTGAATCCTGAGAGATGTCTTAAAACATCTCTTTAAAAAAACGCTTTATACGTGCCTTGAGATCATTCATTCTGTTTGTTTTATCACATTTTTTCTAACATATTTCCCGTGACTTAATCCAATTCAAAAAAAAAAGTATACATATGTGATGTGTGTCTATAATTTAGACATTGTAATTTTTTTGGGCCTTTATCAATTGAAGTAAAAAAAAAATATAGGTCAATTAAAAATTCTTTTGGCCTTTATTAACACATTCTATTACGTTAAATTGGATTAGATCTATACGGTTTTTTTAAAAAAATTATGGAACATGTAAATTCGGGCCTCAAATTATTGGGCCTTAAGCCGCTTCCTCGGCTTATAGCTAGGGCCGGCCCTGCTCAACACTCCCCTATAGAAAGGATATATTATTATTATTCCTAATATTACCTTCGTCTCAAAATATAAGTCATCCTAGGAGTTTTCACACAGATTAAGGAAGTGGTTGAATGTTATTCATTTGAAGGCTAATGTCTAAAATACCCATTGACTATCATTAATGCAATAGTTAAGTAATGAAAAATTGTTGGATTCATAATAAATTAGGGGTAAGATAGAGAAAGGGGCAATAAATGTTGCATTGGTAATGTAGAATGACTTATATTGTGGGACAAATCAAAAAGTGTATGATGACTTATATTTTGGAACGGAGGTAGTATTTGTTTATTTCCTATTAACTCACATGCATTTATAATGACCCAGCTGTGTTTTTATCCCCTAGGTGTCCTTTGACATTCTCCCGCCCCTCTTATTAATTCTCCTAGTTGTTGTACCCTCCTACTATTTAAACTCTTTGTATGACCTCTGCAATAATAAATTCGACACATTATTTGCTTCTTCTCAAACTCTTCACTCCCCTCAAGTTGAGCATAGATATTGATCATGCACAACATTCTCAAGAAATCTTCAAAAATTTGCTTCACCAAAGCTTTTGTCAGTCCATCTGATGTCTGTGGATAAATGTAATGCATATCACTCCACATTTCAACTTTTCCTTGATAAAACGTCTATCCACCTTAACATGTTTTGCTCCATCATGTTAAACAAGGTCATTTACATTGGCAATTTCAGCCTTGTTGTCACACAATAACTTTAGAGGTAACTCTGAAGTGAAATTCAGATGTTCCAGGACCCTCTTTACCCACAACTCGTCACAGATTCCATGAGCCATTGCCTTGAATTCAGCTTATGTTGTGCTTCTTGCTTCTCCAAGTTGCAAGATTTCTCCAAAGAAAGGTACAATATCGTGTTGTTGGCCTGCTACTTTGGAACCAGCCCAATCAACATCTGTGAAAACTTCTACACTCTTTTTTGCTTGAATAGCAAACCTTCACCCACAGTTCCCTTCAAGTACCTCAAGATTCTGATCACTACTTGATAATGAGACAGACCAGGTGAGTGCATAAACTGACTTACCACTCCAAAAACGTATGAAATATCAGGTCTTGTATATGCAAGATAAATGAACTTACCAACCATCCTTTGGTATTGTTCTCTGTCCACTTCATCCTCATCCTTCCTACTTGTGAGTGTAGAGTTTTATAGAAATGGAAACTCTTTTTATTATAATGAGTTGATGGATTAGCAGTGTGTTAATCCTTTAAATACACAGTCCAGTAGGAGTTGGATAAGCATACAACTCTATCTTATCACAACTTAAACCAAAACAAACTCCTAACAAAATTTATTCTCCTAATTTATCTGAAATAAATAACAAACTAACTGCATATTAGTTAGGCTAAATACGCAGCTTATAGATAATAAATGCTGACATAATAATAAATATAAAATGACTAATAAGGACAGCTGCATATTCCAACACCCCCCCTCAAGTTGGTGCATGAATATCCTTCATCCCCAACTTGCTGACAAACTTCTGGCAATCTGGTTTCATCAGTGCCTTGGTGAGGCCATCAGCTGTCTGTTTAGGAGATGGAAGAAATGGAATACAGAGAGTTCCTTCTTCCATCTTCTCCTTGATAAAATGTCTGTCAATATCCATATGCTTGGTCCTGTCATGCTGCACTGGTTCATTGACTATATCAAATGCCTATTTGTTGTCACAAAACAACTTCAAAGGCATACTGCACTGGACTCTTAGGTCTTGTAGTATCCTCCTTATCCATATTTCTTCACATATACCTTGAGCCATATCCCTAAGTTCTGATTCTGAGCTGCTCCTTGAGACCACATTCTGTTTTTTGCTCCTCCATGTGATTAGATTGCCCCAAACAAAGGTGCAATACCCAGTCACAGATCTTCTGGTCTTGACATAGCTTCCTCAGTCTGCATCTGTATAAGCTTCTATGCCACTTTTTCTGTTTTTTGAAAGTGCAGTCCTTTCCCAGGTGCATCATTTAGGAATTTGAGAATTCTATGGGCTGCATCAAGATGCTTTTGGGTTAGAGAGTGCATAAACTGACTTATGGAGCTCACAGCATATGCAATGTCTGGCCTAGTATGAGACAAGTATATTAGTCTTCCTACCAACCTTTGAAATCTCTCTCTGTTTATAAGGGCTTCACCAGTATCTTCCTCTAACTTCACATTGAACTCTATTGGTGTGCCGGTAGGCTTTGCATCTGTCGTTCTAGTCTCCTCCAGCAGATCCAATGTGTACTTTCTCTGAGATACAACCAAGCCCTCTTTTGATCTAGCTACCTCCATACCTAGAAAATATGTCAAGGGACCCAAGTCTTTTATTTCAAATTCAGTGGCCAGCTGTTTTTTAACTCTAGCAGCTTCTTCTACATCATCCCCTGTCAGAACCATGTCATCCACATAAACAATTGTAATGGTTAATTTATTTTGGACTGACTGTTTTACAAAAAGAGGTGTGATCAGATTGCCCTTGAGTGAACCCAATCTTCTTCAAAACTTGCATAAGTCTTTCAAACCAAGCCCTAGGGCTTTGTTTTAGTCCATATAAGGACTTTTTCAGTTTGCATACCTTCCCCTGGAACTTGTCCTCAAAGCCTGGATGCTTCTCCATGTAAATCTCCTCTTTTAAATTTCCATGTAGGAAAGCATTCTTGACATCTAGTTGTGTCAAGGGCCAGTCTAGATTCACTACAACAGATAAGATGATTCTGATGGTGTTGAGCTTTGCAACAGGTGAGAATGTCTCACTAAAGTCCACTCCATGAGTCTGTGAAAAACCCTTTGCTACTAACCTAGCCTTGTGCCTCTGTATGGACCTATCAGTGTTGTATTTTACTGTAAAAACCCACTTGCACCCCACTGTTCATCTATCCTTATGTAGATTCCACCAACTCTCATGTCTGATCCTTTTCCAAGGCCCTCATTTCTTCTAAGACAGTACCCTTCCACACTGGAACACTTAAAGCCTCTTGGATGGTTTTAGGTATTTGAGTGGTTTGGGTGGCTGAGATAAAGGCTTGGTATTTTTGGGATAGATGATCATAAGAGATGTGATTGGACATAGGGTAGGTTGGTTTGTTGTACTTGGCACATTTTCTAGGATGTTTTCTCAGGGCAATGGCAGTTAATCAAGGGCCCTTTTTTCTGGTTGGGTTGGTTCTTCATTATATAACTCACTATCAGAAGACTCACCCTGGTTAGACTCTGCACTACCATTTTCCCTTGAATCCTATGTACCAGGATTGTCTTGAGATTCTGTTGGTTCATCTAGAGTGTGTAAGGCATCTATTGCAGACCTTTTTCCTCTCCTTTGATAAACTATCCCTTTAAAAGTTTCCAAAGGGTTAGAAGGTGGGTTATTCCCATTTTCAATAGGACCACCTTCCTCCCCTATTTGGTCTTTTGCACCAGTGTGATCAAATGTAATCCCTAGTTCTGTGTTAGTTTCTGGGATGAGAATCAGATCAGAGGTGGTATCCTCAGATTGGGACTGTTTTGTGATTTGAAAAAGGATAGGTGTTCATAGAAAGTGGCATCCATAGTGACATATAGTTTCTTCTCTATGGGATCAAAAAAACTTATACCCTTTCTTAGTGGAAGAATACCCTAGGAAGACACATTTCTTGGCTCTAGGGTCTAACTTATTGCCTGTATTCTGATGAATAAACCCTACGTATCCAAACACCCTTAAGGATAGATCACAACACAGTCTGTTATCTTGAAAAACAGATTTGAACCTATTGAGGGGGGTTTGAAAGTTCAAATTTTTGGAAGGCATTCTGTTGATTAGATAGGTTGCAGCCAAAACAGCCTCCCCCAAAGGTATTTAGGACACTGAGCATAGATCATCAAAGCTCTAGTTATTTCTAAGAGATGTCTGTTTTTTTCTTTCAGCCACTCCATTTTGTTGAGGTGTTCCCACATAAGAGCTTTGATGTACTATGCCAGTTTCCTCAAAAAACTTTACCAAAATTGAGTTAAAGTATTTAGTTCCATTATCACTTCTAAAGATTTTAATCTGTGTTTGAAACTGATTTTTAACAAGAGAATAGAAGTTTTTAAACACTGTTTCTGCTTCTGATTTCTCTTTCAACAAATATATCCACGTAAGTCTAGTGTGATCATCAATAAATGAAATAAACCATCTTTTATTAGCTAGTGTTTTGACCCTAGAGGGTCCCCATATGTCACTGTGAATCATATAGAAGGGAGCTGATGATTTATAAGGTTGAATAGGGTAGGGTTTTCTGGCAAGTTTGGCCAATTCACACGTTTCACAATTCAAAGATGTAACATTTTTATTCAAAAACAACCGAGGAAACAATTTTTTCATGTAGGATAAACTAGGGTGTCCTAATCTGGAATACCAGAGAAGGATCTTATTAAGATTCACACTGGAAACAGAATTACATTGAAATTTTAAAACAGGAGAATTATCTAGGCAGAGTTCTTGGTACAACACATAGAGGCCTTCCACACTCCTAGACTTGCCAATCATCATCTTCAAGTCCCTGTCCTGAAACAAGCAGTTATCCTTAGAAAAAACAACATTGCAATTTATGTCCAATGTTAATTTCTTAACAGATAATAAATTACAGGCTAGTTTGGGTACATGAAGAACATTTTTAAGTGTTATGTGTGATGTGATAGGGATGGATCCCTTTCCTGCAATTGGAGTAAGGGATCCATCTACTAATCTGATTTTTTGGTTTCCAGGTAAAGGGACATAAGTGGAAAAAACCTCTAAATTACTGGTCATATGGTCTGTGGCTCATGAGTGGATGACCCAGGATACCACTTGTTTGGAGCTAAGGAAAGCTGCATTACCTGAATCAACATAAGAGCAGTTTGGTGTGGAATTTATGGAAGTTTGGATCTTGAGGAGTTTGGTTAGATGTTCCAGTTGTTCTTGAGTGACAGGTGTTGTTCCAGAATCCATTGAGGCCTGGTTTGCCTTCCCTCCTTCTCCTTTCTGACCTCCTACACCCTTGTTTTTCCATGCTGGTTTACCATGGATATCCCAGCAAATATCTTTGGTACGGACAACCTTCTTACAATGCTCACACTTGGGCCTGGTTTTGCCATTGCCAGTGTTCCTCCCCTCATTTCTTGTGGTTGCTAGAGCAGATCCTTCCCCATCTGTAGTTGCTGTGGCATGCTTTCCCATGACTTTCCTTCTGGCTTCTTCCCTTCTGACTTCTGAGAACACCTCTCTCAGGGACGGTAGAGGATTCCTTCTCAGAATTCTTCCTTTTACCTCATCCAATTATGTTTCTAGACCTGCCAAGAAGGAGTATACTCTTTCACTTTCCTCCCTCTTTTGGAATTTGGAACTATCAGCAGGGCATTCCCATGTCTCATTGTAGCACAAATTCAGTTCTTGCCATAATGAGACTACCTCATTGTAGTCACTTCTCTGTTATCTTGCTTAATCCTCCATATTTTGGTTTTGAGTTCATAAATTTGGGATGAATTCTCAATGTCAGAATACATTTCCTTAATTGCATCCCACATGTCCTTTGCTATGGGTAAAAACATGTGGGGTCTTGCTATGTTTGGCTCCATGGCATTGATCAACCATGCCTTGACCAAAGAGTTTTCAGACATCCACTGCTTCCTTTTTGGATCTCCTTCATCAGGTGCCTTGGTTTCACCGGTTAGATAACCAAGTTTGCCTCTTCCATCAATAGCCAACTGAACGGTATTAGACCATTCTAAATAATTCTTTCCGGTTAGTTTACGGGAGGTGAGTAGCAGGGATAATGAGGAGGAATTTGAGTTCTCATCATTCCCGGTCACTCCTTCTGTACCGGGACCACCGGATATGACACCAGAGGAGGTGGCTGATCTCTCTCCGGCCATGGTTGCTACCCTATAGTTCATTGGCGAACAGGATTTTTGGATCGCCACTTTGATACCATGTAGACTTTTATAGAAATGGAAACTCCTTTTATTATAATGAGTTGATGAATTAGCAGTGTGCTAATCCCTTTAAATACACAGTCCAGTAGGAGTTGGATAAGCATACAACTCTATCTTATCACAACTTAAACCAAAACAAACTCCTAACAACATTTATTCTCCTAATTTATCCGAAATAAATAACAAACTAATCAGATATTAGTTAGGCTAAATACGCACTTTATAGATAATAAATGCTGACATAATAATAAATATAAAATGACTAATAAGGACAGCTGCATATTCCAACAGTGAGCTTCAGGCTGGATTGAATCTCAAACCCAGCATTCCCGTATCCTTTAAGAGATCTAAGACATACTTCCTTTGGGACACCTCAATTCTCTCTTCTGATCTTGCCACTTAGGTCTTTAATTTCAAATCATAATAAAAGTTATCCTTTTCCCTCAACTTCCTTAGGTCTTTAATTTGACATCTCCATTGCCTCAATTTCCTTAGGTCTTTAATTTCAAATTCTTCCCTCATCTCTCTTTTTACATGTTCTATTCCAACTCTCTCTTCCCCTGTGAGTTTAATATCATCAACATATACTATGAGATCTTTCATCCTGTTATTTGCACCCCTTCTCACTAAAAGAGTGTGCTCGGAGTGTCCCTGTCTGAACCCAATCTTCAAGAGAAACTGCCTAAATCTGTCAAACCAGGCACGGGGACTTTGCTTCAGTCCATACAAGCACTTCCTCAGCCTGCATACATTCTTTGGGTCCTTTTGATCTAACTTTGGAGGTAGTTCCATGTAGACTTCCTCTTTTAGTTTCCCACAGAAGAACGGAATTTTTCACATCCAGATGGTAAAGTGGTCAGTTCAAGTTTACTGCCACAGAGAACACAATCGTGACTGTGTTGAATATGACTACCGGTGAGAAGGTCTCTGAGTAGTCAATCCCATATGTTTGGTTGTATCCCTTGTCCACCATCCTTGCCTTATCGTACTTCACCGTGGAATCCACCAAGTGTCCATTGTGAGGTAGAGATAAATGATCTTTTGGACATGCTTTGTTTAAATCTGTAAAATCAACACTAATCCGTGGGCTCCCATCTAGTTTTGATAACCACATGGTTGGCTAGACAAGTCGAGAACATTACCGGACATTATCTGTCGAATAATCCTCGAGGCTTCGAGTTTAGAAACCTTTTGGTTGATGGCCTCATTTTTCTCCTTAGACATGTTATGACACTTTTGCTTCACATGCTTGGCCATGGGGTAAACCTTCAAGCAATGTATTGCCAGGTATGTGGGGATCCCAAACATGTTATTTTCCATGCAAAGTTCTTTTTGAATTCCAGGAGAAGGCTCTTCAATGCTTGCTTGAGGGGCTCATAGAGCCAAGCCCTGATCATGATAGCTTTTCTTAGATCTCATGGGAAAAGATGGAAGGACTTTGTGACCTCCTCTGGCTCCATCCTTCCTCTGGCAATACACAAAAGGTCATGCGTACGGACTTGATAGACCTTGGGTGGTCCGTTCATGATGGCAATGAGACACCAAGGCACTGCCTAGCTGATTGCACGTCTCCCTGCACCGGAACAGTTCATTCTAGAGTTAGGAACTTCATGGTGATATGAGCTGTGGAAATGGCTGCTTCCAAGTCATTTAGAGCCGGTCTTCCAATAATCATGTTGTAAGTGGATGGCTTCTTAATATTGATCACGGTAACGATTATGATTCTGCAACATGGATGTACACCAAAAATGATGGGAATTAGGACCATTCCTAGCGGTAGAGTGGAGTACCGACGAACCTGTATACGAGAGTTCTCACCGGTGACACTTGGCCTTTAGGAAGCTGGAATTCCTTAAACATGTGGTGGTTCTTCTGGCCGACTGCGCTTCCAATGTCAATGAACACTCTTCTTTCTTTGAAATTGGTGGCCGGTACGTAGATGACCCCAACCTATCATTGTTTGCCCCCACAGGTTAAAGGTATTCCGTGCCAAAACTAATGTTTTGGCTTATGCGAAAACACTTTTGACTTGTCCCTTCAGAGGTTTCAACCCTGCCAAACTTTTGTGGCTTCTTTGCGCAATGCTCTGTGGTGGGGATGGAAAGCTTTTACTGGAGAAGAGCTTTTTAAGGGGGCCTTTTTGTAACACCAACTAATGATACCCGGAGGTATCCTCACGTCACGTGTAAATCTAGTAAAATGATCAAAAGTAAACAAGAACATGCAATATAAAATGCAAAAGTCCGACGAAAGTGTTATGTGGAACGAGACGAGCCAAGGGGAAGGGGATTATTATGAGAGAGCCAAGGGGCTTTATTGTTGAGCCTCTGACAGGCATATGAGAGATGTGAGAATACCGAACCCCTGAATATGAGACCATCTATTACGTGGCTAATTTTGACCCTCATCACACCCTTAGATAATGGGGTGTGAAATCACACGCCTCATGATTCATTGGTGGTTAATATGCTTTTCTATTGATAATGCTAAGTGACGATACGGGATTTCACCCCTCCACGTGGAATTATCTAATCGGTCCAGCTGGCATGTGGGGAAGTCCAAGTCTGTTATCCGCATCGAGTCGAATACGAGACGTACCAATGATTACCACAGTAGCCAGCAGATCTCGCAAGTGTCCCATCTCGAACACCCATGTCGGTGTTATACGAGTCGAGACCTGGGTCCCAGTCCAGATTCCTAAGCCCAATATCCAGAGGGTTACTTGGGCAAGGGGCAAGGCCCAATAAGGGTTATTTATGTCAATAGACCAAACCGCCTTAAGTTTTGGGCAGAAGAAGGGCTTATGCCTATAAATACACTAATCCAGGAACTACGTAAGGCTTGATTCCTGGACAATACACAGGATACATAGGCAATCCTAGATACATTCTTGGACTCAGCAATAAAACACCCAAAAACACCATCTTTACTACAGTTCGAGACGTGCATATTCTTCTTGACTCATCCTTAGATTACACTTGGCCCTGACAAATCGGTGGTGCATTATTTAGCATCGTCATTGGCGCTAGAAGGAAGGCCTTCTACCGGTGAGTTATTAAGGATATTACAATGGCACCATCATCTAGAGATGTGGTTACGGGTAGCAAGAACCTACAGACGGAGGAGCACACGGACTTAGATCCAGCAGGGGTACAAATTCAGGTACCCAAAATCCCCATTGGATCTAGGCCCGCAGCTGCTCAACCACCAAAGCCCCAACTTCCCCCACAGTTGTAGGACGTGGCCGATCATTTGGCGTCTTTGGATGAAGACGCCCTTAAGCAAGTGGTGGCATCTGCATTCATAGATAAGGGGATTTTCAACACCCCTGATAAGCATCACATGTTAGACCCACTAGGTTGAAAAGAGCAGAGCATGAAGGGAAAGAAACATGTCGATTCTCGAGAAGAGTGTGAAGACGAAGTAGAGGTCAGCATCACCAAAAAGCATCCTGGACATGAAAAACACCAAAGGCAAGTCGAAGATAGTATTCGAAATGAGTTTAAAATCATTGTAGGGAAAGATCAAAGCTGTGATCGGCTCGAGTCACCATTCGCCCGAGATAGAGCGAGCTTCGATGCCCGAGTCTTTTAAGCCACCAAAGATGGAACCCTATGATGGCACCACAGACCCGGAGGACCACTTATATCGATATATATCACTGATGAGATTAAGGAATGCCACCGATGCCATGAAGTGTCGTGCCTTCGACACCTTGCTTACGGGTCGAGCTCGAGAGTGGTTTCATAAGCTATGACCCGGATCGAGCTCTTGTTTTCTATAGTTGGGATAGAAATTTCGAGATGCTTTCATTGGAAATAAGAAGTTCCACGTCAGTGCTACTCACCTCATGAACATCAACCAAGAGAAATGAGAGTCGACTATTGATTTCACGAGGCGTTTTAATCTCGAAGCTATGAAAGTGCATAACGCCAGTGATGCACTTCAGGTTAATTCCTTTGTCGGAGGCCTTCACAATATGAATCTATACGACAAGTTGTCTAAGAAGATGCCCAATGACATGGACAAATGTGTGAACATAGTCCACAAGTTTTGCCAAGGTGAAGAGGCAGTGCGTCTACACACCATTTCACTAGGCCTCAACTCGAGGAACGACACCCGAGGCCAGACCAAAGGTCAGCCTAAGGGTCATAACGATGAAGGAAAGTCAAATGTGATCGATCGATTGACCGCACCGTTCACGGATCGGCTCGGAAAGAAGGGGAATTTAAAAGATCGAGATTTCATCCCTCTCAACCGATCTCGAGGGGAGGTACTGGCAATCATGATTAAGAAAAATATCGTAAGAACACCCAATCCGATGTCCAATGATCCAGAAAAGAGAAAGAATACCCACAAATATTGCGACTATCATAAGGATGTGGGGCATGACACGGAAGAGTGTTTCGATTTGAAAAGAGATATCGATGCGTGGATTCAGGAAGGTCGATTAGATGAAGTGGTCAATAGATCAGAGAAGGACGAGCCCAAGGGTCTTCGAGAATATAAGAGAAAGAGTTATAACGGGGGGAGAGACCGATCGTCACGTCGGGATAATCAGAGACGTCGAGACAGGTCGTCGGAACCGACTTGTAGAGATAACCGTAGGGACGATCATAGGGAAGACCAGAATCGAGACCCCCACACGGATAATCGTATCGGATATGGTGTCAATACAATTGTTGCTGAACATGAGTCAGATCGACCTCGATCCAGTCGACAGTCTACAGACAGATCGAGGGAATCGAAGAAACTTAGGTTCACGACGGAGGTAGGTTATGGACCCAAAGATGATATTCCAAGCTCCCACAGTCACAGTGAAGGTTTGGTGATAGAGGCAGTGATAAGCCGGGGTCTGATAAAGAGGGTCTGTATCGATAGGTTGAGGGATGAAGACATTATACCATTATCAACCCCTCTGTTCGGATTCATAGGGCAGGTCATCCACCCTGTCGGGTCGATTAACTTACTGACTACTGTAGGAGACGGAGAAAAGGGCCGAACAATGGAAATGACGTATGTCGTGGTTAAGGCCCCATCGGGTTACAACGCGATATTAGGTCGACCTGCCTTATATGACCTGAGAGCCATCATTTCTACCTTCCATAACAGCATGAAGTTTCCCACCTGGTATGGCACTCACGAGGTAAAAGGAGATGTGGAAGTCGTAAGGAATTGTAGCTTGGTTACGATAAAAGGGAAAGGTGTCGGACAGGTGTTGGTAGAAGAATTAATTCCTGAAGAGGAAGAGGATAAGAGCTGGGTCTCTGTCGACCCGACAGAGGAGGTCCACGTTTGGAAGGAGGAGGAGGGCCAAGGGGTCCAGATCGGGAAGTGGATTCCACACCCCGACATGCAAGCCTTGGTCGACCTCCTGGTCGAATGTCGAGATGTGTTCACTTGGAAGGCCGATGATATGCCAGGCCTATCGGCTGATATAGCAGTGCATCGGCTCAATGTCGACCCGAAAAAGAAGCCGATACGGCAGAAGAAGAGAAACCTCGCCCCTGAGAGAAAAGAGGCAGTAAAGAAGGAAGTGGATAAATTGTTGGTTGCTGGAATCATCAAGGAGGTATTCTACCCAGATTGGTTAGCCATTCCAGTCTTGGTTAAGAAGCCATATGAGAGCTGGCAGATGTGTGTGGATTTCAGGGATCTAAACAAGGCGTGCCCTAAAGATTCGTATCCACTTTCTAAAATTGATCAGTTAGTCGATTCGACGTTGGGTTTCGAGGTCTTCGGTTTTCCAGACGCTTACAGGGGTTATTATCAGATTTTTATGGACCCCCAAGACTCGGAGATGAGCGCCTTCATAACAGAGTTCGGTACGTTTTGTTTCGTGACAATGCCGTTTGGTGTAAAGAACGCGGAGCCACTTATCAGAGAGCGGTCAACAAGATATTCGAGAAACTGATAGGTCGTAGTATGGAGGTCTATGTCGATGACTTGTTGATCAAGAGCAGGTCTATGGGACAGTTCCTTATCGACACCAGAGAGGCTTTCGAGGTGCTCCGGGCTGCGAGCATGAAGCTCAATCCAAAAAAGTGCACTTTCGGGGTTCGATCGGGAAAATTTCTAGGCTATATGATATCAAAAGATGGAATTCGAGCCAACCCAGACAAGATCGATGTGCTCAAGAATATACTGGCACCTCGTAACATCAAAGAAGTACAGCGGTTGACAGGTCGGATGGCATCCCTCAACCGTTTTTTGTCGACATCCGCGCAAAGAGCGCTACCCTTTTTCAAGATATTAAAGAAGGCAAGTCCTTTCCAATGGGATGACAACTGTCAAAAGGCATTTGAGGATTTGAAGAATTATTTATCTAATTTACCAACACTGTCTTCACCTCAGGAAGGAGAAAAACTCTTGGTTTATCTAGCAATCCGTGAAGAGGCAGTAAGTGCAGTGTTGGTTCGAGAAGGAGAACAGGGACATGTCCCAGTGTATTTTGTGAGCAGAGCACTACATGGCGCAGAGATCAGATATTCACCGGCCGAGAAGTTAGCACTGGGTCTGGTTCATGCATCGAGGAAGTTGAAGCCTTACTTTCAGGCACACCCTATTGCTGTAATAACTGACCAACCTCTGAAACAAATTTTGGCCAAGCCCGAGACATCGGGTCGATTAACAAAATGGGTTATTGAGTTAGCCGAGTACGACATCGAGTTCCAACCTCGGACAGCAGTTAAAGGTCAAGCTCTGGCCGATTTCATCGCCGAGGGTTTATCTATTCAGCTAGAACAAGAGAAACAAGCAACAGAGGAACAGTGGACCATCCATGTCGATGGAGCATCCAGTAAAGAGGGAGCGGGAGCTGGGTTACTATTGGTCAGTCCGAAGGGAGAAGAGTTCCCCTATGCGCTTCGATTCGAGTTCAAGGCCACCAACAATGAGGCAGAGTATGAAGCCATGATTACGGGTCTGAAGCTGGCATCCAAGTTAGGGGGCGAGAATCTCCTGGTATATAGTGACTCTCAGCTTGTAGTCAATCACATACGAGGCGAATATGAAGCCAAAGAGGAAGCTATAAAGAGTTATTTGAAAGTGGTTCAAGGGTTGATATCAAAGTTTAAGACAGTTCGCATCGAACATGTACCTCGAAGTGAGAAAAAGAGGGCCGATGCGTTGTCTAAAATCGCATCGAATTTCAAATCAAAAAGGAAGGTCCTGGTTGAAATGTTAGCAGAACGGAGTTACAATGAGGTCGAAGTGCAACCAGTTACGTAGGGATCGACATGGATGGACCCGATAGCTCTGTACTTGAAAGACGGAATTCTCCCGTCTGACAAGTCCCAAGCCAGAAAAATTCGACTACAAGCCTCCAGGTATGCTCTATTTGATTACGTTCTTTATCGAAAATCTTTTGTGACCCCCTGGATGCGATGTGCCTCGGAAGACGAAGGGGCATATCTACTCGAAGAAATACATCGGGGAGTTTGTGGCAATCATTGTGGAGCTCGAATGCTAGCAAGGAAGTGTAAACTAGCAGGTTATTTTTGGCCTTCGATGCAAAATGATGCCAATCTTCTAGTGATGAGGTGCAGAGCTTGCCAAGTGCATAACGTGGTGACACACCAGCAAGAACAGGAAATGAATGCCATCGAGTCGGTATGGCCGTTCGATGAGTGGGGAGTTGACATAGTTGGGCCTTTACCTCGAGCTCCGGGCAACTTCAAATTCGTGGTTGTAGCAGTTGACTATTTCACCAAGTGCATCGAGGCCAAGGCTCTCACCGACATCAAGGCCTCGACCATCAAAAAATTTCTTTGGGAAAATATTTTATGTAGGTTTAGGATCCCCAAGTATCTGATCTCAGACAATGGAACTCAGTTTCTAGATGAAAGAGTACAGAATTGGCTTGAAGAGTACAAGATTGAGCACAAAACAACCTCAGTGGCCCGACTTCAGTCCAATGGACAGGTCGAACAGACAAACAGGCAGATAAAATTTGGTTTGAAGAAGCGGCTGGAGGATGAAGGTCGGGATTGGGCAGCTCAGCTACCTAGAATTCAATGGTCGTATCGGAGGGCACCCAATGCGGCCACGCAGGAAAATCCCTTCGCCATGGCTTATGGATGTGAAGCAGTCATACCTGCGGAGATCGGGTTAGCATCACCTCGGGTCTTGGCCTACAATGTCGAGACAAACGGAGCTGATCTACGGCAAGAGAAAGACAGTGTCGAAGAAAAAAGAGAGATCGCAGCGCATCGAGTGGCTAACTACAAAAAAAAGATCTCGCAGTATTACAATGCATGAGTGAAGTATAAATACTTCCAAGTAGGAGATCTCGTGTTGAGGAAAAACGAGGCCAGCATGCAAGATCCAATAGGCAAACTCGAGCTGAATTGGGAAGGTCCATACAAGATTCTGAAAGTCCATCCAAAGGGATCGTATCAACTAGGCAGGTCGGATGGAAGTACAGTGCCTCGAACTTGGCATGCCACCAACCTCAGAAAAAAAACTATGTTTAATCTATTTATTTATCTGTTTCATTTTGCAGTTTTTATCTCTCATTTGTAACAAGTCGATACGACAATTAGTTTCGATGCTCTTTATCTAAGTAATTTTCTTTCCAAATTATGCTTTACTTGCAAGTACATGTAAAAAAGAAAATGGGGTAGAAGAAAAAAGAGCAAAAATCGACCACAACAAACAGTCCTCGACACGATGGAGTTGGAATAAAATGGTGGAAAAAAAAAGCCAAGTCACTGACAGTGCTTACATCACTCCCGACCTGCTAAGAAGCCACGAGGCGAAGCGGTTGGAAGATCCCACGAAGGATACCTTATTCGACCAGATCATAAGCACCACAAAGTGCGACAGTCGAATAAAGGGTTGTCAATTCGACCCAGTCATAAGCCTGACGAGGCATGATAGTCGAATCGAGCTCTGATCAAATAGCCAAGTCAAGCTGATACGGCAATACAAAGCAAGGTCGACTCGTATACAAGTGTATCATGAGTCATGTACTCATACTACACTTCGAGGGGCCAAGGGGAATTAAGTTCAAAGGACTTCACCCCACAAGGCCAAGGGAATTAAGTTCAAAAGGACTACACCCTAAACAAATAATCAACGACACAAAAGAAATTCAATGGAAAGCGCAGATTGAAATTCAAAATTCTACAAAATTCATGTTTCCGAGTTCGAATCACATGATCGTCTCGATGAGAGCATAATAAATAAAAAGTCAATGAAAATTTATTACAGCCAAATCGAATAAAGTTGTTAAAAAACAATGACTATAAAAGGCATAAAGAGGTAGGCTGGTTCGAGGTGGAGGCGTTTGGGTCGGCTGGATCCTCTAAGTCGACGTCCTACTCTCCATCCCCATCCTTGGAAGGGGCCACATACTTGTCATGCAAAGAAATGCCAGCCTTGAACTCTGTGAAATATCGACCATAACGAGGGATGGCCTCTGGATCGTACAAGTGGGCCGTCTCGATGCTAGACACTTCGAAGTCCGGGACGACCGCCTTGACTTGATCGGGGGCATTCGAGAATTCCCCCTTCATAGCCTGACTCATCAGTAGCGTCAGGTCATTCTCAAGCTCTGCAGAAGCCAGGAAATCCTTTTTGGCCGACTCTAGGCGAGTCATAAAGCTATCGACCTCAAACTGAAGGTCATCTCGAGCCTTGAGGGATGCCGCCAGTTCAACTCTTGCTTCATCAAGCTCCAACTTTATTTTAACAAGCTCAGCGTCCCTGTCAGCTAAGTCCTTGCGCGCCCTAGACAATTCGTCTCGAGAGGTTGCCAAGTCAGACTCAAGCTTGACGCGCCGATCATCTAACTTGTTCACCATAGCTTTATGCTTCTCGATATCGGAGGTCAGTCTGGCAATTGTTTCTCTCTGCTCCTCCAAGGCAACGGATGGAGACTCGATCCTTTTTAAAGCCACTTTGGTCATTAGCCGAGCCTGCAAACAAAATGGTGTGAATTCGAGGGGTAGACAAAAATCACCAAATTAAAAGAGTTAAGTGAAGACTTGCAGCTCGGATAACTTTTGAATAACAGTCACCCAGCTCCTCAGGAGCCATGGCCTCCATTTCGGCAAGACTCATGCCGGGGATCGTCTCGATGCCACTTGAGCCTTGAGGAGGGAGGTTGCGAGCTTCCTTCCCGGCTCCATGCCTCACCTCGGTTACTTTTGGCATTTTCTCGAGACGAGATTCTCCTCAGTCGCTCGACCACCCGAGCCTCGTCAAGTTGATCTCTCGGGATGTCGGATGTCGACACCGGAGTAGAAGATCGGGCCGAGTCCTTTGACCCCGGAGATTATCGCACTGTTACGGGTTTCTTCGACCTGATACCGGCTATCTCCTGAATCTTCTTGGGGTCAACCTTCTTAGGGTCAGGCACTTTGCCCACCAATTTTGAAAAGAATTCCACTGCAAACACAGAAAAATCGACATCAATATACAGTCAAAACAGAAGCGAGTATAGAATAAGGAAAAATACGGAAGTGTAACAGCTCGACAGAGTAAATAAAAATCCTACACAAAACTCGAACGTCCTCGTCGAGTTCCAGATAAGCACCCGGACCCTCCGTCTCGATATCAGCGAAGGGGTATAGAGAATGTAAGTTTCGAGTTGCGACATCGGGGTTAACTCTCTCGAGAATCCTACACTCATGGGGGCATCAGAATCCAGCCTGTGGTGCCATTTCCTAGGCCTCTTCTACCAGGTATGGATGTCGATATCTTCTAACCCGTGTCGGATAAAGAAAAAATGAGGCTTCCACTCGCCCTGAGACGAGGTCACTCTCCTCACAAACTCCGAGACCAGGGGACGCCTCTGGAAAGTGTACCATCCCGCATCTTGTAGACCTTGGATCGAATAGTATTATCGGAATAAACGAACTGTGAATTTGACTTTGGCTATCCGACACGCCAATACGAAGCCCATAACGCTCCTAATTCCGTTTGGAGCGAGTTGAGTGATGCAGATCCGTAGTGTCGAGACTTCTATGTGGACGGGTCGGGGGAAACCTTAATCCCTCTTTCAATTGTGCCTCGTATATGGCACAGAATCCAGGGGGAGGGTCACAGGCGTATTGAAATCGACCGTGTGACACTTTGATGTTTTCAGAAGAGTATGGGATGCCATATGTTAGACATACAGCTTTGGCTTTTTCCTGAGTTAGGTTGGATCTGCAACCATAAGGTCCTTGGCCCTTCATCCTGGTTTGGCGTTTGGTAACAGCAGGTCGAGAAGTCGATTCTTCTTCTCCTCCCTCTCCTTCTTCTCCGGCCACTCTTTCAACAGAAGCAAGCGGTTGCCCAGAAACCGTTCTCTCTGTTGATTCTTCTTCCAGTACAACAAGTTCCTTCCTATTTTGAGAATCGCTCTCACTCCTAGACATGGAATGGAGAAAAGACAAAGAAATAAAAACTAAGGAAGAATTTGAGTAAGATTAGGGCTTACTTGAGATTTTCGGATAAAGCGGAGAGTTGGGATAGCAAATGAGAGTCTTCGGTGTCTTGAACTCCTTTTATTGCTCCACAATCTTGCAAATGATTTGAAAGGGCAGGATTTGGGGGCAGTTATAGAGTTTGAAACACGGTAATCAAGGATAGCGGACCAATAAAGACGCTTTCGCTTTCCCGCACCCATTAATGCTTTGAGAGCAGTGACGTCACCTACGACGACCCTCGTCGATTTAGAAGACAGCTGTATTCCCGCCTGAATAAAGCCACATATCGAAGAGATAATTCAAATTTTCAGATCTGACTTCAGCATACGATATAGGCTTCTCTCCGATCTGGGGGGCTTATGACGATACGGGATTTCACCCCTCCACGTGAAATCATCTAATTGGTCCAGCTGGCATGTAGGGAAGTCCAAGTCTGTTATCCGCATCAAGTCGAATACGAGACGTACCAATGATTACCACAGCAGCCAGCAGATCTCGCAAGTGTCCCATCTCGAACACCCATGTCGGTGTTATACGAGTCGAGACCTGGGTCCCAGCCCAGATTCCTAAGCCCAATATCCAGAGGGTTACTTGGGCAAGGGGCAAGGCCCAATAAGGGTTATTTATGTCAATATACCAAACCGCCTTAAGTTTAGGGCAGAAGAAGGGCTTATGCCTATAAATACACTAATCCAGGAACTACGTAAGGCTTGATTCCTGGACAATACACAGGATACGTAGGCAATCCAAGATACATTCTTGGACTCAGCCATAAAACACCCAAAAACACCATCTTTACTACAGTTCGAGACGTGCATATTCTTCTTGACTCATCCTTAGATTACACTTGGCCCTGACAAATCGGTGGTGCATTATTTAGCATCGTCACTAAGAATTGGTAGTAGAGGTTTTTATGAGGTAGTAACATTTCGTATTTAATGCGACAAGACTAGAAGCATAGCTGCTTTTGAAACTACGAGAATACGACACACACACACACATATGTATATATTTATATATTGGGGTGGCGGTGGGGGAGAAGGGGAAGGGGACTATTATTATATTGGGGGATGAGGGGAGAGGAGAGGATGGGATTCGAACCCTGAGCAACATAAATTAACTCTGTTATTGTTTTTCCTCTTTCTTATATTTTTTCTTAGAAACGTTAATAATTTGTGCTTGGCAATCTATTATGGATCTATTGCAGGCGCAGCAAGGATGACAATGTGCCCCGTCAGGCCTAGTTTATTATGCAGCAGGGGGGTTTGCTAGAATGTTGAAGATGGTATATGAAATATCTACTAGACATATTATCTTGTATTTGTAGTGAAGTAGTAGTAGTAAAAGGATTGTAGTTGCCTTGTTGTGTAAAAAGATTTACATGATTCTTAGATCAATTGCGGTGTGGATTCGTATGCAGGAATAGATTAAAACTTGGGTACTATTATTATTTGCACCACACATATTCTACTCGTGCGTCATTCTACTTGTGGGCCACAGTAGAACCGACCTTGTAAAAGTCGGTTCTAGAGCCAATAATCGACTTCCTTTAGGTGCATTGTGTGAAGCGGTTTTGGAAAAGTCGATTATTGCTCCAGAACCTACAAGACGTCAGTTCTTGGCTTTAGAACCGACTTTCACAAAGTCGGATCTACTGTGGTGCATTAGTAGAATAGTTGTGCAAATAAAGGCCCCTAAAACTTTATTGGAAAATATGTCAATGCAGAAGAATGATGTGAAATTGATAATTTGGATTCTAATGCTGAATGCTTTTATTTTTAGCATTTTGACGTTGTTGAACACTCTTAAACATCTCCACAAAAAACACGCTTTCCTCATTTTATGAAATCCTTCAAAAAAAAAAAAAAAAAAACACCCTTCCTAATTTGACAGAATTGACGCATGAAAACCACATGTGAAAACATCATGTAGATCCACCCTTGATGAAAACATCCCCTCTTCCCTTCCCGGTTTGAGCCAAATCCAATTCCTTATGCATCCATGACGCTCGGATCTACCGTTGTGGGTGAAGTGCCATTTGTTTTGGCCTTTAGTTTTCACTTTTCCGTTCTTCTGTTTATGGTTGTTGCTTTTAGATTTTTTTTTATTTTTTATTTAAGGAGATCTTTTATTAATCAAACGGGTCAAAGCGACCAAAGTCTTACAATAAAAAATAATCGACAGAAGTAGCAGAATTTTTTAAAGTAGACAAAATTTAATCTAAGTTTCTCGGCAGTTTTGTGCTAAATTTTCATAGAAAATTAAGGTTAATGAGGTATCTAGGAGTGTTGGGTCTCCCCACCCACTTCGAACAGCGGATTCAACCCAGATTTCACACCGGAAGTACCCTCGTTTGTGGCCAGCTGTCCAAAATCCGGCGGATGAGTCTTGATATGGATAGAAGTAACACGAAGGCAACTACTATAACGCCTCGTCCCGGATGTGATGTCCCACACAATCGGAAATCCAATGTTCTGTTCATATCTGTTAAGCAAAGTACCATTGTGTGGAACTAGTGCTGTTAAGCGAACCGAACTGTTCATGAACATATTCAGCTTGGCTCGTTAAAGCTCGTTTATGCTTGTTCGTTTATGCTATCAAACCGAGCTTGAACATATTTGAGTGCTCATTTAATTAACGAACGAACTCGAACATGTTCGCGAACGTTCAATATTGTTCGTGAACTCCTATCTACTTATATATGTTTAGTTTAAAAATGTATGTATTGACGATGGACATATGTACATTAATTGATGTTAGTCTTATAATTATGGAAATTTTAAGTGTGTTTTTTAGTTAAATTAATTATATTTGAGCTTTTATATAAATTTTATTTCACGAGCCAAACTCGAGCTCAAACTCGAACATTATGTGCATGTTATCGAGCCGAACTCGAACACGATTATATGTTCGTTTGACAGACGAATGAACTCGAACATATTCGTTTAACAAATGAGCTCGAACTCGAACCATAGATGTTCGGCTCGGCTCGGTTCATGAACACCACTATGTGGAACCTTCAAATAGAACTGACATGCAAAGAGAAAGGAAAAAACACAAACTAACTACATCGTTGCTATGGCAGGCCATGCCGCTGCCGAAGTGTAAGTGTATTGTAGTTGTTTCTTTGTAAACACTCCAGTAATGACAACCGTTGTGTTGGAGTATGTACTAATCTAAAATCATTCCACTATTGTTTTTAATTCATTATTTTATTAATTCTACTAATATCTTTTAATTTCTTTCACTAATTCTTTCTTCGTCTTCAAATGAAATCATATTAAATCATCTTTCACCACATCATTTTAGAGAGAAGAAGCCTACAATCCACTTTTTAATACAAAATAAATAAATAGGATACACTCTTTTTTTTAGTTGTAAAAAGGACCAAAAAAAATTCATACGGACAAACATACTCTTATAAATCACATTCACTGGACACGCATCTAAGATTCTCTTTTTTTTGTTTTCACCGTTACCTGCTACTTCATCTTTTTTTCACCCAAAAAACTTGGGTATTTTCAAATAACACATTCAATCACAATTAACATCTTCAATCACAATGGAAAAAAAATTACTTCCAAGAAATGTTTCCAAATACTCACAACTTTATCCATATGTTGTGAGTATTTGATAAGCTGATATATGTCATAATGAATGTCAGGATCAGAATACTCTAACTCCAACTGAGAAATCAAATTGTGTTGTTCTATTCCATCACATAAAGATGGTAGCACGTGATTTTTTTTTGCTTTCATATTCAATAACACAATAACAAAGAATAAAGATCACAATAACAATATCACGATGTACGATGATCACAAGAATAAGAATAATATCACATTCACACACTAATAGTATCACGGTGCGTGAGCTTGCTAATGTTTGATTCTTAATGACATAAACAATACATAGTGAAATAATGATCATTTCAGCCGCAAACTCAGCCGCTAAAAAACTTATCCAAATATAAGACGTAAAATGGAGGCGTCACAAGAACCATTTCCATTGCAAATATGCCTTTTTTTTTGTAAACCATTTACATTGCAATATAAGTCGATCAACTAATCCACCATTAACGAGCTTAGTTGGGTTTTCATTACGATGATGTAGCTTTTTCTGGATAAGTGCCGTCTTTGCTGAATATGTAGGTCTTAGCCACGTACCAAACATTTCTTCGTTGAAGTATATAGTTTTTCACACCCTGTTGCAAAAACTATTTGGACTAACTAAACCACACATAAGCTTTACATGTAAATGATGTAAGACATGGATTTTTGATATCAGAGAAAAGCAGCAATGGGTGCTAATTTCCATTAGAAGGCTTGTGCAATGTTGCTAAAAAACTGAACTCTACTTGCATATAAAAACATGCTACATGAGTGCTGTCTCTTCGATCTTTCGTATTTCACCTAAATACAAAGTATATAACAGGGATTTCAAAATGTCAATTTTCTAACTTTTAAAATTGCATTTTTTTTTTCAAACAAATCTAGCACAGACAAAAAGTTTGTGAATCACATGGAATCATAATATGATCTCCTCAAGCGGAGTTCATTGAATCTTTGTTACCCATTATATGCATCGGATGATTACTCTTATATGAATAATAATCCTGATGTAGTCTAAAGGCAGCTCTGAGCAAGGACCTTTTCATATCAAAAAATTATACTCAATTGATTCTCTGATGGTGTGGCTCAATCTGTTTAGACGACCGGAACATCGGCGACATATCCATACAATCCAGAATCTAGCGATGATAAACATAGAGCCCATGTTTGATACGCCCTTAGAATCGATTATTGGGCGAAAAGGATCGTCTTTTTTGCTTTGAAACTTGCGGTTTGTTGTACTATTCAGGAGATTAGTGATTTGGTGAGACCGGAAGCATTGGTGGAAGAATTTTGATGATAAAAATTTTGAGGAGGAAGAAGAATCAGCGTGTTGGACGATAAGGGTAATTTAGGCCAAACAAAATATTTTTGTCCTTATTGCAACTTAAAAAAAAGTTGGGGTGCCTTTAAAGGCACCACACAAAATTTACCTAGGCACCCAAATTAAAGGGCACTACACTTTCACATACTATTCTACTTAAGGCACCACACAAATTTCTACATCTACTCATTGGACCACAGTTTAATTACAAAATTGTCATTTATACATATGGTACCACATCTGGAAATAAAATTTTACTCTTATCAAATAACTACGATATAATCCATGAATTTTTTGATTCTTACAATTTCACCCCTACCCAAGGCACCACACAACTGCACATTTTCCCTTCCAAACTTCATCATCTCCATCGACCCAACCCTTTTTTCCTCCAAAATTCTTCATCTTCTTCATCATATATCTCCTCCTCCTTCATAGTACAACATTTAAGGCTAAATTACAATTTTGGTCCTCTAACTAGACACGTTTTCGATTTTGGTTCTGATTTTTCTCCGACGACAATTTTAGTCCTTTAAGTGGTCTTTTTTTTGCAAAAATAGTCCTGAACACCGGAAAGACCACTTACAGGACTAAAATTGTCGTCGAAAAGACCACTTACAGGACTAAAATTGTCGCCGGAAAAAGACCAATATTAGTCCTGTAAGTGGTCTTTCCGGCGTTCAGGACTATTTTTGCAAAAAAAAAGACCACTTACAGGACTAAAATTGTCGCCGGAGAAAAACCAAGACCAAAATCGAAAAACGTGTCTAGTTAGAGGACCAAAATTGTAATTTAGCCCAACATTTAACCATGTTATAATTGCTAAAGGATTTATCAATAAAAAAAAGTGCCCCAAAAGAAGGTGAACTTTTCTGCACTCTTAGTTAATACAGCAAAACTGATGGAATTTGAATTCATAGGGGTAAGCTATTAAAGTAGCAGATGCAGGACATCAAACCACATTGCTTTTTTCAATTTTATTTTGGGGGAATGAGGGAGAAGGACAAAAATATTTCATCAATTGAGTAGAAGGACAGTTTTTTGAAACTTTTGCATAAAGGACAAAACTATTTATTCACTGTCGAAATTCACTTTTGTTCGAAATTCACTGTTTAAATTCACTGCTGAAATTCACTGTCGAAATTCACTAATTTTCAAAATTCATTATCGAGATTCACTGATTTTCGGGATTCACTGTCAAAATTCACTGTCGAAATTCACTGATTTTGGGATTCACTAGGAAGATTCACTGATTTTCGGGATTCACTGTTTGTCCTTCTCGCTATAAAAATTATGCAGTTGTCCTTCTCCCTATAAAAATATGTAGTTGTCCTGTTACTTAAAAATATTCCAGATTGTGTCATTATCCCTAATTTTCCATTTTATTTTTTTTCTTTTTAGAGAAATTGGCCACAGGTGCAACTTTTCTGCACTCTTATAGTTTTATTACTTGCAAGGAATTTCCAGAACCATTTCAGTCTTTAATTTCATGCTGGACATATGCTCAGTTACAAGCTTGTTGTTCCCCGTTAAAGAAAAGCAAAGGTTTCCCGCCGTGACCACCGAGAAGTCTGGATCAGCAAGGATGAGCTCTTAGAAGCCGAAGTAGTTCACAAGTTGATGAAGAAGAAATTGGGGGTAGTTTAGTTTGACGTAGGTTCAATGGGAATAGAAGGAGATTAGGGGATATATGCAATTTCTATTTTGTTAGGGTTTAGTTTGAGAAAAAGAACATTGGAAACAATAAATATAATTTGGAAATAAAATATTTGTTTTTTTTATACGTGTGGTGTCTTTGGTAGATTTGTCATTTAAAGAATTGATGTGTGGTGCATGAGGTAAATAACAATTTTTAAGATAGTTGTGGTGCCTGTGGTGCATGAGGTAAATAACAATTTTTAAGATAGTTGTGGTGCCTGTGGTATAAAAAATGTGGTGCCTTTAAAGGCACCCAAAAAGTTGTGTGGATTAGAACTCAACACTTTCACATGCTAATCTACTTTAGGCACAACAGTGATTTTTACATTCTACTTATTGCACCACATTATAATTACAAAATGCCATTTATACTTAAGACACCACACTTGGAAATAAAATTTCACTCTTATAAAAATAACTACAATATAACCCATTAACTTTTGATATTTACAAATTCACCCTCTACCCTAGACACCATATTTTTTCCCTCCAAAACAATATCCAAGATCGAACTCCCTCCCTCACCATCGCCCCAAACTTGTTCTACACATCCAACCGCTCTATAGTTGGATCTTTTTCTGAATGTTCTGTAATACATCCAACAGTGTCACAGTTGGACCTACACATCCAACAGCTATATAGTTGGATCTAGACATCCAACAACTCTATACTTGGATCTTTTTCAGAATGTTCTGTAACACATCCAATAGTGCCACAGTCAGACATTCACATCCAACAGCTATATTGTGGGAACTACATCCAACAGTGCCGCAGTCGAACATTTACATCCAATAGCTATATAGTTGGATCTACACATCCAACAGCTCCACATTTGGATCTTTTTCAGAATGTTTGTATTACATCTGACAGTGCCACAGTCAGATCGACCTTCACATCCAACAACTATATTGTTGGACCTATACATCTAATAGCTTCAAAGTCGGACCTAAACATCCTTCATACAATATGATCCTACTTTTCAGCCTTGTGTTATAGATTATCAATACATGTAAAAAATTAGTACTAAGGCAATTTTTTTTAAGGGTCATCAAACTGAAATAAGATCTTACAAAGTACATTGTTCATAGTACAAATTTGTTTATGAACATACCCCTTAACCTATGCAGAAACATCATGTGCCACAATATTACAATTTCTACATTCAAACTTAACAAAACAAAAGACGAAAGACTTCATGATTTCTCTAATATTTTTCTCTTCCACTTAAGGCCCTTTCTCTTTCGCTTGACAACATTAGATGCTTTGCCCTTCCCTTTTCCAACCTCAACATGCTTGTTCAATCCATCTTTAGATTTCGTTTTTTGAACCAACAAAGTTATTAGATATTTTTTCATAAATAAATATTTTAATTGTCGTTTGCATACAAGTTGTCGTACGCATTAATGTTATCACGACGAAACGGAGCAATGCCCGTTTGGGGGCAATGCCCCCGAAAGCTAAACAGATACATGCATCAGCTCATGAACTGATTCATGCATTTTCGGAAATTGCATCAGTTCGAATCCATGCATCTATTCAGATTCATGAACCTACGAAAAGATGCATCTCATGAAGCCACGAGTTGCAATTTTTGGCCGAACAGATATGAGCCTTACCCTTTCGCGTAGGTATACCTCACTTTGTGAATGGGGTATTTTCAGCCTATAAAAGACACAAGCATGCAAACGAATTCATACCAAGTCACAACATCATCGAAAAAAAACTTTGAGTGTCATCGGGTTTGATTCAAACAAGTCACCGCTTGAAAGGAAAAATCGCCATCGATTCAAGCTTGTTGGTGGCGGATTTGTGGAGCCGGGCGGCAAGGAAAAGCGGTCGGCAAAGAACAACATACCGATGGAGGTGAAAGTCGAGTGAAGTAGGGTGAATGTAATTTATTTATTTTTGTAGAAGAAGAATGATAAAAATATATTAATGTAGATATTTTTAGGGACTAACTCATAAATAAGAAAATTGACAATAGTCAAAATGCCCTGGAAATAACATATTTGGTTTTTAACAAGTGTGATGTCTTTAGTAAGATCATCGTTTAAAAAAAAGTTATGTTGTGCCAAAGGCAATCACTTGATACACAAAACGTCAGTAACACTGACGTTGCTATTGAAAACCGACACTGACGTTGGTGTTCAAAGATCTAGCTTGATGGCACCGACGCTTATGTTATAAAAGTGTCATAACTTAGAAACGCCGGTCCATCGACTTTTCGTTTTTGAAGAGCAATGCCAGTGTTACTGACATTTTTTTCATCAAAAAATAATCAAATTATAGGTGTCAGATAAAAACAAGGGTGCCAATAGAATCCCCTAAAAAAACCGTGAAGGCACCCAAAAAAAAAAGTGAGTCCAAAAAATAATCAAATTATGGGTGTCGAAAGTAAAATCAAGGGTGCCAATAGAATCCCCTAAAAAAAACCGTGAAGGCACCCAAAAAAAAAAGAGAGTCCAAACTCAAAGAAGTTTAATATTTTTATTACTTTTGCCCTTGACGGAGCTCAAACACTGGTCTCCATCCCAGATAGTAGTCTAATTCACCACTAGACCGATGCAACTTGTGCATGAGTTTAAGATTTCCTCTCAATAAAAAAGAAAAAAGAAAGAGTTCTGCTTTGAAAAAAGAAAAGAAATGAGAATGAGAATAAGGCAGGGCAAAAGAGGTATAGGGAGTAAAATATGAAAAAGTAGCCTTCGGTATAATTCTTTTGCCTGGCAATATTACGGCAGAGGATCCCAAGAGAGACCCTTGAATTCCGAGTTGGGATCCTCTGCCATATCCCCTCTGCTGTGCGTCTGCTGTAAGTCCGAAATGACGTCGTTTCGGGTAAAAACAACGGCGTGTCGATGTGTTTTTTTATTTTTATTTTTATTTTAAAGCTCAGATCGAAACGGTGTCACGGTATCGTTTCGACTCAAAACGGTGTCGTTTCGAGTCACAGCACTGTCTGCTGTGCTCGACCTACGGCAGAGGATCGAGGTCCCTTGAATTCCTACCCCAGTTACTATTCTTTTATTTTTTAATATATAATTAGAGAAATATGTAACAAACCAATTTAGGGAGACCGGTTGAAGGAGAGACTAAACCATTCCATCATCATGGGTATGCAGAAGCTAGGGTATGAATATAATCTTCGCAAAGTCTGGTTTCGATTAATTACTATATAAAGTTTTACTTTTTATTTGCTTTGCAATGTTGTCGTATTGGTTTGGCTTCTTGATTTTATGCTTTACCCGATTGTAGGTACAATATGCTTAGGAGGCTTCATGCTCGGTCATACAGCAGGTATTTCTTCTTAGTATGTATTTCATCTTCTGATTTGTGTGGTTTTGATGTGTTAATAAGAGGAGGCGTCATTCTCGGTTATACATCAGGTATTTCTTGTTAGCAGGTATTTCTTTTTCTGATTTGTTTGGTTTTAATGTGGTAATATGTTGGGTTTGTACAGTCGGGCTCAGGTTCCAGCACAGGTTTCAGCTCGCGTTCCAGAAACATTCCTGCCCTCAGAAAGTTAATATCTTTTTTTTGGGGGTCCTTTGCACAGTTTTTATCCCCTTTTTTCTATCTATTTTTTATAGATTCTTTCTACGTTTTGATTTGATAGTGTCATCCTTACAGATGATTTGTCTAATGATATAAACAGGATTGGCTGCTACTGTGCTTTTGTGTGCCCTGCCTTCTTATGGGTTTTTGTATCTGTAAGTTTCATGGACGGTCTGAACATTTCTTTATTCCTTTTCCTCGACGAAAATCTGTATCTTCTGATCCAATACTTAATGCGATTGCAGGATTGATTTTGGTGGTATCAGGTACATTACATTGTAATTTAAATTGCTAAATGAGTTATTGGACAATTATGATGAGTAATTGGACAATTATGATGAAGCAGAAATATTTTTTAACATGGTTCTCTACCCTGTTCATTAGTTTGTCTTGTGATGAAACTAACCTAACCTAAGAACTTGAAAGGACGTGTTGTTTTTGTCTTGACTTTGTTTGTTAGTCTCTCTTTCTCTTTTCGAAAACCTGTGGGTTGAAATTGTAGCTCTTTTCTTTTAACTTTTAGGTTGATTTTGTAGCATGTTATGGAATTATATTAGTGAATTTTTTCTTAGAAGACGTATTTTCAGAACATTTTCGATATCAGCCTGGAGACACAAAACTACATACGATGCTAAAAATCACTTAGATGGATCACAATTCTTGCATTGTGAATGCTCTCCCCTAAGATTCCCTGTTTGCATTTTGCTATGGTACCCTTAGATCAAACATGTGTAGTTTGGACTTTGTATATGAATGTGAAGTGTTCATTTGTAAAATCCGCGAATGTACACTTAAATGGTTGTTCAACTAGTGGTTTTAAATGTATGATAGCTAATTTTATCTCGGCTGCGTTTTGTTGATTAAATTCTACCTATTTTCGGTTGCAAGCTATTAACCCCTCTTTAAACATTATGGAGTTGGGGCAAAAGAAGGATAGAAGTTGAACATTTATTCACCCATGATAAATAATTTTTTTTTTTAATTGCAGAACGTTGTATAAATACGCTAATAAAGCCTATACGATGGAGATGGAGGAAAGGTTCGTTCTTTTCCAAAATCTTGAAATTTAATTCTTTTTCTCATGTTCCTTCACGTCTTTGTGGGTTCTGTTTGATTTTGAAGTAGTGTTTTGGGTTTGAGTGCATGTATTTCAATGTCAATTGTCAGATTATTAACATTAATTTTGTGATTCCACTCCTGGTTCTGTAATTTAGCATTTTAGTACCTAATGTAAGTTTTCTTTTTTGTTGCGTATATTAGATGAGTTATTTAGCATTGTTAAAAATAGACAATGTATAGAAATGCACAGTATCCATAAATACAACTCCATGTCATCTATAGAAATGCCATTTTAGAGATAAAAATGCGTACAAATCCTTATAATTCTTCAATACTTTCCGAGTCCATATTCGTTATAACATGTAAGTAAACAAAGACCCAATTAATTTTGATGGGCTGCCAATGAGAAACAGTATATTACATTGAATCTGAGCTTTTAAAAAAATGCACAAAAGTTGAAGGACGAGGAGTGGGAATGGTGTGCTCTTAAAACATGCTCCCTCCGTTTTTATTTATATATGTTGTAGTGAGAAGATTCACACAGATTAAAAAAATAATTAATATGTTTAAAATATAGTATTGAAAATGTATTTTTTTTATTGGAGATGTAAATACTTTGTTGGTAAAAGAGTTTTTAGTATTGGAAATGTATTTTTTTAATTGGAGATGTAAATACTTTATTGGTAAAGGAAGGAAAAAATAATAAATGATGCATTGAAAATGCAAAATGACAGATAAATAAAAACAGAGCAAATTCTGAAATGTGACGGATAAAAAAAATGGAGGGAGTATATTCAATTGCTTTTAGTTGATCTAGTGCATTTTTTTGTATTAGGACTAGACACATGGCTTTTTCCTGGTCGCAACGGTTAAAACGTACCAACGATGCTTTACAATATGGCTTAAAAATAAATAAACTTTGCAACTATAATTTTTTTTGGTGACTTGGTGTTGAAATATGTTGTTATATTTCATGATGTTTAATAAGTGTTTAATGGCTCTTAGATTAGTCTTAATCTTTGTAATTAGGCTAGTTTTCTGTCAGGACCTTGTGGCCTTGTTTTTCACTATTTTTGTTGTTACCACCCGTTGCTAGTTGGCTTTCTAGCTGTTGTAAGTGTTTTCTGTATACAACAAGAACACTTATCTCACTTGATAAGGTTCTTGAATAAGAGTTTATCATTTTCTCTCCTTTTCATGCTCATTTCTACAAGGTATTAAAGCCTAAAAATTCCTAAACTCTTACTCAAAATCTCTCAATGGAAAATGAGCAATCTTCAGATGTTAAGTCAAGGGAAGAAGGCTCTATGAACCCCGAGCATCTCGAATATACCCTAGGCGACCTCTGCTGGGCGATCCGGTCTTCAAGGCGGTCTTTGGCGCGCCTTAGGTGACCTAGGCGATTAGGGTTCCATCTGGCGATTTGACATATATATATATATATATATATATATATATATATATATATATATAAAAACATTAGAAAAACATTTCTAACAAAAAAAAAAAAAAAAAAACTTAGCCGCCTCCCCCCTTTCTACTTCTTCTTCTTCGATTGTGATCCCCTACCCCTCCCCCCTTCACGCCGCCGGCCAAAGGTGGTCAAAGGTCTACCAAAAGGTCTACCATAGGTTCCCCCTCAAAAAAGCCATAGGTCTACCAAACGGACCTTCCTTGTTCTTGTACATCACCAACTCATTGTTCATCACAATGTTTTGAATGTCTTCATCCGTAAATAACCGCTCCATACATTCATAGACCACATTCATAACCCTAAACCCTAAAACCGCCTGGGCGCCCCAGTAGCGCACCGACTTCGCCTAGCGAATTTTAGAACACTGCCGCCTCCCTAGAAAATCCCTAGGCAAACACTAAAATACCCTACCTAGCCCACTGTATATATATTTCAGCTGTCAAACCATAACAATACATAACAGAAAATAAATAAAACCTAAAAAACAACTGAACACTGCATCGTTTAACACTGTGGTTTGACAAAGTCATCTTCATCATCCACCATAGTGCTTGTTGGAGGTAGCTCTAATATCTGACAAGCAACGTTATGATTTTACTATCGTTTTATTTTGTCCATTTTTAAGGTACCTCACTTGCCAAGTCAAAAGCATTTGTTTCATGCCTAAGCTTTGGAATTTCATCTTGGTCATTGAGTAGCTCCGCATTAGTTGCTCAAATGTGAATTATGTAAATCATTTGAAGGGATGATGTTGCCATGCCTACTCTTCAATCACATTTCTCATTGATGCGACACTTCCCGTGTTTTTGTCTTCCTTACATTGGTTAATGAGTAAATTGAGGCCATTGAATCCCGCAACATTTTTCATAAAAACTGTATTCTCTGAAGTACTGTTCCTTAAGAGATGGCCAAAATCTACACCGGCAAAAGTGAGTATTCTATGTTGCTTTTCATGATTTCGGGGTAAAATGATCTGTTTTTCTGTTTCTGTTCCTGTTTACATAGATAGGATATGTAAAATGTGAACTTCATTCTTAGTTTGAGTATGGGAAAAAGTCTTACACTTGATCATTTGCAATCTTGCACCATGGAACATGACCAGTGTGTTTTCTTCCTAGTATTATCCATGAGAGGGTAAGCCAAAGCGACCCTGCAATATTTGTCCGGGCATACCACAGTGGCATACGAAGTAACTAAATATTTTACTAGGCTTCAATAACAGTTCATGAAGAATAGTCAAAGATAGCACCAGGTTGACCTAAGATACCTTACAGAAATCTTTCCTTACGGCACAACCAAAACCAGTTGTTAGGCTTCCCTTTTATCTTGGAATTCATGCTGAATATGTCTCTCTTTTCAGACTGGTACCAGGTCCAGATAACAGTTTGTAAACTTGCAGCTCACTGTTTTGTAGCAACATTGGACTATCATCGGCCTGGGGAACTTAACTGATCAGCAATGGCTTTAGGAGACATTTGTAGCTTTTGAAGTTTTTGGCAATAAGAAAACCCCCATTACTATGCAATCTCCACTCAGTTGTTTAGAAGCTTGCATGACCATATGATAAAAAGGAAGGTGGTACTATCACCTTGCGTCAAGCTGATACATTGATATAAAGACCAAACACATTGACTTTTGTAAAAGAAAAAAACAGTGGTTTATTTGTATTCACACATTTCGCTTCCAAAATCAATAGGGAAGCCAACAGCTGTTAGCACCTTCGTTAAGACCACAGTTTGAGAGATTGCATGCTTTTATCAAGTTTATTGTGGTGGCACTCCTTGGACTGCCATCTTTATTTCTTGGGGTAGTCTTTCACCAACTGGTGCTTATACGGTATGTTTCCTGTATTAGAGGTTTTTGTGCAAAATCATGGCACACAAAGGAAAATATGTAAAGCATTGTCAATAATACTTGCACAATTCATCCTGCAGCTAAGCACCACCGATTCTCTGATTGTATTTCCCCCCCTGAAAATGGCATCTTCTCTGAACCACTCTTTGCTTCACTCTGTACAGTAAAAGGTTTTGTTCTCAACTGTTGTGCTATTGGTAACATAGGATTACATTACCACTCTAAATTAAATGTTACATAGCCTATTTTGTTAGGTTTTGTTTTTGTTTAATTTTTTTTAAATTTTATATTTGAATTTATTTATAATGGTATTTATATTCCATCTTGCTATGTATTATTACGAATTCTTTTTGATTTCACAGGTACAGGGAGTTTGTAGAGCGCAGAGCTGAGGCCGAAAGGTTGTCTCCGTGTCATGTATTTGTTTCTTCTGTTAGTTAATAAGTTTTGTTTTGTTTGTTTTTTTGTTGGGAAGAAAAGGTTAGTGTTTTATTTATTATTATTGTTAGTTTCACAAAAGCTATATTTTCTCCCTCATGTTAACTTGCAGAATGTTCTGAGTTTTGGCCTAATTAATAAGATTAGTAGGTAGGAAGGTCTCTTTGCAGTATCGTTGCAATCAATACATGTGATATATCAAACTCACTTCTAAACACTATGTGAAGCAAACTATTTGATTATGCATTTGCGCTTGCATCGTATGGCGTTTGACAATCTGTGTATCTTTATACTATATAATTGCAGGAGGGACCGTGAGGCTTACGAGGATTTGCTCCGTCTTGCCTAGTTTACTATGCCCGCCAGGGAAAGCTAGCATATTATAATAAGTTTACATCTTCATCAATCTAGAATGGTCATTATCATCGCTGCAGGCGACCGTTGGGTCATTCATTGTGACACAACAGTTTTATGCCCGTATTATTGCTCTTATTTCACATATTGTCAAATAATAGTTATTATCATTACTCTTATTTCACATATTCTCAAATAAAACCTATTTTACAATTAAAAACCTATTTTGCTTAAGCAAGAGGTCTCGGGTTTAAACTCTTGTGGATACAACAAATCTTGTTGGAAGATGTTTTCACCTTTCATGCCCAATAGTACTTTGAATGATTACTCTGAGACAATTGTCGGGGATATCTCGTGGGGAGAAAAAGAGACATACACAAGACTCTTTGAATGCATTGTATTTTAATAAGATATCCAATGAGATGCCACATGTTTATGGCAAACCTGTTATCGATACAAGTCAAATATATGATTTTATAACTAAGAACATGAACTAACAACTCGGTCATCATCAGCAATCAGCATTGCTGCTACTTCTAATTCGATCCAACAGTGAGCGTTCTAGAATAAGTTCACATCTTCACCGTTGATCATCTACACCGTTTGGTCATCTACACCGTTGATCATAATAAGTTCACATCTTCATCGATCTAGAATCGTCATTTTCAATCTGCAGAGATAACCGTTGGCCACTCATCATTGTACAACGATCGATTGTGGTTAATATCATTACTTTATTTAACATATTGTCAAATTATAGTTATTTGACTTCGCTTGTGTTATATTTGAATGACCAACGCGATGAAGGTTGAGATTTAGCCTTTAACACATAAGGTGTCTATTTATTTATTTATTATTATTATTATTATTATTATTATTATTATTATTATTAGAGGGACGGAGTCATAAACCCATTTTTTATTATGAAATAATAAAGAAACACGTCACAATTTTAAAAGTTGCAAAATTGATAAAATGAAATTAAGTGTAATTAAAATCGAGTGATTTTATGGTCTGCAATCTGGTTGTAGGAAGGTTGTATCTAAGCTTAAAGTACTTGTTAGAAGCATTTATTTTAACTCTCTTTCACATAATACACTTTTGGCGTGTGTGAGATGTTAGAAATGAAAGGTGGTAAAGATGCCACTTTGCAGATAACCTTCATACAACTGGTCAGACCATAAAATTTTTCGTACCAAAACACCTTTAAATACAAAATAAAACGAAATACATAAGGAAAAAAAAAAAAAAAAGCAAGAGCAGGGACATATATATATAATAAATTTTATTAAAATAACTCAAATACGTCTGATCCCTCCCGTTTAGCTCCAGCTTGTCCTAAAGATGGTGCAGAAGCTTGTCCTAAAGATGGTGCGATGTCTGGAAACTTAGCCTGGATTTCTTAGGCATCTTCTAAGCGGCAAAATCTTCATCTACATTAATCCATTTCATCTTCCATTTCACAACAGGAACATTTTTGCGCTTAACCATTCTGATCTCCACACTTTTTGTAGATTATACCACAAGCTGGCCGTCTATTGTGATCAATGGAGGTGACTGGATGCAAGCACATTAATCCCTTTGTATTTCTTGAGTATGGAGACATGAAATTTTGAGCATGGAGACATGAAAAACCGGGTGAATGCTCGATCATGTAGGTAACATGAGTCTATAGGCCACAAGATTGACATTTTCCACAATTTTTGTAAGGCCCAAAATACTTTGCAGCAAGTTTAATACTCCTCCTAGCAGCCACAGATTGATGCCTATAAGGCTGGAGTTTGAGGAACATATCTCCCACTTCATTGCTTTTCTCCTTATTATTCTGATCAGCCAAATAATTCATTCTCCCCTGGGTAAAAGCCAGTTGATCCCTCAACTCTCTAGCCATAATCTGTTTCTGGCACAAGAATTCTTCAACTTAGGCAAACTGTTGTGTGTCAAAACTACCCAATGGTATAAATGAAGGCTTTGTAGCCGTAAAGTGCTTCAAAGGGTGTTATGTTCAAGGCTGAATGGTAGGAAGTGTTGTACCAGAACTCAGCCAAAGTAAGCCACTTATGCCACTGTTTGGGCCTCATGAAGCAAATACATCTGAGACAAGGATTCAGTCTCTCTGTTTGTCCATCGATTGGGGTGATATGCTGAAGATTAGGATATGTGTACCCTTTATAACTTCATCAACTATTTCCAAAAAGTACCGGTGAAGATCTTGTCCCTATCGATTGTCTCGCGTCCCGTATCCGTGTCCGCGTATCCGTGTCCGTGCATCTTAGGCCATGCCAGGGTAAGGATCTCAGAGTGGTTGCAAAGAAACTCGCATATTGCTCATGAGTATCTTTACATTGTTGACAAGTAACACATCTGTTAACCATGAGCTAGACATCTATTTTCATGCATGGCCAAAAGAATAAGTGGCCAATCCTTTTGTAACAAGAGTTGACACCCAAATGTCCCCTAACGGGACCCATATGTAGCCGATGTGGAATCTGCAATCTTATATCTCCGAGACATCCCAATGCAGATTCTGTCCCTTAAACCTTAAAACCCCTTGATGTAATGTGAAATTTGGTAGGAGTTTGGGTCTACAACCAAGGCACGGACATGGTCGGTGGCCGACCAATCACCTTCATAATCGCCAACAACTTGTTCTACCCAAGTTGGCACCATCAAGTGATAGCCCAGTAAGTACCTTCCATGTGTAAATCGTCGGATAGGGCATCTGCAATTATGTTATTCCCGCATTTCTTATACACAATGGTGAAGTCCATCCCCATAACTTGGACACCCTTTTTGTTGGAGGAGCGGTGGTGGCTTTCGATCCAAGAGGTGCTTTAAACTCGTTGATCTGCTCAGATAATGAAGTTGTTCCCCTCGCAAGTAATGCTTCCATTTGCTCACCGCCATGTTGACCCCAAGCAATTTCCTCTCATAGATAGATGGGCCTAGCTCTCTCGGAATTAAAAGCTTTGCTCAGATATCGCTTCTAGGCCGGCCTTGTTGTTGCAGACAACTCCAATTCCCTTATTTCAAGCATCTGTTTCCACGCAAAAATGAAGAGAAAAGTCTAGCAAGTTGAGTATGGGAAACTTGCACATTCTTCTTTATCCTAAAAGGTTGTCCCAATTTGCTTCATTCCAACAGAGTTTGTTCTTCTTAAGTAATCTGTAAGAGGTTTAGTAATAGTGCCATATCCTTGAACAAACCGCTTGTAAAAACATGTGAGCCCAGTGAATCCTCTTAGCTCTGTTATCTTTGGTGGGTGTAGGCCACTATTTGATTTCCATGACCTTAGCCTCATCTGCTTGGACCTATCCATTGAAGATGACATGTCCCAAATACTCCACTCTACTTTGAGCAAAGGAACATTTGTTGGGATTAGCATAATATTTGTGCTTCAAGGGTTTCTAACACCAATCTAAAGTGTTGTGTGTGTCTCAGAAAACAAGGCTATACACCAAAATGCCATCAAAGAGGACAAGAAGAAATTTTCTCAGTATGGATGCAACATACGCTTCATGGCCTTTTGAAAGGTGGCAGAGGAATTAGTTAGGTATCTTATGTTTTTAGCATTTTGTAGTGACTGTGTAAAGTTATGAACTAAACAATGCTTAAAAGACATCTTATGCTTTTTGTGTTGTCTAGTCATTAACGATGTTATGTAGGTGATAGAACTTGACATTTTACAGTCACCGATGCAAAGTGATGAACCAAACGGTGCTTAGAAAATATATTTTGTGTTTTGCATTGTCTAGTCGTTAACGATGTTTTGTTGGTGAATGATATTGACATTTTGTAGTCACCGGTGTAAAATGATGAATTGAACGGGGCGTAGTATATCTTATGTTTTTTTGCATTGTCTATTCGCTGACGATGTTATGTTGGTGATAAAACTTGACATATTGTACTCATCGGTGTTTTGATGATTTTTTGTGAAATTTAGATTGATCTTTTTCAATGGAATGGTGATCAGATAATTATTACAATAATAATGAATATTGTACCCTATTTATTTCCATTATACTTCTAAATTCTAACATATTCCATTGTACAAATGCAAATAACGAAAAGAGCCAATAAAACCTCAATATATCTACAGAACAACATCCGACTGTACAAAGGAGGCTAAATTACAATTTTGGTCCTCTAACTAGACACGTTTTTTGATTTTGGTCCTGATTTTTCTCCGGCGACAATTTTAATCCTGTAAATGGTTTTTTGTTTTTGCAAAAATAGTCCTGAACGCCGGAAAGACCACTTACAGGACTAAAATTGTCGCTGGAAAAGACCAATTTTAGTCCTGTAAGTGGTCTTTCCGGCGTTCAGGACTATTTTTGCAAAAAAAAAGATCACTTACAGGACTAAAATTGTCGCCGGAGAAAAATCAGGACCAAAATCGAAAACGTGTCTAGTTAGAGGACCAAAATTGTAATTTAGCCGTACAAAGGACATGGCACAAGAACCGACAATTACGAGGCCGGACCTTAAGGCAAGACGTGCAAAAATTCGGGTGTTTCTCAGATTGGTTTAGAAAACATCCGACTATGGCATTGTCGGACTATATGGAATGGAACGACAGTCCTAAAGTCGGAGCTCGACATCCGACAACTCCATAGTCAGACCCTTTCATATTTCTTTTGTAAAACATCCAATATTGTGGCAGTCGGACCTTGACACCCAACACTCTAGCAGTTGTACCATGACATCCAACATAGAATTTTCATACATTTTTATTCAAACCCTTATTGCCTCATAAAAATCAAACAAAAACTTCAAATACATAAAAAACTAGAAGATAGTGGGTTGCCTCCCACCGAGCGCTTTTGTTTAACGTCGTTTGCTCGACAAAACACCTAACGAAGCTAGTCATCATAAATATCAGCCCAATCCACAATCCGGATCAGACGACGGAGCATGTCAATCGCGGGAGGAAAATCGTATTCATCTTGTAGGGCCCAGTCCTCTCAGGCAACATCTACTCCTCGGAAATGTTCAGCACGCAGCACTAGCAACAAGTCGGTCAGCATCGGATCATTGAGGATTGTATACGGTCATCCTAAAGCACTCTGCAGGTCCTCGGTACTAAACTCTCCACCTCCCAAAGCTTGGGGTACAATGATAACGTAGGTAGCAGTCCTGAGGCGAGTGATAATATCATAATCTACGTCCAGAATGATCGTCCCTCCAGGTCCGTCATCTAAGGTGATAAGGTGGATCCTACTAATGAAAGGGAACTCATGCGGCAGAACTCCGTAATCCATTTTTAAAAAAAAACACAAAGCTGAACTGAAGCAGAGTCAACAATTACCCTAATTAGACTTAAACTAAACAAATAAATCAAAGAAAAGAGTAAAACAAAAGTAACTAATACAAATAAGGATATCTAGGATGCCCCCTAATGGCGCTTTTGGTTTGTGTCGTTAGCTCGACAATCTCTCAATTTAGCCTGGATCAGGCCATTTAACTTTCTTCCAGCCAATACACCGTGTAAGCTCTGACCAGTAGTGTGGCTGCAAAAACAACATCTAACAAATGGGGTCAAGCTTTTGATAGCTTTCCAAACACTTTTAATCCTCCCCATCGTGACTCTTCTTCTTCTTCGACGTCTCTTAAGTCATGTTGCTCCTTTAAACTCTTCCATATCCCAACTACCACCATGACTTCCTCTAATGGACCACCGCCGCTATCCTTAGAAAACAAGTCGGGTGAAAATTCGCCAAACTTATTGACTTCGTATACCACACCCGAGGATGTCGAGGAAATGAACAATCACGGTGTTTTTCTTTGGTTTGACCGATATAATGCTTGCACCTTTGACCATTCACTCTGAACGGCTGGTCACCATGACCTCTTAGTTCTAAAACACCTCCAGGGAATGATTTGCACTTTCAAAGGGCCGGACCAACGTGTCCTCAACTTTCCAGGGAACAGATGTAACATGGAATTGTACAATAGAACTTGCTCCCCAACTTGAAATTCTCGCTTCTTGATTTTGGCATCATGAAGGAGTTTCATCTTATCTTTACTTATCCTGGCACTCTCGTAGGCTTGGAGTCTAAACTCATCTAACTCATGCAACTGCTGCAGTCGGTGTTCACCACATGATTGGGTATCGATGTTTAAGAACTTAGTGGCCCAATACGCTCTATGCTCCAACTCAACTGGCAGGTGGCATGGTTTTCCATATACCATCTGATAGGGTGATGTACCCATGGGGGTTTTGTAGGCAGTTCGATATGCCCATAGTACATCATCCAACTTAAGACTCCAGTCCTTTTGGGGGTGTTTACTACTTTCTCCAGGATCTTCTTCAAGCTCGATTGCTTGCTTCAACCTCGACCACTAGTCATAGGGTGATATGGTGTGTCGATTTTATGCCGAACAACATATTTCTCAAGTACTTTCTAGTAGTGGTCGGTTGCGTAAGAGTGTTCCTCATCGCTTATCAAGGCACGCGTGGGCACCCAAATCTTACAAAGATGTTTTTCTTTAGAAAATTCATGACCGCTTTATGATCATTGCGACAAGTGGCTTGGGCCTCCACCCATTTCGATACATAATCGACACAGACTAAGATGTATTTATTTCCACAGGAAGATGGGAACGGGCCCATAAAATCAATCCCACATACATCGAAGACTTCACATTCTAGAATGGGTTTCAACGGCATGTCAAAACGCCTTGTTAAAGCTCCGGTTCGTTGGCACCTATCACAAGCTTTGCAGAAAGCTTCTGAATCCTTGAAGATCGTGGGCCAATAGAAACCAAGCTGAAAGATCTTGGCAACGGTTTTCCAAGGACCAAAGTGACCGCCAAGAGCCCACCGTGGCATTGTTCAATAATATCACGCTGCTCGATTTCGAACACATCTCCTTAACAATCCGTCTTTACAAATTTTGAAGAGGTAAGGTTCATCCCATACAAATGTTTTCAAGCCGAGAAGAATTTCTTCTTCTCCTGATATGAAAATTCGGATTGAGATATTGGGAATGCGGTAGTTGACGATGGAAGAATACCATGGAACATCCGGGGGCGCAATCGCCTATAAGCATAACATTTTCAAGAGGAAAGTAAAGGTCTATATCGTTAGGTTCTTGCTCTTCCTCATTCAACATCCTTGAAACATGATCAGGTACTACGTTTTCACTGCCCTTTTTGTCCTTAATCTGAACGTCAAACTCTTGCAGGATCAGTATCCAACGTAGTAAGCGGGGTTTAGCATCTTTCTTTGTCATTAGATATCGCAAAGTAGCGTGATTAGTCCACACAGTAACTGCAGCACCCAACAAGTAACTACGAAATTTGTCCATAGCGAAGACTACGGCCAATAATTCCTTTTCAGTTGTGGTATAGTTTACTTGAGTAGGGTTTAGTGTGTGACGGGCGTAAGATATGGGCTGGAACTTTCCTTTGTCCTAAGATCGCACTAACAAAGAGTTGGATGTATCACACATAAGCTCGAAGGGTAGATTCCAGTCAGGAGAGATAAGAATCGGTGCAGAAATCAACTGACTTTTAAGCTCCTCAAACGCTTGCTTGCAACTATCATCAAAATTAAAAACAACATCGGCTTTGAGTAGGGTAGATAGGGGCTTGGCCATCTTGGAGAAGTCTTTAATGAATCTCCTATAAAAACCGACGTGTCCAAGAAAACCTCTCACTTCGTGCACATTTCTAGGCAAACTCATCTTCTCTATAGCCTCCACTTTTGCCCTATCTACTTCCATACCTTTGGCTGAGATCTTGTGGCCAAGAACTATTCCTTCATCTACCATAAAATGGCACTTTTCCCAGTTTAGGACTAAGTTCTTTTCCATACAATGGATAAAACACGGTCAAGATTATCAAGACAATCATCGAAGGATTGACCAAAGACAGAGAAATCATCCATGAATATCTCCATACACTTTTCAACCAAATTTCATCAAAGATTGCCAAATCGCCTTTGGAATGTAGTTGGGGCATTGCAGAGACCAAATGGCATTCGCTCAGTGTTTAATGTACCATAGGGGCGTGTGAAAGTTGTCTTTTCTTGGTCGACTGGATCTATGGGTATATGGAAATATCCCGAATATCCATCAAGGAAACAGTAGAATGCATGTCCTGCCAGACGCTCTAGCATCTGGTCAATGAAAGGAATGGGGAAATGATCTTTCATTGTAACTTCATTGAGTTTTCTCGTAGTGGTCGATACTGCACTCTATAACCCGTTACTAGCCTCAATGCTATTTCTTCACCCTTTTCATTCTTCTCGATAGTAATTCCTCCTTTCTTAGGAACTACTTGAGTAGGGACACCCATTCATTGTCAAGAATTGCATAAATAATACCCATGTCCAAAAGCTTGATAATCTCCTTCTTAACTACTTCTTGCATGTGAGGTTGAGCCCTCCTCTGGGTCAGCTCTAACACACTTGGCACCCTCTTCGCTTTTAATCTTATGCATGCATAAGTCGGGAGATATCCTCTCGATGTCTCCCACTTGCCAACCAAAAGCTTTCTCATTCTTTCTCAAAATGTTTAATGAGCTTCATCTCTTCCAACCGGGATAGCTTGGCAGAAATAATCAACGGAAGCTTGTCACCTTCTCTCAAGAAAACATATTTCAGATGCTTAGGTAACGGCTTCAGTACCAGATCTGTAGGGGGTTCTTCTAAACTCGATTTAAGATCTCCACTTTTCAACTCAACATCACTGAGTTTACTTAGTGGTCCCACTGCTAAAGCTTCTCCTTTCAACGAAACTTTATTAAACTCAGCTTCTAATTGTTCTAGATTCACCCAACCATGATTATTCAAATTTTCAACTAATCACTCATATTCAGTCTCAACAGCCATGACTTGCTTTTCCATGTAATCATTAAAGTCATCTGACATATCCTCAATGGATAAGCCGGTTGGATAATCAGAGGGTCTCTGAATAGATTTGGAGACACTGTAGCTCACCTTCTGATCACCGATTCGTATGGTCACTTGCCCACCTTCACAATCAATGAGGGCTCTGGCTGTAGAAAGAAAAGGTCTTCCAAGTATCAAGGGGACATTCTCATCCTTTTCTATGTCTAGGGCGTACTACCAACCGAAAAAGTAAATCTATCAATTTGAACTAATACGCCCTTTAGTATCCCCAGCCTTTCTTGGAAGATCTATCAGTAATTGTAGTTTCATGGTCGTGGGTTCTAAAAGATCATTCAATCCAAGTCGTTTACATACGAGACAATGGCATCGCACTTATGGATGCACCTAGGTCACAGAAAGAGTTTGGGAAGACTAGGCCTCCCATCAGCAACGTGAGCACAAATTTCCCAGGGTCACCCCTCTTGATTGGTAGATCTTCATAACTTATCATAGAGCAATCCTCACCAATCAACCGATCCATGTCTTCTAACTTCTTCTTAGAAGAAACAATATCCTTGATGAACTTAGTGTACTTAGGCATTTCAACCAAAACATCAGATTAAGGAAGATTAACCTGAGTATTTTTGAGAAGATTAAGCACTTTTTTCATATTTCTTGTCCTCATGCAAGGAGACGTTGCTTTTTCTAGGTGGAAATGGTAGTTTCTTTAAGTCACTCTCAGAAAAGACTTTCTTCGAGGATGAACTGACAGCTTTATCTTCCAAATCTTTCCACCTCACCACTTTCTCACTTCTTTTACTAGTCAGGGGATCCGCCACCTGACTCTCACTTGACTTTTCATTTCTCGGGATCACCACACGAGTACTCTCTGCGAAAAAGGGAACATGGGTGCTCGATTTCCTCCGCCTCATCATCGGCGGGAGGGGTTAGTGGTTTCCGGTTCGGGGACCACTAAGTTGAGTACCAGATCTGAGATTCATGGCACCGGGCCTCTTCTTTACCATAGGAATTGAAGGAACTAGGTCGCTGACCGCCATGATTCAAATCGGTCCGAGCTACCCGACCACCCTTAGGATTTTCTCCGTAAAGTCGGGCAACCGCCTGAGGGTCTGGAAGCTAGTTGGCGGCCATTTGCCCGATCCGCCTCTCAAGACTCTTTATTGTGCTCTGAAGGATTGGATATTATTATTATGCTCCTCCGCTTTAGCTTCAAGATCATTAGAGTGAGAGGGCCTTGAGAGTTCTCGAAAGTTCTCGGTATGGTTTGGTGAACGATTCAAACGCATGATTTGAATTGTTTGGCCAATTTTGATTGAACCTCTGATTTGTATTGGAAAAATTCATGTTCAGGTTCTGATTGAAGCTTGGGTTTCGATTGAAATTCTGATTCGTTAAAATTCAAATTTTGATTGAGATTTTGATTCGATGGAAACCCTGGTTTTGAAGATTGCTTTGGCGCAGAACCGATTGTTAAATCTCCGGTTTCTTGCCAAGGAAAGCATTAACCTCAAAGATTCTCGTCCATTCATAGATGAAGCGAGAGGTGTGCCCCATATTATCACATGCCTGGCATGTGACTGAATTGTACTGTCCCTGATTCTGGACAACATTGACTTGATAGGTCGAAGGTGAAATAAATTGACACTGCCCAACCATATGGCCAGTTTGACAACAATTTTCACAATACAGAACTTGAGAGTTCTGTGGAAATGATAGATTCTGATTTGTTGGATTTAGAGACCTTGTAAGAGCAGCCACCTGTTGTTGCAGCATGGCAATTTGATTTTGATTGTTCACCTCCTCGATCCTAGGAGGAGGAGGTGCCTGAATAGCTTGAGAGGAGGGGGCATAATTATATTTGGCAATATCCTCGAACAATGCCCACCCTTCTGCAGGTGTTTTCCTCAGGAATGCCCCACCAGAAGAACTATTGACCATACCCTTAGTGAGCTCGGTCAATCCACTGAAAAATGTGTTGATTGCCGCAAAGTCCAAACCGTGGTGAGGGCATTTACGAAGAAGAGCTTTGAATCTCTTCCATGCATCAAAGAACGATTCGTTTTCCTTTTGATAAAAGTGAAAATTTCACTTAAGCATTGGGGTCAGTCTTGGATGGTGAGAAATATTGACTTAGGAACTCTTTTTCGAGTCTAGCCTGTGGTGATCGATTCGGCAGCAGAGAGTTGTACCACTCTTTTGCCTCCTTTCAAGGAAAACGGGAATAACTTCAACTTTATCGCATCCTCACTTACACCTTGAATGCGAGTCGTACCACATATCTCCAGAAATGTGTGTACGTGAGTATGAGGATTTTCAGATTGAAAACCATGGAATATTGATGCATGTTGCATCATTTGGATGAGCCCAGGTTTGAGTTCGAATATTGGTGCATTTATGGCGGGTAGAACGATGGCCGGGTTGACTTTGACTTCACCATGCATGGCGTAGTCAGCCAACGTACGTCTATCTTCTACAGCCATAATGAGTATGTCTTCGATCTCCTCAGCTAAACGTTCCTCAAGGTCTTGATCGGCCTTATCAGAAAGAACCGCAGGACGGATTCTCTGCCTGTTTAGTCGGACTATGGTACGCTCGAGGTCGGGGGTATAGAGTAGTGGCCCCTTTTGACTTCGAGTTTGCATAAACCGAAACCAAAATCAAGTTGTCTAAACTAAAAATAAATAAAATTTAAAACCAATGAAAAGAAAATAAAAACAGGAGGACAGACGGGCGTCCAATTAATCCGGACGGGCGCCCGCTCAAGAACTAGACGGCCGTTTTGGGGCAAGCCGGATGCTCGCCGATTTCCTCCAAACAGAACGAGTTGGCTCTTTTTAGATGGACGGGCGGCCACTTACTCCGGATGCCCGTTTGGAAACCAGCACAGAAAACTTAGTAAAAACTAGACAACCGTACCGAGTCCCCGGCAACGGCGCCAAAAACTTGTCTCGGACTTTATCTAATGAAAAATAAACAAGTAATAAAAATAAATCCGGTTTACCCCAAGTGCAGGGATCGTAGTATAGAGGCTAATACCGGAGTGGAGTCCACAGGGAATCGAGGTTGTTTACCTAGTTTTTATCTAACTAACCTAAAGATGGCACAACTACTATTACTAAAATTATATGAAAATAAAAACGATTAACACGTAACAAACTAAAAACAAAAATAACAAAAGTAAACTGGACAGAAGATTAGAAATCTAAAGCCAGGAAACGTGATTACGAACCAAATTATGTAAAATAATCTATTCTAAAACCTAAACATGCAGTAAAAAGTTCTAACTTAGCTAAGCAATTCAAGTTCAAGCGATTTTAATCAATGAATTGAAAAACGAACATGCAATGATCCACCAATTCTACAACACTCAATTTCTTCTCTAGATTATCTGGTGATGATTTAACAAAAGTTGTGATTCACCTATCATAGGTATGAATTTCTAATCTCTTAGATAATTCGTTTATTAATCTCTTTCGTCTATCGATACAAAAAGATTAACTCTTTAATAACAAAGGTGTGAAATTTCTCAATCTCTTAACCTAGATTTCAATCTAACAACTATCATTACTTAGATTAAAATCAACTATCAACTATTAAAATCAAGCATGCAAAACATCCATCGATAAAATTGCATAATAACAATGAATTAAACATAGAAAACATACTACTTTTATTAAAAAAAAACTCACAAGATAATCCAAAGTGAAATCAAGATGTTGCTAGAACGGCTTCACAAAGCTTGTTCCAATGAGCTCTAGCCTCTATTCATCGTTTGATTACTTGAATTTGCTACTAGAAAGTACATATAATTGGAGAAATTTATCTAGGAAATATAAAACATAAAAGTTGTATATAAAGGGTGGAGAACACAGAAAAATCGCCCCTAAGGGTTTTGTGGCCGCCTAATGTTAATTAGGTTCTTTCTAGGGTTGAAAAACGCACCTATTTATAGAGTTTTAAGTCGGTTTCTGCTAGGTTGGCGTATGGACGCTCGTCCAGAGTCTTGAACGCTCGTCCATTCTACATAAAATCTTCGAGTCGGGCCGAGTCATGTCAGACGCCCGTCCTATGTAAATTTGGACGCTCGTTCAACAAAAATCTCAATACTCGACTCCACTATTTCTTCCTGGACGCCCGCTCGATTCCTCAAACGCTGTCCATCCGGGCGGAGCTTGAGACGCTGCGTTCGCTTTACTTCAAATCCGGTTTTCATCTCTATCTTTATCCGACTTCATCTTTATCCTTTTTCTTCCATGTAAATCCTCACTTGAACATCTTTTAAACCTCTTTTAAGCCAAATTCGTGTATCTACAAGATATCAAAAACATTGCAAAGTGTAAAATCATTCAAATCGATAGAAAATCAACAATAAAACCTCATAATTCAACCAACTTTTCGATTGAACCATTACAAACATCACTTGCTTAATAAATCAAATAAACGTTCACTTTCTATGCAAAACATCAGAGTATAGAGGAAAATTGTTACGAAATAGAACGATATAAATCATAGAAAAGCACCCTAAACACCTGCTTTGCAATTTACAACAACTCATCCCTCACCATGTCCAAACCAATCTTGAATTTCATGCTGAGACAATTGACAACAATCTTAAGCCCTTGGTGGACACTCTCAATGCTCACACTGAACAAATTCAGCATCTGGATGAGGTAATGGAGCAGACTGGCAAGCAATTGGACCTTCTAATCAAAGTTGGTGAGGCCAAAAACAAGATACTGGAAAGGAGGTATGGTCCTCTCCCTGATTCTGATACAGCACCAACAAAACTTGAAGCCTTTTTTAGTGCTGCCAAAAAGGGGGAAGGAAGTTCTAAGCCTGAAAGCTCCAGTGAAAAGGAGGCAAGCCCAACAGAAAAGGGCAAAGGCAGCAAAGGCAAAGGCATCGGGTTTGAAGATGTGAAGAAGTAGACCTTACACTCAATTTGAATTATTTCTAGATTACTTCTATTTGCCTTTGTCTTTAAATAAAAAAGATGCAATATCTTATTGCCCTATGATGGATGAATAAAATTGCTGAATTTTTGTTCTATGAAAAATTTGGATTACTTATGTTCAGGCTTATGAGGGTTTTGGCATCATCAAAAAGGGGGAAATTGTTAGGAACATTTATTATGTTTTGATGATGGCCATACTAGCTGTTATAGCAAGCCTGAAATAAGTTAGAATTCTCTGTATAAGTCTTTACTTAGAGTCTGACATGTTGTATAAGTTGAGTCAGACAAATATTGTACTAGTTGGTAGGACGGCAAAGTAAAATAGACATTCGGTAGAGTGAAGCCAGCCAAGCACCAGCATAGATACAATGAAGACTTTATGGTCTGACTTATAACCAAGGAAGTCTGTGATGACCTTGGATAAGTCTAAATTATATTTCAAATGATGAAACTTAATATTCAAATATGGTGTACACTGATCTCATCTCAATCAAGGATCAGTGAAGTACAAAGATTCTCCTTAAACTGAAGCAAAGAAGAAAACAGTGAATCGGCTGAGTGAAGACAAAACGGTAAAGGAAGAGCCAAAATGGCTAAGTGAGAAGGATCACTCGACCGGTCAGAAAACAATGAAGTAATACCTACTAGATCAGTTTTAATATATGTTGAAGATTCAGAGGATCATGCATTAAATGCACAATCAATAGAGGATCAATCAAGGATGGATTTTCTGCTATACGTTTGAAGAAAGAATCCGATCACTGAAATCAAGGAGAATGCAATTAAGGGGGAATCAAGAATAAAATCAAGGATTATTCCCTCATTAATATAGCCAACGGACGGAATTTCAAAATCAAGGTTATTCAAGGCTATAAATAGAAGGCATTGATAGAAAAACAAAACAACGATCCAAAAGAAAAAAATCAAGCGAAAACTCATCAATTCAAAAGCCTTCTCGAACTTACAAGGATACATCTAGTGATCAACTCGGACATCGTAACTACAAAGTCATATTCAAAGACCTTTGAGATTGATCAAGCAAGGTTGTGGATCACATTCACATCAAATCAAGCAAGCCAATCGTGGAGGCAATCTGAGAAGGAGTTGAGTCTGTGATAGCCGCTGAAGGATTTGATCTCAAGGAGCAAACAAAGGAGACTGAATCATCAAGCCGCTGCGAGTCAGGAGTGATAGTCTTGTAGATTGTGAAGCTTGGGAAGCCAAGGACAATCATACTATTGTATCTATGAAAACAATAGTGAATTCCTCCAATCATCACAGGAGAAGAGTGGATTAAGGGATTACACCACCCTGAACCACTATAAGCCTTGTGTCAATTTACTTTCTGCAATTTACTTTACAGTATTTATTTAAATTTCCTAGATCATAACTTATATCTGTGATTGCCTAAACTGATTTGAAAACAACATAGTAAGAAGGGACTTATCCGCTGCCCAAAAGCTTTTAAACAAAAGAAAAGTTTTTGAAACTCCACTATAGTCATTCACCCCCCCTCTGACTATAGTTTCACCCTTCTATGGGACCAACAAGAACTCTAAAAGAAGCAGGAAGAACCATGATTTGTGAAGCATTTCTACCTGAAAGATATTGGGCTGAAGCAGTCAATACAGCATGCTATACACAAAACAGAATCTCAGTGAACAAGAAGCTGCTAAAGACACCTTATGAGATTTGGAATGGAAGAAAACCTAATATATCCTATTTCCATCCATTTGGAAGCAAATGTTTTATCTTGAATCATAAGGAACAACTGAAGACAATCCAACCAAAATCAGATGAAGGAATTTTCTTGGGATATTCTTCAGTCAGCAAAGCATTCAGGGTACTGAATAAAAGTGTTAGGTGGAGTGCCCGAAAGACAATTATGTAATTGTTTTAGGACATAATTAATAATTCATCTTATTACATGCATTTATGTTTATAATTAAGACACTACTGAAAACCCAAAGTACCTCGTTTATGTAATCACATAACTCAGTGTATGGCTATACACAAGAGGATTGAGTTAGTGAGATGTACTTAAAATTAACTTAATCCGTAGCGTTGATTAATCTGATGCGGCTCTCATGATTAATATGCTAATAATGCACCTAGAACACTTTACGGTGTGACAGTCTCATCCGGATTATCGGTAATAGGAGTACTAGTTGGGCATTTATATATGATGATAATCATATAGAAATTTGGACCAATTTGATTTGAGTTCTCGATATAATTCCGTAATCGAGAAGTCTTATCGAATCACAAGATGATCATATATGGATTAATCTCAATCCCGAGGTGATCACGCATAACCGCTTAGACTAGGGTAGGGTTTGATGTGTTAGTAAGGATCACTTCATGATGTGGTCCAACACTTCTCGTTGGCTCTATTTTGGAATGAGTGAGTAGTCCGTGCTATCACGATATGGAATCCATTCCTTCCTCGGGAAGTAGATAGACAGCCTCTTATTTGTTAGCCCTAAGAAAATGATCGATCCCAGGAGTTCATGTTGGACTAATTAGCTACTAGTCCGGTATGTGAACTAATTGATCACTAGGGGTTAATGGTAAATAAGGATACGATGTTTCCGAGAAGGGTTTACGGAAATATCCCACTTAAAATGAACAATCTATGGAGGATTTATCCGTATGTAATGATTATATCGATGGACGCTTTCGACTCATGGTTGAGTGTAAGTTATCTATATTCGGCAGAGTTCAGTTTCGGGTTTATGGTGGTGTAATCCCAGAATTAATAGATTGAATATTATTGTTCGGTCTGACGGATAATATTATTTAATTTATTGTAGCTACTGAATATGGATCCATGGTCCCCGACGTGGCTCCTAATATAGCATATAGGTTTTCTCGTCGTTTCACCTCAATTATAATTAAATAGTTGGATTGGACAATTTAATTGATATGTGGATTAATTGTTTAGTTGGACTAGATAATTAAATACATGGAAAATAAATTTTTCTTGGACTCGGCCCATGGTGTGGAAAAATGCGTGTGGCCTTATTTGACTAGGGTAGGGCGCATTTTTGAGTTATGTAATTATTAAGGAATTAGTTTTCTTGGATAATTATTTAACGTGTGATTTATCTTTTATTTGTTAAATGATAATTCATGGAGTATTAGATAATAATATTATTTATCCTAATTTGTTTGGGATAATTATTTTATTTATCTTTTATTTGGAAAAATAATTAATGTAAAAATTATCTCTTAATTATTAAATCCTTGGAGGACAAGGATTACTCTCCTATATAAAGAGAGTTCTCCCAAGCCTTTTATCACATCACAATTTTCGAAATATTGGAAGGAACGAGGCTTAGAATTTTCGGCCTTGGTTCCTTTGGGTTCGAGTTTTAGAAAAACTTCGGGTTTTTCTAAGGTAGCATATCGAGGAGGTCAAGCGGCTTGAATCACCATCCACTTGGTGTTGCTTGGAGATACATGCCGGAAGACGGTGGCTTCTCAATTCTTGGATCTTGGATCTCGGATTGTTCTAGACGTTTATTCACAATAAACCGGTAAGCAATCTAACCCCCTCGTAGGTTTAGATCTATTTATTCATGTATTTTGGTTGTTAGATTTAGATTTTGTACTTTCCGCTGCGTAATCGGGTGGATCTTTGATCCATCCGACGATATTACATCCAACAAGTGGTATCGGAGCCTTTGATCTGTCAATCAAAGTATATGAATTTTAGATCTAAGGAGTGGAATAGTATGTGTAGATTGCTTTATTTTTTTTTTTTTTTTTTTGAATCGAAAATATCATGTATATATGCCTTTGTGATTGTTGTGGTTGAAGAGATGGATTGAGGTTGGTACTGTTTACTCGTTAGATCTATTGTAAACTCATATAAATTCGTTTATATGAGTATAAGAAATTTTGTAATTTTAATTTCCTAGAAATAGATCTGTTTTGTTGCTGTTCCATTTTTTATTTCTTCCCGGAGTTTGAGCCGTTGAAACGACAATCCCTCCGGTCAGAATGTAGAATGAAATTTGAAGAACATGAACTTAAAATTTCGTGACGATCGGAGTTGATCACGATGTCCGATCGCTGCTATAAAGTTGCTGCTGTAACAGAAAAGCACAGGAGGCATTAAAACCCTAGCTGTGAGTTCGTCGAATTTCTGGAAGATATTGGACCGTTGAAATGAATATCCGACCGTTCAGATCGACTATCATGGAGTTATGAACAATCCCTAAACATTTCAGGTCGATCGGGATTTGTCTAGATGCCCGATCGTCCCCGGGAAGACACTGTTGCGCTGCAGTTATAAACAGATGCAGCAGTTAGATCGGCGGATTGCTGGAGAAAATTGGACCGTTGAAAAGAAGATCCAACCGTTCAGATTGAAGTAGGTGGAGCGAAGAACAGGTCCGTAAAGTTTGGTGACGATCAAGGTTCGTTTGGATGTCAGATCATCGATAAATCGCAGCAGCAGCAGATTAGAAAATAGTAAACCCTAGTTAGGGTTTGTGTTTTTTTTTAGGTTAGATACGGGGGTACCAATGATCTATCTCGGTGTTTAATTTTTTTGTTATATTTTCGTGTATGATCAAAATTATGTGATAGAAACCGTAAAATTGCCATGACATGCATCATATCATGATTCCACTCCAATGCATATATGTAGCTAGTTTATTTCGAATAAATTAGGCATGTATAACTCGTATAATTAGTTAAAAAACTTAATTAATTAATATGTGGTAGTTAATAAATATGTAACTAATTATAGAAAACCGAGGACCCGGGTTTTGTCAATCGTTACGATTTTAGTGATGGATTCTCGGTGAATCCCACTTAGATAAATCGTTGAGTTTTCGGTGAACCCACCTTAAACAGAAACGAGATTACGCTTTGGGTGACAATTTAGAAATCGGAAAATCATTGTACATGGGTTCAGAAATGGTCTAACCATGGTTGGGCGAGTTCAATCGAGCTTCGGCTCAATCGACTCCCCTTCCACGTGTGATGTACATTACAGTGGTTCGACAAGCCTTAGCATAGCCGATAAGCCTTCGGGCTAAACGGGGCTTCTCTTTCCGGATTAGCCTGAACTGTCACATATGTTCCAACGAATAAGACGGCGTAGGCTTGCCTACATAACCGACCCTGTTCGGAGTACTTTGATTTATTGTTTCTTATTGTCAAGACCGAAACCGTAATTAGTAAACCCACCACTTTTTCAAAATATTGAGTGGGAGCGGGAAGGTGACACCGACCCCACGGCCTCTACTATCGGTGCAAGCACGTGAGAGAAGGGTGACGCCGAGCCGCTTTGATTTTGGCCCCTACGGATGGTGTTCACCCTATCAAAATTCAAGGCTTGGTCTCCGAAAGGATAAGATTTTGGGTACTCGTCGGGTCACTGACCGACCCTACGGCGGCATACTCGGGGCGTACTTTGAGATCTGATATAGTAGGTCACACTCTTTATGGATATTTTCGAAATATCTAAGCTAGAAAAAGGAAGGTAATCGATGATTAAGGTCCGGGATGTCTGATTCCCGTGAGATGTTCGATTCTCGAAATTTAAACATTGAGAGAGATTGTCTCAGTTTAACCATCACCTCTTTGACCTACCCTACGGCGGCACTGAGGTGCGAGGTTAAATCCTTGGAATGGTAGGATAAACTTTTTTATAGTTTATTATTCCTAAAATAAAAATCTAGTAGTGAAAATTTTCTTTTGAATTTAATTTTCTGTCATTTTATTTTACAACTTTAATCTCTAGGCTACTAAACTGTTAGTAATAGGACTTCTTTAAAAATGTGGAGAGTAACAAGTACGTTGTAATTATCAATAAATGCAGTTAATTTTCGGAAAAGATTTTCTCTTGAGCCTTTGAAAACTTAAGTGACATAGTATAGGTATGTCACGGGTGTCACTCGTGTTGAACGAGAGACGACCGTACTTAGTTTACAAACGATGATATAGGACTATCAGACAGATTTATTTAGTGAATTTTAAAAAGTGAAATTACACAACAAATTTCTAAATTGAAAAATTGGAAAATCATATACATAAGGCGTTGCTAGTTAGACGGTATTTGGAACCGATAAACTAGTAGGAGCCTTAGTCTTATGATTTGTTGTTTTTCTGAATCATTAGAAATGTGTAATGGACTGCACAAGAGTTTTTCCATTCATTGGGAAAACAAGAATAAAGCACTACTAGTTAGACAGTATTTGGAACTGATAAACTAGTGGGAGCTTAGTTCTCGAGATTTTATAATCTTTGAAACATCATGAACACAAAGATTTGCTAGTTAGGCAAAGATTTGGAACTGATAAACTAGTGGGAGCTTAATTCTAGATGATGTTCTAATCTTTGAAAAATCATAAATACAAAGTGTTGCTAGTTAGACGGTATTTGGAACCGATAAACTAGTGGGAGCTTTGCTCTTATGATTTGATGATTAGAAAAATCGATAGTCCAAGCAAGTAACACTGAACATCCTATAGTTCAAGAGTAGTGTCTACTCAAACGAACTGCTAGTTCAAGACTGTTTCCATTTAAAGAAAGTCGAGAATGGGAAAGAATGTTTATACGTGTTAGTCATCTAAACTAAGTAGTTTTAAGGGTAAACCGAAAATTAATAAATTGGAAATTAGAGGATAAGGAAAGTGATTTCGGATCACTGACCAATGCATTCTTAGCATTTTCTCAAAAGCTATGTTCTTTGGAAGAACTAGGTAGCTTTGCATTAAATGATAAATAAAATAGACAACGGGCAGTTATTTCAGATAGACTAGTGGGAGTGATATAAGGAAATGAATCTCGGATTCAATTCTTGAGTATCATAGAAAATTCATTTTCTGTTTTCAGATTCGTTGGAACGAACGTATCTATTTTCAATAGGATAATTTGTTTGTCTTATTGACGATGAATATAGCATTCATCGCACGAATCCAAGACTCTGACTTTTGTTTGATAAAGTCGGAACCACTAAGCATTGCTGAAAAGGTATTAATAACACATCTTAAAATATATAAACGCAAATGGTTTCCGTATTTCGATAAACGCTTTTTTCTATAATATTAATTAGTGCATATTACCCAACGACAAGATCTGCAGACTGGCTTAGGGTGATTCCTTCCCAGTCAAAGGAACCCCGTCTCAAAGGAACAATGCCAAAGTTTCCTTTCAATCGGGAAAGGGTAATAGATTTAAAGAAGTTACATAGCTTGTTCATCTCGACCTTCGGGGTCATATGAAAGATACAAGTTAGTGGGAGCTTCTGAGTTGTGACATATTGTCTGATAACTACTCAAAACTCTGGTAAGTTTATCCAAAATATTTGGAGGAATCTCTGATTTCACCAGAGATAGAGTATTCCATACTCAGAAATAGGTTATTGCGTAGTCTTCGGGACTGATGCTCGGCCTGCCTCCCAGTGGAATGTTTTCACTAAGGATACACCATAAATTTGCCTTACATAGTTATTGATGTGCTACGATACGCTGTTGAACTCATTTAAGATATTGGTTGCAAAATAACGGTTTACATTGTAATGAAAAACCGAGAAGTCTACCTAAAAGATGCCTACGCATTTGTGGATACGGAGTGAATTCGGTTCACCCCACTTCTGGAAAAAAAAATAGACATTTAGTATTTAGTGCTTGAAGGTAGGACTGGAAATTTTGCGTACACGTTCAGGTCATGAAATATCTTAATGCATTGAGTAAAGGTTGGTTATAAAACTCGTAAAATCAGATAATGACGGTTATGCTGTCAAACTCAGTCTGATAGAGTCTATAAATAACAACCTTAGATATTGAAGTATTTGTACTCAAGATGTTACTAACTGATTTGTTCAGTCCACATCCAACACCGGCAGTTGGTGATAACTCTAATAAAAACTACTAAACTAGATCAGTATATCACTTCACCCCGAACGTAGTGGGAGTATGGTTTGTCCATTAACCATTGCAGGACCTTACGGTCTATAGGGTAGATTGATGACCTATAGTCCTTTGTGGGCTGTGCAGGATCCTGATCATAGAGGTTGGTTTAAAAGCCATAACCCTGTGAATGGAGTTTGATACTCCAGTTCTGTTGAAACTCTTGTAGAACCACTTGAGTATCTCAGGCCTAGTGAGAGTAATTGGAACTACACGGAGAAGAGTCGAATGAATATGAAAGTTTAACTTTCAACGCAAAGCTGAGTAATTTAGAGGTGATTTCCTAAAAGGTAGAGAGTTAACCAGACCGTGATCTCTCTTACCATTCAGTCTTGCTTGATTTTCGTCAGAAAGCAGGAAATAGGGGTGATTCCCTAAGACTTCCTTCCCGAACAACGGAATCTGAGTTCATTCGAATGTATGGGTTTTAGCTAAGAACAAATGACATTCAAGTTCTGAAGCGGGGTAAAATAGGGGTGATTCCCAAGACCTTTTTTGCAAGACTAACGGTATCTTAATTTATTCAAAAGAACCTTCGGCAGATGCCTGCCATAGCTTATATCCTTTGGGGATTACAGCAAACCTCTAGGTCATTTCAAAGTCATATATTTTAATATGTGGACTTGACCGTAATGTTGATAAGTCTTTCGTAGACGGGCATCAATATTAGCAAAGTAGTATGTAGATTAGTCTTTGTGAATGGTAACATCAAAGCAGATTGGAAACAACATAGGTGTGTTATCTGAAGTCAGAGTCTGACATGCCATCGGGATTCATTCTAAAGGATTTGATTCGCTCAAATTCTTGAGAATCGATCATTGGCAATCCCATCCATTCACCTGGTTAAGATATCCTTGCATTTATGCAACATTCAACGATGTAGTCTACCCTACCTCTCAGGAATGGTTATCTAAACCTGCGGATAAAAACTAAATGGGATGTTTAGTGAATCCTCAAGTCTTTTCGGGAGAGTGAGGAATAATATGCTGGTATATTCAGGTGCGAACTAGAATATAAGTGATGACACTGATTCTGACTTTAGGTCAGATTAAGGATGATCGTTAAGTCGATTTCGTCCTCAGTGTTGAATCAAAGGAATATTGAAATCGTACCACCGGATTAGATGGAAATGCGACGTTTCGATCCCAAAGATTGACTCAAGACACCAACCTACCTGATCAGTGTACCAAGTCACATGGTATTCGGATTCTAAGTACACATCGGGTCACTGACCTACCCTACGGCGGCACACTCCGGTCGTGCTTGGAAGGATGAATTACTAAGATGCGCTTGGAGGGTATGAATCTTTGGGATATGTCTCACTTGTTTTGAGCAAGTGGGAGAAAGTTGTAGATATAGATATAAAGGGTGTGCTCTAAAACAATTAATCCACTTGCCTTTCGTGCAAGTGGGAGATTGTTAGGTGGAGTGCCCGAAAGACAATTATGTAATTGTTTTAGGACAGAATTAATAATTCATCTTATTACATGCATTTATGTTTATAATTAAGACACTACTGAAAACCCTAAGTACCTCGTTTATGTAATCACATAACTCAGTGTATGGCTATACACAAGAGGATTGAGTTAGTGAGATGTACTTAAAATTAACTTAGTCCGTAGCGTTGATTAATCTAAGTACGGGTCTCATGATTAATATGCTAATAATGTGCCCAGAACACTTTACGGTGTGACAGTCTCATCCGGACTGTCGATAATAGGGTACCTAGTGGGGCATTCATCCGTACTTCTCTTTGGCTCTATTTTGGAATGAGTGAGTAGTCTGTGCTATCACAGATATGGAATCCATTCCTTCCCTCGGGAAGTAGACAGACAGTTCCCTTATTTGTTAGCCCAAAGAAAATGATCGATCCTGGGAGTTCATGTTGGACTAATTAGCTACTAGTCCGGTATGTGAACTAATTGATCACTAGGGGGTTAATGGTAAATAAGGATAAGATGTTTCGAGAAGGGTTTACGGAAATATCTCGACTCGAAATGAATAGTCTATGGAGGATTTATCCGTATGTAATGATTATATCAGTGGACGCTTTCGACTCATGGTTGAGTGTAAGTTATCTATATTCGCGAGTTCGATTTGGTTTATGGTGGTGTAATCCTTGAATTAATAGATTGAATATTATTGTTCGGTCTGACGGATAATATTATTTAATTTATTGTAGCTACTGAATATGGGTCCATGGTCCCCGACGTGGCTCCTAATATAGCATATAGGTTTTCTCGTCGTTTCACCTCAATTATAATTAAATAGTTGGATTGGACTATTTAATTGATATGTGGATTAATTGTTTAGTTGGACTAGATAATTAAATACATGGAAAAGAAATTTTTCGTGGACTCGGCCCAAGGTGTGGAAAAATGCGTGTGGCCTTATTTGACTTGGGTAGGGCGCATTTTTGAGTTATGTAATTATTAAGGAATTAGTTTTCTTGGATAATTATTTAACATGTGATTTATCTTTTATTTGTTCAATGATAATTAATGGAGTATTAGATAATAATATTATTTATCCTAATTTGTTTGGGATAATTATTTTATTTATCTTTTATTTGGAAAAAGGATTAATGTAAAAATTATCTCTTAATTATTAAATCCTTGGAGGACAAGGATTACTCTCCTATATAAAGAGAGTTCTCCCAAGCCTTCTATCACATCACAATTTTTGAAATATTGGAAGGAACAAGGCTTAGAATTTTCGGCCTTGGTTCCTTTGGGTTCGAGTTTTAGAAAAACTTCGGGTTTTTCTAAGGTAGCATATTGAGGAGGTCAAGCGGCTTGAATCACCATCCACTTGGTGTTGCTTGGAGATACACGCCGGAAGACGGTGGCTTCTCAATTCTTGGATCTTGGATCTCGGATTGTTCTAGACGTTTATTCACAATAAACTGGTATGCAATCTAACCCCCTCGTAGGTTTAGATCTATTTATTCATGTATTTTGGTTGTTAGATCTATATTTTGTACTTTCCGCTGCGTAATCGGGTGGATCTTTGATCCATCCGACGATATTACATCCAACAAAAAGGACACTGAAACATGAAATGGAATGGAAGATGAAGCATCAGAACCTGCTGAGAATCAACAAGTCACTGATCCAGAATGTGTTGAAGTTTTGGAAAGATTCAATGACTTAAAGGTTTCTGATTCTACCCCTGCTGAACACCCTGCTGGTAATACTACTAATGCAACAACTGAGGCAATTCAAGGATCTGCTGAACCCCCTGTTGAAGAAACAACAGACCCTACTGAAGATGATGTTCCAGAAAATCAATCTAACCAAAATCCACAATGGTTAAGGGATCACCCTGCTGAACAAGTTATTGGAAATATACAGCAAGGTGTGAGGACTATTAGACAATTAGAAGCAATGTTCACTTGTTTTCTATCTCAAATGGAACCTAAAGTTGTTGAAGAAGCAATTTCAGATCCAGATTGGATAATTGCTATGCAAGAAGAATTGAATGAATTTGAAAGAAATCAAGTTTGGACACTAGTGGAAAGACCTAGTCATGCAAATATAATTGGTACAAAATAGGTATACAGAAACAAACTTGATGAATCTGGTACCATTGTGAGGAATAAGGCCAGACTAGTAGCAAAAGGATATTTTTCAAGCAGAAGGAATAGATTTTGATGAGACATATGCCCCTGTTGCAAGATTGGAAGCCATCAGATTATTCCTGGCACATGCTGCTTATAAAAACTTCAAAGTATATCAGATGGATGTCAAAAGTGCATTTTTGAATGGCATTCTCGAAGAGGAGGTGTATGTTCAGCAACCTCCTGGTTTTGAAGATAAAGATCAAGAAGATAAAGTGTATAGATGTAATATTCCGATTTTCGAAAGAGCGACGTGTCATTTTACGAAATATTATTATTTCTTGTCTTTTTGGGAGTTAAGTATTTAATAGAGTATGTATATATATATATTTGAATTATATATATATATATATATATATATATATATATATATATATATATATATATATATATATATATATATATATATATATATATTTAAGGATTATTCGATTTTGGTAATTAAAGGACAATTAAGGAAAAATGGATTTATGGGAAATTGGTATTTAAGGAAAATCAATACACATTAATCCCATAACCTAAACACAATTCGAATTTAGTTTGCAAGCTCCTTCTCTGTGGCTTTGAGGAGAGAAATAGAGCTTGGATAGTTTTCGCAATAATCAAGCGGTTCTTGATCGTTTCGAGATCGACGGTAGAATTGGAATCGTTGTGAGAGAGAGCTCCGTTTGGATTTCGACTTTGTTGGAAGGGCTGCGATTCGGAGGTCGTTTGGATCTGCTTTTGGGCAGCAATTAGGTAAGAGGCTCTTCCTATGATCTCAATTATCGTTTATAGGGTTTAGATCATAATTTAAGATGTTTCAATGTTGGAAAGATGCGTTTTTTTGTTGGTCAAAGGATCATAGATGCTATGGTTGATTAGATATGTTTTATGTGTTTTACTGGGATTAATTCGATGTTAATTAGGTTAGAATCGGTTCAGAAATCGAGTTTTGACGATTTTAGCGTTTTGGGAAAAACCAGTGGGCGGCGTCTCGCAATAGGCGGACGGGCGTCCGAGACCCTAGTAGCCCAGACGGGCGTTTGCAATAGGTAGACGGGCGTCTGAGAAGAGATTTTTGATTCAGGATGTAGCTGTTTTTGGCAGACGGGGGTTTTTGGTTTAGTGGACGGGCGTCTGATACGGACAGGCGTCCATGGGAGGTCAAACGGGCGTCTGGCCTGTTTTGCCTTGTTTTTACGGTTTTATCATTCTAGTTTGGTTTTGGGTTTTATAATCACACTATTATTGTTTTCAACCCTTATTTATGATATGATATCATTGGTTAACATAAACAAGCCTGAATTGAGCTTCTGATTCGTTCAGTTAAAACACCGAATGTACTCTTAAAGGGAGTTGAAGTTCGGATCCGTCGAAAGGGCATGATAGGCTTGTGCTTTGATGAATTAGCATTCATCACTGTCTGTGTAATTGCTAGGTCTTGTTAATGTCTAGTGGTCTAGGAAGAGAGTAGTAAATGTGAGGGAGATTAATTGAAAACACTTAGGTGGCTAGTTAATCACCCTAATAAATACGTACTTGACTAGTAAAAGATTAAACAACATGTCTCTCTTGGACAGGCACCAGTCTATATCGCGATGTATGCCTACCTCTGAAGGTGGAAGAACTCCGTAGGTCAACAAAACCCTATGTACAGGGGGACTCTGCTGAGATGTGCGTACTATCGGGGTTGTTAAGGGTGATTTTATACGTTTTATAAGGATATGTTTTATATCAATTTCCCCCATATCTGGATGTTTTTAATAGAAATCAAGCTTTATAATTGAAATATTGAGCAAGTGATGTTTTTAATGGGTTAGTTGCGGAATTGTATGATTTATGTGTAAAATTGATGGTTTTATATTGATTTGGAAGATACTACATTTTGCAATGTTTTGATGTGTTGTAGGTACGTGTTTGATGCTCAAATGAAGATCAAAAAGAGATAAGAGTTGGATTTAATTGATGTAAAAGAGATAAGGATGGAAGTGGCTAGAAGAAAAGAGATAGAGTTTAAGATTTCGAATTTGGATCTAGTCGAATCAAGCGCCCAAGTCCGTCCACTGGATCAAGGCGTCGTAATATTGGATCAAGCGTCCGGAGAGAAAGTTTATTCGCAGAGTTTGGGCGCGAGTGGACGGGCGTCTCAAGCAAGTCAAAGGCATCTGGACGGGCGCCCACACAATTCGACGGGCGCCCACGGCCGACATCTTTGAAAAACCGACTTACTTTTCTATAAATAGCAGCGCGGATTTCAACCCTAAGGATACATTATTGAGACCTATTGATACACAATCATTAGGAGAAAACCCTAGGCGGCCCCAGCCCCCTTAGGGGAGGCTGGGGTTGCGATTTTTCTTGTTTTATATTCGTTTTTTCTATTTCGTTTTGCTGCTGTATGCTGAATGCTTGGAGGCTGAGCAATTGTTCAAACCTTGTGAATCCTTTTCAGCAGGTTTTTATATTTTCAATCTAGATTTGTTTTGTGATTTTTGATTAAAGTTGTATCTTTTCGATGCTTATGTGTTATGCAATCGATATCGAAAGATGAATTGTTATTGATGTTTACCGTATGACGAGAGTCGGTGTAAACCTTAGATCACCATGGGAAAGATGGGATTTTTAACCTTGACATAACGAGAGTTGATAGGTTAGATTTCTAGGTTGCTAGATTGAGAGATCTTACACCTTGTTTTGATAGCGTCGATCTCATATATCGAGAGATGAGAGATTGATAGGCGAATTATCTACGAGAGTAGGAATTCATACATTTGATAGGTGAACCACATTTTTAATTAAATCATCACATGACTACTTTAGAGAGGAAATTAAGGGTTGCGGGATCGGAGGAATATTTGTTTCTTCATTGTTTAATCACCATGATCATTGTTTTTATAGTTGTTTTTGTTTCCTAGTTTATAGTTCAGATTTCGTTTTTGCTTTTATCCTTCCTGGCTTTGGACTGACAATCCTCTGTCCAGTTTATCTTTTCGTTTTGTTATTTTAGGTTTTAATAATAATAGTATCAATCTTAGGAAAATTAATGAACTAGATACCCCGATTCCCTGTGATAGACTCCGGTATTAATCGCTATACTACGATCCCTACACTTGGGGAATACCGGATTTATAAATTTATTACTTGTTGTTTTTCATTAGATAAATCCGTGACAAGTTTTTGGCGCCGTTGCCGGGGAATCGGTGTTTTGTTGAATCTAATTGAGTTAATTTCTCTATTTTGTTACGATTTATTTTTCTTTCAATAAAAAGTAGTGTTAAATAAATTGAGGTTTTTTATTTTTGCCGTGTTTCATGACCGTAGGGTTAAGAATGTGCAAAAGTTTTTTACTCGCTTTTGTTAAACGTGAAGTGTAACCTAATCAGAACCTAGTTTCTACATTGATTCGGGACATCCGAGGTTGAATTATCTGACTCCACGTTTTGTACGATCGAACTTTTGGATAAAAGGGATCGTTTTAGCACTCGTTAGTATTTTGGCCATAACTTTCGGCTCGAGTGTCCGTTTGGCGCGCAGGACCCCAATTCGGAAAGCTCGTTCCGACGCCGACGACATGGTGAATGGCATATGGCCGTTCGACACCATAACTTTCGGCTCGAATCCATGTTAAATAATTGATTAATTTTTATATACATGCTTCATTATTCGACTTGGATGTTTTATTGTGAGCCTCTGTGGCCGTTGTATATATGCATAGACGTCCTGTTCTTTCACCGTTATGGTTTTCTTTCCATATATTGCAGTCCATGTTGAGTAATTCACCTAGTTAGATGTGATTCCAATTTGACTTATGCTGTTCCTTTTGTCGTCTATCTAGGGTGTTAGGGTTGTTAAAGGCACGTCTACACTTCACATGGCAAGCTTCTGTGGCTTTGCATAATCGAATTTTGTTACGCTTCTGTGGCGTTATTTAGTAGACGTTTATATTCTTGACCGTGCTTAGATTAGGGCGACATCTATGGAATTAGTTGGGCTAGTTTATTTTCTTTATTCTCGTTTTGCCTTTTTAGTATAGTTGCATATCATTTAGTTGCATTGTATTTTATTCTGTTTTTCTTTTTATTTTTATTTATCTTTTTAGTGCACCTAGCCCTGCTACTTTGTAGTGTCCTCTATCCTTATTTCGGTATGCACATGTTGGGCTTATTTGTATTGTAAAGCTTCTGTTGCTTTATAATTGACGTTTAGGTGTCCTGTGTTTTCCCTGTGTGGTGATTGTTCCATCTGAGCAATTATATCATGTGCTTATTTCTTGTCTTGCATTATATTTTTGCGCGACATGTTGTATTCCCCTGTGTTCCCCGAGATACTGCCATATTTCTTTGAGTGGTGCAGGCACATTTTTAGCTGTTTTTGTTAAGCTAGCCTTGGAAGTGAATCTGGAAAGGAATACATATGACATCTCGTGCCTCGGAACCGCGGATCGATTATCTATCCTTCTTCAGCCAATCTTCATATCATTACCAAATCAGCTAAGTATTTTTATCCGTTCTTTAAATTCTGCACAACCTGAGGACATGTTGTAGTTTAAGTGTGGGGGAGTTTAGGGGAATGGTTAAGTGTATCTATACATTTGCTTAATTCGTTTCGATTCTATGCAAAATGAGCTAGAATTTTCTGTACAACTTGAGGACAAGTTGCAATCTAAGTGTGGGGGAGGGAAATGGTTTTATGTATCTACATTCATTTGCCATACTATTATATTTCTATGAAAAAGTGCTAAATTTTAAAAATTTTGTTTGTTTTGTCCCAAGTGAGCAAAGGCATACCTTTATTTGAGTTTTTATATCATTGGTGCATTATTTTGCATATTTAGTAAATTTAGATGTCTCACCCAACACTATTTTTCACGTGCCATAGTAAATGATGAGCAATATTTTAAAGCTATGCCCATTTGGTTAGAGATTTTTGATGATTATCGCATGATTCTTTGCTTACATACGAATTTTGAAAATTTTAATAGTTTGTGTTTAGAATTAAAGTATGACATACTGTGAATATCTGAAGGTTTGAATGTGATAGGAGGGATATAATTTAAGGTTTGAATACCAATCTAAGATGAACAATATGAATTATATGTATATATGTATATGTCGGATGTAGCTACCGATGATTCGAGTGCGGTAGGGCATTATCACGAAATGTCCTATACCACTATGAGGCTTAATAGCTCCCGACTGCCTGATGATAGTAGTCCAGCTAGGGTGTTATCACGAAACATCCTATTGCTGGGAATGAGGGCATATGCGATAAGTGTGTAGTGAAGTGGACTTTAAGAAAAATTAGAGCATGGCAATGTGAAAAGATGGGTGAAAACCGTAGTTATCTTCAGACTATCCCCAGTATAAACTGAAAGATATGTTGTAGGGATTATCCTCTAAGTATGTCGGAAATATTTTAAATACTCCTTATTATTTTTCGAATATGTATGTTTTGTGAGGTGCATGTTATAATCGTTTTTATATTTCTGATCTAAATGGGATGTTGGCTAGTTTTGCTTGAATCAATTTCAAGTGTGGATTTAGTGGAAATTTATTATGGCTATGCACACACACTTGGGTGAACCTCTAAACTATTGAATATGCTTTATGGTTGCATAAATGTTTATATGTATCGAGTCTTGATTATGTTTTGTTTTGCTCGGGACGAGCAAAAAGCTAAGTGTGGGGGTGTTGTTTAGGGTGAATTTATAGTGTTTTTAACGATATGTTTTATATCAATTTCCCCCATATGTGGATGTTTTTCATAGAAATCGAGCTTTATAATTGAAATATTGAGCAAGTGGTGTTTTCAATAGTTAAATTGCAAAACGTAACGAATTATGTGCTTAAATTGTGATTTTATATTATTTTGGAGTTATGTTACGCTTTGGTATGTTTTATTTATCTTTTAGATACATGTTCTCGAGCTAAAAGAGGATTAGAAGAGGCTGCATTCGGATTTTCTGATGAAGAGAAGAGATAGGGATGAGAAGGAAAGGATAAAGGTGAAGAAATCAGCTTCCAGGCATGATGGACGTTTGTTCATGTCCCGTCCACTATGGACGGGCGTCCATTAAATCAAATCAAGCGCCCGTGAGAAGAAATCGAATGAGAGTTTGGACGTTGTATGGACGAGCGTCTGCCCTAGCATCCAAAGCAGTTGGATGGGCGTCCAGGTGTTTCGGACGGGCGTCCGTCCGCCGACTTAGCCCTGGCCGACTTAAAACTCTATAAAAGCAGCTGCGCCCCAACCCTAAAAGATATAAAAAATTCTTCATACACCAAATACTACTCAGCAGCCGCACTTCTGAGGGTTCCAAGGCCGGTCACCCGAGCCTTGTGCTCGGGTGATCCGAGTTAGATTAAGATGTTTTATTTTCGTTTGTTGATTCATGGAGATCATCCATTGTACCAAACTATGTGAGTTTATCTTTTAATTTATTCAATCCTTTGTTTATTTTCGTGATCTTTGATTTGTTTTGTATCTTTCTATGATTTATGATGCTATTGTGTGACTGGATCGAGAGATTGGTTGCTAATTGTTGTCTAACGTAGATGAGAATCGTTGTTAGGCTAGATCACCATAGAAAGATAGGATCTTTAATCGTTAATTCGTGACAAATTAATTGGTTAATTATCTAGGTTGCTAGATTCTAAAATTCAAGAGTTAACTTGAATCTACACCTTTGTTTTGTATGGAAATTGGTCTCAACATTCGAGAGAGGAGAGATCGATAGTTGAATTCACTAAGAGATTAGGAATTCATAGCTTGAGAAACGGATTCACTAAGGAATTAGGAGTTCGTCTCTCGTGTAAAGGTGAAACCACAATATCGAATTAAAATCATGAGATGAACTTGGATTGAAATCACTTGGTTTGTATATTGGTTGATTCCATGTATCTTTCTTCTATGTTTTTTCTTAGTTGTTATAGCTTAGATTTATTTCATCTGTTCTATGTGTTTATATGTTTGTTCGTTCGTTTATTTGTTTTCATAAGTAACAATTGAAAGGAATTAATAAAAGTAGATTCAACAATCCAATTCCCTGTGGATCGACCCCTTACTTATCCCGCTTTACTAGCAATTACCCGGTATTCGGCCGGTTAGGAGTTAGTTTTGCATATAGGTTAGGGTTTATAAATTGTTCGACATTTTTGTTTTTGTTTTGTCCCGAGTAGGCAATTCAATTCAATGTTCGTTATTTTTATAGTCATCCAAGCTATATATCATATGTTTGATAAGTTAGTTGTTTCACCCGATATTATTTTTCACGAGCCATAGTGAACGATGAGCTAATTTATAAAGTTATACCCCTTTTTGGACGAGTGATTTTTGTTTTCTTATAAGTCATGTGCTTAGTGCTACGTACATATCTTGAGATCTATGATAGTTTGTATTTAGATCCAAAGTATGTTATACTGTGAATATCTAAGGTTTGAATGTGATAAGTAACACGTAACTTATTGTCAAATGGAAAAGTTGAATTCAAAATGCAGTAATTGGGTGTGTCGGAAGCTGGTCGATGATTTAAGTGCGATAGGGTATACCACGTATGTCCTATACCACTATGATGACTAAAACCTCACGACAGTCAGAAGAAGCTGCGTTATGATTGGAGTAAGGTAGGGTATATCGCGAATTTCCTATTCTGCTATGACAGGGCAAGAGCTCATTCTGATGTGCGTATAAAAAGTGAAATAGTTAAATCAACTAGTGAATTGTTATGAAATGGATATAAGACTAAATTATCGTCTATCTTATCCCCAGTAGAAACTGATAGATATGCTGTAGGGATTATCCTATGAGTATTTCAGAAAGGCCCTAGATATATTCGATCATTCTTTTCGGGATATTTTACGTTTGTAGGGTACATTTTATGAGTGTCATTTATTGCTAGTCTACGAGGGGGTATTAGCTAGTTTGCTTTGAGTTTCTCAAGTTTGGATTTAGTGGAAGTTTTCTATGGCTATGCACACACACACACCATGGTGAACTTCTCATTTATTGAATCTATGCTATATTGTCTGAGATGTCTGTTTTTGTCTCGAGCCTTAATTTTCATTTTGTTTTGCTCGGGATGAGCAAGGTTTAAGTGTGGGGGAGTTGTTAAGGGTGATTTTATACGTTTTATAAGGATATGTTTTATATCAATTTCCCCCATATCTGGATGCTTTTCATAGAAATCGAGCTTTATAATTGAAATATTGAGCAAGTGATGTTTTTAATGGGTTAGTTGCGGAATTGTATGATTTATGTGTAAAATTGATGGTTTTATATTGATTTGGAAGATACTACATTTTGCAATGTTTTGATGTGTTGTAGGTACGTGTTTGATGCTCAAATGAAGATAAAAAAGAGATAAGATTCGGATTTAATTGATGAAAAAAAGATAAGGATGGAAGTGGCTATAAGAAAAGAGATAGAGTTGAAGATTTCGAATCTGGATCTAGTTGATCCAAGGCGCCCAAGTCCCGTCCGGCTGGATCGGCGTCCTGTATATTAGATCAAGCGCCCAAAGAGAGAAAGTTGATTCAGAGAGTTTGGACGCTGAGTGGACGGGCGTCTGAAGCAAGTCCAAGGCATCTGGACGGGCGTCCACAATTCCGGACGGGCGTCCACGGCCAACATGCTGAAAACCGACTTACTTTTCTATAAATAGCAGCGCGGATTTCAACCCTAAGGATACATTATTGAGACCTATTGATACACAATCATTAGGAGAAAACCTAGCGCCCTAACCCCTTGGGGAGGTCAAGGGGTTGCGATTTTTCTTGTTTTATATTCGCTTTTTTTCTATTTCGCTTTTGTCATCTTTGATATCTTGAATGCTTGGAGACTGAGCAATTGTTCAAACCTTGTGAATCCTTTTCAGCAGGTTTTTATATTTTCAATCTAGATTTGTTTTGTGATTTTTGATTAAAGTTGTATCTTTTCTTTGCTTATGTGTTATGCAATCGATATCGAAAGGTGAATTGTTATTGATGTTTACCGTATGACGAGAGTCGGTGTAAACCTTAGATCACCATGGGAAAGATGGGATTTTTAACCTTGACATAACGAGAGTTGATCGGTTAGATTTCTAGGTTGCTAGTTTGAGAGATCTTACACCTTGTTTTGATAGCGTCGATCTCATATATCGAGAGATGAGAGATTGATAGGCGAATTATCTACGAGAGTAGGAATTCATACCTTTGATAGGTGAACCACATCTTTAATTAAATCATCACAAGACAACTTTAGAGAGGAAATTAAGGGTTGCGGGATCGGAGGAATATTTGTTTCTTCAATGTTTAATCACCATGATCATCGTTTTTATAGTTGTTTTTGTTTCCTAGTTTATAGTTTAGATTTCGTTTTTGCTTTTATCCTTCCTGGCTTTGGACTGACAATCCTCTGTCCAGTTTATCTTTTCGTTTTGTTATTTTAGGTTTTAATAATAATAGTATCAATCTTAGGAAAATTAATGAACTAGATACCATGATTCCTTGTGATCGACTCCGGTATTAATCGCTATACTACGATCCCTACACTTGGGGAATACCGGATTTATAAATTTATTACTTGTTGTTTTTCATTAGATAAATCCGTGACAGGGGTCTACCTATTCTAGACTCCGTGGATATTGGTGTGATCCACTAATATGTTGCCAAGAATATCCCCAGCTTGGATATGCACAGTGCCCTTGAGTGCGGTTGTAACATAGATGAGTTAAGTAGAAACGTTTAGTCAATTCATGTTGATGGACATGGAGTGAACCCTAGATTGAGTCGTAATCAACTAAACTTTTAATTATCTTTACTTTATAAATTATAATTGTTGTCGTAGCTTCTCTTTCTTATTAAGTACATTGTACTTACCTCAAATGCATGTTTTCTATGTGTTTGGGGGTGAGAAGACGAACATGTTGATATTGTTTACGAGGAGGAGTTCGATGATGACGTTTGAAGACGCCTCATTGAAGAATTTACATTTATTCTTTATTTATTCTTTATTTGATTGTTTTAGACTTTTGGTCTTTCGAGACTTGTAGCACCGTTATGTTTCTTTTGGAGATTATCGTACTTTTCTTTTGGATTCGTATTTTTCCTTGAATGTAATAAGATACATTTCCACCTTTAGATGTTGTTTCTATTCTTGGATGTTTGGAAATTTTATACCCGAGTCTTTTGCTTCTGTTTGCTTGTTTTTGATACGACGTAGTAGAGGCATACATATGAAATGAATTTACTTTTATTTTATACGTGCCAAACATTCCTTTTCCGGATAAAGACTCGGTGTCCGGGGACGGGGCGTTACAGTTGGTATCAGAGAGAAGCGTCTTTTAGGCTTCCTTTCTATAAGATAAGTTTTCTCTAGAACTTTTAGTAACATTCTGGTTTTCTTTGATCATCAGGATGGTGTTCACGAGAACTGGAGCGGGTGCAGAGACTTCCAGAGTTCGACGGGAAAGTCCAACACCGGTCGTAGGAGGCGGTGTTGTGAGGCAGATTCCACCACCCCAGCGGAGTTTATCACCACCACCTCGTACCGCGACACCCACCCCAAGGTCTCAGCAGGGTTTGTCACCGAGACCTCATCTGGAGCAACTCCCACGATGGCACGTGGGAAGTTCAAATCGCTTCTCATTGGTGTTTATATTCCAAAGAGGATTTGTACTGCCACCGGTAAGCTACCACCCACATCAGCAAACAATTTATCCTTCACCAGTCAGTGTTTATCCTCTACCAGTTAGCGTTTACCCTCCACCAGTGAGCCACCAGATGTAAATATAGAGAGCTCCGACACTCCACCACCCGTCACAACTAAACTTGGAACCGACACCCGACTCCAATGGAGAATTAAGCTCGACTCATTGGATATTAATTCAAGATTACAAGTCCAAGAATAATGAACATTTTGAAGTTTTGAAGACCGTCATTTATTCGACGGAATCTCGGATTAATTAAGTAATTATTAAATAAATGAACTATGTTACTATACCATAATATATGTAACATTTTAAGTAGATAAATAAATGGGTGGCGCCATTTTGAGTTTTCCATGAAGAAAATAGGTTCAAAGTATCTTAGTCATCAAAAATATCAAAAGTCTTACTTGGAAACTACAAGATTGCATAGAAGACATGGAAGGACTTCTTGGAGCATGTAGGGGCCAAAATTTGAAGTGTTTTTTTAAGCTAGAAGTTATCATTTTACACCTATAAATACCCAAGCTATGTACTTGTAAACAAAAAACTTTTGAATCATTAATCAAATTTTATATTTTCTACACTTGGATTAGTTTGTTGAATTCTCTGGATAGAGGTTCTTTTCGGATTATCAAAGGCTTGATCAACCTTTGTGGGTGTCCTATACCAAGGTGCTTAGAAACATGTTTTCTAAGTGTTGAGGTTATTCTAAGGTGCTTTCTCACAAGTTGAGACTGTGTCGAGGAGCTCTCAAAAAATATTCCAAGGAGTTTCTACGCAATTGTTGTAGTTGTGTCGAGGAGAAAGACCTGAATCCAAATACCGCTTTTCCTAGATCCGCGCAATTTCACATCAGTTGGTATCAGAGAACAAGGCGGGATCGACGGTATTCTATCATTCATCTTATTACCTTCCTTATTGTTGCATATAATCGCATGTACCTGATGAACCATAGTATGCATATAATCGTGTGTATTTGAAGAACACTTTATTTCACACGAGCATATATATATATATATATATATATATATATATATATAAAGTGCACAAGTAAATCGTGTGTATTTGAAAAATAATTTGTTCCGCACGAGCATATTGTTCCGTACGAGCAACAAGTTAAAAAATAAAAAATAAAAATAAAAAATATCGATTTATACACTTCAATAAATTGTGTTACATTTTGTAGTATTTTTCGTCTCTCGATATTTTCTAAATTTCAGAGTAGCGCCTAGAATTTCCAACGACACTTAACTTCTTGTGTCTACATCTCGTTGTAAGAAATCCTCAAGGTTTCTAAGTTGCTTGATATATTCGGTATAATCTTCCATCTTGAGAAACAACACACATTCAAAAAAAAATTGAACAACCACAATCAAATTCCTGGTATGGATGAGGGGACCAACAACGCCTACAAAGATTACTTACTCAAATGTTGATTCAAAGAATAGATGATCGGTTTGCACAAATTACAATCGGCACAAGGTGTTCCGGCACACGGTCCTGAACCCAGTAATCATTCTGCAAATGGCGATGACGATCTGGACGATGCAGTTACTGTCTTGGCGGCACCAAGAGAAAATCTCCAAGGTATTAAACAGAAAATTCCGGCGTTTAAAGGTAATTCTAATCCTGCTGAGTATTTTTCTTGGGTTCTTAAAATTGAGCAAATATTTGATTGTCATAATTATTCGGAAAGAACTAAGGTTCAACTTGCCACAAGTGAATTTGAGGAACGACCTATGCTTTGGTTTCAGAAAACTAATGAAAAGCGCAGGAAATCAAGACAACAGGTGATATTCTCTTGGGAAGTACTTAAAAATGAGATGCATAGGAAGTGGGTGCCTGAGTCGTATCGATGGGAGCAAGTGAGGAAATTGCAAACTCTCCAACAAGGCGAGAAATCAGTTCAATCCTATCAAGACGAATTGGAGATGGCATTAATTCGCACCGATACGGACGAATCCGATGAACACACCATGGCTCGGATTTTGGCAGGATTGCGGCCTGAGTTAGCCGACCCGGTTGAGATGATGAATTGTACAACTTACGATGAAATGGTACATGCAGCTTTGACTAAAGAAAAGAAACTCAAAAGGCGGAAAGCACAATTTAGCAAAATTTCCAGCACCGCTCCATATAGGCCGACATCATCTAAGGGCGACGGAGGTAAGTTTCCTGTTAAAAATTATGTCGTTAAATATACCCTCCCAATCTGCGCTAAGGGAAAATCAAAGAACCTGTGATTTGTTATAAATGCAAAGGGTTGGGACATAAGGCTAATGAATGTGGAAATAAGCGCTCTTATATTGCTAATAAGGATGGATTATATCACTCGAAATCGTGAGGATGAGAATGAAATAGTTAATGAAAGTGAAAAAGTTGAGGTCGATGAGAATGAAGACCAAGGTACTTTTTAGATGAGCGCGCCAATTGTTTTTAACGAAAAGGTCCTTAGCACGGTGAGTCAAATTGATAACAATGAAATACAACGTGAGAATATTTTTCAAACTCGTTGTCTGATCGAAGGAAAAATTTGCATGATGATAATTGACTCCGGTAGTTGTACCAATGCAATTAGTAGTGAGGTTGTTGAAAAGTTAAAAATTCCAACAATAAAACATGCACAACCTTATAAATTTCAATGGTTGAACGAGAGTGGATCCGTGAAAGTGACAAAGCAAGCATACGTGATTTTTAGCTTGTCAAAATCTGACGATAAAGTTCTTTGCGATGTTGTTCCAAAGCATGTCACTCATTTGTTACTTGGCCGTCCTTGGCAATTTGATAAACATGTTATTTATGAAGGGTTTTTCAATAAATATACTTTGACCCACAACGGCAAGCGTATCACTTTGAGTCCGTTACTTCCACACGAGGCTCATTCCGATTATGGCAAATTTGCTGAAAGAAGAGAACAAGCACGTACTTCTTCTGAAAAAGCGGTTGTGAAAGTACCGCCCGAGCCTGTAAAAATTAACTCACAAACTCGTGAGAAGAAAGTGAGTTGTGCGGCTGTTCGGAGTCTGATTTTGTTCATATATAAGTATTTTTATCCATTGATATCTTATTCAGGAATTAATAGTGATTTTTCTATTTCATATCCTTGTTATATGATAATATCTGATCTTGCGGGAACTCTTCCCGATATTGTTCTAACTCTTTTACAGGAATTTGAGGATGTATTTCCTGAAGAAGAACCACGTGCATTACCACCACTACGGGGAGTGGAGCATCAAATTGATTTTTCTCCGGGAGCTATAACTGAAGAGAAATTTGTGGAAACAATCAAAGAAAAAAGTGAAGGTGTGGAGGAATTGGCGAAAAAACTTAGCCCTATATTTCTTAGTGAGAAGGTGGAAATGGGTGTGCCTGAATTTGTGGATGGAAAGGTCTTCAACCACATTTACATCAAGCCGAGGGATATTTCTGATTTTTCTTTGGTAAAGCATGGATCGCCATCTCACCATGCGGATAATTTGGAGTTGTCTCTATGCAATATATTTGATCCCGGAATAATAATGGCATTTTATGTGGGTTCTCTAAACTTTATGCGAAGTAATCAGTTTTATGATGTCCTTCTGATTCGAGGACGAATCCTTCTCAAACTGGAGGGAATGATGTAAATATAGAGAGCTCCGACACTCCACCACCCGTCACAACTAAACTTGGACCCGACACCCGACTCCAACGCAGAATTAAGCTCGACTCATTGGATATTAAATCAAGATTACAAGTCCAAGAATAATGAACATTTTGAAGTTTTGAAGACCGTCATTTATTCGACGGAATCTCGGATTAATTAAGTAATTATTAAATAAATGAACTATGTTACTATACCATAATATATGTAACATTTTAAGTAGATAAATAAATGGGTGGCGCCATTTTGAGTTTTCCATGAAGAAAATAGGTTCAAAGTATCCTAGTCATCAAAAATATCAAAAGTCTTACTTGGAAACTACAAGGTTGCATAGAAGACATGGAAGGACTTCTTGGAGCATGTAGGGGCCGAAATTTGAAGTGTTTTTTTTAGCTAGAAGTTATCATTTTACACCTATAAATACCCAAGCTATGTACTTGTAAACAAAAAACTTTTGAATCATTAATCAAATTTTATATTTTCTACACTTGGATTAGTTTGTTGAATTCTCTGGATAGAGGTTCTTTTCGGATTATCAAAGGCTTGAGCAACCTTTGTGGGTGTCCTATACCAAGGTGCTTAGAAACATGTTTTCTAAGTGTTGAGGTTATTCCAAGGTGCTTTCTCACAAGTTGAGACTGTGTCGAGGAGCTCTCGAAAAATATTCCAAGGTGCTTCGACGCAATTGTTGTAGTTGTGTCGAGAAGAAAGACCTAAATCCAAATTCTGCTTTTCCTAGATCCGCGCAATTTCACATCACCACCCCTCACCATTGGTGTTTCACCAACAACCGCAGATCGCCTACCCACCTCCTCGTAGGTCATACCCTCGACCCATCTGTACTCGCCACACGCGCTTCGACCATCAAAGATGGTTTTGGTTATCCACCCTTTGGTCTCCAAAGAACCTCACCAACTCCTCAAAGAACATCGAATTACCACCAAGGATACTACCCTTTTCAGCCTGAACCTCAAGTAAATCCCACTTACCTCAAAGAATGCCAGCAGCATCAAAGAAGAAGTACCTTTTGGCTATCCTCCGGTTTACCCACCCGTGAGACCAGCATTTGAGCAAGCACCGGCTGTGGATTGGTATACAAGATTGAGAAGGAACCGGGTTGAGAATTTCTATGGAAATGTTGAACATTCAAAGGCCGAGGAATGGATAAGGAGCTTCGAGAAGGCATGCAGGAACATTCATGTTCCTGAAACAGAGATGGCACAGTTAGTAGTTAGTTTTCTTTTGGGTGAAGCTGAGGCATGGATAAATGCGATTCAAAGCTGTAATAGCAAAGTAACAGACTGGGAAGCTTTCAAAGCTATGTTCTTCAGCGAGCACTTCCTGGCAACAGTGCATGCGGATAAGGCAAGTCAGTTTTTGAAACTCAAGCAGGGTAATCATTTTGACGGTATCTCAGTATACCAATAGGTTTAACGAGTTGGGACGGTTTTATCCCGAGCTAATGAAAGTGGAAGAGAGAAAGATGGCCCTTTACAAGGAAGGATTGGCTTATGAGATTCAGTCTGGCATGTTGGGATTTACAGCAAGGAACATGGCGGAATTACTGAACAAAGCCTTGGAGGTTGAGACCTTCAGGAAGAAGGCCACAGTAGTCATTGGAAACAAGAGGAACATTGGGACTAGTCAGGGAAATTACCGAGGAGCACCGCAACAGAACGTCAAGAACACAACAGCTCCCACGGCAGCTAAGGCCCCAAACATTGCACCCCTGTGTCCTAAGTGCAACATAAATCATTCGGGGGAGTGCAAGCAAAATACTAATGGTTGCTATGTTTGTGGAGAGCCAGGGCACTTTTCTAGGGCATGTCCAAACAGAGGAAACAAGGGCAATTCGGGCCAGGGAAACGGTAGAAGCGGCCCAAGCCGACCAGTCGGAGTTTTTACAGCTGATGCTAGGGACGCAGACCTAGAGGACGACATTATATCAGGTACCTCGTTGTTATTTTATTTTATTAAGATATATTTATAGCATGTTTATTCATGCTGTAACTTTATGTAAATGAATGAACATACATCCTAGGTACGATAATGTTAGATAATCTAGTGGTCAGAGCTTTGTTCGATACGGGAGCGTCTAACACTTTTGTGTCGACCAAGCTAGCTAAGAAGTTGAGTTTACCTTCGGAACCTTTGAGAAACACTTTGGAAATAACTACACCGTTAGGGAAGGTAACAAAGGTAACTAGGATGATACCTCAAGTGGAAGTTCGAGTTGGATCTTATCGATGCAAGAGTGATTTCACTGTTTTAGACTTTTCAGATTTTGATGTAATCCTTGGGATAGATTGGATATCCGAGAATTTTGTTCATCTAGATTGCCGAGAGAAGAAAGTGACTTTTAAGATACCCAGGAAATCAGACAAGACTTATCAGGGTAATGTGTACAAGCCAAGTAAGAAGCGACATCCGATAATTTCAGCGGTCAAGGCAATTAGAGCTTGTCAGAAGGGTTGTGAAGGCTACTTGTTGTATGCATTGGATGTGGAACAAGTGAAGCCCAAGCTTGAAGAAACTCCAGTAGTGAGAGAGTACCCTAAGGTATTTCCGGAAGAGTTACCGGGAAACATGCCGGATAGGGAAATAGAATTTGAGATCAAGTTGATACCGGGAGCGGCACCAGTTGCTAAGGCACCCTATAGAATGGCACCGGCTGAATTTAAGGAGTTGAAGGCTCAACTTAAGGATATGCTTGAGAGGAACATAATTCAGCCTAGTACTTCGCCTTGGGGAGCCCCTGTTTTGTTCGTGAAGAAGAAAGATGGTAGCATGAGGATGTGCATCGATTAAGCATTGAATAATCTTACCATCAAGAATAAGTATCCTTTGCCGAGGATAGATGATCTGTTTAATCAGTTGCAAGGCAAGAAAGTGTTTTCTAAGATTGATCTTAGGTCCGGATATCATCAGTTGAAGATCAAGGTGGCAGATATACCGAAGACGGCTTTTAGTACGAGGTATGGACATTATGAGTTCTTAGTTATGCCTTTTGGACTCACTAATGCTCCAACTACATTTATGGATTTGATGCAGCGAGTTTTTATGCCATACTTGGATAAGTTTGCGATAGTGTTCATAGACGACATCCTAGTATACTCTAAGGATGAGGAAGAACATGAGGAACACTTAAGGATAGTGTTAGAAACTTTGATGAAGAATCAGTTGTTTGCTAAGTTCTCTAAGTGTGACTTTTGGTTGAAGCAAGTCAGTTTCTTGGGTCATGACATTTCTGGAGATGGCATACAAGTTGATCCCGCCAAGATTGAGGCAGTTGGGAATTGGCCCAAACCTACTACAGGTTCAGAAGTAAGGAGTTTTCTTGGATTGGCTGGCTACTATAGGAAGTTTGTGCAGGACTTCTCGAAGATAGCTACTCCACTCACTAAGCTTACACAGAAGAATGCGAAGTTTGAATGGACTAGAGAGTGTGAAATGGCTTTTTAGATGTTGAAAAAGAAGTTGACTACAGCCCCAGTTCTGGCAGTTCCGGAGATTTTTTTATAACTACGATGTCTACACAGATGCTTCGGGACAGGGTTTAGGTTGTGGGTTGATGCAAGGGGGGAAAGTGATCGCTTATACATCTAGGCAGTTGAAGGTGCATGAGAAGAACTACCCGACACACGACTTGGAGTTGGCAGCAGTAGTGTTTGCATTAAAGACTTGGAGGCACTACTTGTATGGAGTTAAGGCAAGGATCTTCACTGACCACAAAAGTTTAAAGTATTTCTTCACTCAAGAGAATCTGAATATGAGACAGAGAAGATGGTTAGAGTTCGTGAAGGACTATGATTTGGATATTCAGTACCATCCGGGCAAAGCCAATGTAGTGGCAGATGCTTTAAGCAGGAAACCAGTATTTGCAGTTTCAAGCGTCAAAGTTGTGGCAGAAAGGTTAGATGGGCTGGACATCAACAGGTTTGACCAGATTGAGGATCGACAGTTTGTGGCACCGATGTTAGCAAGATCTGAGTTGATGGATGATATTCGGGAGAAGCAAGATGAAGACCCAACTTTGGTTGATTTGAAGCGAGTTGCTAGAGAGAAGCCTACAGTGGGTTATGTCTTGGATAAGAATGGAAACCTTTGGTACCAGGATCGTTTGTGTGTGCCTAATGTTGGCGACTTAAGACAGAGGGTTATGGAAGAGGCACATAGGATTGCTTTTGCAGTTCATCCAGGTGCTACTAAGATGTACCAAGACTTGAAGGAGAAGTTTTGGTGGCCTTCGATGAAATTGGAAATAGCCAAGTTCGTAGCAGAGTGTGACATTTGTCAGAGAGTGAAGGCATAGCATAGAAGACCAGGAGGAATGCTTAAGCCCTTGGATATCCCTGAATGGAAACGGGATAAGATTACGATGGACTTCATCACCGGTTTACCAAGGACAAAAGGAGGACATGATGCGATTTGGGTAATTGTGGATAGATTGACCAAATCTGCCCATTTCTTACCGTATAAGGTTGATATGCCTTTGAAGAAGATGACGACACTATAATTGGATAATATAGTGAAGTTACACGGAGTTCCTATCTCTATAGTCTCGGATCGAGATAGTCGGTTCGTCAATCGATTTTGGAAGAGTTTACAAGAAGCTTTTGGAACCAAGTTAGATTTGAGTACGGCGTTTCATCCTCAGACAGATGGACAATCTGAGAGGACCATCCAAACACTCGAGGACATGCTAAGAGCTTGTGTTTTGGAAGTAGGTGGATCATGGGATGATTATCTACCGGTAGCAGAGTTTGCCTACAATAATAGTTATCATGCAAGTATAGGCATGCCACCGTTTGAAGCGTAGTATGGAAGAAGATGTAGAACGCCGCTGTTTTGGGATGAAGTTGGGGAAAGACAGATTACAGGGCCGGAGATGGTTGAACAAGCTAAGGAAAGGGTTCAGTTGGTTAAGAAGAATCTGAAGGCGACACAGGACAGGCAGAAAAGTTGGGCAGACGTTAGAAGAAGACCTCTGGAGTTTGAAGTCGGTGATAGAGTGTATCTACGAGCTTCACCGATGAAGGGAGTGAAACTCTTTGGACAAAAGGGAAAGCTAAGTCCAAGGTATGTTGGACCTTTTGAAATTCTAGAAAGGATTGGACCGTTGGCTTACAAGCTTAAGTTACCAGAATCGATGTCAAGGGTCCATAGTGTGTTTCACGTCTAGATGTTGAAGAAGTGTCTGACGAGGAATGATGTCGTTACTACAATTGATCCGGAGATTCTACAAGACAATCTTGCTTATGACGAGAGACCGATCAGGATTTTGGACAGGAAGGAAAAGATGATTAAGAGACGGATGATCCCATTGGTTCTGGTTTACTGGAGCAATCATTCACCCGAGGAGCCAACTTGGGAAGTTGAAGACGATATGATCAGTGAATTCTAAGAGTTCATGGATTTACCAGGTATGTTCTAGTTTCGAGGACGAAACTCCTTTTAAGGGGAAGAAATGTAATATTCCGATTTTCGGGAAATGGCAGACGTGTCATTTTGTGAAAACGAAATATTATTATTTCTTGTCTTTTTGGGAGTTAAGTATTTAATAGAGTATGTCTATATATATTTTCGAATTATATATATATATATTTAAGGGATTATTCTGATTTTGGTAATTAAAGGACTATTAAGGAAAAAGGGATTTATGGGAAATTGGTATTTAAGGAAAATAAATACACATTAATCCCATAACCTAAACACAATTCAGAAATTTAGTTTGCATGCTTCTTCTCTACGGCTTTTAGGAGAGAAATAGGGCTTGGATAGTTTTCGCAATAACTGAAGCGATTCTTGATCGTTTTCAGATCAGACGGTAGAATTGGAATCGTCGTGAGGAGAGCTCCGTTTGGATTTCAGCTTTGTTGGAAGGGCTGTAGAATTATGAGGCTGTTTAGATCTGTTTTGGGCAGCAATAAGGTAAGAGGCTCTTCCTATAATCTCAATTATCGTTTATAGGGTTTAGATCATAATTTAAGATGTTTCAATGTTGGAAAGATGCGTTTTTTTTGTTGGTCAAAGGATCATAGATGCTATGGTTGATTAGATATGTTTTATGTGTTTTACTGGGATTAATTCGATGTTAATTAGGTTAGAATCGGTTCAGAAATCGAGTTTTGACGATTTTAGCGTTTTTGGAAAAACCCAGGCGGACGGGCGTCTGCAATAGGCGGACGGGCGTCGGAGACCCTAGTAGCCCAGACGGGCGTTTGCAATAGGCAGACGGGCGTCTAAGGTGAGATTTTTGATTCAGGATGTAGCTGTTTTTGGCAGACGGGCGTTTGGGGTTTAGTGGACGGGCGTCCATGGGAGGTCAAACGGGCGTCTGGCCTGTTTTGCCTTGTTTTTACGGTTTTATCATTCTAGTTTGGTTTTGGGTTTTATAATCACACTATTATTGTTTTCAACCCTTATTTATGATATGATATCATTGGTTAACATAAACAAGCCTGAATTGAGCTTCTGATTCGTTCAGTTAAAACACCGAATGTACTCTTAAAGGGAGTTGAAGTTCGGATCCGTCGGAAGGGCCTGATAGGCTTGTGCTTTGATGAATTAGCATTCATCACTGTCTATGTAATTGCTAGGTCTTGTTAATGTCTAGTGGTCTAGGAAGAGAGTAGTTAATGTGAGGGAGATTAATTGAAAACACTTAGGTGGCTAGTTAATCACCCTAATAAATACGTACTTGACTAGTAAAAGATTAAACAACATGTCTCCCTTGGATAGGCACCAGTCTATATCGTGATGTATGCCTACCTCTGAAGGTGGAAGAACTCCGTAGGTCAACAAAACCCTAAGTACGGAGGGACTCCGCTGAGATGTGCGTACTATCGGGGTCTACCTATTCTAGACTCCGTGGATATTGGTGTGATCCACTAATATGTTGCCAAGAATATCCCCAGCTTGGATATGAGTAGTGCCCTTGAGTGGGGTTGAAACATAGATGTGTTAAGTAGAAACGTTTAGTCAATTCATGTTGATGGACATGGAGTGAACCCTAGATTGAGTCGGTCACACATAATCAACTAAACTTTTAATTATCTTTACTTTATAAATTATAATTGTTGTCATAGCTTCTCTTTCTTATTAAGTACGTTGTACTTACCTCAAATGCATGTTTTCTATGTGTTTGGCGGTGAGAAGATGAACAGGTTGATATTGTTTACGAGGAGGAGTTCGATGATGACGTTTGAAGACGCCTCATTGAAGAATTTACATTTATTCTTTATTTATTCTTTATTAGATTGTTTTAGACTTTTGGTCTTTCGAGACTTGTAGCACCGTTACGTTTCTTTTGGAGATTATCGTACTTTTCTTTTGGATTCGTATTTTTCCTTGAATGTAATAAGATACATTTCCACCTTTAGATGTTGTTTCTATTCTTGGATGTTTGGAAATTTTATACCCGAGTCTTTTGCTTCCGTTTGCTTGTTTTTGATACGACGTAGTAGAGGCTTACGTATGAAATGAATTTACTTTTATTTTATACGTGCCGAACGTTCCTTTTCCGGATAAAGACTCGGTGTCCTGGGACGGGGCATTACAATAGACTCAACAATGCACTTTATGGTTTGAAACAAGCACCAAGGGCATGGTATGAGACTCTATCTCAATTCTTGGTGGACAATGGTTTTACAAAAGGCACCATTGACAAGACTCTTTTCAGAATCAATGAAGGGAACAGCACCCTGCTGGTACAAATTTATGTTGATGACATAATTTTTGGTTCTGAATGAGTATGATGGGAGAAATGAACTACTTTTTGGGATTGCAAGTCAAACAGATGAAAGATGGAATCTTCATTCATCAAACCAAGTATACCTGTGGAGTTATCAAGAAATTTGGTATGTAAAACAGCACCAAGATATCAACTCCTATGAGTACAAACATCCGATTGGATGAAGACAAAGAAGGCAAAGATGTTGCTCAGACCCTATACAGAAGGATGATAGGCGATCTGCAGACCTTCATCGCCACCGACTGATATATCCTTTCTTTGTAGGTGTTTGTGGAAGATTTCAATCAAAACCTAAAGAAAGTCATTTAGGTGCAATCAAAGAGTTCTCAAGTATCTAAAAGAGACCTTGGGAGTAGGGATATGGTATTCAAAAGATGGAAGTTTCAAGGTTATATCCTACTCAGATTCGACTATCTTGCCGATGCAAGATTGATAGAAAAAGCACCACAGAACTCCGCCGCTTAATGGGAAATAGATCTGGTTTCTGGTTTAGCAAGAAATGAATTCTATATCAACTTCCACCTTCTTGAGAGGTGAATATATTGTCACTCTTGGAAGTTCTTTGTGCACAAATACTTTGGTTAAGACAACAATTAAGGGATTATAGAATTGAAGAAAGAGAAATTCCAATCATGTGTGACAACACAAGTGCAATTGCAATCACAGAAAATCCTATTTTGCACTCAAGAACCAAGCATATTGATGTGAAACATCATTTTATAAGAGATCATGTTGAAAAGAAAGATGTGGTGGTTCTTTATATCCCTACTGAAGATCAACTTGCTGATATTTTCACTAAACCTTTGGATAGTGAAAGATTTGCTAAACTAAGGACTGAACTTGGAATTATAAAAGTTGACTGATATAATCTTAAACATCATTGTACTGGAATTCACTAAGGGGATTAGTCTTTGCTATGTTGGGTGAGCTCACTTAGCAGATTAGTCATTGGTATCAACAATTCCATGTACTTATTGTCACGGATTTTATCTAACAAAACAACAAGTAATAAATTTATAAATCCGGTAATCCCCAAGTGTAGGGATCGTAGTATAGCGATTAATACCGGAGTCGATCATAGGGAATCGGGGTATCTAGTTCATTAATTTTCCTAAGGTTGTTACTACTAAAACAAAACTAAAAACGATAAAATAAATCGAATGAGAGGATTGTCACCCAAAGCCGTGAAGGATAAAAGCGAAAATTAATAAATAAAACTATAAACGAAAAGAACATAAAACAAGGATACATGGGGTCAAACAATATACAAACCAAGTGATTTCGATCCTAGTTCATCTCATGATTTTAATTCAATATTGTGGTTTCACCTATCAAAGGTATGAATTTCTACTCTCGTAGATAAATCGCCTATCAATCTCTCATCTCTCGATATATCGGATTGACGCTATCAAAACAAGGTGTAAGATCTCTCAATCTAGCAACCTAGATATCTAACCTATCAACTCTCGTTATGTCAAGATTAGAAATCCCATCTTCCCTATGGTGATCTAAGGTTTACACCGACTCTCGTCATACGGTAAACATCAATAACAATTCATCTTTCGACATTGATTTCATAGCACATAAGCATAGGAAGATACAAAATGAATCAAAGATCATAAAGATAAACAAAGGATTGAATAAATTAAAAGATAAACTCACATAGTTTGTACAATGGATGATCTCCATGAATCACAAACGAAAAGAAAAGCATCCTAATCTAACCCGGATCACCCGAGCACAAGGCTCGGGTGAACGGCCTTGAAAACCTCAGAAGGCGGCTGATGTTATGTATTTTAGTGTATGAAAAATCTGATGATATTAGGGTTGGGGCGAAGCGGCTATATATAGACTTTTAAGTCGGCTAGGTCAAAAGCGGCGGTGGACGCCCGTCCAAGGTACTGGACGCCCGTCCAGCCTGCTTGAAAACTTCGAGTTGGGCCGAATCATGATCAGACGCCCGTCCTTCTTTAAATCAAACGCTCGTTCAAAGAAATTCCTCAAAACTCAATCAAACTACCCTTCTTCGACGCCACCAAGGATATCTGACGCCACCCACCGACTCTACTTCAAACGTATGCGTCAAGATAAACTTCATTCCAATTCCACTTTAAATCTTCAATCCAATCTCAACTCAATCTCTTTCCTTCTATTCAAATCTTCAATCGAACATCATTTTAGCTCCTTTCATGACAATTTGTGTACCTTCAAAACCATAAAACAAGCAAAGTGTAAAACCATAGATAATTACAAATAAAACCACGAAATTAGCTCAAGTTTACACTTAAGTACTTTTAAAACTCATTTGCTCAATAATTCGATTAAACCCTTAATTTCTATGCAAATTATATGAATATGGAGGAAATCATTATAAAATATAACGTTATAAATCGCATAAATTCACCCTTAACACTTATGGTTGGACAATTGAGCAAATGAAGTTGCCAAGGGGATTGGTCTTTGTCATGTTGGGTGAGCTCACTTGACAGATCAGTCATTGGTATTAAACTTCATCTTGTATTATCAATTGGACAATACAAAAGGAATTAAACATCAGCAGAGTGACTCTATCAGCAGGCTGATGAGACAAGTCTACTGATGACAAGGCTGCTGAGGGAAACGTTACACAGTCAAACTTACTAAAGTCAAAAAGCAAATGGCGGGATATTTATTATATCCTTATAACCGTAGTTAACACGATCTCACGGTTACAAAACGTTATGAAAAGTAATGGGCCACGTGTCAAGACAACATTCACTCAAATTTAATCGTGGTTAATGCACAGTATGTGTTTTGACAGTTTCAACCATATCTGTCTATATATATACAGACCTATACACAGAGGCTACTTACAAAATCTCAGATCAATTTTCTCTGTGTATACACTATATGAACACAGATTTGAGAGCTATCTTCTTCATCTTTTTCTTACAACAATGGCAAAGAAGGATGAGGTTCATATTGGAACCAGTCAGAGTGTAAGAGGATATGTTACAGATTGTAACTCCACTGAGTTAGCCATTAATATTGGACGAAGAATCAGACGGTTTGCTGGGCTAGAAGGTGTTATCAACAGAAGATTGGAATGAATCTCTTATGTCAATGTGTTGGAATTTTGGACAAACATTGTCATACATGAAGGTAGAGAGGCCTTCACTACAACTGTTAATGGAAGAGAGATTGAAATATCCTCAGACCTACTGAGAGTGCTGTTTGGGTTTGCACCTGGAAACAATGCACCCACCAATCCAGAAGCAATGAATCTACCAAGAATGAAGTTTGTGGATTCAATAAAGACAGATGATACAATTGCTTCAAATCTGGGAATTAATGTGAAATATATTAGTTATGAGTACAACCTGCTGAGAAAATTGATTGCCAAAACCATTTTGGGATTTGTTGGAAGCCTAGATACTTTATCAGGACCCAAAATAGACCTGGTGATCATCATCTGCAGAAGTATGAAGTTTGATTGGGCTGGATTCTTCATACACTACATGAAGAAAGTGTGTATTGAAGATAGAGATGGTACAAGGAAGTCCAAGGTCAAGCCTTTAGGTCTAATGGTTCAAACCCTGCTGAATCATTTTCAGATACCTGATGTTTTATCTGAAAAGATTAACAAATCCAGATTCAAGCCAGAAGTTGGTACTCCTATCCCTGGTCTGGATGATGACGAAGATGTTGATGATGAGGCTACTGAAAGTGATGGTAATGATGGAGTTGATAATGCTGGTGGTGAGCAGGTTAAGAAAGTGGTTAAACCTGCTGCACCCAAGAAGGTCACTGAAAAGAGAAAGGCTGTTGACACAAGAAAAATTACTGAATTATTAAAGCCTAGAAAGACAAAGAAGCAGTCAATTGAAGTTATTGATATAGCTGAAATCACAAGGAAGAGGAAAGCTGATGAAATTGAAACAGAAGATCTTTCCAAAAGAATGAAGGAAATTGCCAAGAAAAGGAAACATGGCAAAGGTAAACAATTGAAAACTTTGGAGGATCAAAGGTAACAAGAAGAAGAAGAAGTAGGAGAGGCTATTGAGGTTGAGCCCTTAACAATTATCAAGCCTACTGAGGATGTAGAGGTTGTTATTGAGCAACCCATTTGAAGAATCACAAAGCAGATCGTTGGGCCGAGCCTCGCTATTGAAGTTGTTGAATCCTCCCCAGTAAAGGCTGCTGAGCCTACTGAAATTGCACAAGTTGTTGTTGAGCAACTTGTAGAAGAACCACAGCAAGCTACTGAGTCTACACCTGTTGTGGAAGTGGAAAAGTTGGTACAAGACCCTGCAAGTCCTGCAATAGTTCAGGGGGAAGAGCAGTCTGCTGCTAACCCTGATGATGAGCATATAAGTCAAGGGGAACCAAGTGTGGTACAGATGGAAGTAGTAGGGACTAACATACAACCTGAGCAACCTACTGACCTAGAGGCATCTGTGGAAGAAACTCTGAATTACTTGTTGAGACCTTTGAAGGTCAGCAAGGTACTGCAACAGCTCCCAAAAAACCAACCATGCCATTGGAGAGACATGCGAAGAAGAAGAAGAAGAAAGAGGATTTTGTTGACCCTAAACTCCTACTGGTTGCAAACTACTTTCAATGGAAGTTTGGATTTAATAAGAGACAAAAGCCAGCTGCAGAACCAATGACAGATTTTGAAGAATGGGCTTTTGAGAAGTCGGGAGTGGAAAATTTGCTGGATCTGGTTGATACCTCCTTATTGCAATCAAGACTGATGGATCTGTTTGATGAACAACAGAAGGAAGAGGGTATCAAGCTCAGGGACCCTAGAGATGAATCAGACAGTGATGATTCATCATCTGATTCTGGTGGTGATCACCCCTCTGGTCCAGGAGAAGTTAGTGGAACTGCTATGATTATTGAACCAAGGGTAGAGCAGTCTACTGGTGCTAAACAATCCACTGAGAGGCAACAAACTGAACAAATGGATGAGGATCTGGAGAATCTCACCATGGATGATCTGGAGGCACAAATCAATGAGGGAATATCTATTGGTGCAAACAGGATGGTTGGTGAGACAGACTCTTTATTTGTTGTAGAACCTGCAGAGCATGTTTATGATCAGCAGACTGTGGATTCAGATGAAGAAAGGATAACTGATATTAGTTAGCCTGATGTCAGTTCAGAGGATTCAATTCAATTTCAAGACTGGATTGACACTGAGGACACTCTAACCAAGACTGCAAATTTTCTAAGAAGGATCTCTTACTTTAGGGAATTTCAAAAAGAAAATCTGGATGTATTCCTTGAACAAGTTGTTGTGGCACAGGTGGTACATGTAGGATGTAATATCTCCGGATGGATCAAAGATCCACCCGATTACGCAGCGGAAACTACAAGATCTAGATCTAGTCAACCAAAATACATAAATATAATAGATCTAATCTACGAGAAGGATAGACTGCTTACTTGTTTATTGTGAATAAACTCCATGAACAATCCTTGTAGATGCGCCGGTTGAGAAGCCATAATCTTCCAACGCCAGATCTCCAAGCAACACCAAGTGGATGGTGTTTCACGCCGCGGACCTCCCGATATGCTACGAGAAAAATCCCAAGATTTTTCCAACTAGAACCCTAAGAATAGAGGCCGAAATTTTCAGCCAATTTCTCTTGTGAATAGTGACGTGAATAGTGATTTTTTGGTACAATGGAGAACTCTTCTTATATAGGAGAGAGATCCTTGTTCCATAAGGATTTAATTTAATTAATGGATAATCAATCAAATAAATCCTTTTCCATAAAAGATAAATCTAATATTTTCCCAAACAAATTAGGATAAATAAAAGATCATTATCTAATATATTAATTATTTAACCAATAAATAATTAAGCACATGTCATATAATAACACAAGAAAATAAATTCCTTGTTAATAATATATACATATTGGCGCCAATACCAAATTAAAAAGGTCATGGGCCGAAATTCACCAAACCGGGTCGAGTCCATGAAAAAATGTCTTTTCCATGTTTTTAATCATTTAGTCCAACTAAACAATTAATCCACATATCAATTAAACAGTGCAATGCTACTATTTAATTATAATCGAGGTGTGACGACGGGAAAACATATATGCTATATTGGGAGCCACGTCGGGGACCATGGACCCATATTCAGTAGCTACAATAAATCGAATAATATTATCCGTCAGACCGAACAATAATATTCAATATATTAATTCCGGGATTACACCACCATAAACCCGAAATCAACTCGCGAATATAGATAACTTACACTCACCATGAGTTGATAAGGTGTCCACCGATATAATCATTACATACGGATAAATCCTCCATAGATCGCTCATTTTAGTCGATATTTCCGTAAACCCTTCTCGAAACATATTATCCTTATTTACCATTAACCCCTAGTGATCAATTAGTTCACATACCGGACTAGTAGCTAATTAGTCTAACATGAACTCCGCGGGATCGATCGCTTTCTAGGATTAACAAATAAGGAACTCGCTCATCTACTTCCCGGAAGGAATGGATTCTATATCTCGTGATAACACGTACTACTCACTCATTCCCGAATAGAGCCAACGAGAAGTGTTGGACCACATACTTCAAGTGATCCTTACTAACACATCAAACTCTACCCTAGTCTAAGCGGTTATGCAGTGATCACCTCAGATTGAGATTAATCCATAAGTGATCATCTTGTGATTCAATAAGACTTCTCGATTACGGAATTATATCGAGAACTCAAATCAAATCGGTCCAAATTTCTATATGATTATCATCATATATAAATGCCCCACTAGTACTCCTATTACCGATAAATCCGGATAAGATCATCACACACCTAAAGTGTTCAGGCGCATTATTAGCATATTAATCATGAGACCCGTGCTCAGATTAATCAACGCTACGGACTAAGTTAATTTTAAGTACATCTCACTAACTCAATCCTCTTGTGTATAGCCATACACTATGTTATGTGATTACATAGACGAGTTATGTGTCATCACTTATATTCGAGTTCGCACCCGAATATATTTGCATATTATTCCTCATTCTCCTGAAGAGACTTAAGGATTCACTAAACATCCTATTTAGTATTTATCCGCAGGTTTAGATAACCATTCCTGAGAGGTAGGGTAGACTACATCATTGAATGTTGCATAAATGCAAGAATATCTTAACCTAGTGAATGGATAGGATTGCCAATGATCGATTCTCGAGAATTTGAGCGAATCAAATCCTTTAGAATGAATCCCGATGGCATGTCAGACTCTGACTTTAGATAACACACCCATGTTGTTCCCAACTGTTTCAGTGTTACCATTCACAAACACTAATCTACATACTACTATACTAATATCGAAGCCCAGTCTATATATGAAAGACTTATCAATATTTTGGTCAAGTCCATATATTAAAATATATGACTTTGAAATGACCGAGAGGTTTGCTTTAATCCCCAAAGGATATAAGTTATGGCAGCATCCCGCCAAAAGTTCATTCCGATAAATGAAGATGCCGTTAGTCTCGCAAAAGGTCTTAGGAATCACCCTATTTTCTTCTTTGTAACGAATCCGCCATTTGTTCTTAGCTAAAACCCTTCGCTCAATGAATTCAGATTCGTTGTTCGGCGAGGAAGTCTTAGGGAATCACCCCTATTTCCCGCTTTACGACGAAAATCAAAGAAGATCGAGTGGTAAGAGAGATCACGGTCCGGTTAACTCTCTACCTTTTGGAATCACCCTAAATAATTCAAATTTATGTTGAAAGTTAAACTTTCCGATTCATTCGACTCTTCTCCGTGTAGTCCAATTACTCCCACTCGGGCCTGAGATACTCGGTGGTTCTACAAGAGTTTCAACAGAATCGAGTATCAAAATCCATTCACAGTGGTTATGGCTTTTAAACCAACCTCTATGATCAGGATCCTATACAGTCCACGAAGGACTATAGGTCATCAATCTACCCTATAGACCGTAAGGTCCTGCAATGTGTAATGGACAAACCATACTACCACTGCGTTCGGGGTGGATTGATATACTAATCTAGTTAAGTAGTTCTTATTAGTGTTATCACCAACTGCCGGTGTTGGATGTGGACTGAACAAATCAGTTAGTAACATCTTGAGTACAAATACTTCAAGATCTAAGGTTGTTATTTATAGATCAGATCGATCGAGTTTGACAAAGATAACTGTCATTCTCTAGTTTTACGAGTTTTATAACCAACCTTTACTCAATGCATTAAGATATTTCACGACACGAACGTGTATGCAAAATTTCGATCCTACCTTCAAGCACTAAATGCTAAATGTCTATATTTACGAAAGTGGGGTGAACTGAATTCACTTCTTATCCACAAATGCGTAGACATCTTTTAGGTAGACTTCTCGGTTTTTCATCACAACGTAAACCGTTATTTTGCAACTAATATCTTAAATGAGTTCAAAGAAAGTGATCGTAGCACACCAATGACTATATAAGGCAAGTTGATGGTGTATCCTTTAGTGAAAACATTTCACTGGGAGGCAGGCCGAGCATCAGTCCTGAAGACTACACAAGAACCTATTTCTGAGTATGGAATACTCTATCTCTAGTGAAATCAGAGATTTCCTCCAAATATTTTGGATAAACTTACCGGAGTTTTGAGTAGTTATCAGACAATATGTCACTACTCAGAAGCTCCCACTAGCTTGTATCTTTCATATGACCCCGAAGGTCGATATGAACAAGCTATGCAACTTCTTTAAATCTATTACCCTTTTCCCGATTGAAAGGAAACTTAGGCATTGTTCCTTTGAGACAGAGTTCCTTTGACTGGGAGATAGGAATCACCCTAAGCCAGTCTTCAGATCTTGTCGTTAGGGAATATGCACTAATTAATAGAATAGAAAGAAGCGTTTATCTAAATACGGAAACCATTTGCGTTTATATTGTGTTGCATATACCTATTCAGCATTTCTTAGTGGTTTTAACTTTATCAAACAAAAGTCCAAGTCTTGGGTTCGTGCTACGAATGTTATATTTATCGTCAATAAGACAAACAAATTATCCTATTGAAAATGAATATGTTCGTTCCAACGAATCCGAAAACAGAAAATGAATTTTCTGTGATACTCAAGAAGTGAATCCGAGATTCATTTCCTTATATCACTCCCTCTAGTCTATCTGAAATAACTGCCCGTTGTCTATTTTATTTATCTTTTAATGCAAAACTACCTAGTTCTTCCAAAGAACTTTAGCTTTCGAGAAAATTGCTAGGGATGCATTGGTCAGTGATCCGAAATCACTTTCCTTATCCTCTAATTTCCAATTTATTAATTTTTTGATTTAGCCTTAAAACTACTTAGTTTAGATGACTAACACGTATAAACGTTCATTCCCATTCTCGACTTTTCTTAGATGGGAACAGTCTTGAACTAGCAGTTAAATGAGTAGACACTACTCTTGAACTGTGGGATGTTCAGTGTTACTTACTTGGACTATCGTTTTTCTAATCGTCAAATCATAAGACCAAAGCTCCCACTAGTTTATCGGTTCCAAATACCGTCTAACTAGCAACACTTTGTATTTATGATTTTTCAAAGATTAGATCATCACCTAGAACTAAGCTCCCACTAGTTTATCGGGCCCAAATCTTGCCTAACTAGCAATGTTTGTGTTCATGATGTTTTAAAGATTATAAAATATCCGAACTAAGCTCCCACTAGTTTATCGGCCCAAATACTGTCTAACTAGTAACGCTTATTCTTGTTTTTCCAATGAATGGAGAAACTCTTGTTCCGTCCATTACACATTTCTAATGATTCAGAAAAACAACAAATCATAAGACTAAGGCTCCCATTAGCTTATCGGTTCCAAATACCGTCTAACTAGCAACGCCTTATGTATATGATTTTCCAATTTTTCAATTTAGAAATTTGTTGTGTAATTACAATTTTAAAATTCACTAAATGAATTTGTCTGATAGTCCTATATCATCTTTTGTAAACTAAGTATGGTCGTCTCTCGTTCAACACGAGTGACACCCGAGACATACCTATATATGTCACTTAAGTTTTTAAAGGCTCAAGGGAAAAATCTCTTCCGAAAAATTAACTGCATTTATTGATAATTACAACGTACTTGTTACTCTCCACATTTTTAATGAAGTCCTATTACTAACAGTTTAGTAGCCTAGAGATTTAGTTGTAAATAAAATGACACAAAATTAAATTCAAAAATAAATTTTTCACTACTAGATTTATTTTAGGAATAATAAACTATAAAAGAGTTTATCCTACCATTCCAAGGATTTAACCTCGCACCTCGGTGCACACCGTAGGGTAGGTCAAAGAGGTGATAGTTAAACTGAGACAATCTCTATGTGATTAATCTTCGAGAATCAAACATCTCACGGGAATCGACATCCCGGACCTTAATCACCGATTACCTTCCTTTTCTAGCCTAGATATTTCAAAATATCCACAATGAGTGTGACCTACTATATCGATCTCAAAGTACGCCCGAGTATGCCGCAGTAGGTCGGTCGCTGACTCAACGAGTACCCAAAATCCTATCATTTCGGAGACCAAGCCTTGAATTTTGATAGGGGTGAACACCATCCGTAGGGGGCCGAAATCAAAGCGGCTCGAGGCGTCACCCTTCTCTCACGTGCTTGCACCTATAGTAGAGGCCGTGGGGTCGGCTGTTGCCTTCCCCGCTCCCACTCAATATTTTGAAAAAGTGGTGGGTTTACTAATTACGGTTTCGGTCTTGACAATAGAAACAATAAATCAAAGTACTCGAATAGGGTCGCTTATGTAGGCAAGCCTACGCCGCCTTATTCGTTGGAACATATGTGACAGCTTCAGGCCAATTCGGCAAGAGAAGCCTGCTTAGCCCGGCTTATCGGCTATGCTAAGCATCTTGAATCAGCTAGAACGCATATCACACGTGGAGGGGAGTCGATTGAGCCGAAGCTCGGTTGAACTCGCCCAACCATGGTTAGACCATTTCCGAACCCATGTACTAAGATTTTCCGATTTCTAAATTGTCACCCAAAACGTAATCTCGTTTCTGTTTAAGGTGGGTTCACTGAGAAGCCATCACCGAAAAGCTCAACGATTTATCCAAGTGGGATTCACCGAGAATCCATCAGTAAAATCGTAACGATTGACAAAAATCCGGTTCCTCGGTTTTAATAATTAGTTACTTAATTAATTAACTACCACATATTAATTAAATAAGCCTTTAAACTAATTATACGAGTTTTACATGCCTAATTTATTCGAAATAAACTAGCTACATGTATGCATTGGAGTGGAATCATGATATGATGCATGTCATGGCAATTTTTCGGTTCTATCACATAATTTCGATCGTACACGAAAAAATAAACGGAAAAATAAACACCGAGATGGATCGTTGGTACCCCGTATCTAACCTATTAAAAAAAAACACAAACCCTAACTAGGGTTTACTATTTTCTAATCTGCTGCTGATGCGTTTGATCGATGATCGATGATCGGACATCCAAACGAACTTTGATCGTCACGAAACTTTATGGACCTGTTCTTCACTCCTCCTACTTGAATATGGACGATTGGATCTGAGTTTTGACGGTCCAATTGATCCCAGCAAGCCGCCGATCCAACTGCTGCATCTGTTTATAACTGCGGCGCAGAAGTGTCTTCCCGGGGATGATCGTGCATCGAGACAATTCCCGATCGATCTGAAATTTTTAAGGCTTGTTCATAACTCCATGGTAGTCGATCTAAACGGTCGGATCTTTGTTTCAACGGTCTAATCTCTTCCAGAAATTCGACGAACTCACAGCTAGGGTTTTAATGCCTGCTGAGCTTTTCTGTTACAGCAGCAACTTTATAGCAGCAATCCGACATCGATATCGACTCCGATCGTTACGAAATTTTGAGAGCATGTTCTTCAACTTTTATTCTTCATTCTGACCGGAGGGATTGTCGTTTCAACGGCTCAAACCCCGGGAAAAAATAAAAAACGGAACAGCAACAAAACAGATCTACTTCTAGGAATTAAAATTACAAAATTTCCTATACTCATATAAACGAATTTATATGAGTTTACAATAGATCTAACGAGTAAACAATACCAACCCAATCCATCTCTTCAACCACAAAATATCAAAGCATTCATCATCATGATTTTCGAAAAAAAAACAATGCAATCTAAACATGCAATTTCCACTCCTAGATCTAAAATTCATATACTTTGATAGATCAAAGGCTCTGATACCACTTGTAGGATGTAATATCTCCGGATGGATCAAAGATCCACCCGATTACGCAGCGGAAACTACAAGATCTAGATCTAGTCAACCAAAATACATAAATATAATAGATCTAATCTACGAGAAGGATAGATGCGCCGATTACTTGTTTATTGTGAATAAACTCCATGAACAATCCTTGTAGATGCGCCGGTTGAGAAGCCATAATCTTCCAATGCGTATCTCCAAGCAACACCAAGTGGATGGTGTTTCACGCCCCGGACCTCCCGATATGCTACCGTAAAATCCCAAGATTTTTCCAACTCAACCCCTAGAATAGAGGCGAAATTTTCAGCCAATTTCTCTTGTGAATAGTGACGTGAATAGTGATTTTTTGGTACAATGGAGAACTCTTCTTATATAGGAGAGAGATCCTTGTTCCACAAGGATTTAATTTAATTAATGGATAATCAATCAAATAAATCCTTTTCCATAAAAGATAAATCTAATATTTTCCCGAACAAATTAGGATAAATAAAAGATCATTATCTAATATATTAATTATTTAACCAATAAATAATTAAGCACATGTCATATAATAACACAAGAAAACAAATTCCTTGTTAATAATATATACATATTGGCGCCAATACCTAATTAAATAGGTCATGGGCCGAAATTCACCAAACCGGGTCGAGTCCATGAAAAAGATGTATTTTCCATGTTTTTAATCATTTAGTCCAACTAAACAATTAATCCACATATCAATTAAACAGTGCAATGCTACTATTTAATTATAATCGAGGTGTGACGACGGGAAAACATATATGCTATATTAGGAGCCACGTCGGGGACCATGGACCCATATTCGTAGAGGCTACAATAAATCGAATAATATTATCCGTCGGATCGAACAATAATATTCAATCTATTAATTCCGGATTACACCACCATAAACCCGAAACTGAACTCTGCCGAATATAGATAACTTACACTCAACCATGAGTTGATAAGGTGTCCACTGATATAATCATTACATACGGATAAATCCTCTATAGACTGTTCATTTCGAGTCGGGATATTTCCGTAAACCCTTCTCGAAACATATTATCCTTATTTACCATTAACCCCTAGTGATCAATTAGTCCACATACCAGACTAGTAGCTAATTAGTCTAACATGAACTCCGCGGATCGATCAGTTTCTAGGATTAACAAATAAGGGAACTGCCTGTCTACTTCCCGAGGGAAGGAATGGATTCCATATCTGTGATAACACGGACTACTCAATCATTCCACAATAGAGCCAACGAGAAGTGTTGGACCACATACTTCGAAGTGATCCTTACTAACACATCAAACTCTACCCTAGTCTAAGCAGTTGTCTGTGATCACCTCAGGATTGAGATTAATCCATAGGTGATCATCTTGTGATTCAATAAGACTTCTCGATTACGGAATTATATCGAGAACTCAAATCAAATCGGTCCAAATTTCATATAATTATCATCATATATAAATGCCCCACTAGTACTCCTATTACCGACAATCCGGATAAGACCGCCACACCTAAAGTGTTCTCAGGCGCATTATTAGCATATTAATCATGAGACCCGCACTCAGATTAATCAACGCTACGGACTAAGTTAATTTTAAGTACATCTCACTAACTCAATCCTCTTGTGTATAGCCATACACTGAGTTATGTGATTACATAGACGAGGTACTTAGGGTTTTTAGTAGTGTCTTAATTATAAACATAAATGCATATAATAAGATGAATTATTAATTCTGTCCTAAAACAATTACATAATTGTCTTTCGGGCACTACACCTAACAGTACAGGTTGCTGAGGTACAAACAGCGCCTAGACAAAGGTTGGAACAAGAGGTACAGGTTTCCGAGTCTCAAACAGCACCTGGACAAAGGTTGGAACAATCTTTGGGTTTGGAGGAAACCCCTGCTGTTGTTGTTGAACAGTCAGTAGTGGAGCCTCATCGGAGACAAGACCACCTGTAGGAAAGATGGATGGTCACAGATCGCTATTATTGATGAGGATGAGCAAATTCTTTGGACTATGACTACAGTGATGAGGAGTTTCAAATGCCCGAGAAAGAAGCTATTGATGAAGAACCTCAACAGGCATTTGTACCAGTTTTTGAAGAGCATGCTCTTGATCCCATTCTGGAAGAATTTCAAGGACCTAACCCTGCTGGAAGGGATATGAGCTATGCTTTTGGTTATCAGCAGACAGAGGCAACAATACAATGTAGAAGAGCCTCGCCGACGGAGTCGATGATGGAATGGTCGGGTGGGGTACCAAAGACATGTTTTGGATGAGTTGAGGACCCGCCGAAATGACATTGCAAATTTAAGAACTCAACTTGACAGGCAAGAGCAAAGATTTGAAGATTTAATGAACCTAGTGGAGAATAGAGGAAGAACCACTGAAACTGTTGCTTCCAATATAACCTCCACTCAGTATGCTCTTGCTGGCCTTGCTCAAGATGTGAAGGGAATTAAGCAAGGAAATACACCGAAGGACAAGTTTCTGAAAGACAAATTTACATCTATTCATCAGAAACTTGACAAGCTTGCTGAGACACCTAAGCCTGCTGTGGCTGAATCTGCTGGAACACTGCAACCTACTATACTGGATCCTAAAATCACTGAGAGGATAACTCTACTGGAGCAAACACTGCAAGGAAGGATCACAGCTGTTGACACTAGGACTGAAATTATGGAGGGTCAACTGAACAACCTAGTGCTCACACAGGAGAGTGTACATGGTCGGCTGTCCCGTTTTGTTGATGATGTCAATAAGGGGGAAGAGAGCCAAACAGCAGTAGCAAAAGAGGCTGCCAGAATCTTTGCCAAGAAAAGATGGGAAGATGATACTAATGCTTTTAGGAACTCACACTGTGCACTTCCACTTCATGATGATCTTCTCAAAGAATACAAAAGGTCTACAACAACAAAAAGAAGACCTTATCATGATAAAGGTTTTCATGAGGGACTCAATTCTTTTCTTGGACTCAAATTTTGGGAAGCAAGAGTTAATGGCTTGAGGGCTGCACACAGAGGTGATAGAGGTGGAATAGGTGGTAAAGGTGGAAGGAGTATGCCTACCACTAATGCAAATGAGTCACTTAATGAGTTTAAAGAAGTATACATGCGTTTAGGTTTCAGAGTACATCAGATTAATCTTACTCTACCTGAAGCATGGCATTGGTGGAAACAAGTGAATCCTCATGTTGACTTCTCTCTGATTTAAAATGAATGGATGAGAGAAATGATCAGAGAAATAAGAGCTTACCAAGAACAAGTGGAGAAAGCAAGAGAAGAAAGAGAAAGAAGATGTGAGATCAAAGACACTTTATCTGCTTTATCATTTGGTTTGATTCTAGATCAGAATACTCTTGAACAACTGGTTATAATGAGATATGACCACACTTTGTTCTGTTTTTGTTTTTAATATTTTTGCATTGCTGTTAGGAGGGTATTGGCATCATCACCAAAAAGGGGGAAATTGTTGGACTTATTTTAAGTTTTAGTGATGAGTGCCAGACTAGCTGTTATAGAGCAAAGGCAAAAGGATGTCTAGATCAAATGTATAAGTTTATTAGAGTTTGATTTTGTATAGGTTTGATCAAACAAGCACTGTAAAAGGTCAGCTGACTTTCATCTGCAGACTAGTCTAGATCAGTAGGGTAGCTAAGTCAAGTAGACCTATCGTGAACTCTCGCCAAGACCTGGTACGAGGGCTCAAACTCGATGAATTGAAGGCTAAGGGATCAAACATAGTAATTTAAGTCAAGGATATGAAATCAGAATTTAGGGAAGTCTGTGACGACCTAAACTGATTACATATACCTTGTGTACAAGGTCTAAGTTCCACAAGAAGAGTGATGAATGGAACTTAGTTATATGCAAAAAGGTGTAATCTAACTTCATAAATAAAAGTTAGATAAAAGACAGTAAGCTGAAATGCTTTTAGACACAGCATAATAATGATAAGCTTACTGATGTGTATATCAGCAGGCTTATGTTCTCAGGAACCTGCTGGACACATATTTCGATTATTCAAAGGCTACATTGGAAGATTACAAAGAAAGGGACAGCTAGCAACCTCTGATTTTATCAAACAAATCAATGGTTAAGATCAAATGTACGTTGGGATGATTCAGACCTTTATCCAATGGTTACAAGTCAAAGGGTGGATAGACTGTAAACTGTCAAAAAGGAATCTGACAGTGTCAGTCCTAGGAACAGTCAGAAAAAGCAAGTCAAGATGGAGACAAATCTGAAACGGCTATATTTGAATTTCAAACATAGGTCACAAGGACTCCTACATATAAATAGAGGACTTTCAATTCAGATACAGATGATGAACATTAAGAGAAAAATACAGATAATCCTGTGCTTCGATTTCTGATCAAGAAAAACACCATGCTGACCCTACTGAGCTTTAATCGACTGATCCAGAGAAACTCTTCAAGTGTAATCTGCATTCAAGCTACATCAAGTTTACACACTTGAAGACATCAAGCTGCTGATCATTTCATCCTGATCAAGCTGCTGAAAGCTGAATCACTTACTTGATTCAATCTTTCTTTTTCAAGAAATCTACGGAAGGCAGTGAAGCATCCTTGGGTGTGAAAGACTGTTGTTTGTGGTGGAGCTGGTGAAGAGGCAATCCTACCCTTCAAGGACCAGTGGAAGACTTTGGAGCAGCAATCCTACATGTTCCAAGTGTTCAGTTTGTGAAACCATAGTTATTGGTGAAGGACAAGCAACTTAGGGATTTTTGTAACAACTACATCAAAGATCTCTAGTGAATTACCTCCAACATCACAGGAGAAAAGTGGACTGACAGGATTACACCACCTGGAACCACAATAAAATCTACCTACTTACTTTCTGCATTTATATTCTTCACTTAGCTTATCTAACACATCAATCTACTGAATCTAGCTACTGAATTCACACACATACACTACTGAGTATCTTATACTTGGTATCATATTTAACAACAAGTAATAAGGCTTAATTTTTTATATAATTCCGCTGCACAAATTCAGTAAACTCAACAAATGTGTGAGACTATCGAGTGTCACAGACCATCAAGTATCGCAGAGCACCAAAGTTGCTTTGAGTTTGTTAAATCCAAAAGTTTTAAGTGTTAAGTTTATTCACCCCCCTCCCCCTCTAAACTTAACCAAAACCTTTTCAAGAGACCAACAATATGAAATATTGGGCTGAGCATGATGGACGAATCTGGAGTGGACTGAATGAAAGGAATGGGCCTAGGGTATTCTAGAAGCATCCAAGTTAAGTCGATTAAAGAAAAAGACAAAAGTACCCTTAGTAACCCGAGGGGCGGTGCCGACTTACCGAGGTCCCAGAAGCTTCCGAAACGCTTTTTCTTGGACGAGGGGTTGAACTCGTTGTTCCTAAGTCGGTTTAGATAGCTATAAATAAGAGGCTTCGCCTCAGAACTCAAGTGTACAATTTTTGAGACAAGAATTATGCAATAAAAGTTCTTAGTTCTTTATTTTATTTATTTTATGAGTTCTGGTCGGAGAGACGACAGAGTCGGCGCCTAGGGAGAGATCCGAAGGAGATCTACGCTCATCTTTGAGGGTATGATTTTCTGTCTTTTCCAAGATGCAGATCTATCATTGTTCCATTCAACTAGTATGTTTTAATTGCTTATTTACTTTAATTATGTAGTAGTTAGTTAATTTTACCCCATGTGTTATAGATCTGATTCGTTGGTGAAGAAATCGTGAAATAGTAGTTGCGTTCTTCAGATCTGCGACGGTCTATATCGCTAGATCTGAATACCTAGTAAATTACTAATTCATGATGATCGGCGCCAGCTACGTTGATCGATAATATTAATTTACATGTTTTTAGCCTGATCATCTATTTGCATGTTATAATAAATTAACATGAAGGACTGTTAGTGAAGTGTTAATTAGGACATTATCTTGATGGACCCTAGGAATGTGTTTGGTCAATGTCGATAAATTGCTAGGCAGAGTTTGCGGTATGAGTTAGCGCTCAATATCGATAAACTCTAGTTCTTTATGCGTATGGGCTATTACGGACCAATTAAGGAGGGTAGCTTATGCGTATAGATTGTCTACTTGCCATTGTCGGAGTAGATAAGGTTAGAGTTGTACCAGTGGTGAACAATGAATAAATTCACCAATGGGGAGGATCATTTGCATGTGTGGGGGGAATAACTAATTACTCATAATTGAACTAATACATTAGAAACTCTAGTTTGCATCGTTGAACTAGCATGATCTTGCTAGTTGATTATCACCAATTTTGCTACTGTCTATATTATAATTGGTCGTAGACCATTATCATGACAAGCTGAATCTTGATAATTAGAAGTTCTTACGAGTCTCTGTGGGATACGACCTTGACTCGCCAGTACTCTACTACAATAGACCTAGTCCTATTGCTAGTAAGTGCTTTGCACGCGATCAAGCCTCTAATGACTCAGTCAACTTGCAATTCCATTGTCTGCTGGCTTGCTTGAGGCCATACAATGACTTAGTAAGTCTGCAAATTTGATTTGGTTTAGTTTCTGCACAACCTGGAGGTAACTGCATGTATACTTCTTCATGCAAATATCTATGTAAAAAGGCAGTGTTGACATCCATCTGATGTAAATGCCAACTATTGGCTACTGCTACAAGTAAAGTTATGACTATAGTGATTTTGAGAACTGGTGAGAAGGTTTCTTGATAATCAATTCCATATGTCTGAGTGTAGCCTTTTGCTACTAGTCTAGCTTTGTATCTCTATACTGACCCATCAGGATTATGTTTGATGCTATACACCCATTTCCACCTTATGGGTTTCTCGCCTGGGGGCAGATCAAATATCTCCCATGTGTGAGTCTTTTGTAAAGCTTCAATTTTTTTGTTCATTGCCTCCTTTCATTCATCATGCTTGATAGCTTGATTGTAGGTCTTAGGCTCATTAACAACAGCAATGGCATTAATGAATCTGGCATAGTTTGCTGAGAGGTTATCAAGACTCATGACTGCACTCAGCAAATATGGAGTCTGCTGAACATTATAAGCACCCGCTTGATGAAAGGTTGGTGATATCATTGTTCTTGTGGACCTTCTTAGTTGTATGGGTTCATGTGCCTAATTAACTGGTGCATGCCTTTCATTGGATGTTTCAGCTGTTGCTGATCCCATTGCTGATTGGTCTGTTGATTCATTCAGCAGGTCATCAAAATTGTCCATTACTGACAAAGGAACATGCATGTCAGCAAGATAACTAGGCTTTCCCAACACCTGTTGATAAAGAGGAAAATAATTTCATGGAATTGAGTATTTCTAGCAACAAAGATATCTTTGTTGGTAATATCTAAGAGAATATCACCCATGGATGTATTTGAATTCCCAAGATATACACATGTCCTACATCTGGAGTCAAATTTGGTCCTATACTGCTGAAGTGTGCATGAAAAAACTAAGCAACCAAAAACATTAAATACAGAATAGTCTGGTTTGGTGCCATAAAGAACTTCATATGGAGTGCTTTCCTTCAGCATTGGTGTAGGTGTGGCATTAATTAATTTTACAGCATGTAAAAGACAAAAACCCCAATATTCAATGGGTAGATTACTCTAGAACCTCAAACCTCTTACAACATTCAGCAGATGCTGATGTTTTCTTTCAACAATACTATTTTGTTCAGGTGTACTTACACAGGATGTCTGATGTATGATACCATGCTGAGCATAAAAAACAGTAAGTTGGAATTATGCACCATTGTCAGATATAATTACTTTAATAATTTTATGAAACTGAGTAGAAACAAATTTAACAAATGATTTAACAAGGTCAGAAGCTTCAGATTTATGCCTTATAAGAAAAACCCAATTAAATCTAGACAAATCATCTACATCAGCAAGAAAATATTATTGTCCATTCACAATATGATGTCTCAAAGGACCCTATATATCCATATGAACAAGGTCAAAAGTATCATTTACAGCAGTAGTACTTAAAGGAAAAGGATTTTTCTTCAGTTTAGCCATAGGACGTACATAACAAAGATCATGATTACAAAATTTGACATCAAGCAGATCAGGAATCGATGACTTGCGCTCTCTTATCTCGCCAAGTGCCCAAGTCTCAGAGTGCCATAAAAGTGCATCATCTAATCTATCTCGATAAAGTGTGATTTTCTACAGCATTGGTAATAGAAAGTCATAATGGTTGATCCTTGACATAAAGCCCTCTTTGTAACTCGGCTGAACCAATCATTTCCTTGTTCTTGTCCTGCAAAATGCACTTGTTAGTAGAAATGACAGCTGCACCTTTTGTAAGATGCATAAAAGAGGGTAAGGATAAAAGGTTATACTTAAAACCAGGAATGCAAAACACATCATGTAGGACCAATTGAGGGTTTACCCTTACTTGTCCTATATGAGTGACAGAGACATTAGTTCCATTAGGCAGTCCCATTTTTATACCAGATGAAGGTTTGGGATTGCTTAATAAATCTAATGATCCTACAATGTGGTCTGTGGCACTAGAGTCCAAGATCCATTGCATTGATCTTACTAAATTTAGGTCACCTGTTCCTGTAGAAGGTGCGTAATGTGTGACAATATCAGCAGGTTGGCCAACAGCAAATCCTGCATGTCTAGGAGGATCATTCAGCAGCGCCATCAACTTGTCAAGTTGTTGTGCAGTAAGATTAGGAAACCCTGGTCCAGCAGACCTGCTTGGTGCCTAATCTTCTTATGTTGATTATTCCTCTTCTACCATATTTACCCTTTTTTATTTAAAGCCAGGAGGAAACCATGCTTCTTGTAACAAGTCTCCTCAGTATGACCATTGATTCCACAAAAACTATATTGCATCTTTTTGGGATTTTTAGGCCTGGGATTTGCAGTAGAGTTAGGTCTAGTGACAATCTGATTTTGTCCATGTCCATTCTTCTGTGACAATAGAATCATGGAATCTTGATTCTTGGCCTTGTTAGCCACATACAACTTTTGTTTCCAAATTTGATTGCCATTGCAAAGGCATCATGAATTTCTGGAAAGGGCACCATCAGCATTGCCTATGAGACCATTGGTTCAAGTTCATCCTTTAAACCTTTAAGGAACTTCATGACATGTTCAGCCTCCATATGATCCATTAGATTGCTGATTGCATTGTAGTGACATTGAGGATCACATGAACAAATTGTTACATGCCTGATGGTCTTGATTTCTTCCCAAAGAATCATCAATTTTGTGAAATATTGATTGACAGAATCCGTGCCTTGCTTCAATAGAAGCCTTTCTTCAAGAATATCTGAAAGTCTTAATGCATTAACATTTGAAAACCTTGCTGCAAGATTCTTCCAAACTGCATGTGCATTCTTGAAGTACATCAAACTTTGTGCAATGGTGTTTTCAACAGAATTTAAGATCCATGATCTCACCATTGTATCACACTGTCTCCATGCATGGAAGTCTGCTGAATATGCTTTTAGCCTTTTAATTGTGCCGTCTATGAAGCCAATTTTATTCTTGGTGATCAGCACCATCTCTATGGACATTTTCCATGAATTATAGTTGTTGCCATTCATCAATGGCTGAACAAGAACAAAAGAAGGATTCTCATTTAGATGAACATATAATGGACTAGAGGGACTTATTTCTTGTTTCTCAGCTGCCATGGCTATCAAAACCTCCAGAATTGATCACAAATCAACAATGATAGTGAAAAAACGATCAAGAACCGATCAAAAAATAGGGAAAGAGGTGACAGTTTTCTCTCAAGAAACTGAAAACTCAGGAAAAATGAACAACACTCTCAAGATTCTTAAAAAAAAAACGCAGGAAAGCATTTAGAAATTCTCAAATTTCTATTCTGATGCCATGATGAAGTTTGTAGAATTACAAACACAAAATAAAATGCGGAATTATTATTGATCAAGTAAAAGTTACAAGTTAAAGTTACAATGTGGCTGATCATGGGGTATTTATAACTTCATACACCTCATTAATCAGTTGGAAGTAAGTTACAAACGGCTACAACAGAATAATCATTTTCTACATTACACTATTTTGAACTAATTAGTAGGTTGCTGAGTCTTCACTCTGTCGTGAGCGCTAGTGTTCATCTTTGTCAACAGTCACGATATCTTCATATGTTCAGCTAAGTGCACTCAGCATTACCATCGGCTTTTATACTGTAACAGTATCTCCCAGGATACCTGTGCAATCACAACATAGAACCAAAGAATCCACTACGACGAAAGGCCAGAACCTTAAGCATAGGTAAGTACAAGTATGGAGATGTATAACATATAAAGTATGGATTTTCACAAAGCCTGAAAAGGAATTCGAGATGTGCGGTCAAATTTTTATCACCTCTCAAAAACAAACCTAAAAACCCTAAGAAAAAATGGGTTGCCTCCCATAAGCGCTTTTGTTTATTGTCGTTGGCTCGACTTATTGAATTTAAAAAATAACATGGATAGGGTGACGAGTTTATAGTCTTCGGCAAGACTCGTATCCCCCAAACTTGACATTCGATTCTACCTTCATCTCAGGGGCACTCTAAATAGTCACACCATCCTTCTGCATCTCATAAATCACATGGTTCTCTTCAAATACTTCAAGCCTTTAGACCTTCTCACGTGTAGCCCAATCATTTCCCGGATGCTTAATGGTCTTATAGACATTGAATGTTATGGTCTCATCACCCACTCTCATTATAATCTCAACATCTAGTAAAGTCCTACTCGTAGCCAGAAAATGTCTACCTAATAGAATTGGGGTTTGACTATCCTCATCTATGTCCAACACTACGAAATCCACCGGGAAGACAAGTTTCCCTACTTTAACTAGCATATCTTCCACAATTCCCATAGGGCGCCTAATCGACCTATCCGCCATTTGCAATGTCATATTTGTACGCTTAAGCTCACCTACCCCCAAACTCTCAAAAGTCCTTCTGGGCATCAAACTTACACTTGCACCTAAGTCACACAACACCTTAGGGGAATAACGTCCGGCCTATAGTGCAAGGAATGGAAAAACTACCCGGATCTTTCAACTTAGAGGCAACTTATTCTGAAAAACAGCAGAACACTCCTCGTTTGAGCAAACAACTTTCTCCATTTTAGCTTTGTTCGACAAAATCCCTTTTAGAAATTTAACATATGATGGCATATTAACAAGGGCATCCACAAATAGGATATTTATCTCAACTTTTCTTAAAATATCAAGAAACTTGTTTTGCTTTTTCGAAATAGTTTGCTTTATAGGGCCACGAGAGGGGTAAGGTAAGTTAGATAAATCAAAAGATTTCTTACTAGAATCCTTACATGAATTGTTCGTACCTTCCCGTCTCGTGTCTGCTTGCTTCTCCGGTGCTGCACTAAGATTTTCCAACTCTTCATGGCTATCCTCAGCTTTTTGCTCCTCATCAATCTCTACCCAATCTTTATCTCCCTCCCTCAACTTCTCCATTGTTTCCTTCTTCTGAACCTTGGGAACCTCAGCATCACTACCCACAACTTTCCCACTTCTTGTAAATATGGCATTTACTAGCCTGGGATTTCAGTTATTTGCCATATTCATGTCTCCAAGTTCCTCACCACACATTGCAAGTTCACTTGGGCATTTTTCACCTCCTTTAATTCCTTGCTTAACTCTCAAGTACACTCCTCAAATCCTGGTTACTTTCCTTCGACTCCTGGCTGTTTTCTTTAATGTCTCGGCTTATTTGTTCCAACAGACTGTCCGTGAAGCTTTTTGGTTGCACGGATTCCAGAGGTGGTGGTGTTGATTGTGGGGGCATGCCATATTGCAGGTGTGCATTCGGGTGCATGTAGGCCCCTTGTTAAGTTTGCCTTGGATTACCAAAAGTATTTTGCATTTGAGGCCTATACGGATTCGGTTGCGGTTGCATAACATGATGTTTAGTAGGTTGCCCAGGCCCATGATTTCTTGCCCAAGAGAGATTGGGATTGTCCTCCCAATTCTGAGAATTTTGTCCCCTGTTTGGATTGGCTAAATAGTTCACATCCATTGGTTGCTTATTTGATGTCAAACTCATATCTGTAGTTTGGTAGACCACGGGATTCGAGCACAATGGGTGCATATCCATGGGGTTTACGTCAAAAGGTTTCTCAAGAGATCAATCATTCAACATTTGAGTCGTGGTTAACTGACTAACCTGCTTAATGGGGCAATTCATGGCCCAATGTTCACCACCGCAAGTAGTACACCCTTTTAATTCCTTCTGCCATGCCAACATGTCACTCATTTGCTTTTTAGCTCCACTATTTTAGCTTGCATCCTCATAATTTCTTCACTTGGCCTGACTTGGTTAACAGAGCTGATTGGTTTCCTTGAAACCCTTCTCCCCGTCTTCCACTGTCTATTGCTTTCTGCGACTCTCTCTATTGAAGCCAATGCAACATCTGGTTCCACACTCATTACATCTCCCCCACATGCCGCATTCAAATTCGATTGATCAGCTTCACGCAATCCACCATAGAAAAGATGTACTTGATTCCATGCTTCTAGCCCATGATGTGGGCATTTCCTCAACATCGCTTTAAACCTATCCCATGCCTCATGCATACTCTCCATATCTAACTACTCGAAATTGGTGATATCAGCCTTCATGTATAATGTTCGGGAGATGGGACAATACCTACAGTAAGAACTTCGAAGTCACTTGATCCCAAGTATGTAGGAAATCGTGGGAAAGTGACTCGACCCATGATCTTACGGCCTCTTTCAATGTAAATGGAAACAATAACATTCTTATCGCTTCCTCAGAAACACCGTTCATCTTCACTGTCCAGCAAACTTGAATGAAATGCTTCAAAAATTGAGGGGTCCTTAGTGGACTTACCCCGAAACTATGCACTGTCGTTCAGAAGATACCACACATTCTGTTTAATCTCCAAGTTGTTTTCTGGATTAGAAGGTGGATGGATAGGGTTATGCCCCTCACCAATAGTCGGTGTCGCATAGTCTCTCAAAATCCTTCCATGATTTTTCACCGGTGGTGGCGCATAAACAGAGGTGTCCGGTGGTGGATTCACATGCTGAACTTGATTCTGCATCATCTGATTCTGATCAAATGGCATTTGCCCAAATAGATTCCCCTGATTGTTGTTGTTCTGATTCTGCAGGCCTTGCTGTTGTTGTCGGACTTGGTTCTGCCGACCTTCTTGATTTTGGACCCCATTTTGTCCCAGATTTAGTGCCATCTGATTAGGTGGGGGCTCTCTGTTTAAGCTATGTATATCCCGATCCTCGGGCGTAAGCATTGGGTCTAATTGTAACCCATCTTCAGTCCCATCTCCAACATGTAAATCCGTTAAATCTCCGCTTCCCGAAGTCATATCTGATTCTGCTATTCAGATTCTAACTCAATAAATGATGTTGATGCTTTTTCGGACAATTTCCTTGTCCTTTCTGCATTCCGGTGTCGTGCAAATGCTTCATTCCAGAGATGTAAGGATATTGTGGCTCCTTTGAACTCCTGGTCATATACTGCAAACACCAAAACAACAAGAAAATAGCAAAAACAAAAACGACCTAACCCTAAATACTCGAATGAGTGTCTGATACTAACCGATTCCCCGGTAACGGTGCCAGAAAACTTGATGGCCAAATATAGTAAAACAACTTTAACCGGCAGAGTACCGGGTCGGTTGTACTAGGAATCCGTCAAGTACCACAATCACGGTCATATTTAGTTTAGGCTCACAAATATTGGGGAAGGTAATTATAACTAAGAAAATAGAAAAATTATAACTTTAAAATATATGAATAAATGAATAGCTAAATTATGGTCAGGAACACTACTCTTAATACCTTTACCGAATCACTAGGGACGAACCTTAACCTACCAACCAACCAATAGTTTCTAATGAATGTGTTGTGGGTGCAATCTCCTAAAGTGGTCCCTAGACGTTAATACCTCAACCTAGTTACCCTATATTCAGTTCAACAGTCCTCTCTATGAGATTTAATTGACCGAATATGGTGAAAACTGTGAGGCGCTCCACATCCACCGAGTTCACGGCTTAGCCAGAAAAACCTTACCAAGGAACATGCTGTGAAAAACTCGACTAGTTCGTGTATGACAATCCTAAAACCCTAGTTCGCGCACACTCTCGCAAAATACATTTATAAAAGTCGTGTGTTTGATCAGTTAATGGTTCACGACTCCACTAATTGCATTAGGTTAAAATTTTAGGACACGGCAATTCAAAAGATTCAATTTTCAAACCCTACTCATCCCTAGATCATCGATTAAGATTAATTTGAGGTTCAATCATATAATTCAATTATTCAAAATTTAGCAACTCATGATAAAATCAAGAACCCGAGAAATTGTAAGTAAATTGGTAAACAACATGATAAATAAGATGAATAAAAATTACCAATGAAACTGTAGCAATCCACCATTCGAATCGTCAATTCGGTGTTACAATCGCAAAATAAAAGAAGAAATAATATTGGAGTTGTTCTATGAAAAAGTAGCAGTAAATTTGTTCTAATGGAAAGGGAAAAAAATTAGTGCTTAGAAAATAAAATTATGATATGAAAAAAGTATGTTGAAATTTGACCTAGCTGGCTTTTTATAAATTTAAACACATCCCATTATTATTAAAAAAAATTCCGGAGAAAATACGTCAATAGAAGTTGCCCCGTGCCCGTCCTCTGATTGTTGCCGCCTCATTAAATGCTGAATATGGCGTGGCCCCCCTGACAATCGACCAATACTCTCCAGCTTTCTTTTTTCCTTTTTAACTTTTTATTTATTTTAAATAGAAAAGTTGAGGCGTGGGCCTCATTTTGCTCCCAGCTCAGCCTCCCGCCTCCCGCCTCCCGCCTCATATGCCGATAGAGAGCTTGAAATTTTCTTTCTCTTTTTCCTTTTTTTTTTTTTCGTTTCTTTTCGACCATTCAAACTTGAATTTTACGTCATTTTTTTCATACGAACTCCATTTAGGACGATTTTTATATCGTTGTGATTCTTGTCACTCCTCTATCACTTCGTTGCTATAAAAAGCAAAAACAAGAAAACCAAGCTTTACAAATGCTAATAAAATGCACACGATTCACAAAAAAATGTGAGATTTTGGACGTAAACGTCATATTGTCTCGTGACTCAATCCGTGGTGAAACGGGCCTATAAAAACCACATAACTACCCAAAATCACATCGAATAGACTAGAAATAAGGGGTAAAATACGCACGATATGATAGCAAAGTTGACTCTCATCAGCTACCAACCTCCTAACCACCTTTAATCCAATCAGGATTCTCTCTTGGAAGTTCGGATCAATTTTTAATGCAACTGTGTAGCCTCCTTTCGGATCATAATCCTGAAATTCTTTGTTTGCTAGAACCGAGAAGTAATAGCAATCGTGCAAAACAAAACCTTTGTAAGACTTCCTTCACCAACGTCTTTGTGGTCAAAGCCAGGGGTTACTTGGGTGGACTGTGGTGTTTTTGGGATGAACGGAGATTTTCGCTTTGTCACATTTCGAATACGAACCAGAGCCTTTCTATGGCCATCTATAGGGATGAGAAAATTGACTTGGTTATCACTTTTATTAACGCAGCTCCAGTTGCTAGTGCCAGGAACGAATTCTGGGACTACCTTAGGCGGTCCTCTGACATTATGACCTATCCATAGTTTATTACGGGCGAATTTAATCAAGTCATCTACCAAAAGATAAGCGCAAAGGCGCCGCGGTGGGTGGTTTGAACTCGGCTAAATTGTGTTGTACCCTCGAGCATTGCGGTTTAATCGAAATACCCTATCACGGCTCAAAATTCAGTTGGGTCGGAACTTCTCATGGTAATCAGCTGATTTACCAAAGGCTGGATCAAACTTGGGGGTCCCCTACTTGGCTTGATAATTTTCCGGATGCTCATGTTAAACACCTACCTCGCATTCAATCCGATCACAGCCCGCTCCTCTTGAACACTACCCTGGACCATCCAGGTCAATGTCGGCCGTATTCATTTTTCTTCTAACGAGCTTGGCTCGAACACGATCAATTTGAGGAGTTTGTACAATCCGCTTGGACAACAGGCCTGAGCCTTCATGCTTCAATTCGGGACTTTTATCTCAAAGCTAAGAACTAGAATTTTGAAGCCTTTAGCAACATCTTTCAGTGAAAGAAGTCTTTTACAGCTAGAATTGCGGGGATTGAAAAAGGCCTTAAAGCGCATCCCTCTCGATACTTATCCAACCTTAATGAGGAGCTCAAGAAAGAATTGGAAGTCACTCTTAACCAGGAAGAAACGCACTGGCACCAACGCTCTCAGTTGAAATAGTTAGTAGAAGGGGAGTGTAACATCCACTTTTATCATCTCACAGCCATTCGGCAAAAAAGCAAAAAGAAAAATCCTTTGTTTGAAGGATGAATCGGACCATTGGACTTATGATCATGCAAAAATTTGAGGTATGGTTTATATCTTCTATCGAGACTTATTTTTGGCGGATGATTTAACTGATTGCAGAGACTTTGATCCTCGCTTCAACACCCTGTTTAGCCTGGACCTTCAATTTCTCAACCGTAGAGTTACCGAATCTGAAATCGAGAAGGCTATGTTTGATATGGGTACTTATAAAACGGCTGGCAAGGATGGCCTACCTTTGGTGTTCTATAAATGTTGTTGGAGTATTTTGTCCCCCTCTATTATCCAATTTGTTGATGAATCTTTTGCAACATGTCAGTTCCCTGCTTCAATGAATGAAACCATCATGTTTCTAATCCCTAAGTGCGACCCCCTCATTCTCTAGCTTCCTTCCAACCCATTGCTCTCTACAATGTTGTTGTGAAGTTGCTAAATAATATAATTGCTAACTGTCTCCGCCTTCTAATTCATAAATTGCTCAGCAACTCGCAGACATCTTTCATCCCCAAACGTGAGAGCACGGGTAACATTGTTATTGTGCATGAGGCCCTCAATACTTTTCAAAGAAAAAACAGGGGAAAAGGGTTTATGCTGATTAAAATCGAATTGGAGAAAGCTTGTGATAGAGTGTGCTGGGATTTTGTATAAAAAATTCTTATTTCGATTGCTTCGCCAAAAACATTGTCGACCTAGTTATGCACGGTCTGAAATCAGCCTTCCTTTCGATTTTGTGGAATTGGGAGAAATTGAATCAGATTACTCCGGAGAGGGGGCTTAGGCAGGGAGATCCTCTAGCACCCTACCTCTTTGTTCTCTGCATGGAAATTATGAGTCAGAAAATTGAAGTAGTGGCCCAGGGTCTCTGGAAACCAGTTAGGCTCAGTAGAATGTCTACGCCACTTTCGCACCTCTTCTTCACCGATGACCTCATCCTTTTTGGGGAAGCCTTAGAGGAACAAATAGGTATTATGTAGGCCGTCTAGGCAGACTTCTGCTCCATCTCAGGACAAAAGATAAGTACGCAGAAATCTTCCTTTCATGTGTCTAGTAATGTAAGCACACAACTTAGACAGTTGATTGGGTGGAAGCTAGGAATGACGAACACGACCGATATGGGTAAATGTTTGGGGACACCTTTGATACATTCCCGGGTCAAAAAGATAACCTACGCCTTCCTGGTTGACAAAATGCGCAAAAATCTCGCTTCTTGGAAGATGAAATCACTCTCGTAAGCGGGTTGTTAGAAATAAAATTTTGAAGTTTTGATGATGATTCATCTATGTTTATTTAATTGTTTGTTTACACCCCATTGATGATGTGCTGGAACTAACTGTTATAGTGAAAAGCTAAAAGATGTCTAGAACTAAATGTATAGGATTTATTAGAGTCTGATTATTGTATAGGTTATATCAGACAAGCACTGTAATAGATAGAGTGTCGTAAAACTGAAAACTGGATATCATATAAAAACTGGAACTGATATTAAAACTAAAGTGTTCCTAAGAACTGAACCTAAAGAAAGCAAGTTCGCGAGTGATCAAACTCGGTTGACTTATTTAGTAGCTGAAGGTTGAGGGTACAAACTGAGTTATGAAGGCTGGGGGACACAGACTCGGTTATTGAAGATGGAAGAACTGAGGGTTCAAACTCAGTTATGGAGACCAAAAGCCGTTACTTTAAAGTTAGAATTCAGGCAAGTCTGTGATGACATGAACTGACTTTATAGATCTTGTATAAAGACCTAAGATACATATGGACAATGATATCTTAGATGATATGAACTTATATGGTGTACACTGATATAAAAAATTTAATATCATATGTAAATAGAGTACTCAGTTTTTTTAAGAAGAGTAATCAACTAAGTTAATGCTCTATGTCAGTTGAAAACTAAAAACTGGTTTACTCAGTTTTAACGATAATCAGTTAGCAAGTCAGCTCTACATACAAAATCAGAACGTTGGAAATCAAGCATTCCAATTGTATGAAGGACTGACATGTCAGAACGGTCACTGACAAAATCTGACAAAATGAAAGCACATCCAACGGCTAGAAGGATTCAAATTCAAACATGATGAACGTTGGATTTTATACTATAAATAGAGGACTTTGAAACAAGGATCAAAAATCTAACAAGAACAATTTTGAGAGCAAGCAAGAAATTGAATTACTACAAGTCTGAATATTCAAGCTATCATTATGATCTTACCAAGAAACATCAAGAGTTTTTCTAAGTGTTCAATCTACAAAGAATTGATTCAAACCCATATTTGATTTTATCAAAGGTTGAGACTGTGAAGCAATCCGGTCGAGGATTTTCCAAGAACAATTGTTTTTGCAGTCGGGTTGTAGTGTTTTTGCAGTCGGGTTTTTACATATATTTTCTATATCAATTTCCCCCATATTCGGATGATTTTCATAGATATTGAGCGTTATAGTTAAATATTGAGTAAATGAGGCTTTTCATAGGTAATTTGCAAAACGTATCAATTTATACGATTATTTGATTGTTTTATATGGTTTTGGATATTGTTACGTTTTTGTGGTGTTTGGATGCAACGTAGATACATGTTTTTGACTTGGAAGAGGATAAAGATGGAGATAAAGCTTGGAATGAAGCTTTCAAGCAGCCGAACTTCCGATGCAGTTCTTGATACGATATACACTGATTTGACTCTCGACCTCAAGAGAAGATTTGTAGGGCTTGAAGAGAGGATTCTATAGGATTTTGAATCACTTCATTCCGACTTATGAGGCCCGAGATATGAGCGTTACAAGTTTGGATGCAGTTGCTGAAACTAGTGGAAAATCCCGAAAAATACTCGGGATACGACGGGCTAATCAAAAAGGCGTTTTCTGAAGAAGAGTCCTTAATGAAAGTTGTAGAGTTTTCCGAGAGCTTAATTATGACATTCGGATCATAATTTTTGGAGGTCTACAACTCAAGATATGAATTTTAGAAGTTTGAGTTCAGTTCAAGAAGCCAAACGAGCGTCCAATCCGCCGACTTAAGCAGCCGACCTTAAAATCTATTTAAACAGCCGCAGGGAAACCCTAATTATATATCATTTTTCTCATACTCAAAGAGAGCACATCACCGCAGCTTTGAAGCTTTCAAGGCGGTCACCCGAGCCTTGTGCTCGGGTGATCCGGTTGGATTAGATGTAGTTTTTCTTCCGTTTTCGACTCATGGATCCAACAATTGTACCAACCATGTGAGTTTGATTTTCCAATTTATTCAATCTCTAGTTTATTTTCATGAGCTTTAATTTATTTTGTATCGTTCTATGATTTTGATGCTATGATGTGAATTAGATCGAGAGATCGGTTTGCTATTGATACGCTTACAACATACGTAAGTTGCGTAGACTAGATCACCATAGAAAGATAGGATTTTTAATCATTAATGATGACAAATTAATCGATTAATTATCTAGGTTGTTAGATTCTAAAACACGGAGTTAACTTGAATCTACACCTTCGCTTTTGTATGGAATATTGGTCTCAACATTCGGAAGAGGAGAGATCGATAATTGAATTCACTAAGGAATTAGGAATTCATAGCTTGAGAAATTAGATCCACTAAGGAATTAGGGGTTTATATCTCGTGATAAGGTGAAACCACAACTTGAATTAGAATCATGAATTGAACTAGGATTGAGATCACGTAGGTTTGTGCTTTGTTTGATCCCGTGTCTTTTTAGTTTAGATTGTTTATTTTGTTTTCCTAGGTTAGATTTATTCTCATTGTTCTTTACGTTTTTATGTTTGCTTTTCGTTTATTCGTTTCCTTGAGTAACAATTGAAAGGAATTAGTGAAATTAGATTCAACATCCCTTTTCCCTGAGGATCGATACCCGTACTTATCCAACTTTACTAGCAACTACCCGGTATTCGGCCGGTTAGGAGGTAGTTTTGCATGGTAGTATAGGTTTTATAAATTTTCTTTTGTTTTAATGATGCAAAATCCCCCCAACAAAAGTGGCGCCGTTGCCGGGGAATCGGTGTTTTGTTGAATCTAATTGAATTAATTTTTCTATTTTGTTACGTGTTTTTTGTTTTTGTTTTTCAATAAAAGTAGCGTTGAATAAATTGAGGTTTTTTTATTTTGCCGTGTTTCGATGACCGTAGGGTTAAGAATGTGCAAAAGTTTTTTACTCAATCTGTTTTACGTGAAGTTTGTGTTTAGTTGTTACCTAGTCTAACCCCTATGCTAAAATTTATCTGTGGCTGTTGTCTGTGCTCTATGTTGTGTTTATAAGATTTAGGGTTTCGTGTCTTTCCTGCGTTTACATTGCAAATTCGTTGTTTGGACGAAAGGCCCAAGTAAGTGAACGCCCCGTCCACCCATAACATGCGAGTAAACGGGCGTCCCGACTAGTGAACGCCCGTCCGTCCAGCTTTTGCTCAACTCTGCTCGATTTTTCTTCTGAGAAGCGAGGCGGCGTTGCTCACCCATTGAACGCCCGTCTGTGGCTAAAAATCGGTGAACGCCCGTGCGCTTTGTTGAACACACGTCCAGGTTCCGAGATTTCTCTTAACTTGATTTTCAATGCTTTTATTTGATGTGGATTTTTCATTCGAGCTTCTGTGGCTAATTGATTTTTACATAGATGTCCTGAACTTATATGTTTTTACCTTTCCATCTATGAATCCATGTTAGATAATTGATCAATTCCTTATACACGATTCATCTAGGCATGTTATAGTGATCGCCGGTTCTCGTAAGCTATAAATCGTTCTTATGGTTAATTAGTAGCTAATGTCGGTTCCCGTATGCTACATACCGCTCCGATGAATCTTTTAAGCTTTTAAGACTTACGTGCTTCCTTTGTTTTTATAGTTCATATGGGTAGCTATCGTCGGTTTTCCGTATGCTACGCCCTTTCTCCATATGAGTTATACCTGCTTAGATAGATGATCGTTGGTTTCCATAAGTCTATCACTTTCGATAAGTCTTAAGGCGCGTCGGCACTAAGTAGACAAAGACTGCATCGTTTATCGTAACTTTGTCATTATGTGGTAGACGCGTATATATATATGTCGTGTTGCATATAGTGGGCTAGTTTTCTTTCTTTTATTTTATTTTCTTTTTTGCATATCATTTAAATGCATTTCATTTAGTTGCATTTCATATAGTTGCATTGTTTTTCTATTTTTCCTTTTATTTTTCTTAAGTGTGGTCACCACGGTTTTAAATAATACCACCTAGTTTATTTTTCTTTTTGAGTGTAGTTAACTGTCGGTTTCCGTAATACTACCTCGTTTTTTTCCATGATGGTTACTGTTGGTTTTCCATATGCCATCATTATTTTAGTATTGCATATCACGTAGGTTGCATTGTGAGTTACTGTCGGGTTGACTGTGTTAGTGGTGGAGCTAGTGAAAGCAGTTATAGAGCAGGCATACTACCTGTTCTATAGTTGCTTAGATAGTGAAGCTAGGAGTTAGTCAAGGACAATCAGTTTAGGACTTTTTATAACCGATCTACCTCAAAAAGTTCTAGTGAAATTTTCCTCCAATATCACAGGGGAAGAGAGGACTGGCAGGATTACACCACCTGTACCTCTATAATTTATTGTCTTACTTATCTACTTATTTACACATTTAATTTTAGCAATTTACTTTCCAGTTATTGTGATTGTTAAGCATACAAACCGATTTAATCACACTCAGCACACAAACTGACATTCAACAGAATTCAGTTTTGCATAAAAGCTTTTTCATAAGGTACAACAAGATCATTTAATAAAGGCTAAAACTAATCCGCTGCCAGTTAACTTTGTTTGAGGAAAAGTCAAATGACTTTTACTTAACGTTGTTAGCTCAACTCCACACAAGTTTTAAATGAATCTAAGTTTTGTTTTAAATTCAAGTTTTTGGTGACAAGTTTATTCACCCCCCCCCCCCTTTAAACTTGTGTCATCCTTTTTGCAGGACCAACAATTGGTATCGGAGCAGTGTTCTTTATTAAGGACATGTTCTGAAAACTTCCTCTAGTTGATCTTTTTGAAAAAGCTCAGTTTTCTAGTTTTATAGTCTTTCTAAAATTCAAATTTCACAACTTGCATCATGGACAACAATCAGTATGCTAGACAAATGCTTATGTGCAATATGGATCGTTTTATGAATACAAAAGACGTTAGCAGGCATTCCTTGCTTCCACACATGATGACATGATGGATGTTCTTACTGATGGACCAATTCAGATCATACACATGCAAACTGTTGATGGTGGTGCTTAAGTCAGAGTTCCAAAACCAAATAGCAATGGAACAACGATGACAGGAAGAGAAACAATCTCAAAATATAGCAATGGACATCATTCTCAGAACTCTTGATAGCTAAATGTATCTGAAAGTCAAAGATTTCAACACTGCTAAGGAGATGTGGGAGAAATTACAACTTGTTTCTGAAAGAACTTACTCGGTCAAGGAGAACAAAATCTCAGTGGTAAAACAAAAGTTTCACAAATTCAAGATGAAACTAGGAGAAACTATTGAGCAAATGGAAACAAGATTCAGTGCAATTTTGGATGAATTGGCACTTCTCAAGATTGTCTACACCAAGAAGGAAATCAATGTTCAAATTTTGAAGGCCTTACCTTCATGTAGGAAGATGAAAGTAACAGACATGGAAGAATCAAGAAAACTCAGAGAAGAAGACACTTTCAAGATCTTCTCATATTTAAAGACTTATGAATTTAGTGAAGATTTCATAGTGATAGCCGCAACAATCAAAGCACTTGAAACTCCAACAAATACAGCTCTTGCAGCAGCAGATGATCAAATAGAAACATCAATAAGTAATCTTCAACAACTTGATGACACGAAAGAACAAATGGCACTAGTAATAAAAAGAATCATGCAAATGAAAAATGGCAAAGCATATACTCAGAAGTATATCAAGAAGACTCTAGAGAAAAAGAAAGACGATGAATATCTATGTTTTAAATGTTGAATAGGTGTCCTAAACCCAACCGGGTTGGACCGGATCCGACCGGGTCGGGTCGTTTACAGTCTATTTTAGTTCATGTAATAACTTTATTGTGATTAATAAAAGCACTTTTGTTCTTATATATTGTTTATCTTCATGTTATTGGTTGTATATGTGTAGTAACGTCCCTAGTGTCAGACTGTGATAGAGAAACCATGATAGTGATTATGGTTGATAAGATCTCTAATCACTTTAACAAGTTTGATACTTAAATATCTCTAGTCGTATGTACTGTCAAATGGGACATTGTTAGTATGATTAGACTAGCACGTATTGGATGTCTTCTATATTATAGAAGGTAGGGATAGATCTCGTCTTTCGAAGTGTAGAGACACTTGGACTGTACGTTGATGTGTACTAAATAATGCGTACGTTAGATTGGCCCACTTACATTAAGTGTCACACTATATGGCGGTTGTGTAATTATCCTTTAGACCGGTTTCTTCATGGCATCACGGTGTGGATTGTCATGCTTTGAAACTATTGAGATTTCCCCTATCCACGGGGCGATCATGCGGTAGTGATTGGGTGTGATATTGAAGCATGCGGAGTATACATGTTTGGTCATCTGGGAATCGCGTATCCTATGATTGGGATTGAATATCCAAAATGGCCTTCTTATAAGCAATGTCTAGCTCTCGAGAATCTTTGCAAAGTGGGAGTAAATGTGTTATTCTGAGAGAGCATGATATCCAGATTATAAGATACGATCGTTAATGTATTGACACTCGAGATACGATCGTATGGATTTTATTACAGCGATAGGATTGTAAGTTACACGGTAACTGCTTCACATGAAAGGTAGTAGTCATTGCATTTGACTTTTCCGATGATTGGGGGTCACGGTGTGTTGCTAGATGCTATCCCATGACCGTTAGGCATGAAGGGCATTTTTGTAATTTGCAGTTTGTGTCTTCGGCCAACATATTCGAATGCCTATCGGGTCACACATATGAACATCGAGTCGGATTAAAATGCGGTTATAGTTGATAACCAAATAAGAAAACTTTATCTCTAGACTATAAAGGTTATAGTGGTAAATTAATATGGTGGTATTTATTTATTATGAATAAATAAAATACAAAATATTAATTGCACATAAATTATATTAATTAAAGAATGTTCCGGAAGCCAAATATTGGCAATATGGGGCGCCACATCTTTGTGTATAAGATACACTTGAATTGTGCACTTTAATTAATAAGATTACCATAATATTAATATTGGATATTAATTGATTTTGGAAAAATGGATTTATGGTAAAAAGATAAATATAATCAAAATAAGATATTGGCAATATTATGTTTTATTTAATATGAGATATTATAATAAAAGAGGTAAATCACTCTAAGTGATTTTCCTTATTTTATTGGGAAAAAGGTTTTCTTCTCATCCACTCTAGTTGGGGCGCCCCTCTCACTATAAATAAGAGGTGGGTGTCAAGCTCTTTTGTACATCATAACTCCAAAAGTAATAGTTATTGAGTAAAATAGAGAGCTTCCAATAGAGAGTTAGAGAGAGAGGAAAAAGGCCGGTCTAGCAGCTGGAGTTTTTCCGATAGCAATCCAAGGAGGATTCCGGCGAGGAGTTCGTGTGGATATCGATAGAGGCCAGACGCATGGACGGATTACGCACTGTACTACTCTCCGTTGATGGTCAAAGCGGCGATCTTATAGATCATCCAAGGTATATTCCGTCAAACTACTTAACGTGTTTATTGCATTAAACGAAGACGATTTAGAAAAAGGAAATCAAAATTTTAAATTCCGTTGCATTAAACTAGTGATTTTCTAACATTAACTGCAAAATGCCTGGATATTTCAACCAAGATTGTCCAGAAATTATCAACAAAAGGACCCAACAAAGAAGAACAGGTAGAAGAGCATTGTTAGCTGGTGATGAATCAGATTATGAAGCTAAAGCTGAAAAGGCCCTATCAGATGACACAACTTTGATGGCTCACATAGAAGACCAAACAGAGGTATTTCAATCTAATTCTAAGTACACCTCAGCACATTGTTCTACACAAAGTGCTTGTTCTTCAACAGCTACTTCTAATCCTAGAAATCTTGAAGTAGAAGAAACTCTTGATACTTTGATGAACTAGATGGTAGTAATACAAGCCTGTAATAAATCAATAAAAGCAGAGAAAGAATCTCTACTTTTGGATATTGAAAGATTGAAAGCTGAATTGAACATTTTGAAGCTACTCCGAACTGACCCTGCAAAGAATCAGCATCAGCCTACTACTTCAGTAGCAGCAGTTGAATCTTTAGTTCAGTCAGAATCTACATCTGGATTTAAATCGAGAAAGCCCTATCGAGATAAGACTGGCCTAGGATTTGATACACATCAAACTTCAAAGAAAGGAACTAGTAAAGCTGGTGAACCTAGTGTCAGAACTAGCATTAAGTTCATAGCTGAACAAATTCCTCAACAAGAGTGTCTAAGACGGAGCTAAGTTAATAGGTGCGGGACTGAGAAGCATGCTGAACACGTCAATGTTGGAGTTGCCGGAACCTGAATTTGACCTGAAAACCCGATTCGAATGAATCGAGTCGAGTCAGAACCCACAGATTTATCTGGATCTTGATTAGATGTAGATCTATAGCGGAAGCATGAATTTTACGATCTAATTAACAGATTAACGATTAATTAATACCTTAAAGAAAAGGTTACGAGATTACCCAACCGAATCGAGATGCCGTGATCTTCCGGATTGTATCTCCAAGCGATGACTGGTGGACGTCGATCCCGTATTCGAACCTCCTCGAATATGCCTTCAAGAAAAACTAGTTTTTCTTATTCTCAATGGCTAAGACAAGAAAACAAAATCTCTCTCTTTTCCTTAAAAACAGGTGTTGAATGTTCCATCCAATTTGGTGTTGGAGAAACTCTCTTTTTTTTTGGATCAAGAAACTCTCTTTATATAGGCTAATAACCAATAGTTTTAGAGTTTATCTAATACACACAAATTTAATAAAACATTCATCCAATAGGAAAACAAATTTCCTATTTATCCAATAAAAAACTAATTTCTTATTTATAATTATTTAACACATAAATAATTATATTATCCACATTATAATTAATTGGGAGAAAATTTCTTTTCCCAAAATCAAAAAAATATGGCGCCATTTTTTATGCCATTTGGGATAATAGAAAATGTATTTTCTATATAACATATTATTACCGAATAAATAATATCCTTATATATATATTAAATAGACCAACTATTTAATTTATTCTCAAGATTCCAAAATACAAGAATTCACTCGCGTGTTAGGAGCCAACCCGGGGACCATGGACCTATAACCAGTAGCTACAATAAATTGAATAAAATTTTCATCGAACATAATATTTCTATTCAACTCATTAATTTCAGAATTACGGCACCATAAATCTTAAACTGAACTCTATTGATTATAGATATAACTTATTCTCAAAGTGTCAAGTTCATAAGTGTACATTGATATAATCATTGCATACAGACTAACCCTCCATAGACTATCCGTAACGAAGCGGGAATGTTTCCGTAAACCTTCTTCATTATATCTTATCATTATTTACCATTAACCCACTAGTAATCAATTAGTTCATAACCAATATGAACTACGCGGATCGATCAGTTTCTAGGATTAACAAATAAGGGGATTGTCTTTCTACTTCCCGCAGGAAGGAATGGATTCCATATATGTGAGACACACACTCCTCACATATTCCAGAATAGTGCCAACGTGAAAGTGATTCGGACCGCGCCTCTTAGCAATCCTTAACGAACACATCAAAACCTATCTTAAAACAAACAGGATTCTGCAATCACTTCAGGATTAAGGTTAATCCATATATGATCATCTTGTGATTTAATAAGATTTGTCAATCACGGAATTATATGAGATACACATATTAAATCGATCCAGTCCTATATGACTACATCATATACAAATGCCCTACTTAGATAACCAATATCGACGGTCCGGATAAGACGGTCACATCATAAAGTGTTCTGTGCGCATTAATGGTGGTTTAAAATAGACCTCATACTTTGATTAAGTTCACCACAGACTAACAGTTCAAGTATATCACCATAAATTGAATCCTCACGTGTGGCACACACTAAGTTATATGGCTACATATGATTCAACTTGGGGTTTTCAGTAGTGTATTATTTACAAGCATGAAGAAAGTAATAAGATAAGGATAATTCTGTCATTTATTAATTATAAAAACAATTATTAAAATTGTCTTTCAGGAACTACTTCCAACAATCTTCCACTTGCCGGTAAGGACAAGCAATAATTGTTTTTAGATCACACCCTTATCCTATTCACAACATTCCCCCACTTGCTCTAAAGCAGATGAGACATATCTCTCAATCGCATACCCGCCAAGTGTTTATCAATGACATTAGATGTCACACAACTTGGTAAACTAATCAGCTAGGTTGTCGGCTCGAGGCAATCTTTAGGACCAAAACATCAACTTTTTGCACGGTCTATCTAATCAGGTGGTACTTTCTCTCAATATGCTTTTAACCTTTAGTGACTGCAGAGATCCTTTGCATAAGCTCTCCACTGTTTTCACAGTGAAGTGATATCGGCTTACCCAGGCATGGAACTATGACTCTATCACAATGAGTAAACACTGATCCTGGGATCGACTCACGACCATCCTTAATCCGAGGCAGAACCAGTGTAGTCAACAATATCCAGGTTTGCACCCGATTATACAAGCATATAATTCCCTATTCTCTAAAGGTACTTGAGGATGCACTATATTGCTATCCAATGCTCGAATCCAATATTCGACTTTAAGTGACTTTTAATAACTTGAATTTCCCGATCCAAAAGAGAATCTATCCCATTTTCTCTATATCCGAAGATTGAGAGAATTATTCCGTGAGGGGTTGGGTAGGAAACCTCTCGTTGAATATTGCATATGAAAATGCATTATCATCTTAACCAATAAGATGCATGGGACCTTGCCAACAACTTGTTCTCTTGAATTCGACTGAATCAAATTCTAAGAATATAGTCCACTTCTCTAATTTAGAGAAGCTTTGGCTCGTCAGTTTCCGACTTCAGATAACACACTCTTTTGTTCACAACTGTTGCAGTGTTACCTTGCATTGATGCTAACGTCTACTACGTACTTTACCAATATTGATTCTCTGGTCTACAAAAGACTCATCAATATTTTTGGTCAAGCCCACACATTTCAGACATATGAATTTTAATGACCTAGAGGTTTGCTTTAATCCACCAATGGATACGAGCATAGGCAATCAATCTGCCATTGGCTTTGAGCTAAAACTCTTCCGTTCCGAGTGAATTCAAGCTCCTTTGTACGGCAAGAAAGTTTCAGGGCATCACCCCTGATAATCTTTCTGCTTTCCAGGGAGTCAAGGAAGGCTGAATGGTGAGAAAGTTTCAAGGCATCGCCCATATTAAACTATCTACTTCTCAAGGAATTACCCCTACACAACTTGGCTTTGCTTAGAAAGATAAACTTTCTCATTCATTCGACTCTTTTTCACGTAGATCCAATTTCTCCCACTAGGCCTGAGACACTCAGGTGGTTCTACAAGAGTGTGAACAGGCACGGAGTAGCAAAACTCCATTTACAGGTATATGGATTTAAACCAACCTCTTATTATCATAATCTTATACAGTTCTTACAAAAGACCATGGGTTATCAATCACCCCCAGCAGACTGTAAGGTCTGCATAATCATAGCGGGTCAATGGTTAAACCATACTCCCATTGCATTTGGGTGGATTGATATTATGATCTGGTTCAGTAGCATCTATCAGCGTAACCCCCAACAACCAATGTTGGATGTTGTCTGATTAAATCAGACAGTAACTTCTTGAGTAACTTTACTTCAAAGTCCAAGGTTGTTATTTAAACATTCTTTCAGAAAGCTTGTGACAGTACAACCGTCACTTTCTGATCTTATGAATCTTATAACCAACCTTTACTCATCGCATTAAGATATTTCAAGAACAGTCACTATCGGAACGTGTATGCAAACTCTCCACTCCTACCTTCAAGCACTAGTGCTAAATACCTCTATTTGCGGAAGTGGAGTAAACGTAATTCACTCATTATCTACAAATTCATAGGTATCTTCTAGGTAGACTTCTCGGTATTACACAATAATGTAAACCGTTATTTTGCAACTAATATCTTAATTAAGTTAAGCAGTGTATTGTAGAACATCAATAACTATATAAGGCAATCCATGGTTTATCCTTTCAGTGAAATCGTTTCACTAGGAGGCAGGCCGAGCATCAGTGCCAAAAACAATGCTATAGCCTATATCTGAGCATGGAATGCTCTATTCTCTGGTAATATCAGAGATTCCTCTAAATATTTAGATAAACTAATCGGTGTTTCGAGCAGCTATCAGACAAATTGTCCACTACTAAAAAGCTTCCACTGCTTGTATCTTTCATAAGACCCCAAAGGTCAATATGAATGAGCTATGATTCTTCTTCAGCTCTATTACCCTTTCCAAATTGAAAGGTGACTTAGTCATTTTTCCTTTGAGATAGGGTTCTTAGACTGGGAGATAGGAATCACCCTTAGCCAGTCTTCAGATTTTATCTTTAAGATATATGCACTAATTAATAGATGCTGAAGAATCGTATATCTAAATACGGAAACCATTTGTCTTAATAGTTTATGATATGTTACATATACATTTTCAGCATTATTTAGTAGTTCTGACTTTATCAGACAAAAGTCTGAGTATCAGAATCGTACTAAAAATGTCATATTCACTTTCTTTAAGCCAACTATATTATCAATGTGAAAGTGAATCCATTTGTTCCAACGAATCTGAAAACATAAATTAAACTTCTGTGATATACAAGGATTAAAATCAGAAATTTCTTTCCTTATATCACTCCCACTATCTCAGCTGAAATAACTGCCTGTTGTCTACTCTTAATCATTAATGCCTAGCCACCTCGTTCTTACAAAAAAAACTTAGCTTCCGGGTCAAATTACCTGGTTAAGAAATTCTCTAAGGATTCATAGGTTAGTGATCCAAAATTACTTTCCATATCCTATGCTTTCTTTTATTAATATTTAGGTTTAGTCTTTAACTTATTTAGTTAGATGACTTATATGCGTAGACATTTACCTTCCCATTCTTGGCTTTCTTTAAAGGAAATGACCGTGAACTAGCAGTTCATTTGAGTAGACACTACTCGTGAACCGTGGGATGTTTAGTGAGACTGATACCAAATCATTCTCGTCATCTTTGAACTCATTTCATTTGTCTCTCGTTCAACATGAGTGACAGCGGTGACATACTTATCAATGTCAATTAAGTATGAAGGCTTAAGAGGGGAATCCTCTACCGAAATTTAATTGCATTCAATTAATGAGTTCAACGTTCTTGTTACTTTTCCACTTTTACGAAGTCATCATCAGTCAATTTTAATCACATAAGCAGTCTAGTTACCTTGAGATGATATGTAATTGTAAAGTAAATTATGACATAAATATAAATCAAATCATACACCACAACATATAATGATTTTAGGAATTATAAACGTGATGTCATGCATGCAGTTTATCCTACCATTCCAAGGATTTAATCTCACACCTACAGTGCCGCCTCAGTGTAGGTCAAAGAGATGACGATTAAATTCAGACAATATCTCTCAACAACTAAACTATTAAGAATCAGACATCTCCACTTAATTGTTGATTGCCTTCTCTTTTTCAGCCAAGATATTTCCAAAAATATCCTTCAGAGTGTTACCTACTATTTCAGATCTCAAAGTACGCCCCGAGTATACCGCCTCAAGGTCGGTCAATGACTCGACGAGTACCCAAAATCCTATCCTTTCGGAGACCAAGCCCTGAATTTTGATAGCGGTGAAAGCTACCCTCAGGGGGCTGAAATCAAAGCGGCACGAGGCGTTACCACTCTCTCACGTGCTTGTGTAAACAGTAGAGGCCGTGGGGTCGGTTGTCACCTTCCTTGCTCCCACTCGTTATTTTGAAAAATAGGTAGTCTCACTAGGAATTTTAGAATTTTATGATACTTCGAAAAACAACAAATCAAGAACATTTATATTAATCCTCCCACTATTTCATCAGTTCCAAATACCGTCTAAATAGTGTCACTATATTCATGATTTTCCAATTTCTCGAAATTAAAAGAAATTCCTTATATAGACACTACACATGAAAATTCACCAAGAATTTTATAATCCTAATACATTAGGATTTATGATTTTCCCAATAATTCAAAAAGAAATAAATCATAAAATTTAAAGCCCCACTAGCTCATCAGTTCCAAATACCGTCTAACTAGGGTTACCTCATTCATGATTTTCTAATTTTCCGAATATTTTTGAAATCTCTTGTGTAGATACTATACAACTAAAATTCACCAAAGAATTTTATAATCCTAATTTTGTCATGATAAAATTTAGGATCTTAGATTTTTTCCAATAATCCGAAAACAATAAATCACTAAAAGCAATCACCAACTTATCGGTGTCCAACTTTTCACAATTTTTCAAATTTTCGATTATTAAAATTCTTTTATGCAGCCACTACATAATTAAATCCCCGAAGGATTTTAGATCCCAAAAACAAATTTACTGAGAAAATTTTATTTTTATCATGTGAATCTTATATCCAAATAAAATTCCGTTCGCTCAATTAATTTAAGGGTTTATTGTTAAAAAAGACAATTTGAACATAGAAATATGCAAAAAAGACAATGGATTTTTTCAGGTAAAAATGACATGTCCTTGTTCCACTGTGATAGTGAAACATTGGATTTGAGGTCAGTTTCACTGCAACAAACAGTGGATTTGGGGTTATGAACAATGGATTTGTCCTTATTACCCAATTTATATTTCCACTGTCCTGATTCTCATTTTCCACCTCTTTTTTGTCCTTTTAAACAAATCCTCTTTAATTTAATTAATTACCAAAATTAATCTACATTAATTACGTGCTCATACATGCCTAATTAATGCCAAAATTAATTATTGACATGTATACATATGCTAGGAGTGGAATTCATGAATATGATGCATGACAAAGTATGACATGGTTATATCACATAAATAATCACCTAAGAAAATAAATGCGTAAAATAAACCACTCAGATGGAACGTTGATACCCCCGTATCTAATCTCTAATAAATAAAAGATCCTAAACCCTGTCTAATGGGTTTACTAATTATCTATTATAAGAATTCGAAATCTGCATCTATATTAATTACTCGATCACCATCTTCACATAATAAACTCAGCAGCCGAGTAGGTCAGACACTTCTTCTTCCACCTGCAGCACACGGGTTTGATTCTCACTTGATGCAAAATTCCCCTATCTTTTTTTTTCTCTAAAAAAATCTGAATTTTCTGGAAATTTCTTGAATAAAAACGCGTCCGAGGGTTTCAAACTGCTGCGCCGCCGACCATTCTTGTTTAAAGTTTCATTCCTATACCACTGCACCGCCGACCAGGTATGTAATTGATGCTGAACGCAAATCTTTGAAGCAGCAGGGACGAAAAGAAAGATCTTCTCTTCTAGGAAATTAAAATTACAACAACTCACATAATTTCCTACACCCGAAAAACGGGTTTACATCAGATCTAACGGGTAAACAATAGTAACCCCAATCCATCTCGTCAACCAAGAACATTCAATCATACATACATATTTACAAAAATATAAAAGATGCAACATACAATTCTAATGCAATTCCACCCTTAATTAATTATCCGTTCATAATTAATTAATCGACCAAAATTCGGTTTAACCATGGCTCTGATACCACATGTTGGAGTTGCCGGAACCTGAATCTGACCCGAAAACCCCATTCGAATGAATCGAGTCAAGTCAGAACCCACCCAGATTCATCTAGATCTTGATTAGATCAAGATCTATAGCGGAAGCATGAATTTTACGATCTAATTAATTGATGAACGATTAATTAATACCTTAAAGAAAATGTTACGAGATTACCCAACCGAATCGAGATGCCGTAATTTTCCAGATTGTATCTCCAAGTGACGACTGGTGGACGTCGATCCCGTATTCGAACCTCCTCGAATAGGCCTTCAAGAAAAACCTAGTTTTTCTTCTTCCCAATGGCTAGAACAAGAAAACAAAATTTCTCTCTTTTCCTTAAAGACTAGCGTTGCGTGTTTCATCCAATTTGGTGTTGGAGAAACTCTCTTTATATAGGCTAATAACCAATAGTTTTAAAGTTTATCTAATACACACAAATTTAATAAAACATTTATCCAATAGGAAATTTTTTTTCCTATTTATCCAATAAGAAAACAAATTTCTTATTAATAATTATTTAACACATAAATAATTATATTATCCACATTATAATTAATTAGGAGAAAATTCTCTTCCCAAAATCAAAAAAATATGGCGCCATTTTTATTCCATTTGGGATAATAGAAAATGTATTTTCTATATTACATATTAATTACCGAATAAATAATACCCGCATATTCATTAAATAGACCAACTATTTAATTTATTCGAGGTTCCAAAATACGAGAATTCACTCGCGTGTTAGGAGCCAAACCAGGGACCATGAACCTATAACCAGTAGCTACAATAAATTGAATAAAAAATTCATCGAACAGAACATTTCTATTCAACTTATTAATTTCAGAATTACGCCACCATAAATATGAAATTGAACTCTATCGATTAAAGATATAACGTATTCTCAAAGTGTCGAGTCAATAAGTGTCCTTGATATAATCATTACATACACACTAACCCTCCATAAACTATCCGTAAAGAATCGAGAATGTTTCCTTAAACCTTCTTCATAACATTTTATCCTTATTTACCATTAACCCACTAGTGATCAATTAGTTCATAACCAATATGAACTCCGCGGATCGATCAGTTTCTAGGATTAACAAATCAGGGGATTGTCTTTCTACTTCCTGCGGGAAGGAATGGATTCCATATCTGTGAGACACACAATCCTCACTCATTCCAGAATAGTGCCAACATGAAAGTGATTCGGACCGCACCTCTTAGAAATCCTTAACGAACACATCAAACCCTATCTTGAAACAAGTAGGAGTCTGCAATCACTTCAGGATTAAGGTTAATCCATATATGATCATCTTGTGATTTAATAAGATTTCTCAATCACGGAATTATAAGAGATATACAGATTAAATCGGTACAGTCCTATATGACTACATCATATATAAATGCCCCACTCAGATAACCAATATCGACGGTCCGGATAAGACTGTCACACCATAAAGTGTTCTTGGCGCATTAATGGTGGTTTAATAAATAGACCCCTTACTTTGATTAAATTCACCACGGACTAACAGTTCATGTGTATCACCATAAACTTAATCCTCGCGTGTGACACACACTAAGTTATATGGATACATATGATACAACTTGGGGTTTTCAATAGTGTATTATTTACAAGCATTAAGCAAGTAATAAGATGAGGATAAATCTGTCATTTATTAATTATAAAAACAATTACCAATATTGTCTTTCGGGCACAACTTCCAACAGTTAAATGAGCTCAAGATGAATCTACCCAGTTTAAACATCAGTTTTCTAAGAAGTCAGCTGCAAATAATAACAAAGACAAACCTAAAGGTAGATCAGTTGCACCTCATAGAAGCAATGACGGTAGATCAAATGCCAAATCTACAAAAACTGATCAAGCTAAGAACCAAAGAAAAAATAATCAAGTTAAACCCAAGAATGTAAATCATTCAAGGATTACCAACCTTAGGGGTAAAGGCAAATTATTTCCTTCTAATGATGATTGGAATTTTTCTGAACCTATTTCTAAGACTGAAAGAAACAATCATTCTCAGCAGAGAACTTACTACAAGTTTCAGTCAAGGACATAGCAGAGAACTTACTACAAGTCTCAGTCAAGGACTCAGCAGAGAACTTATCCTAGATCTCAGCAGAATCCTCAGTGCAGAAGTCAGTTTCGACCTCAGTACAGATCTGTTGACAACAGACAGAAGAATGATGGTTATCACTCAGTTTTCAACAATAAAAAGCACTATGAAAATCAGTTTAAATCAAAAGACCTGAGAGAGTATATAAATAAGACACAATCCAGAAATAGATACTATGGAAATGTAGCTTATATATATGAAAATAAGTGCAATAATTTCCAAAGAAGACCTTATGGAAATGTTCCAAATGTTGTACTTACGACTAACAAATATGGACCCAAACGGACTTGGTTACCTAAAGCTCATTAATTTGTTTTACAGGAATTTTGTACTTTGACAGTGGTTGTTCTAGACACATGACAAGAAACAAAGACTGTCTAATGGAATTTCATGCTAAGTATGAACCAAAAGTAAATTTTGAAGGCAAAGACAAACTTGGAATTACAAGAGGCTATGGAACTTTAGTCAAGAATGGTTTGAGGATCAAGAATGTTGCTTATGTTGAAGGACTCAACTACAACCTACTCAGCCCTAGTCAGTTTTATGACATGGGTTACAGAGTTACTTTTGACAAGGAGTTTTGCATTGTTTTAAGTGAAACTTCTCACCAAGTCGTTCTACCTGGAAGAAGAAAATAAAACATGTACATTGTGGAGTGGACGACAGCTGTTTCAGAAACTTGCCTACTTGTGCATACCAAATCGGTCGATTGGCTATGGCACAAGAAACTCGAGTCATCTCAACTTTGACAACATCAATCTATTGGTCAAGAAAGGTTTAGTAATTGGACTACCAGAATTTACTTACAAAAATGATATCTTGGGTGACACTTGGAAGAAAGGAAAACAAATAAAAGCAAGTTTCAAGACCAAATCTCAACATTCAACTACAAGAGTATTAGAACTACTACACATGGATTTAATTGGACCTATTACACCAATCAGTGTCATCGGAAAGAAGTATACACTTGTAGTAGTTGATGATTAATCAAGATACATTTGGGTAATTTTCTTAGCAAAGTAGAGTGAGACTAAGCAAAAACTCACAGAACTAATGAAGAGACTTCAAAATCAGAAGAGTGTTACAGTAGTCAAGATCAGATCAGATAAGGGAATTGAATTTCTGAACAATGTAATCATAGAATATTGTGAAGAAAATGGAGTGTTACATCAACTTGCAGCTACAACAACTCCACAACAGAATGGAGTAGCTGAGAGAAGAAATAGGACACTCAAGAAAGCTGGAAGGACTATGATTTGTGAATCAAAGTTACCTGAAAGGTATTGGGCAGAAGCTGTTATCATAGCCTGTGACACTCAGAACAGAGCCCAAATGAACAAAATATTGGAGAAAACACCTTATGAAATATGGAATGAAAGAAAGCCTAATGTTTCATATTTTCAAGCTTTTGGAAGCAAATGCTACATACACAACAATGGAAAGGATCAAGTCAAGACTTTTCAACCCAAAGCTGATGAAGGAATATTCTAAGGATACTCTAAGGTTAGCAAAGCCTTCAATGTCTTAAACAAAAGGACACTCAAACATGAAGAATCAATACATGTGGTTTTTTATGAACCAAATTTTCTTTGGAGAAACTGTGGAGGATCAACCGAACTGGCCTCGATCCAATCACAGAGGGCTTCAGAACCAGTTTTTGTTGACATAAACTTGGAAAGATTAAGGTTAACTGACTCATCAGATCAAGGTCAATCTCAGTTACCAATAGTGGAACAAAATGCACAAACTGAAGGTGAACCAGTTCAAGATCAGGATACTCAAGACTAAGGTGATCAAATACAAGAAGATAAAATTCCTGAAGAACCAGTTCATGAAAATCAACCTCCAGTAATGCAACCCCCAGTACATCAATGGGTAAGAAACCACCCTGATGAACAGGTGATTGGAAACTTTCAACAAGGAGTTCGTATAAGAAATCAGTTAGATGCAATGATTGCGTGCTTTCTATCTCAAACTAAACCAAAAGAGATAGAAGAGGCCTTAAAGGATCCAGATTGGATAATGGCTATGCAAGAAGAACTCAACAAATTTGAAAGAAACCAAGTTTGGGAAATTGGTAGATAAACCAGATCATGCAAACATAATTGGCACCAAATGGGTTTTCAGAAATAAACTTGATGAAGATGGTTGAAAATAAAATTTATGTTTTGATGATGATTCATCTTATTTATCTATTTGTTTGTTTACACCCCATTGATGAAGTGCTGAAGCTAGCTGTTATAGTGAAAAATAAGAGATGTCTAGAACTGAATGTATAGGATTTATTAGAGTCTGATAATTGTATAGGTTTATCAGAAAAAACTGAGAACTTGAAATCATTTAGAAAACTGGATATTAACTTAAACTGAAGATGTCACTCAGAACTGAAGAAGGTAAGTTCGCTGAGGGACACGGACTCGGTTGACTTATCTAGAAGATTGAATAACCGAGGGAACAAACTCATTAGATGAAGAACTGAGGGACACATGCTCGGTTATTGAAGAATGAAGAACTGAGGGTTCAAACTCAGTTTCTGAAGATTGAAGTCGAGACTATAAAGTTAGAATTCATGTAAGTCTATGATGGCATGAACTGACTTTATGGATCTTAAAACCTAAGAATCATAAGGACAATGATATCTTAGATGATTTATTTATAGATATGGAGTACTCTGATTATGTCATATGAAATCAGATGAATAGAGTACTAAGTTTTGAAAAAGATTAAAAACTCAGTTAATGCTCTAAGTCAGTTGACAAACTGATAACTGACATACTCAGAAAAAACTGATCAAGATACTCAGTTTAAAGTCATTCATCCAAGGAACTGAATTTACATTTGAACATTACAAAACAAGGAATGCTATTGGATGAAGCACTGACATGTCAGAACGGTCACTGACATTTGACATCTAAAAATATAGCCGTTGATAGATTTCAAAATTCAAGCAAGATGAACATTGGACCTCACACTATAAATAGAGGACTTGGCATCAAGGATCACATACACAATATCAAGAATCTAATACAAGCGTTATTGTGCCCAAGTCTTGTTCATCTGAATTCCTATCAATCTTTGCGCTCAACAAGATCATATCTAGAATTCTTCAAGTGTTCAAGCTACAAAGACAAAATCAAGAATCTGACACTTAGAAGAACCACAAGCAAGAATCAATTTATTGATTCTCATTTAACTTTGATTCTTATCAAAGGTTTAGACTGTGAAACAATCCGGTTTAGGATCACTTAGGACAGATTGTCGTATTTGCGATCGGGTAGACTGTGTTTATGGTGGAGCTGTAGAAGAGGAAATACAATCCTCTAAGGACCAGTGTTTCAAGCAGTTGCAGAGTAGCAATCACACATGTTCTACAATTGTTTAGATAATGAAGGTAGTGATTAGTCAAGGACTATCAATTAGGACTTTTTGTAACCGGCTACCTCAGAAAGTTCTAGTGGAATTTTCCTCCTACATCACAGGGGAAGAGTGGACTGACATGATTACACCACCTGGGGGAACCACTATAATTATTGCCTTACTTACTTGCGTATTTACTTTCTGTTATTTAGTTTATTAGTATTTGTGATTATTTTTCATACAAGTTTTCATACGGCATAACTGAACAAACTGATTGATATTCAATCACAGTTCACAAACTGCCATACACCAGAATTCAGTTTTGCTTACTCATCAGTTTTTTCTTAGAAACAACAAGATCCGCATAAAGGCTAAAACATATCCGCTGCCGGTTTAATCAGTTTTAGCATAAGTCAGTTTTGATTTATACTCAGCTCAGTTAGCTCAACTCCGCACAAGTTTAAAACTGAACGAATCTATCTTATAATCTAGTTTTTTGTGACAAGTTTATTCACACCCCCCTCCCTTAAACTTGTGTCAGCCTTTCTAAGGGACCAACAATTGGTATCGGAGCAGTGTTCTTTAACAAGCCCTTGTTAAAAGCTCACATGTTCTAATTATACTCTCTAGTTGTTGTCCTAAGAAAGCTCAGTTTTTTAGTTTCCAGTTCTTGCATAAACTCACTTACACTATGGATAAGAATCAGTATGCCAGACAGATGCTCATGTGTAACATGGCCACTTTGATGAATATGGACGTCGTTTGTAGGCTTTCCTAGCTATCACTCATGATAAGATGATGAAAGTACTTACTGATGAACCTATTCAAATCACTCACATGCAAACTGTTAATGGTGATCAAGTCAGAGTCCCCAAGCCCAAAAGCGAATGGAACAATGATGATCGAAAAAGAAACAATCACAACAATGCTTCCATGGATATCATCCTCAGAAATCTCGACAACAACATGTATCTGAAAGTCAAGGATTGCACAACTGCAAAAGAAATGTGGGAGAAACTTCAATAGGTGTGTGAAGGAACTGATTCCATCAAAGAAAACAAGATCTTAGTTGCAAAACAGAAGTTTGAGAATTTCAAGATGAAATCAAGTGAAAACATCTAACAGATGGAAACAAAGCGCAATAATGGATGAACTAGTGCTAGTCAAGATTGAATATACCAAGAAAGAAATCAACACCAGAATCTTGAAAGCTTTACCTATGTACTGGAAAATGAAAGTTACAGCTATGGAAGAGTCAAGAAGACTTGATATAGAAGATTCGTTCAAAATCTTCTCAGATCTGAAAGCTTATGAATCCAGTGAAGATTTCACAATCACAATAGCAATGATCAAAGCTTTGGAGGAACCTAAAACAACAGCACTTGCAGCAGCATCCAATGACAATCAAGAAACTTTCTCTAGCAATCTTCAACAATTAGATGAAATGGAAGAACAAATGGCTCTCATGATGAACAGAATTAGAAGAATGAAAAGTGGACAACAGTCACTTAGAAGTATATCAAAAGGACTCCTGAGAAAAGAAAAGAAGATGAATATCTTTTCTTTAACTGCAAAAATCCTGGACATTACAAAGCTGAATGTCCGGAGCTGCCTAAGAAGAAGACTCAGCAATGAAGAACCGGTAGAATGGCTCTCTTAGCAGGAGATGAGTCAGACTATGAAGCTGGCAATCGAAAGACTCTCGATAATACAGTCGATGGCTCACATGGAATATTCAAATGAAGTATGTGAATCCAACTCTAAATATACCTCAGCACAGCTATCCATGCCAAATGCTTGTTCTTCAACTGCTGATTCCAATCCTAGAAATCCAGAATTAGAAGAAACTCTTGATGAATTGATTAATCAGCTGGTAACCAAACAAGCTGGTTATGATTCAATGAAAGTAGAAAAAGAAGCTCTAATTCTAAAAGTCGAAAGATTGAAATCTGAATTGAACATGTATCGACCATCAGATCTGTAGTAGCAATCGAATCTTTGCTCACCAAGTTCAACATCACGGATTCAAATCTGGAAAGCCATATGGAGACAGAACTGTCCTAGGATTTGATACACGGCAAACTTTGAAGGAAGGAACGAGCAAAGCTGCTGAACCTAATGTCAAAATTGGCGTTAAGTTTGTAGCTGAGCAATTTCCTCAAACTGAGAAGCATGTTGAACCAGTAAAACCAGTTCCGCTTGAATCAACTCAGTCTCAGCATCAGTTTTCCAAGAAGTCATATGTATTCAATAATAAGAGCAAATCTAAAGGTAAATTAGCCGCACCTCAAAGAAATAGAAATGGTAGATCAACTACCAGATTTACAAAAGCGATCATGTCAAGAACCAGAAAAACTTTAGTCAGAGTAAATCCAAGAATGTTAATCATTCGAAGATTCACACAGTCAGGGGGAAAGACAGATTATTTCCCACTGATGATGATTGGAATTTCTATGAACCCATTATTAAAACTGATAGGAACAATCATTCAAGATAGAAAATGTATCACAAGTTTCAGTTCAAGACTCAGCAAAGGACTTACCCCATTCCTCAGCAGAAGCCTCAGCCTCGGTACCAAGTCAAAGACAGACCTCAAAGATAGATGTAATGATAGTTATTATTCAGTTTTTAAAAATAGAAAGCATCATAGAAACCAGTTTCAGCCAAAAGACTTGAGAGACCATAAAAATAAGGCACAATCCAGAAACAGATAATATGGGAGTGTGGCTTATATATATGAAATTAAGTGCAAATATTCCCCGAGTTGTACTGACAACTGACCCGTATGGACCCAAATAGAGTTGGGTACCTAAAATCTTTTAATTTGTCTTGCAGGATATTTGGTATTTTGACAGTGGATGCTAAAGACACATGACAAAGAGCAAAGACTGTCTAGTTGATTTTGTTGCCAATGATGGACCAAAAGTCAATTTTGGAAGTAAAGACAGGCCTGGATATACAAAAGGTTATGAAACCTTGATCAGAAATGGATTCGTAATCAAGAATGTATCATATGTGGAAGGACTACACTACAATCTTCTCAGCACAAGTAAATTCTGTGACATGGGATACAGAGTCACATTTGATAAAGAGTTTTGCATCGCTGTCAGTGAATCAGCATATCAAGTAGTTCTTGCTGGAAGAAGAAAAGAGAATATGTATGTTGTAGATTGGTCAATAGCAGTTTCAGAGGCTTGTTTACTTGTGCATACCAAATCAGAAATCAGCTGGCTATGGCACAAGAAACTGAGTCATCTCAACTTTGAAGACATCAACACATTGGTCAAAAAGCAATTAGTAATTGGATTACTTGAGATTTCTTACAAGAAGGATAGCTTATGTGATGCTTGCCAAAAAGGAAAGCAAGTAAAAGCAAGTTTCAAGACAAAATCTCAGCATTCAACTTCAAGAGTCCTAGAACTTTTACACATGGACTTATTTGGACCAATCATACCTATCAATGTTAGTGGAAAAAAGTACACATTGGTAGTAATGGATGATTACTCAAGATATACATGGGTAATTTTCTTGTCAAAGAAAAGTGAAACCAAGCAACAGCTCACAGAACTTCTCAAAATACTCCAAAACAAAAAAGGTGTAACAGTTTTCAAGATTAGATCAGATAAAGGAACTGAATTTCTCAACAATATAATCATTGAATATTGTGGAGAAAATGGTGTGCTACATCAACGTGCAGCCACAAAAACACCTCAGCAAAATGGAGTAACTGAAAGAAGGAACAGAACTTTCAAAGAAGCAGGAAGGACCATGATCTGTGAATCAAAATTACCAGAAAGGTATTGGGCAGAAGTAGTCAACACAGCTTTCTACACACAGAACAGAGCTCTCATGAGCAAAAGACATGAAAAGACACCATATGAGATTTGGAATGGAAGAAAGCCAAATGTTTCATACTTTCATGCCTTTGGAAGCAAATGTTTCATACATAATAATGGAAAGGATCAACTTAAGGTTTTTCAACCAAAAGCTGATGAAGGAATATTTTTGGGATATTCAAGCATCGGTAAAGCGTTTAGAGTATTGAACAAACGGACACTCAAGCATGAAGAATATATACACGTGTTTTTTATGAACCAAACTTTCCTAGTGAAACAACTGAAGATAAAAAAGAACCAGTTTCTCAGTCTCAGTTACCAAAGATACCAGAATCAGTTTTTGTCGATCTTGAAAATTTTAGAATTTCAGAATCCTCAAATCAGGATCAACCTCAGGTTCCCACAGCAGAACCTACAGCTGAACCACATGAACCTGGCCCAATTCAAGATAATCAAGCTCAAAGAAATCAAGAAGAAGCTCATGAAGATCTAGTTCAACAGAATCAAGACCCACTTATGCAACCTCCTATACATCAATGGATGAGAGATCACCCTGAAGATCAAGTGATTGATGATTTTCAACAATGAGTTCGGACAAAAAATCAGCTAGATGTTATGATTGCATGTTTATTATCACAAACTGAACCTAAAGAGATAGAAGAAGCACTGAAAGATCCAGATTGGATACTTGCCATGCAAGAAGAACTCAATGAATTCGAAAGAAATCAAGTTTGGGAATTGGTGGATAAACCAAATCATATCAACAAAATCGGCACCAAATGGGTATTCAGAAACAAGCTGACGAAGATGGAAACATTGTCAGAAACAAAGCAAGGCTTGTAGCCAAAGGTAACTCACAAGCAGAAGGGATAGACTTCGATGAAATTCAAAGTGTATCAAATGGACGTTAAAAGTGCATTTTCGAACGGGATACTTGAAGAAGAAGTCTATGTATAGCAACCACCAGGTTTTGAAATTAAAGATCAAGCTGATAAAGTTTTTAAACTGAGAAAAGCTCATTATGGACTGAAGCAGGCACCAAGAGCTTGGTATGAAACTCTATCTCCGTTTTTAGTAGACAATGAATTTATCAAAGGAACCATTGACAAGACTTTATTCAGAATGAAAGTTGAAGAAAGTACTCTCCTAGTTCAGATCTATGTTGATGATATTATTTTTGGATCAGAAAATGAACATCTCTGTGAAAAAGTCACAAGTTTTATGAAGAGCAAATTTCAAATGAGTATGATGGGAGAACTGAATTACTTTCTTGGTTTACAAGTGAAACAGATGGATAAAGGAATATTCATTCATCAGACCAAGTACACAAGAGAACCGATCAAAAAGTTTGGATTGGAAAATAGTAATGGCATTGCAACACCTATTGGAACCAACATCAGATTAGATAAAGACAAAGATGGCAAGGATGTGGATCAAACTCTCTACAGAAGAATGATTGGAAGTCTACTTTACCTCACAGCAAGTAGACCAGATATATCTTTTGTAGTTGGTGTTTGTGCCAGATTTCAAACTAGACCAAAAGAAAGTCATCTTACAGGTGTCAAGAGAACCTGCAAGTATCTTAAAGCCATAGCAGGAGTAGGGATATGGTACTTAAGAGAAGGAGAATTCAAGCTGATATCCTACTCAGACTCAGATTATGCTAGATGCAATGTGGACAGAAAAAGTACTTCAGGCACATGTCAGTTACTAGGAAATAGACTTGTGTCATGGTTTAGTATGAAATAAAACTCAATTTCAACATCAACAGCTGAAGCTGAGTATATAGCAGCTGGAGGCTATTGTGCTCAAGTTTTATGGATAAGACAACAATTGAGAGATTATGAGATAGAAGAAGGACCGATTCCTATAATGTGTGATAATACAAGTGCAATTTCTATAACTGGTAATCCAGTTTTGCACTCAAGAACAAAACACATTGATGTGAGAAATCACTTTATAAGGGATCATGTAAAGAAAAAGGATGTTACAGTTCTCTATGTCCTAACTGAAGTCCAGTTGGCTGACATCTTTACAAAACCACTGGACAAAGAAAGGTTTTCAAAGCTGAGAACTGAATTGGGAATTATCAAAGTCAGCTAAGTCGCTTTAAGCACAAAGATTCGCTGGCGGGATTGATCTTTGTCATGCTCGTGCGCCACTTGATAGATCGGTCATTGACATCAACAATCTCAAATCGACTATCAAATCGAAGAATGATGGAATCAAATCAACACGAATCGATCTCGCTACGCTTTTATCTAGTCAAAAGTTGAAAGGATAAAACCGACAGCGGTTACATCGCATTTAATTACCACCGTTTCTGTTAGAATTTGTTGTGTATACCTCCACCAATGTCAAATGGTACATGCATCGGTTACACAAATACTCGATGGAATTTGAAAAGTTGGTATAAATCCTCAGAAGATCCTAGATTCAAATCAGAAACCATCAGCCCTATCTATACATTCTCTATATAATTTCTCATTATCCTATCTCCTCAATGCACAAAAATCAAACTCTCTCTCTCTCTTTCTCTCAAAATACCCAGAAAAAATCTTACAATGGCCGCATCTAAACACACTTAAGAATCCAGATTAATCGCCGTTGTAAAAGCCTCTCTTTTGAAGAATTTGAAGAATTCAAGAACAATACACTTCATTAGTCATATATGCTAAAAGATCAAGAATACACAAGGTTTGAGAAACCTTTTGGAATTTGACTTGGAAGGTGTTGGTCCCTTGAAAAGGCTTTGGTTAAGTTTAGGGGGGGTGAATAAACTTAACACTTAAAACTTTTTGGAGTTAACAAACTCAGCAACTTCAACAAATTCTGATGATGCTCGAGAGTCTCACGACTATTGACTTTACTTGAATTTGTTGCAGCGGAATATATTTAAATTAAGCCTTATTACTGTTGTTAAAATATGAGACCAAGTATTAGATACTCAGTAGTGTATGTGTGTGATTCAGTTGCTAATTCAAGAGGTTGATATGTTAAATATACTAAATGCGTAATATAAATGCAGTAAAGTAAGTAGAAATTTTATAGTGGTTCCAGTGGTGTAATCTCTGCTCACCCACTCTTCTCTGTGATGTTGGAGGTAATTCACTAGAGATTCTTGAGTTAGCAATTTACAAAAATTCCTAAGTTGCTTGTCCTTCACCAATAACAATGGCTTCACAAACTGAACACTTGGAACAGGTAGGATTGCTGCTCCAAAGTCTTCCACTGGTCCTTGAAGGGAAGGATTGCCTCTTCACTAGCTCCACCACAAACAACAGTCATTGACACCCAAAGATGCTTCTCTGTCTTCAGCAGATTTCTTGTAAAAGAAAGTTTGAATCAAGTAAGTGATTCAACTTTCAGCAGCTTGATCAGGATGATATAATCAGCAGATTGAGGTCTTCAAGTGTGTAACTTGTTGTAGATTGAAAGCAGATTACACTCGAAGAATTTTACTGGATCAATAGCTTTATGCTCAGTAGGGTCAGCAGGGTGTTTTCTTGATTGAAATCTGATAGCTCAAGATAGATCCTTAATTTTCATCAATGTTCATCACTTGTATCTGAATTTGGAGTCCTCTATTTATAGGTAGGAATCCTTGTGACTTATGTTTGAAATTCAAACATAGCCGTTTCAGATTTGTCCTATTTGACTTGCTTTCATCATTTGTTCATAGTATCGACAATCGTCGAAATGCTTTTTGACAGTTTACAGTCTGTCCACCCTTTGACTTGTATCCATTCGATAAAGCTCTGTTTCTTTCCAACGTCCATTTAATCTTAACCTTTGATTTTTTTGATAAAATCAGAGGTTCTTATATTTCCCTTTCTTTGTAATCTTCCAATGTAACCTTTGAATAATCCGAGATATACATCATCAGGTTCCTGTGAATGTAAGTCTGCTAAAATGCATAACAATCAGCTGTTCCAATGTTGCTGTGTTTATAAAAACACTTCAGCTGACTTCTCTTATATCTAACCTTTTATTATGATGTTAGATTACACCATTTTAAATATAACTGAGTTCCAATCACTACTTAACTTGTGGAACTTAGACCTTGTACACAAGGTATATGTAATCAGTTTAGGTCATCACAGACTTCCCTAAATTCTGATTCCATATCCTTGACTTTAAATACTAAGTTTGATCCCTTAGCCTTCAATAACTGAGTTGGAGCCCTTAGCCTTCAGTCTTCAGCAGGTTCCTAAACTAGTCTACTGACTCAGGTACCCTACTGATCAAGACAGGTCTGCTGATGAAAGTCAGCTGACCTTTTACAGCGATTGTTTGATCAAACCTATACAAGATCAAACTCTAATAAGCCTATACATTTGATCTAGACATCTTTTTGCCTTGCTCTATAACAGCTAGTCTGGCACTCATCACTAAAACTTAAAAATAAGTCCAACAATTTCCCCCTTTTTGGTGATGATGCCAATACCCTCCTTACAGCAAAGCAAAAAGAATAAAACAAAAACAGAACAAATATAGTCATTTCTCATTATAATCATATTGTTCAAAAGAATTACAAGCTAGATTCAGCAAAGATAAAAAGCAAATGTAAGTATGCTGATCTAGTGTCTTCTTTCCCTTTCTTCTCTTTCCTTCTCTATCTGCTCATGATATGCTCTTATTTCTTTAACCATTTCTCTCATCCATTCATTTTCAATAAGAGAGAAATCAATGTGAGGATTCACTTCTTTCCACCATTTCCATGCCTCAGGTAGAGTAAGATTAATCTGATGTACTCTAAAACCTAAACGCATATATACTTCCTTGAATTCATTCAGTGACTCCTTTGCTGATGTGGTAGGTAGACTCCTTCCACCTTTACCACCTTTTCCACATCTATGTGTAGATCTTAAAGCTATAACCCTTGCTTCCCAAAACTTAAGTCCCAGAAAAGAGTTTAGTCCCTCATGGAAACCCTTGTCATGGTAAGGTCTTCTCTTGCAGTTGTAAAGCTTCTTATATTCTCTGAGAAGATCATCAGTAAGTGGAAGTCTGCCAGGTGCAGGTTCTCTAAATGAATTTGTATCATCCTTCCATCTCTTCTTTGCAAAAATCCTAGCAGCCTCTTTTGCTACTGATGTTTGGCTCTCTTCCCCCTTATTGACATCATCAACAAAACGGGACAGCAGGCCATGAACACTCTCCTGTGTGATCACTAGATTGTTCAGTTGACCCTCCATAATTTCTGTTCTAGTGTCAACTGCTGTGATTCTTTCTTGCATTGTTTGCTCCAGTAGATTGATCCTCTCAGTAAACTTAGGATCCAATCCAGCAAGGTTAAGTGTTCCAGCAGGCTCAGCCACAGCAGGCTTAGGTGCAACAACAAGCTTGTCAAGTTTATGATGAATAGATTCAAGTTGGTCTTTCAGAAACTTGTCCTTCAATATATTACCTTGTTTAATCCCTCTCACATCTTGGGCAAGGTCAGCAAGAGCATACTGAGTTGAAGTAATATTGGAAGCAACAGTTTCAGTAGTTCTTCCTCTATTTTTCACTAAATTCATCAAATCTTCAAACCACTGCTCTTGCCTGTCAAGTTGAGTTCTTAATCTTGTAATGTCACTCCTGACAGCCCTCAACTCATCCACAATCTGTGCTGGTACTCCACCAGCCATTCCTCCAGCCATATGTCCAGCAGACTCATCAAGAGGGCTCCTCTACATTATATTGTGCCCTTTGTCTCACGACAACCATGGCCCAGCTCATATCCCTTCCAGCAGGGTTAGGTCCTTGGAACTCCTCTAGAATTGGATCTAGGGCAGGTTCCTCAAAAATAGGTACAAATGCCTATGGTGGTTCATCATCTATAGGTTCTTCCTCAGGCACTTGAAACTCCTCATCATCAGTAGTCATAGTCCAAAGAAATTGCTCATCTTCATCAATAACAACAGTTTTAGTCGACTATCTTTCCTTTCGAGTGACCTTTCCTCCAAAGAGCTCTACTACAAAGAAATTATTCTTCAATAACAAAGAGGGTTTCCTCCAAACCCATTTCTGGTTCATTCCCTCCCGGTTGGAAATGATTCGTCCTCGAATCAAAAGGATGTCGTAAAAGTTATCAACACACACCAATCGCGAACAAACCAAAAAAATCCTCAACAAAATACCGGGATCAAAGACAAAGTTGATAGACGATTGCAAACCAATTGACCGGTGACATGACGAGCTAATCGTCACCAATGGAACAAAAGAACAATCCCTCAGCTCGATATTGTCGATGAAGCTAGGAAAAGTAGCAAGATAATCATAGTAACTCGGACTAGGATATAAATCATCATGTGCAACAAATGGGTCAATGAAAATATGCTTCGGCTTGCCATCATTATAATCTAGATTACGAGAAACCAAAGGAAATATAGGGGCTGCATTGGATATATCCAACAGCCCGGTTTCCACCTCGTGTGGATGATCTTCATGTACCTGCATAGAAGACAAAATAGAACTTCAATACGTGGTCGGGAAAGGAGGACAAACCACCTCAATCACCACAATTTCCTCAACCCCCATATTAAGACTATGCGCACCATCAGTCTCCTCCACATGCTCATGTCCCTCTGCAACTATCTCATCCACAACTGATTCCGCACGTTCAACATTACTCTCAATTTGACCGACAATAAATGGCTCATCAATGTGAACTATCTCGTCCACAACAAATGCCGCAGCATTCTCAACTACTTCTGCCATATGTGCACCCTCCTCATTTTTCAACTCCGCCTCACTAGTACTAACACCCTCTACGGTTTTCTCTGCAACTAATGCTTGGGCTTTCTTACGTTTAGCCTTCCGTTTGGCCTCATCAGCCAGAAAATTCTCCCAAAACAGTTCACTTTCCTCATCCATCACAATGAACGCCACCGCATTCTTTTAGTTTTCGCATCAACTTCTCAAGAGTCCCACCCATCTCTTCTAACACCTTGTGAGTTTCATTTTGATCAACTAACTCATTTGCCACATTTTTGGACGCTTCAACCTCATTCAAGTAATGACGGGGCACAAAACGTTGCTTCATTTCTCTTTTCATTTCAGTCCAAGTACTAACCTCTGGATCCCCATGCATACGCCTCAAAAATTTTAATTCGTTCCACCATGTCACAACATTTGTAGTGAAACCACATTGTGCAAGATCACACTTCTTCTTGTCCGAATATGTATGGCATGCAAAAATCCGCTCCAACTTAGCTTCCCACTCAAAATATGCATCGCCATCACGTGTACCACAAAATGGTGGCAATGCCATTTGTACCTCACAACTCTCATGTTTGCACTCACCCTCGCTCTCTTAGTCGTAGGAATACCCTTTGCAAACAAATCAGCATAACGAGCAACACGAGTAGTAATTCAAAAACCAACAACCTAGACTAGATAATTAGGGCTCGGTTGGAATTAGGGTTTATGGTATGGAATTGAGTGGAAAATGTGTGCAGAGATACTAAGTGTGAGTATGAAAGGTGAGAAGTAAAGGACAAGGAAAAAGGTAATGAAATTAGGTGACTGCAATATTTCACGGGTGTGAAAATTTTCACACCCAGGTGTGGGACTCACGTATTTAGTAACCACAATAATACGAATCTAGGAAAACTCAAAAGACAAAAGTTGTAGAACAGAGAGTTTTATAAAGGATGTCAAAATTTCAGATTTTGTGGAGATATAAAAGTCGTTCAAACAATCGTTTTGCAGAAACTGGTACAATCTGTCAGAATTTTTCAGATTGATAGCAGTGACTTAAGTTGACAATTACGACCAAACTACAACGAATTTGGAAAAACTCAAAAAATGAAGGTTGTAGATCGGAAATTTTCCTATAAGCTCACCAATTTTCGGGTAATTCTGAATCGTTAGACCACAGAAATCGAATTCAAACGATACTTTACGGCTGCAGTTTTTCTGGGCAGATGGTTTGGATTAATCGGCGGGTTTAAGAAAGATCTACATTGAATCTGGGTTGGGTTAAAAGACTAAAATTTTATACCGAGATGTGTTGAATATGTGGTAATAATTTCAGAATTGTTCGAGGTGTTTTGTTTAGGGAACGAACTGCCACAAAAACGGGTCTGGAAAAAAAAATAGGGTTCTTGGGATGAAGGTTTGAAGATTTGAAGATCTTCAAGTTTTCCGGGTAGGATGGATTAAGATTTGGACTGGGGGAACGAAAATAATGAATAAAAGAACGATTTTTTTTTTCTTTTTTGAATAAAACACAAAAATTAAACAAGGAAAATTAAAACGGGGATATTTGATACATTCGTCGCTGAGCTCTGCTACCAACTGATGCGATACAATCCTAGGAGATAGACGAAAAGGATCAATAAGAGCATGAAACCCTAACCTATCTGAGCAGCAGTCTAGGAAGAGGGCCAAGAACAACTCAAGAACAACTCAACGCTTTGCTCAAGAACGCTGATAAGCTCTTGAAATGGGTGCAATCTCTACGACAAAGAGATCACTCACTCGCAAGTGGTGTTCTTGATCAATCACAGACCAAGGAAGAAGAGAAAACTCTCAATTTCATTATAATAGATTCATCATTGATTCATATAAAATTACAAGTGGTTGCCTTTATATAGGCTACAAAATAAAAGACTGACAATCTCCTAACCGATGTGGGATAAATTACAATGTAATTTTCGCCACTTTATTTTGTAACAATCCTAACTCAACCATAATAAGCCCAAATGGCTATTATTTGCTAAAAATAAACACCTGGCCCAATATACTAACATATGGGCAACTTTTGACACGGACATAAGGCCGTTTTATTCATTAAAAACCGAAAACTAAAATAAACAAAACAAATAAAATGTCTCGGGAGATGGATCACATCAGATGGCATCATTAGTTTTGATTCTGTCAACAAAATCCAGTTTTGACAGTCCCATTTCCTCAGGATTGGTTGGAGCATCGATTACTGGTGCAAAACCAAAAGCTTCCCTCAGCAGGTTTGAGGAAACTTCAATCTCCTGACTATTCACCGTTGTAGTAAATGCCTCTCTATTGTCTCTTATTACAATATTTCTCCAGAAACTAACAACATTTGTATATGATATTCTTTCCAATCTTATATTGAGCACATTTTCCAAACCTTCATATCTTCTGATTCTACGACCAATATTGATAGCTAATTCTGTTTTGTTAGCATCAACAACAAAGCCTCGCACACTTTGACTTGTTCCGATGTGAACATCATCCTTATCCGCCATTGTTTAAGAAAAAGATGAAGAAAATAGCTTACAAATCTGTGTTCACACGGTGTATACGCAGAGAAAATCAATCTGAGTGTTTTAAAGTAACTTCTGTGTATAGGTCTGTATATATAACATAGAGTAGTGGTTGGAAACTATCAGATCGTGTACTGTAGCATTAACCACGATTAAATATGAGTAAATGAGATCTTGACACGTGGCCCATAACTCATCCATAAAGATTTGTAACCGCTCGATCGTGTAAGCGCAGTTATAAAGATAAGATAAATATCCCGCCATTTTGCTTTTGACTTTAGTAAAGTTTCCCTATAACGTATCCTTCAGCAGCCTTGTCATCAGTAGAGTTGGTTCAGCAGCCTGCTGATAAAGATGCCTCAGCAGCTTGCTAATAGAGTTACTCTGCTGATCTTCAATCTTTCCTTGTTTTGTCCAACTGATAATACAAGATGAAGTTTAATACCAATGACTGATCTATCAAGTGAGATCACCCAACATGACAAAGACCAATCCCCTTGGCAACTTCATTTGCTCAATTGTCCAAATATAAGTACATGCAATTGTTGATACCAATGACTAATCTGCTAAGTGAGCTCACCCAACATAGCAAAGACTAATCCCCTTGGTGAATTCCAGTACATTGCTGATCATGGATGTATCAGTCAACTTTTATAATTCCAAGTTCTGTCCTTAGTTTAGCAAATCTCTCACTATCCAATGATTTTGTGAAAATATCAGCAAGTTGATCTTCAGTAAGGATGTAAAGAACCACCACATCTTTCTTTTCAACATGATCTCTTATAAAATTATGTCTCGCATCAAAGTGCTTGGTTCTTAAGTGCAAAACAGGATTTTCTGTGATTGCAATTGCACTTGTGTTGTCACACATTATGAGAATTTCTCTTTCTTCAATTTCATAATCCCTTAACTGTTGTCTTAACCACAGTATTTGTGCACAGCCAGCCTTCAAGCAAAGAATATATTCAACTTTTGAAGGAAGTTGATATAGAATTACTTTTCTTGCTAAACCAGGAAACCAGTCTATTTCCCATTAACTGACAGGTTCCTGTTGTGCTTTTTCTATCAATCTTGCATCCAGCATAGTTAGAATCTGAGTTGGATATAACTTTGAAGGTTCCATCTTTTGAGTACCAAATTCCTACATCCAAAGTCTCCTTTAGATACTTGAGAACTCTTTTAACTGCAGCTAAATGACTTTCCTTAGGTTTTGATTGAAACCGTGCACAAACACTACAAAGAAAGGATATATCAGTCTGTGGCGGCGATGGAGTGTACAAAGAGATCGCCTATCATCCTTCTCAGTATAAATTCGATCAACATCTTTGCCTTCTTTGTCTTCATCCAATCTTATGTTTGTACTCATAGGAGTTGATACTTTGGTCTGTTTTCCATACCAAACTTCTTCAAGACTTTCATTGGTGTACTTGGTTTGATGAATGAAGATTCCATCTTTCATTTTGTTTGACTTGCAAACCCAAAAAATAGTTCATTTCTCCCATCATACTCATTTGGAATTTACTTTTCATCAAATTAGCAAACTTCTCACATAGCAATTCATTTTCAGAACCAAAAATTATGTCATCAACATAAATCAGCATCAAAGAGGTGTCGTTTTCTTCATTGATTCTGAAAAGAGTCTTGTCAATGGTACCTTTGGTGATGTGATCCAGCCCAAGCATTATTTGAAGACAATGAAGATGGACTTGGTTAAATTACAATCATAGTGATTTATTTTGTTTATTTTAGTTTCGGTGTTTTATTGAATAAAACGGCCTTAGGCCCGTGTCAAAAGTTGCCCATATGTTAGTATATTGGGTTAAGTGTTTATTTTTAGCAAATAAATGTCATTTGGGCTTATTAGTTGCAAGTTAGGCCCACTAGGAAATAAAGTGGCGAAAATTACTAAGTAATTTGTCCCACATTGCTTAGGAAGTTATTTGTCTCTTATTTTGTAGCCTATATAAAGGCATTCTACTTGTTCTTTTAGAAGACATCAATATACCTACATTGAGTGAAATATTATTTTCGATTAAGCATTGTCTTAATTGTGCACCTTGTGTGTGAGATTCTCTTGGATTGGAGGATCGCCCCCTTTGAGAACTTATCAACGTAAGTGAGCATTACGTTGTGGCATTCCAACCGTAGTCTTGGTCTAAGGCGCGGATCATAGCTCGTATTGACTACCTTCAATTTCTTCCTGGGCAAAACAAAGGATTTGATTCGTAAGGATCACATCAGTTGGTATCGGAGCTCAGTAATTGACGGTAATCAAATATCCATTTTTCGTTTTTCGTTTTATTTTTTTTCTTCGTTGTTCATCAAATTGTGTTCTCCACATCCCCAGAAATTTTTTTGTTTTTCCAGTTTTCGTGTTCTTTTTTCGTCGTCAGTTTCCACTCCAAAAAAAAATTCCAAAAAAATTATATGTTTTAGTTCTTTGTGTTATCTACAAGTTTCATTCTTTGTGTTTCTCTAAATTCTCAGTGGAAATCGTTCAAAAAGTGTCAACAAATAAATTTGTCAAAATCGTCAAATCCTGTGATCAGCTTCGTATTCTTGTGTTTTGACCCCTAATACATTCTCAAATCGAAAAGTGGTTAAGATAAAAGTTGTAGATCATTAAATTTCTTACAACTTTTCTCTTTTGTGATTTTCGAAATTCTCCCCGGAGTCCATTCAAAAAAATTGTTGAAAATTCTGCAGTTTAGATCTACAAACTGCCCGGAAAACCAATGCTTACCTTAAAATCCGTAAAATCTTCCATTTACGTCCAAAAATTCTGATATTTTGCGATTGAATAGTACACTTCCATATCTAAATTTTATCTCTTTTGTGCAACTTCAAATTCGTAATTTATCATGCCTGAAATCAGCTTTGTTTCCGTGTACAGCCAACAGCAAACATAAACTTGACCTAAATTCCCAGCCGCCACCACCGTTAACCTAATTTTCGTAACCATCAAATTTTATCCGACGCCCGTCCATATCATTAAACGCACGCCCACAAAGTGCAGACGCCAATCCGACATAACCAAACACCCGTCCTACCCAGTCTTAGCCCACCTTTAGCCTAGATTCGCTTTTGCTTGTTATTTTGCTTTGTTCATAAAAGGGTGCTTTACTTTCCACAAGAGAGAGGGTGAGTGCAAACACGAGAGTTTGGTGAGGATTTATTGTCTATCCTATGGAGGACTCTAAACATTCTAAAAATTTGAGTAATGAGTATCTTGAAGTGAGATTGGCTTCCTTGTCAAAGAATTTAGCAAGGCATTTAATGCCAAAATAATGCAAAGTTTGAAAGGATTTTTATGCGATATGATCGCTATAAGGGCTTCTATTGAGACTTTAACAAATAAGAAATGGCTAATCTTAATCGTGGTGCACAACCTCATTGTTGCACAACCACCGCTATTGTCAACTGTATACCTAGACTTCGACAACCGCCTCCGTACTTCATGCTCCGAATAACCGTGATCATGCAGCTTGGAAATGTTGACGAAGATGTGCTCATCCCGGATAATAATATGACACAGTAAAGATGAAGCTTCCTAGTTTTGCGGGTTCCGGTAGTGCTTCGTATATCTTGATTGGGAGAGTAAGCTAGACCGTATCTTTGCGTGTAACAATTATACCGAGAAGTTGACAGAGAAAGAATGCGAGGTGTGGTGGATTTGAAAAGACCAAATTTTTAGAAGAGTTGGTACAGAGTGTTGATGAGACAGCTTCACGATCGAGGCTCATGTTGACCTTCCCGTTGGATGTTGTTGTTGTTACTACAGAGGTGAATTGGTCGCTTGAGGCCGACGTAAGTCCGATTGAGGTTGAAGTTCGCATGAATGAGGTTGTCACTAAGATTACCATTATGTATGTTCATATAGTCTTGATGGAGGATACTGTGGAATTTGAGGAGTTACCAACTATTCACAATTGTATTCATCTTTCCGCTCGTGTACAAGATGATTCACTTTATTTTGATGGTGAAACTGCTGAAGCCGTGAACTCGCTTGACGTGATGGTGCTATTCAAAACGTTACGGTGTTTACACGATTATTCTCGATCCGCTCCTCCCGAATTGTAATTCGCTGGATTTCGTTATTGCTAATTTTTATGTTGCTTCCATTTCATTATACGAGAGGAGGACAGATTCATTGTTCACTTTGTTCTATTTTGTTGGTGGTATTCAAAGATATGGACTCACCGGCGTATGTTGGTCCAAGGTTTCTATTTGATCCAGTGGTTTCACGTATCCCTTTGATCTCGAGGATGATCCTTCCTAACCGGGAGGAATGATGTGATCCAAACCAAGCATTATTTGAAGACAATAAAGATGGGCTTGGTTAAATTACAATCATAGTGATTTATTTTGTTTATTTTAGTTTCGTGTTTTATTGAATAAAACGGCCTTAGGCCCGTGTCAAAAGTTGCCCATATGTTAGTATATTGGGTTAAGTGTTTATTTTTAGCAAATAAATGTCATTTGGGCTTATTAGTTGCAAGTTAGGCCCACTAGGAAATAAAGTGGCGAAAATTACTAAGTAATTTGTCCCACATTGCTTAGGAAGTTATTTGTCTCTTATTTTGTAACCTATATAAAGGCATTCTACTTGTTCTTTTAAGACATCAATATACCTACATTGAGTGAAATATTATTTTCGATTAAGCATTGTCTTAATTGTGCACCTTGTGTGTGAGATTCTCTTGGATTGGAGGATCGCCTTTTGAGAACTTATCAACGTAAGTGAGCATTACGTTGTATGCGTTCAACCGTAGTCTTGGTCTAAGGCGCGGATCATAGCTCGTATTGACTACCTTCAATTTCTTCCTGGGCAAAACAAAGGATTTGATTCGTAAGGATCACATCATTTGGTAAAGCCATTGTCCACCAAGAATTGAGATAGAGTCTCATACCATGCTCTTGGTGCTTGTTTCAAACCATAAAGTGCTTTATTGAGTCTGTACACTTTATCTTCTTGATCTTTAACTTCAAAACCAGGAGGTTGCTGAACATAGACCTCCTCTTCCAGAATGCCATTCAAAAATACACTTTTGACATCCATCTGATATACCTTGATGTTCTTATAAGCATCATATGCCAAGAATAATCTGATAGCTTCCAATCTTGCAACAGGGGCATATGTCTCATCAAAATCTATTCCTTCTGCTTGAGAATAGCCTTTTGCTGCTAGTCTGGCCTTATTCCTTACAATGGTACCAGATTCATCGAATTTGTTTCTGTATACCCATTCTGTTCCAATAATGTTTGCATGATTTGGCCTTTCCACTAGTGTCCAAACTTGATTTCTTTCAAATTCATTCAATTCTTCTTGCATAGAAATTATCCAATCTGGATCTGAAATTGCTTCTTCAACAACTATAGGTTCCATTTGAGATAGAAAACATGTAAACATTGATTCTAATTGTCTTCTACTCCTCACACCTTACTGTATATTGCCAATAACTTGCTCAGCAGGGTGATCCCTTAACCATTGTGGATTTTGGTTAGATTGATTCTCAGGAACATCATCTGCAGTAGGGTCTGATGTTTCTTCAACAGGGGGTTCAGCAGATCCTTGAACTGCCTCAGTTGTTGCATCAGTATTGTTTCCATTAGGGGGTTCAGCAGGGGCAGAGTCATAAACTTTTAAGTCATTGAACCTTTTCAAAACATCAACACATTCTGGATCAGTGACTTGTTGATTCTCAGCAGGTTCTGAACCTTCATCTTCCATTCCAGTGAACTTAGGTTCATCAAACACAACATGTATTGTTTCTTCATGTTTCAGTGTCCTTTTGTTCAGTACCCTGAATGCCTTGCTGACAGAAGAATATCCCAAGAAGATTCCTTCATCCAATTTAGGTTGGAAGGTCTTCAATTGCTCCTTATGATTTAGAATAAAACATTTGCTTCCAAATGGATGGAAATAAGATATATTAGATTTCCTTCCATTCCAAATCTCATAAGGTGTCTTCAGCAGCTTCTTGTTCACTGAGGTTCTATTTTTTGTATAGCATGCTGTATTGACTGCTTCAGCCCAATATCTTTCAGGCAATAACGCTTCACAAATCATAGTTCTTCCTGCTTCCTTTAAAGTCATGTTTCTTCTTTCAGCACCCCATTTTCCTGAGGTGTACCAGCAACATCAAGTTGATGTAGTACACCATTTTGCTCACAATATTCTCTTATAACTTTGTTGAGAAATTCAGTACCCTTATCTGATCTGATCTTCACTATTATCACGCTTTTCTCATTTTGCAATCTCTTCAAAAGTTCAGGCATCTTTTGAAGTGTTTCACTTTTCTTGTTCATGAATACTACCCAAGTGTATCTTGAATAATCATCCACAACTATTATAGTGTATTTCTTTCCTGTTACACTTGTTGGTGTTACTGGCCCAAAAATATTCATGTGCATCAGCTCCAAAACTCTTTTTGGTGATTGCTTTGTTTTTGACTTGAAGCTTGACTTTGTCTGTTTACCTTGGCGACAAGCATCACATATAGCATCCTTTTGAATATGATCTCGTAAAAACCAATCACCGCCTCTCTTCTTCACTAACTGATTGATATCATCAAAATTTAGATGATTCAACTTCTTATGCCATAGCCAATTAAGTTCTGACTAGGTATGCACAATCAGGCATGTCTCTGGAACAGCAGTAGACCAATCCACAACATATATGTTTTGGTGTCTTCTTCCAGCCAACACAACTTGATCACCTCTTTCACTAATGAAAATACAGGTGTTTTTGTCAAAAGTGACCTTGTAACCCATGTCACAAAACTGTCCAGTGCTCAGTAGATTGTAGTCCAGTCCTTCCACATAAGCAACATTCCGGATTGTTAATCCATTTCTCACAAGTGTGCCATATCCTGTTGTGTATCCTGGTGTGTTCTTGTTGTCAAAATTTACTCTTAGACCATCCTTTGCCACAAAGTTTGACAGACAGTGCTTATTCTTTGTCATATGTCTGGAACATCCACTGTCAAAGTACCAGACACCCTACAAAACAAAGTTAATGCATTTTAGGTACCCAAAACTGTTTGGGTCCATAGTGGTCAGTGGCAAGCATCCAAAGTTTGCTGGACAGAATCAACACAAGGGCAAGCATCCAAAGTCTTTGTGTTGATTCTGTCCAGCCTCCTTCTTCTTTTCACTAAATTTCTTTGTGAAATTCCTAGGAGAACCCTTTCCAGTTTTCATCATTCTGATTTTCTTGCTCAGTAGGGCTATTTGCTCTTGCAACTCATCCAGTAGATCATCTTGAGCTCCTGATGTTTCTTCTTGATGTGCAGCAGCCAATGCAGTTGTTTTTTGTTCTTCTTTTACTATCTCAGGTACAAGTTTCTTACTGAATTCATATGCCTTGAGATCTAAAAAGAATTTGAAGGTGTCCTCTTCATGTAGACTTCTCATTTCTTCTATGGCAGTCACCTTCATCTCCCAAACTTCTTTTGCATGTAATGCTTCGAAGATTTTTGAATTGATTTCTTCCTGTGAGTATTTCACACTTAGTAGGGTGAGTTCATCCATGATTGCATTAAATCTTGACTCCATTTGTTCAATGGTTTCATTTGGTTTCATTTTGAACTCCTGAAACTTCTTCTTTGCCACACTGATCTTATTCTTCTTGATAGCGTCAGTGCCCTCACAGATTAATTGCAACTTATCCCAAAGTTCTTTAGCAGTCTTGCAATCTTTCACCTTCATGTACATATTGCTATGCAAGGTTCTGTATATGATATCAATAGCAATATTGTTGAGGTTTGCTCTTTTTCTATCTTCATCCCATTCCATTTTTTTGGCTTTGGAATGTACTGAGTTTCATTATCCATAGTTATGGCTTTTGTGATTTCCAGTGGTCCATCAGTCAGCACATCCATCATTTCATCATGTGTTGCAGCTAGATAAGCCTGCATACGACGTTTATACTCATCAAAACGATCTAAAGAACACATCAACATTGTTCTAGCATACTAGTTGTTATCCATGATGCAAAGCTTTGAAAATCATAAACTTGAAAAAGTTTTCAAAGTATTTTCACAAGCACAACAAGTAGGATTACTTGAATGTAAGCCTTTGCTCCGATACCAATTGTTGGTCCCTTGAAAAGGCTTTGGTTAAGTTTAGAGGAGGTGAATAAACTTAACACTTAAAACTTTTTGGAGTTAACAAACTCAAAGAACTTCAAGAAACTGTTTGATGCTCAATAGTCTGTTGACTATTGACTTTACTTGATTTGTTGCAAATGAATATATTTAAGTTAAGCCTTATTACTTGTTGTTAAAATATGATACCAAGTATTAGATACTCAGTAGTGTATATGTGTGATTCAGTTGCTAGTTCAGTAGGTTGATATGTTAAATATACTAAATACAGAATATAAATGCAGAAAGTAAATAGGCAATTTTTATAGTGGTTCCAGGTGGTGTAATCCTGTCAGTCCACTCTTCTCTTGTGTTGTTGGAGGTAATTCACTAGAGATTATTGAGGTAGCAGTTACAAAAATCCCTAAGTTGCTTGTCCTTCACCAATAATTATGGCTTCACAAACTGAATACTTGGAACAGGTAGGATTGCTGCTCCAAAGTCTTCCACTGGTCCTTGAAGGGTAGGATTGCCTCTTCACCAGCTCCACCATAAACAACAGTCCTTGACACCCAAAGATGCTTCTCTGTCTTCAGTAGATTTCTTGTAAAATAATGTCTGAATCAAGTAAGTGATTCAGCTTTCAGCAGCTTGATCAGGATGATATGATCAGTAGCTTGAGGTCTTCAAGTGTGTAACTTGTTGTAGCTTGAAAGTAGATTACACTTGAAGAATTTTACTAGATCAGTAGCTTTATGCTCAGTAGGGTCAGCAGGGTGTTTTCTTGATTGAAATCTGATAGCTCAAGATAGATCCTTAATTTTCATCAATCTTCATCACTTGTATCGGAATTTGGAGTCCTCTTATTATAGGTAGGAATCCTTGTAACTTATGTTTGAAATTCAAACATAGCCGTTTCAGATTTGTCCCATTTGACTTGCTTTCATCATCGTTTCATAGTAATCGACATCGTCGTAATGCTTTTTGACAGCTCTGATCATCCACCTTTGACTTGTATCCATTGGATAAAGCTCTGTTTCTTTCCAATGTCCATTTAATCTTAACCATTGATTTGTTTGATAAAGTCAGAGGTTCTTATATGTCCCTTTCTTTGTAATCTTCCAATGTTACCTTTGAATAATCCGAGATATACATCAGCAGGTTCCTGTGAATGTAAGTCTGCTGAAATGCATAACAGTCAGCTGTTCCAATGTTTCTGTGTTTATAAAAACACTTCAGCTGACTTCTCTTATATCTAACTTGTTATTATGAAGTTAGATTACACCATTTTAAATATAACTGAGTTTCAATCACCACTTAACTTATGGAACTTAGACCTTGTACACAAGGTATATGTAATCAGCTTAGGTCATCACAGACTTCCCTAAATTCTGATTCCATATCCTTGACTTTAAATACTAAGTTTTATCCCTTAACCTTCAATAACTGAGTTAGAGCCCTCGGCCTTCAGTCTTCAGCAGGTTCCTAAACTAGTCTACTGACTCAGGTACCCTACTGATCTAGACAGGTCTGCTGATGAAAGTCAGTTGACCTTTTACAATTCTTGTTTGATCAGACCTATACAAGATCAAACTCTAATAAGCCTATACATTTGATCTAGACATCTTTTTGCCTTTTCTCTATAATAGCTAGTCTGGCACTCATCACTAAAACTTAAAAATAAGTCCAATAGAAGGGATATTGCAATTCTGGGAGAATATGAAGATTGTGAAGTACTCACTGGTGACAAAAGTTCGTGGAGAAAAGGTTATTATCAATGAAGAGATAATTCCCCTCAAATAAATGAAGAGATAATAAGGCAAATATTCGATTTCAAGAAACCACTTGGGGAATCAATAGACCTAGCATGTTTGCCGCTCAAGCGTGAAGCCTTTCTCAATCAGATTTCAGCAACAGATCAACCTTCCACCCTTAATACGAAGCTCAACAGTCTCAAAACTGAGTTTGCCCTACTCAGCAGATGGATCAGCAATCATGCCTAGGACATTTCAAAGGGTTGTATAATTTATCTAAAGATGGGATATATCTGATGAACATCATATAGGATGAACTTGAATTCAATTGGGCAGGATATGTGTTCAACCCGATCAAGAAGCAACACATAGCTGAGTTAGCTTGTGTTAGCAAAACCAAAGCTTAAGGAAGACAGTTAATTGGCATATTTTGGTTGAAGAAATCACTCAGCAGAGTAATTCAGCATTATTTGGAGAGACTCGGTCAAGGAAAAAAGGTAGAACAAACTGTTGATGCATCTACAAAAAGTGCAGCAATGGTAAGTTCTAGGAAAGATACCTCAAAGATTGAAGAGAAGAAGGAAATTGTATCTCATCAAATAGCTGAACAGAAAGGAGTTAAGCGGAAAGCTGACTCACAGAAGGTTAAGTCAGTTGGAAGGCGTTTGTTCCCAGGTACTTCAAGCGAGATAGCAACAACTGAGGGTGAACAACGGCTCACAACTGAAGATAGTCAGGTTGCTGATGATGTTTCTCAAAAGAAGCAGAAGATTTCAGAGAAACAAGTTTTTGCTATGGATATCAATCAAGAGAAATAGCAAGTTCAGCAGCAACAAACTCAGCAACAACAATAAGAATATATTTTGAACTTGAAAGAATCATCAAACTGATGAAAATGAAGCTCAAGACTGAAGATTCAAGATAATCTATCAATGATGTTTTGTAAAGTGAAGAGAATCTATTTTTGGACAACCTTGAAATATAATACTTATATGCATTATTCCTATGGATGAATTTCTCACCAAATGCTATAAGAGAATCAAAGAAATAGCTCAGAGAAGAGCACCATCATGTATACCGAAGGATGTTTTAAAGAAGAAAGATGACGATAAAGATGATGATTCAAGGAAAGCAGCAGAACAGAGTACGGCAAACTGATACTCAGCAAACTGATACCGCCGGACATACAACCTGAAGGTCAAGAAAGGCAAACTGATACTCAGCAGAAAGAATTGCCAGTTGAAGATAAGACAACATACAATCAGAAAGAAGCAAAAGAAGCTGATAATCAACAATTGATGGTGATAGAAGATGACACTCAGTCTTTAATGATGGAAGATGTAGATCCAACTGAAACTTTGACAACTGAAGAACTGAACAAGCTATAATCAACCTTGGACAATATGCTCAATCAGAAAGAATAGTATAATGCTCTACTGTCAATAATTTCTGGATATTTGGATTACAGGAAACAGTCTGATGTCTCAGTTTATACAAAGCTAGACATTATCAAGAAGACAACTTCTAACTCAGTTTCCGAAATTCTTAAACTGAAGGAAAAGTTTGAAGTCACAACCATGGAGGATCATGAAACTCAAGCTAAAGCAGAATGGCACCTGAATCAGAGAGTTTATGGTCTAGAAACTTAGCTTAAGGCAGTTTTAACTTCTCAAAAAGGCATATCAGAAGATCAAAAACCAACTCATCTCTTGATCAATCAAATGTATGATGCCAAAAAGGGGGGAAGTAGAAGATGAAAAGCTGAAGTTACAAGAAGAGAAACTGAAGCTAGAAGCTGAACTGACAGACTTGAAGAAGGGGAATCATCAGCAAACGAATCCTATATCAGAGAAACTGAAGAACTCAGTGATGAGCAGCTCAATCTAAAATACAGCCAACCTAGAGAGAAAAGAGCTACTCTAACACAAGATTTGTGGATGAACTTTGTCAGAGATTACAATCATACCAAGACCAAGTACAAGCACAAGAGTTATGAAAATCTCTTAATTACTTCTTGTCAAATGAATTTCATGGTCATAAAATGCCAAACTATAAGAAGATAAAGAAGATTGAAGAGAGACTACAGATCAAAGACAAGAGAGATCAAATGAAAGCAGACAATGCTAAATTTGAAGAATACTACAGTCATTAAAGTAGTCTTCCTAAGTTAGTTCTTTGGAGAAAATGGAAGTTATCAAGTCAAGTTGATTATCTCAAGGCCTTCTCCAAAGAAGATACAAAGTTGGAGAATGAATATCATTTACATGATAAGCAAAGGAAATTCTTTCTAGTTACACAGAAAAATGTTTAGTTTTTAATTCAATCTTTATTGACAATTGTGTAACTTGTTTCCAGTTTTGTGAAATCCAATGATATATCCAGTTTCCAGTTTTACCTTGTTTTCCATTGCTTTTATCTTTAAGCTTTTTTTGAAAGAGGGTTTTGGCATCATCAAAAAGGGGGAAATTGTTGGAAATAAAATTTATGTTTTGATGATGATTCATCTCATTTATCTATTTGTTTGTTTACACCCCATTGATGAAGTGCTGAAGCTAGATGTTATAGTGAAAAGCTAAAAGATGTCTAGAACTGAATGTATAGGATTTATTAGAGTCTGATAATTGTATAGGTTTTATCAGACAAGAATCATAATAGTTAGAGTGTCGTAAAAGCGAGAATCAGTAAATCATTTAGAAAACTGATATTAACTTAAATCAAGATGTCACTCGTAACTAAAGTTTACTCGTAATCAAAGAAGGTAAGTTTGCCGAGGGACACAGACTCGGTTGACTTATCTAGAAGATTGAAGAACTGAGGGAACAAACTCAGTAAATGAATAACTGAGGGACACAGACTCAGTTATTGAAGAATGAAAAAGTGAGGGTTCAAACTCAGTTTATGAATATTAAAGTCGAGACTGTAAAGTTAGAATTAGGTAAGTTTATGATGGCATGAACTGACTTTATGGATCTTAAAACCTAAGAATCATAAGGACAATGATATCTTAGATGATTTATTTATAGATATGGTCTACTCTGATTATGTCATATGAAATCAGATGAATAGAGTACTAAGTTTTGAAAAAGATCAAAAACTCAGTTAATGCTCTAAGTCAGTTGACAAATCGATAATCGACATACTCGAATAAAAAACGATCAAGATACTCAGTTTAAAGTCATTCATCCAAGGAACTGAATTTACATTTGAACATTACAAAACAAGGAATACTATTGGATGAAGCACTGACATGTCAGAACGGTCACTGACATCTGGCATCTAAAAATATTGCCGTTGATAGAATTCAAAATTCAAGCAAGATGAACGTTGGACCTCACACTATAAACAGAGGACTTGGCATCAAGGATCACATACACAATATCAAGAATCGAATACAAGCGTATTGTGCCCAAGTCTTGTTCATCTGAATTCCTATCAATCTTTGCGCTCAACAAGATCATATCTAGAATTCTTCAAGTATTCAAGCTACAAAGACTAAATCAAGAATCCGACACTTAGAAGAACCACAAGAAAGAATCAATTTATTGATTCTCATCCCAACTTTGATTCTTATCAAATGTTAGACTGTGAAGAAATCCGGTTTAGGATCTGCCAAGGAAAGTTGTCGTATTTTTAGTCGGTAGACTGTGTTTGTGGTGGAGCTGGAGAAGAGGCAATATAATCCTATAAGGACCAGTGTTTCAAGAAATTGCAGAGCAGCAATCACACATGTTCTACAGTTGTTTAGATAGTGAAACTAGGGATTAGTCAAGGACTATCAATTAGGACTTTCTGTAACCGGCTACCTCAGAAAGTTCTAGTGGAATTTTCCTCCTGCATCACAGGGGAAGAGTGGACTGACAGGATTACACCACCCGGAACCACTATAATTCTTGCCTTACTTACTTTACGCAAATACTATTTGTTATTTAGTTTATCAGTATTTGTGATTCTTTTTCATACATGTTTTCATACGGCATAACTGTACAAACTGTTTGATATTCACTCACAATTCACAAACGGACATTTACCAGAATTCATTTTTGTATACTCATCAGCTTTTTCTTAGAAACAACAAGATCCGCATAAAGGATAAAACATATCCGCTGCCGGTTAACTCAGTTTTAGCATAAGTCAGTTTTGATTTATACTCAGCTCAGTTAGCTCAACTCCGTACAAGTTTAAAACTGAAAGAATCTATCTTATAATCTAGTTTTTGGTGACAAGTTTTTTCACCCCCCTCTAAACTTGTGTTAGCCTTACCAAGGGACCAATAAAGATGGAAACGTTGTTAGAAATAAAGCAAGATTGGTGGCCAAAGGATATTCTCAAGCTGAAGGAATAGATTTTGATGAAACTTATGCACCTGTCGCAAGGTTAGAAGCAATCAGATTGATTCTTTCCTTTGCAGCCTACAAGAAGTTCAAAGTATATCAAATGGACGTCAAGAGTGCATTTCTAAATGGAGTACTTGTAGAAGAGGTTTATGTGCAAAAACCCCAAGGATTTGAAATCAAAGATCAAGAAGATAAAGTGTTCAAACTAAGAAAGACACTTTATGGACTCAAACAGGCACCCAGAGCCTGTTATGAAACTTTGTCACAGTTTTTGGTGGATAATGGTTTTATTAAAGGAACCATTGACAAAACCTTGTTCCAAAGTGAAGAATGGTGAAAGCACCCTCTTTGTTCAAATTTATATGGATGGCATCATTTTTGGATCAGAAAATCAACAACTTTCTGAAAATTTGCAACACTAATGAAAAGAAAATTTCAAATGAGTATGATGGGTGAACTCAATTACTTCCTTGAATTACAAGTCAAGCAAATGGACAATGGAAATTTCATTCATCTGATGAAGTATACAAAAGAACTGATCAAGAAGTTTGGAATGGAGAAAAGTGTAGGGATAGCAACACCAATGGGAACAAATATCAGATTAGATGAAGATAAAGATGGTAAAGATATGGATCAAACACTTTACAGGAGAATGATTGGAAGTCTACTATACCTCACAACAAGTAGACCAGATATATCTTTTACAGTTGGTGTATGTGCAAGATTTCAGACTAAGCCAAAGGAAAGTCACATGAAATTAGTCAAAAGGACTTTGAAGTATCTTAAGGATACACAAGGAGTAGGAATATGGTATTCAAGAGAAGAAGAATTCAAGGTAATTTCTTACTCAGACTCAGATTATGCTGGATGTAAAATTGATAGAAAAAGTACATCAGGCACATGTCAGTTACTTGGAAATAGACTTGTGTCTTGGTTTAGCAAGAAACAAAACTCAATCTCAACATCTACAGCTGAAGATGAATATATTGCAACCGGAAGCTATTGTGCTCAAGTTTTGTGGATTCGACAATAACTCAGAGTCTACGGGATTGAAGAAGGCTTAATACCAATTATATGCAATAGCTATAAATGAGAATCCAGTTTTGCACTCAAACACGAAGCACATTGATGTAAGACATCACTTTATAAGAGATCATGTAGAAAAGAAGGATGTCACGGCTCTCTACATACCAACTGAAGATTAGCTGGCAAATATTATCGCAAAACCATTGGATGGAGACAGATTTGCCAAGCTGAGAACTGAATTAGGGATAATCAAAGTCAGTTACTCAACTGAGATCCATCAAAGGGATTGATCTTTGTCCTGTGGGTGAGCTCACTTGACAGATCAGTCATTGACATCAACGATCTCAAACTGACTTAGAAACTGATTTGTTGAAAACCAGTTGAAGAAATATAAGACTGACTTTTCAAATACAACTGAAGATCAGTTGAAGAGTCAAAGAAGGTCAACAAGGTTAAATGAATGTATTCGACAATAGTCACATCACATTAAATTACCGCCGTAAAATGTCAGAATCTGTTGCGTGTGTACTCGGAAAATGACAAATAGTACATGTATTGGTTACACAAATACATAAAAGAATTTCAAACAGTACCACACAATCTTATATAGATCATGCTAGTATATCTATTGACGGTTATCATCCCCTCCACTTGCAAAAATCAGAAAACTCCTCAACTTTTCAGAAATTTCTTCATCTTTTTCAAAAGAAAAACCAAATGGCACCTAAAGGATTAACCACACAAGAAACCAGATTATTAGATAAAGGAGAAACCATTTCCTTAGAAATATTTGAGAAGAAGTGTGATGACACTCTCCTAGCCAGTTTATTGTGTAGAAAGATACAAGGAATACAAGGCTTGGAAAATTTATTGGATATCCAACTAAAGAATGAATAGGATATCGATGCAATAATCCAATTCTGGAAAATTTTGATGATCGTGAAGCATACTCTCACCACAGTCGTTAATGGAAGAAAATTTTGTCTCGGTACAGAGATCATACGACAGTTATTTGATTTCAAGAAACCAAATGAGAAATCAGTTAACCCAGTCAGTTTACCACTCAAGCGAGAAGCCTTCTTTACTCAAATCTCAGCAACCAACAAGCCCGCATATGTTTATTCTATAATTGATAGTCTAAAGCCAGAATTTGCTATACTCAGCAGATGGATCAACAAAGCCATCATCAGAAAATCTCAAGGGCTAGATAGTTTATCAATTGATGCTATCAATCTGATGAATATCATATGGGATGAATGGGATTTTAATTGGGCTGGTTATGTCTTCAATCAAATCAGATAGCAACACATTGCAAAAATAAAAGGAATCAGCAAAGCCAAAGCTGAAGGAAGAGAAAAGGTTGGAAGACATCATCTGAAGAAATCACCAAGTTTGGTGATACAATATTATTTGGAAGATCTTAACCAAGGGATAGAAGCTGAACAAGCTGCTGTATCAAGCAAAACTGACAATGTTGCAGCAGTTGTAAGTTCTAAAGTATCAGTTGATGAAAGATTACCAACAACTGAACCCCTTACAGTATCAGTGTTTGAAAGATTACCAACCACTGATCAACCTACAAATGATAGTCACCAAAGAAAATCTGCTTGCAATGTATAGTTGAATGTAAAATGAGTCAAACGTAAAGCGACTTTCAAAAAGCAAAAGAGCGAAAGAGAAAGAAGCTTGCTCCTAGTTTTATCAGTTCAGGAAACTGAAGCAACAACTGAGGGGGAACAAGAACTAAATTTAACTGAAGGAGGATGTCTCAAGAAGCAAATGATAACAAAGAAACAAGTTTCTGTTAAACATACTGTAGAAGAGACTCAGCAAACAGAGCAAGATGATAGCTCAATTGCGCCGGAAAAGAATATCAACCTCATGAAATTGAAGTTGAAAACAATTGATAATCAAGAATCATTCAAAGAAGCATTGAGAAATGAAGAAAAATGGTTCTTGAAGAATCTTGAAGTAGATAGTTTGTATGCATTATTTCTTTTATAGATGAATTTCTTACAAAATGCTATGAACTACTTGACGAAAGAGCTAAAAAGAAGAAGTCACAGTCAGTTGAATCATATGAACCAAAAGACAAACCAAGAAAGGATGACGATGAAGACAAGGATAATAAACCAAAGAAGCTGACAGAGAAAGATTTAGTTTAGAAAACTGAATGCAAAACTGACAATCAATGGAAGTCAGTTATTTAGCAAGAAGGATTACCAGTTGGGTCATAGACAACTGATAATCAACCTCAAACTGACTGTGGAAAAGACTTAACGGTTTTTGGAACCTCAATCAATAATGGATGCAGATCCAATAGAGATACTAACATCAGATGAATTGAGCAAGATACAAACAACTTTAATAGATCTACTCAATCAGAAATATGATTACAATGGTCTTTTGCCAAACATCTCTATATATTTAAACTACAGAACAAAGTTCGATGTAACTGTAAACTCAAAATTGGATAGACTCACACAAGTTACATCAAACTCAGCTTAAAAAATTCTCTAACTCAAGGAAACTGGAGAAAGCGACCTATGAAGACAGTGAGATTCGTGCTCAAGATGAATGGCACTTAAATCAGAAACTCTACGGCTTGGAAACACGGTTAATTGAACTCTACACCTCTTAGTTGGGCATTACAGAAACTCAAAAACTGACTCATGACTTAGTAATTGAATTATATGATGCCAAAAAAGGGGAAGTAGAAGAAGAAAAGCGCAAACTTGAAGCTGAGATAGCCAAACTGAAAGGAGAAAAGGAAAACCTCAGAGAACTTGTGGAATTAACTGAAGAAGTGCTCATTTTGAAATACAAAGAAGCAAGTGATAAGAGAGCAGCTCTTACAAAGGATCTATGGATGGATTTCCAAAAGGACTATAATCACATTAAAGCCAAATACAGACACAAAAGCTATGAAGAGTCTTTTGTAACTTTCTTGTCCAAGAGTTATTACGCTCAGAAGATGAAGCAGCATAAGAAGGTTAAAAGAATTGATGAGAAACTTGCAACCAAAGACAGAATAGATCAAATGAAGTTTGTCAATGAAGAGTTTTAAAGCTACTTCAAAGTTAATGATGATCTTCCAAAGTTAGTTTTATGGCGAAAATGGAAAGAAACAAGTCAAGTGGACTACAATAGAACATTCTCCAAAGAAGACACAGCCAAAGAAGAAGAATGTAGGTTGTATGACAAAGAAAGAAAGTTTGTTAGAGTTACACAACAAGCTTAAAAGCTGTTATTTGTAAATGTAATCAGTTGTGTAATTTGAACTAGTTTTTGGAAATTATAATGATAAATCTAGTTTCAGATTTACCCTGTTTTTATTAGTGTAAGATTGTTTTATCTTTAAGCTTTTCTTTTAAAGAGGGTTTGGCATCATCAAAAAGGGGAAAATTGTTGGAAATAAAATTTGAAGTTTTAATGATGATTCATTTATGTTTATTTAATTGTTTGTTTACACTCCATTGATGAAGTGCTGGAACTAAATGTTATAGTGAAAAGCTAAAAGATGTCTAGAACTAAATGTATAGGATTTATTAGATTCTGAGTATTGTATAGGTTATATCAGACAAGCACTGTAATAGATAGGGTGTCGTAAAACTGAAAATTGGATATCATATAAAAACTGGAACTGATATTAAAACTGAAGTGTCCTAAGGACTGAACCTAAAGAAAGTAAGTTCGTTGAGGGATCAGACTCGGTTGACTTATTTAGAAGTTGAAGGCTGAGGCTACAAACTCGGTTATGAAGGCTGAGAGACACATACTCTGTTATTGAAGATGGAAGAACTGAGGGTTCAAACTCAGTTATGAAGACCAAAAGCCGAGACTGTAAAGTTAGAATTCAGGCAAGTCTGTGATGACCTGAACTGACTTTATAGATCTTGTATAAAGACCTTAGATACATATGAACAATGATATCTTAGATGATATGAACTTATATGGTGTACACTTAGATCAAAAATTTAATATCAGATGTAAATAGAGTACTCAGTTTTTTAAGAAGAATAAAGAACTAAGTTAATGCTCTATGTCAGTTGAAAACTGATTTACTCAGTTTTAACAATAATCAGTTAGCAAGTCAGCTCTACATACAAAATCTGAACGTTGGAAATCAAGCATTCTAATTGGATGAAGGATGACATGCCAGAATGGTCACTGACAAAATCTGACAAAATGATAGCACATCCAACGACTACAAGTATTCAAATTCAAACAGGATGAATTTTGGATTTTTCAATAAGGTTCTGACTTGGGCATACAAGGATACCAAATGAAAAGATCGGCTAATGCTAAACAGAAAAATATGGCGAGGTCAGCTCTTTCCGATCTCTCTAATGACTCCAAGAAAAAATCTAACCCAGCTGTATAGGGACAACAAATTATAATACGGAACAGAGAAGCACATCTACCACCCCAAAAGCTTGGAGAGCATGTTAAATATGACCCACGTGATTTGAGATCAGATCAACAACAAAAACAAAAAGAGACGTCTAAACATAATATCGGTAACAATCCGTTGTTTGAGGTTGTAATGGGGGATTCTCACCCCATTCCCCCCGTCTAATTAGTGTTTCTATGAAGATACTAGCATGGAATTATAGAGGGGCCAGTTCTAGTGGCTTCTTCAGACATCTTAAATGCATCATTAGGAAAAATAAACCGGATATACTCTATCTGATGGAGACTAAGAGCTCAAGTGTAAGAGCTGGGGAGATCCTGAACAAAATATATTTCACTGACTTATTTGTTGTTGAGGCTAAAGGGTATTCCTGTGGCTTGTGGTTTTTCTGGACTAATGAAGAAACCCCACTGAATTATGTTGCTTACTCCAATCAGTCTCTCACAATGGCGGTAATGAATGGGGAAGATATTGGTTGGATTTTGACCTTGGTGTATGCCTCACCTATACCTAGTGCCAGAAAAGAATTTTGGGACTTCTTGTGCAGACTTTGTAATGCCTTTAGAAAACCTGGTGCTTGTTAGGAGATTTCACCCAGATGGCTTTCCAAAGAGTTCAATAGGAAAGAGTTTGGGGGGCTACTATAGGGTGAATTTGGTCCATGATCCAACACTGTGAGCTCTCAGATGTGCCTTTTCAGGGACCCAGGTTCACCTGGGAGGGGACTACCTATGGAAATCAGAAAATCCATCAGATACTGGATCAATGATGGAGCAACACTGCTTGGTTGGAGATGTTTGAGAGTGCCTTGATCAGCAGATCCTATTGTTGATGATTTCTACAAGAAATATTGGCCCACAGTCTGTAAGACCCTTGTACCTTTTGTTGTTAAGGCCATTGAAGAGGAAAGATTTGATACAAGACTCAACGAGACCGTCATATCTCTGATCCCTGAGGTGAAACCTCCTGAAAAGGTTTCACAATTCAGACCTATTGCAATGACTAAAGTCCGTGTGAAACTCATTTTCAAAGTGGTAGCTAATAGACTCCAGCTGGTTATTGGCAAACTGGTGAGCCAATCTCAGTAAGCTTTTATACCGGGAAGGGGTAGCACTGGTAACATTATACTTGTTCAAGAAGTCTTACATCATTTCAAACAGAAGATTGGCAAGAAGGGTGATATGATTCTAAAGATAGATCTTGAGAAGGCCTATGACAGGGTTGACTGGAAATTTGTTGGGAGGATCTTATTAGAGGTGGGATTTAACTAGAAGATTGTGGAACTTCTCATGTTCTCCCTCCACACTTCACAACTGAGGGTCTAATGGAATGGAAATGTTCTAAGCCCCATAAAACTAGAAAGAGGACTTGGGCAAGGGGATCCCCTGGCCCCCTACTTGTTTGATTTATGTATGGAATGCCTCAGCCAACAAGTGACAGAGCTGTGACTGAAGGGACGTCAACATGTACTATCCTGCTTTATCTCATGTATTTTTTGCAGATGATCTAGTACTCTTTGGAGCTACCTCTGTGGAACAAGCTAATGTAATTAGACAAGTCTTAGATGATTTCTACAGTTATTCTGGACAGAGACTTAGCATAATTAAGTCGAGATTTCATGCTTCTAAGAATATCCCTCCTCACATGAAGGCTCTGATTCACCAGCAGCTTGACATGGTCCATACAGAAAACCTGGGGTCCTATCTTGGAATGCCCCTTGTTCACTATAGGGTCACCAAGGACAACTTCCAATTTATCATAGACAAGATGTGGAGGAAGTTGGCAAACTGGAAGATTAAGTGTTTATCAAGAGCAGACATGATGATGCTTGTTAATAGCTCCATTGCTACACACCCTTTCTATGTTATGCAGTCACTGAAACTATCACAGTCCTGCCTTGAAGAAATGGAAACGATATGCATGCATTTATTTTGGGGGGAGGAAGCTGGTGAACGTGAAATGCATACTCTCTCTTGGGATTTTTTATGTCAACCCAATGATTGTGGTGGTTTGGGTTTCAAGAACCTAAAAATCATGAATATTGCTCTCCTAGGTAAACTGGTGTGGCAGACCCTTGTTGAGGACCAGTCCCTATGGGTAGAGACTCTGATCCTTAAATATAGGAGTCTTTTTTAGGCCCCTAAAGCAACTAGCTCCCTTGTGTGGAAAAGTATTTGTTTGGCAGATGCTGCTCTTAATGATGGATTTGTGGTGCGGGTGACAATATTATTTGGAAACCTGGGAGCTCTGGGAAATACTTTGTTTCTGGTTATATTCTTGTCTCCCTAACCCCTGATGCCGCTGATAATTTTTAGGAAAAAACCTGGTATCTCAAGGGCCCAACTCGTTTGAATTTTACTATTTGGCAAGCAACACTTAATGCTCTGCCCCACCATGTCCCTCCTCAATAGACGACATGTCTCACCCTCGGCAAGGTGTAAGCTCTGTCATACTGATGATGAAACCTGCATCCATGCACTTCGGGATTGCAAGATCTCAAAGCAACTCTAGAAGAACATCGTGCCCAGACAAGAGTGGAGTGAATTTTTTACCCAGACAACTTCCCTTGAATGGATCCTCAAATATCTAACTGAAAAAGAAGGACATGGAAAATGGGCCTATCAATTTAGAGACATGATCTAGCATACACCAAATCAGAGACACGTGTCCAGAATCTTAGACTAGCTTGGCAATTTGATTATTTACAATAACTAGTCAAAAACCCGTGCATTGCATGGGATGAAAATTAAAAAATAAAAAAATAAAAACCTTTTAAAACATTATAGAATGCGTCTTAACCAATTTCATACTCCAAATATCATAATTGATCCCTCAAAAAAAATATCATAATTGAAAATGAATAAATAGCATGAACACCCAACACATATAATTTGGGGAAATTCATGCACCCAGAGGCAGATGTATGTGTATTATAAAGGGGTCCATAGCCCCCCTTGAAAGTATCAAAAACTCTACATTTTACCTATAAAAAAAATATTTTAGATACCGTAAAAAAATTATTCTACTTAGAAAAAAAAATTACGGACACCCTTGAAAAATATTTCTGGATCTGCCACTGAGTGCCCCTACATATTTGAACTACAACAATATGCAACCCTAGATCACAATCATAACATCTTAATTTGTATGAACAAACTTTAATACACTACCTATCTATATTTCAACCAACAAAACCACCAAACCAAACTAAGAATAGTACATTCATTTCATTTGGATATGCAAATGACATATACAACAATATCAAACATTACCCACAATGTGATATGTATCGAAAGCTAAAATGATTCATCTATAAATGTTTGATATCTTCAAACCCCCTAGGAATGACAAACTTTCTCTATCGTATTATGTTCTGAGAGTTGGGGGTTACTCACCAATGGTGTCCCATGCTTTAGACTAAACAAAAAGCTTATTGATCCACTCAGATCTTCATGTCCAATATTAAACATGTACACACAAAAATTTCAAACATGTACACATAACAACTATAACACCTTATACCTACGAATGCACTTTGCTTGTGGAATCTTCGAAAGTAGAGGCGGTGTGTAATGTAAGCCGATGGCCAATAATATAGTGTATCATTTCTAGGTAAAAGTAAATGAGTAATTAGAAGTGAAGCAACATGGAAATCAATGTTGAAGAATGTGGCATGCCACATCACTGATACATTTGCATATTTTGGTAGGACCACTTCAATTATTGATAACCCCATAATTTCTACGAAAGCCGGCCATAACTTTCAATCCAACCAAAAACAACAAAAAAAAGATAAGATAGTATAAAACCTGAGTGCCAAATCACCATGCATATAAATCACAAAGTGAGTGTAGGGGATGAAAACTTACCAGCACTGATATGACATCAATTCGGATCATATTTGAATTGCAAGTCTTCACATTGTCTGTCCAGGAACGGAGATTCATTTATGTTAGAGTAATAGTAGGGGTGGAGAATAAAAAGTGAAGATTACAACAATAAAGTAAGACTTGAATCAAATTAAATACAATACTCAAAAGGCAAAATAGGAATTGGAAATACTTTTTTACCCGACCATCAAATACTTATGTAAATGTAATTACTTTTTGGTTATTTAGTGACTTTTCTTCCAGTCTAATCATATGAAGATTTGCGACTTTGCCTATACTAATTTGTTTTAAAGCTGATCGATTGGGGAGTTACCGAGTGTGTCTCCAACATAAAATTCTTTTCCGGCAGCCCATCCCTTGTAATCAAAACCCAGCTTCCAACCACTGCCATCTTCGACCACAATCTCATTCGCCATTGCCGGAGCAGCTATAACAGCAAGAAGAACAGCGATCATTCAGCCGGTTTACTGATTCTGCATCAAGGGCAGAATTTTCAGCCTATTTTTTGGCAACTAGGGTTCTTCTTCGACAAGGGCAGGACTTCTGTTGCTCCGGTGGGGCTCGATGACGGAGCCACCTGACTTGTCCGATCGTCCTAAACCGCCGGACGGCATCGCCAGCCTACAAAATCTATCGCGCTGCCACAAAGCAAGCCCGGCAAAGAGAGATACCAGATTTTGGCGTGTATAGTACGCGTGCAAAGGTGAGCCGCCTTTCTTCGTCTCTCGTAATGAACTGTAGATAATTTCACGTCCATTTGCGAATGCATTGGTAGCCCGATTCCTCACTACAGGCCTCGTATCGAGGATATTCATAAGTTTTTCATGCGGCTTGATCTTAAAGCTACTTGCAAAGTGGGTCTTCTTGATACTAAACACGTCCTTGTCCATCCGGGTTGTCAAGAAGATTATAATAGACTATTTACTCGTCGTGAATGGTTTATGGGATCAAATCGTTTTGTGCTTTCTAAGTGGACGATAGATTTTCACTGCAATGCTGATTGCTCATTGGTCCCTATTTGGTTTGAACTCCCGGGTCTTCCGCTTCCTTACTTTAATCCAAAGTATGTGAGTAAGATAGGTGGACCGATAGGTAGACCATTACAAACCGATCTCGCTACCATCGATTTGAGGAGACCGTCGGTCGCTCGGGTTCTTGTTGAGGTTGATATTTTAAAACCACGGTGTACTCGTATTTGGTTGGGTGAAGATGTCCATAATGGCCGCGGTGGCAAGAAGTCAACGAAATTTTGGCCGGATTATTGTACTTTTGCCATCGTATTGGTCATCTTTGAGGTGAAATGTAGGCGGAAAAATCCACCACCGGAGAATATGCGGAAGAATTCGGGCATGAGCAATGGTCAACCGAGGAAGACTGACAGGCATAATTCAGAAACAAATCCGACTAAGCCTCAACAAGTCTATCAAGTGAAACAACATAGCACTGTAACTCCGATTAATCCGTCTAATATGCACATAAATAGGGTGACTACGGCTGCTGGACCATCTACAGCAATACTTCTCTTCCTTTAGCCTCAAGTCCACAACCTGTTAATATTACGCATAATTCATTTAGCATCCTGGAGTCACTTACTGAAGAGGAACTAATGGAGACTTCTCACCAATCTCTCCTTAAAGAAGACCACGAACGACAAAACGAAAATCGTCCCCATTTGGCCGGCGATGGATCCTCTCGGCACGTGGACCTCACCGAATTAAAGGATTTCCATGGGACGCTAGAGCAACGTTTTAAGCAGTCCGGCATTAGACCGGATCAACCAACCATCCCGGCACCTGATATTTTGGGGACTGCACCTAATATTTTATAGTTGGAGTCGTGTCCCGTGGAGGATCAGCTGGCGTTGGCTTTAGTTCCGCCCTCCACTGATCTTCATGGCTCTCCTAAGGATGTAGAGGACATTGATACGGCTGTGTTAGCAAATGAGGATCAGCTTCCTGAGGAAAACAAATCGGATGGTCCCTCTATGATCACTGCTACGGCTAAAAAACGGAGGAAAAAAGGTAAATTGACAACTTCTTCGGATTCGGCTCCATCTCAAGCTTATCAACTTCGGTCTTCCAATGTTTAGTCCTATCAACATTTTATTTTGGAATGTTCGAGGTATTGGTAATGTCTCTTCTCAAACTTGTCTCAAAAATATTTGTAGACATAATAATGTTAAGATTTTAGTGTTGATTGAACCCTTGTGTTCAGCTAATCTATGTTCCACCATTTGGCTTAAACTGGGATTTGATTACTCTCAATCTCTGTTGCGAGGTAAAATTTGGTTTCTCTGGACTGGGGTTACTTGCTCGTTGTCCACGGACTGTGATCAAATGTGTACGGCCGAGGTCACGGATCAGAATGGCGACGTATTTTTGGTGTCTGGCATTTATGCGAAGCACTCTCGTCAAGCTCGTACTCCTCTTTGGCACGCGGTTAAAGCTCGGGCAGAGGTTAACACACGGCCATGGCTTCTAGGGGGAGATTTTAATATTGTTCGGATGCTGGAGGAAAGGAAGGGTGGAGCCTCCCCTAGGGCTAATGACATGTTAGACTTTAATGAGTGCGTTCAAGTGGCTAATCTTACCGAGGCGTGATTTGAAGGCTCGCAATTACATGGCACAATCGGAATATGTGGCAACGTCTTGACAAGGTGTTCTTTAATGAGGCCTGGTTGGACCATTTTAACATGACAAAGGTTTTACACTTACCAAGGGTCCACTCGGATCACTGCCCTTTGCTCGCTACTTGTGGCTCTATCACCCCTCGTAAGTCTTCCTTTCGGTTTCTTAATGTGTGGACGGATGACGGATCTTTTTATGATGTGGTTAAATCAGTGTGGCTTTGAACCGGAAGTTGGTCAAGGAATGGGGCTCCCGGCAACTAAATTGAAGAAGCTTGGATATAAGTTTCTTGAGTGGAATCGCATCTTGCTTTTGGGAATATTTTTGATAACACACGTAAAGCAATCGGCGAGGTCAATGTTAAAGCGTTGAGGCATGATCAAGTCGGGTCTCTTGATACCCATGTGGATCTCGATAGGGCTATTATGGATTATAAGAGATGCAACAATATTGAGACTCGATTTCTTAAGCAGAAGGCAGCAGTTAAATGGATTGAGGCGGGGGACGCCAATAGTAAGTACTTCCATGCTATTTTCAAGCAAAGGCGGAACCATAACTATATCCATCGTATTAAGGCAGAGGCTGGTAATTGGATTGACAATCAAGATGAGATACGGATTTCTTCGAAGACCTTCTTTGAAAACCTTTTCACGGCTAGTCGGGCAGGGATTGGTGCTCCTTTGAAGTCGTTTATCCTCCCTCAAATCTCTGAGGATCAGAATGCGAGCCTTATTGCGACCCCTACGAGTGAGGAAATTCACAATATTATTCTTTCCATTGATCCGGATAGTGCTGCGGGTCCTGATGGCTTTACATCTCACTTTTTCCGATCGTATTGGGACATCATTAAGCATGACATGACTAACGCGGTTTCTGACTTTTTCGTCGGTGGCCACCTTCCCCGATATTTTTCCACGTCCTCGATTATTCTTCTTCCAAAGAAGGTGGGGGCTGATTGTTGGAAAGATTTCCGTCCTATTAGCTTATGCACTTTCTTCTCCAAGATCATCACTAAGATAATCACTCAACGGTTGAATGTGTATCTCCCTATGCTAGTGGCGGACCACCAGTCGGGCTTTGTGCCAGGTCGTTCCATTACGGATAATATTCTTTTAGCTCAAGAACTGTGTAAGGATGTGAATAAGATGATCCGCAGCCCTAATATTTTGCTTAAGCTTGACATGGAGAAAGCTTATGATCGAATGGAATGGGGTTTCATTATGCAGATTTTGAGGATGTTTGGCTTTCAAGAGCTCTGTGTGGATCTCATCTTCCGGACTTTGGTGGATAATTGGTTCTATGTTCTTCTGAATGGCATTCCGTCACCCTCCTTTCATGCGACTCGTGGTGTCAAACAAGGTGACCCTCTTTCTCCCGCTCTTTTTGTTCTTGCAGCGGAGTATTTTGGGAGGCTTATTAATGATTTCATGAACGACAACCCGGGTATGCATTATCATTCAAAGTCACGGGGATACATTACCTGGCTTTGCGGATGATACGATTCTTTTACTCGATGCAATAAGAAAGGTCTTAAGCGTCTTAAGGAGGTTTTTCAGCACTATGAAATTGTTTGGGACAACGAATTAATGCGAGTAAAAGCACGTTCATTGGTCATAAGTTGCATGCCACTCAACTTCGTTGGATCCAGGATGCTTTGGGTTTTATGAGGGAGAATATGCCTTTTCGCTATCTTGGTGCTCCTCTTTTTCGAGGACGGAATAGAATCAGTTACTATCAAGACATCATTGACAAGGTTCATCATCGGCTTTTTCATTGGGGAAGTCGGCTGCTGTCGTTTGGAGGTAAACTTATATTGCTAAGGCATGTCATAACTTCTATTCCGATTTTTATCCTTCATGTTTTGGTCCCTCCTAAAGAGGTTATTCATCGGTTACATCGTCTTTTTAATAAGTTTCTTTGGGATGGCGGACCCAACGGGAGCCATATTCATTGGACGTCATGGGAAAGTGTTTGTAAGCCTACGGAGGAAGGGGTTTAGGGGTGCGAAATCTTTTCGAAGTTATGGATTCCTTTGCGGTTAAATTGTGGGTTCGTCTTTGGATGAGACAGGGGATTTGGGCCTGGACTATTTATAATACCTATATTGCAAATCAGTCGCCCCTGCAAGCTTCCCTTCCCAGAAATCCGACGCAGATGGTGAAGAAAGTTTGGCAATTGCGTGATATTGCTGAATATGCTATCACGTGGAAGGTCAATGCCGGTAATATCGATCTCTGGAGAGATAAATGGGTGAACATTGATTTGGGCGATCCCCCGGACAACGAATTTAAGAAGGTGAAAGATTTCATTGTGAATGGGAGGTGAAATGTTCCTCTTTTACAAGAACATCTTCCTCTACATATTGTGGATGAGATTTTATGCATACCATTTCGACCTGACCAGGACGACGAATTGATTTGGATTTTAAATTTGGATGGGCATTTCAGTACTAAGTCGGCGTGGAATATGCTACGGGCTCAAAAACCGGTTCGTCCTCTCTTCAAGTTGATTTGGAACAATATGTTACCTCTAAAGATTTCTTTCTTCTGCTGGAGACTAGTCAATAATGTTCTTCCTACGGATTCAAACATTCAACGGCGTGGTATTACTTTGGTTTCTAAGTGTTTTGCGTGCCAGCAAGGGGAAGATCTCCGTCATATTTTCATTGAGTGTCCTTTTGCCCAGTCTATCTGGATTCACTTTATGAGTCAATTTGGCCTTCGTTTCACTCCTACTACTGGGATTGTTCCTATGTTTAATTTCTGGATCAACTCTTCGGCCCACATATATAATATGCGCCTTCTTGTACCGGTAATTGTGTGTTGGGGCATCTGGACGGAGAGGAATAAGTGCAGACATGAAGATTTGTGTCCGTCTGTTCAGCGTACCAACATTCTTATTGAGAGAATGATTAGACAGGTAGCTTTCCGAAAGGCTGTTGACCGTAAACATATTGTGATTGATGGGGATGTTCCATTTCTCAAGCCTTTCAAGGTGAAAACTCGCCCCAAGCGTCGCTTGATCCAATTACGGTGGATTCCTCCCCATGTCGGTCGAGTGAAGCTTAATGTAGATGGTAGTGTCAGAAATAGAGTTGCTTATGGGGGTGGAATTATTCGGGATTCGCATGGTAACTTTGTCGTTGCGTTTCATGCTTGCTTCGGCCATGGGAATGTTCTTGATGCGGAAGTGAAGCGCGCTGCTCTTTGGTATTCGGTTGCATCCACATGTTTTGCCTCTTGATATCGAGACTGACTCCACATTTGTTTCTCGTGTGATATCCAGAAATCATAGTGAAGGTTGGCCCCTCTGCATCTCGATTGGTCAGATTTCGGCTTGTCTTCGGGAAATACCATACAATATCTCTCATGTGTTTCGGGAGTGTAATAGAGTGGCGGACAGCTTCGCAGCTATGGAAGGAGACGATATGACGTTTAATCATCTTAACGACGTGCCTGATCATATTCAACAGATTATTAGTGATGATTTACATGGCCCTCCTCTTATTCGACATGTTGCAGACAACTAGGGAAGCACTCTTCACTTATGAGCGAGGGGAGATGACTTTTCCACATCGACGTTGTCATGTTTGGATGCGAATGGATCCTCCAGCCTGGAAGCACCCCTCCTTTTTCTGGTTGGGGTGCAAATCAGGTGTTTTCTTTCCATCGTCTATTCACTACTTGGCACATAGTACACTTTTTCACCGATTTTTATGCTTTGATCTCAGCGGGCGCGGTCGGGCACCTCTTCCGGGGACATGGCGGCGTGGATTTTTCAAGCACCCCTATCATGATGTTAGGGGTGCAATTCAGGTGTACATGTTCTTTTATTGGATTTTTTGCATAATGATTTATTTTTTATGGCTCACTGATTTCTATGCTTTATCTGGCGTTTGCATTTTGAGGATTCATGTACGGCTAGCTTGGACCGGGCATTTTTATTTGAAGGTGACGCATAGAAGCAGAATGCTGGAGGTCGACGGAAAGGGTTCAGTGCATAGGACCGGGATTGGCATTCAACTTTGGAGGCACCTCTATCATCCTGTTAGGGGTGCAATCCAGGTGTCCTTGTTCCTTTTTTGGGTTATTATCTTCTTTAGCTATTTTTTGGATTATCATCTTTCTCCTGTGCCAGGTGTAACCATGCGTTGGGTTGTAGTAGCAAGGTCAAGGTGGAGAAGGAGTGGTACCGTTTTCGTGCTTCAGGCGCTTGTTCGGAGGCTTTGGCTCATACCTTGGTCGGATACACGGGCTATTTTTTCCTTGGGATTGCTATGCTTAAGCAAGGACAAGTATCGAGTGGAGGATAATTTTGGTGTGTTTGATTGTAATATTTATGGTGCCGGGATTTTGGGGGTGCATAGAGCGAGTACTCTTCCCTATGTGCTGGATTTTCCTACACTAGGTTTGCCACGCATAGGGTTTAAGGAGGCCATGCTATGCACTCTATCACGTACTTGGGGCGGGCCGGGATGTGGCATTGACTTTGTAGCACTTTATTCTTTTCCTTTTTAATAAAATAAAGTTGTTTTAAAATTAAAAAAAAATGTAAATGTAATTACTTGGATAGGAATGCTCAAGCAACAAATGAGCCTGACGAGATAAAAAAAAAACAAAAAAAGTCTCAAGCGACCATCAACCCTTGGATACAATAAAACAAAACCAGTAATAGCAAAACAAAAAAAAAATAAAAAATATAGTATGAATGATTACTTACCGATACCAGGTGCCACTAATCAAGCAATTATGAAGAACACTTTCTTTCCTACATATGATATAAAATAGTCACCATAATAAATTAGCAAAACATATATTGTTGAAATAAGAAATATACATTATAAATCTTAAATTAAGAAATAATAATGCAAATCCATAAAGAAATGCCTGTTGGTAGGGTTCCAAGTAAGTAATGTTTGGCAATCAACATACATAATTACCGGTATCACAATCCACATGGGCATGCCAGCATCATAATGTGATTGAAGCTTTACGGCAACCACATCCATAGTATATACAAATAAAGAAAATTACCAATTTCACTACTAAATCAATGAAGTGATTACTTCTTGGATGTCATTTGAGCAAAAAGCCCACATGTTTTGTCTTGGCATTTGGTGAAAACAAAACATTTTTCTGCAACCATATAAAAAAAAACCCAAACCCTAATAAATCAATTAGGGTTTGGTTAAAATCCAATATTTGTAGAAGAAAAAAAAAAAAAAAGGTGTGGCTGGAAAAGGACCTGATGGGAATGCTATCAAAAAGAAAAGAAAAACTGATAAGAAAATAGCATTATTCATGGTAAAAAGAATCATTCACGCTTGTATTTATTCCCATTGAGATGAAATTTGTATATAGTAAAATTAAAAAATAAATGCACTCAATGATGAGGTATGCTGTTTTGCATAGATAAAAATATTTGAAGCTGCTGATAAAATTTTTGGAGAGATTATAGGGATTTGTTGAAGTTGTTGATGGATAATAGGATGAGTTGTATTGGGTGGAATAGAGTGCAAGGGATTTTCCTCAATTTTTGAAAAGCATTAAGTTTAAACTTAATTTATTATTATTTTATGTTTTTGAATAGTTTAATCTTTAGTTATGATTGGGTAGATCTCAAAAAATAAAAAAATAAAAAAATTAGGATCTACGTGTTTGCTAATGTGTAGGAGAAGCATTTCGTTTAAGCTGCGGATAAAATTTTTGGAGAGATTATAGGGATTTGTTGAAGTTGTTGGGTGGAATATAGTGCAAGGGATTTTCCTCAATTTTTGAAAAGGATTTAGTTTAATCTTAATTTATTATTATTTTATTTTTTTTGAATAGTTTAATCTTTAGTTATGATTGGGTAGATCTCAAAAAATAAAAAATAAAAAAAATAGGATCTACATGTTTGCTAATGTGTAGGAGAAGCATTTCGTTTAATCTTTATTATTATTTTTTTGGAATACCTAGTTTAATCTTTAGTTAAGATTCGGTGATCTCGAAAAAAGAAAAAAGAAAAAGACTTCAAATAAATAAATAAATAATAAAATAGCATCCGCATGTTTGCTAATGTGAAGGAGTCGGGTTAATAGCGGGTTTGGGTTAAAATTATGGGTAATTGGGTTAAATAAATGCTTTCAATATAGATATAGATATAGATTGTGCCCTTTGTTTTTTTGATATTTCCGTGAGATGTGGTTTTTCACTTGATTTGTTAATAAAAGGATGGTTTTAAAAAAATTTAAAAAAAAAAAAAAAAAAAAAAAAAAAAAAAAAAAATTTTTTAGGGCTTATAAATAAACAATCTATCTTTTAACAATAGCATCCCGATTAGCTATTCTTCTAAGTGCATGCAGCCTATCGTATTCCTACTTCTACCGAAGCTTCAGATCGCCGTTGGAGAGAGGGAGAAACGATTCAATCATGGGTATTCAGAAGCTTGGGTAGGACTGACTATAATAGATTTAAAACTTCGTTTTATTATATTTTATTTATTCTTCTGCATCTAATTTTCTGTAAAACATTGATGGCGGCTTTGCAGGCATATCATGGTTAAGAGGCTTCAGGCTAGGCCATACAGCAGGTATTACATCTACGTCTTTGAGGGGCGGGGGGAGTTTGATGTGTTGTTGCTAATAGGTTGGGAATGTACAGCCAGGCTCGGGTTCCAATTCCTCCACCACCACCGGCTTCAGCTATTACACAAATCCGTGAAGGTTTTAATTTTTTTTTCGTGGGTCCTTCCCACATTTTGTATTTCAAAAGAATTTTGCATTTGAATTTGGAGGTGTCACTCTCAAAGACCGACTTGTCTGTTGATACACAGGAATTGCTGCAACTTCGATCACATGGTGTCTGTTCGCTCCGGTTTGTTGGGGGCTTATGTATTGGTAGGCATTTTTTTTCTTCCCTTTTTCCTGCCCGGGAAGTTGTGTTTTTCAATCTAATAATCTTTTAATGCAATCACAGGTTTGATGTGCATGAAATGAGGTACGTTACATCTTAAATTAAGATTAAGATGCAACTTCGGTTGCTAGACAATTATGAAGAAACAAATATATTGTTTAACATGGTTCTTTAGCATGTTTATTGTTGTCACGATGAAACAATTTAACAAAGAAGTATAAGAGGAGACGAATAATTGATTTTCTCTGTTAGTCCCTCCACCACTTTCTTACAACTTGTAGGTTGAAATTGTAGCATGTTCTTTTCTTATGTTGGTGGTATGAATTGTCTGTGGAAAATATATGTTCAAAACTGTTTTAATACCACCTTGGAGACATCAAACTATCTAAGACGCAAAAATTTACTCGGACGGATTCCCTTGTCCATACACAATGATGTTGCATTGTGTGACTTTTCTCATTGAAGAATTCTTGTAAGTTTACCTCAATCTTCTCTACGGATGTTTTTTTGAGCGGCACTAGTAATGGAAAGATATAAAATAGCTAGATTTGCTATATAGTTTGGAAAAATAATAGTTACTACATATCTAGTTGTATACTAGAATGTTAGACGTCTTAGTTTACTTTATTGTGTTTCGTTCGTTGAATTCTACCAGTTTTTGGTTGCAAGCTATTAACCCCTCTTCAATATTCTGGAGTCGGGTCAAAAGAAGGTGATTAGTTCAATGTGCACTAAACATATTTATATATATAATATATATGTATTTTTTTGCAGAACCATGTGTAACGCCTTGAAAGATTATGAAAAGGAGTTTGAAAGGTCCTTTCTTTTCCTAAATCTTGACATTTGAATTTTATTTCTCAATCTTCCTTGTTGTCTCCGTGGTATTTTTGTTTGTTTGTTTGTAAATATAGAGAGAAAAAGATAGTGTATATTGATGATTTTTTATAAAGAGTACACCCAACTCAAACCATTTTCTTAAGAACAAGGGAGCCTGAGTTCAAGTTATTCTCGCGTGGGAATCTATTTAAATCCCTGAAACAATGGAATCACCTGTAAATTGAAAGGAGAAATTATTACAAGGCTTCAAATTGATTCAAATTTCCAATGTAAACTTCCGCAACCTCCTTAAGCTAAGCTGTGTAAATATTATACAAACCAAGCTTGGAGCCCGGATACTTGAATCCCTAAACTATGATTCCCTTTGTCAATATATCAGTCACCTGATGCTTTGTTGGAACATAGTCAACTGAGATAGTTTTGTTGTCTATCTTTTCCCTTATAAAATGCTTGTTGATTTTCACATGTTTGATTCTGTCATGATAAATATGATTCATGCATATGTTAATAGCAGACTGATTGTCACATAGAAGTTTGATGAGTTCTTGAGGAGAGATCTTTAAGTCAAATAGAACCCTTTTTACTCATATTCCTTCACATTAACGAAGGGCTAAAGCCCGAAATTCGGCTTCATTGCTATTTCCAGGAACATCAGACTATTTACTCGTCCATATTGCAAGATTAACCTATATTAAAATTAGCTGGTGATCAACATTAGTAAAAAAAAAGTTATGCTTCTATCAGCTCCCTTCTTGAAGAATAATCCCTGTTCTGGAGTCCCGTTTAGGTACCTTAGGATCCTAAAAACAATATGCATATGTTCTTCTCTGGGGTTGTGAATTGGATACTAGGCTCACAACAAATCTAACATCAGGCCTTGTGTGGGACAGGTAGACGAGTTTCCCCACAAGTCCTTGAAACCTTCCTTTATCCGTTGGTTTGCTCTCATGCTGATTTCCCATATTTTAGTTATGGTCTACATGTGTGCTGATTAGCTTGCATCCTAATAGCCTAGTTCCCTTTAACAAGCCTAGGATATACGTTTGTTTGTGTGAAATTGACATTCCTTCCTTTTGACCTTGCAATCTCTATGCCAAAAATGTACTTCAAAGGGCCCAAATCCTTGATTTTGAATTCCTTTGCCAAACAACCTTTTAGTTTCACAAATTCTTTCTATGTCAACCTGTCAAAATAATATTATCTACGTACACAATAAGTATGTCAAAGTTCCGTTGACTTAGTGTTTTACATATATTGTGTGATCTTTAGGGAAAGCATTCTTTACATCATGTTGATTTGAAGTCCAATCCAAAATTGCCGTTAGGGATAGGAGGATTCTTGTAGTATTAAGTTGGGCAACGAGGACAAAGGTTGCTCAATAGTCAACCTGTTGACAGAAGTGAAAAGGATAACTTTAATTATGATTATAATTGTATTACAATGAGGAGGAGCAAACTGCTCACATAGAACTCAGACAAAGAGTCTTGATTGATTAGACTTCCTTAAATTCGACCCATTATTTGCTTCTTCTCAAACTCTTCACTCCCCCTCAAGTTGATCATAGATATTGATCATGCCCAACTTTCTCAAGAAATCTTCAAAGTTTTGCTTCACCAAAGCTTTTGTCAGTCCATCTAATGTCTGTGCATAAATGTAATGCAGATCACTCCACATTCCAGCTTTTCCTTGATAAAGCGCCTATCCACCTCAACATGTTTTGCTCCATCATGTTGAACAAGGTCATTAGCAATGGCAATTGCAGCCTTGTTGTCACACAATAACTTTAGAGGTAACTCTGGAGTGAAATTCAGATGTTTCAAGACCCTCTTTACCCACAACTCTTCATAGATTCCATGAGCCATTGCCTTGAATTCAGCTTATGTTGTGCTCATTGCTTCTCCAAGTTGAAAGATTTCTCTAAACAAAGGTACAATATCGTGTTGTTCACCTGCAATCTTTGGAACCAGCCCAATCAATGTCTGTGAAAACTTCTACACTTTTTTTTGCTTGAATAGCAAACCTTCACCCACAGTTCCCTTCAAGTACCTCAAGATTCTGATCACTGCTTGATAATGAGACAGACCAGATGAGTGCATAACCTGACTTTACCACTCCAACAACATATGAAATATCAGGTCTTGTATGTGCAAGATAAATTAACTTACCAACCAACCTTTGGTACTGTTCTTTGTCCACTTCATCCTCATCCTTCCTTCTTGTGAGCTTCAGGTTGCTCGACATTGGAGTGTTGGCAGGTTTGAATAGTTGAATCCCGGCATTCCAGTATCCTTTAAGTGATCTAAGACATACTTCCGTTGGGACACCTCCATTTCCCTCTTCTGATCTTGCCACTTAGCTCTTTACTTTCAAATCATTATAAAAGTTATCCTTTTCCCTCAACTTCCTTAGGTCTTTAATTTGACACCTCCATTCCCTCAACTTCCTTAGGTCTTTAATTTCAAATTCTTCCATCGTCTCTCTTTTTACATGTTTTATTCTAACTCTGTCCTCTCTTGTGAGGATAATATCATCAACATATACTATGAGATCTTTCATCCTGTTATTTGCACCCACAAAACAATGTGTTCGGAGTGACCCTATATGAACCCAATCTTCAAGAGAAACTGCCTAAATATGTCAAACCAGGCACGAGGACTCTGCTTCAGTCCATACAAGCACTTCCTCTGGCTGCATACCTTCTTTGGGTCCTTTTGATATAATTTTGGAGGTAGTTCCATGTAGAATTCCTCTTTTAGTTTCCGATAGAAGAATGCATTTTTCGCATCCAGATGGTAAAGTGGTCAATTTAAGTTTACTGCCACAGATAACACAATTGTTACTGTATTGAATTCGGCTACTGGTGAGAAGGTCTCTGAGTAGTGAATCCCATATCTTTGGTTGTATCCCTTATCCATCAGCCTTGCCTTATCGTACTTCACCGTGGAATCCACCAAGTGTCCAATGTGAGGTATAAATGATCTTTTGGACATGCTTTGTTTACATCTGTAAAATCAACACAAATTTGTGGGCTCCCGTCTTGTTTTGATAACCACATGGTTGGCTAGGGGTTCAGGGAGCCAAGCTCTGATGATGATAGCTTTTCTTAGTTCATCTGGGAGAAGATGGAAGGATTTTGTGACCTCATCTGGCTCCGTCCTTTCCTCTGACTGTGGAAAAAGTCATGCGTACTGACTTGATAGACCTTGGGCGGTCCGTTCATGATGGCAATGAGACACTGCCTAGCTTATTGCACGTCTCCCTGCACAACAACAGTTCCTTCTAGAGTTAGGAACTTGATGGTTATATGAGCTGTGGAAATGACTTCTTCCATGTCATTTAGAGCCGGTCTTCCAATGATTATGTTGTAAGTGGATGGCTTCTTAATATTGATTATGTAGCGATTATGATTCTGCAACATGTATGTACACAAAAAATGAAGGGAATTCAGACCATTCCTAGCGGTAGAGTGGAGTACCGATGAACCCATATACGAGAGTTCTCACCGGTGACACTTGGCCTTTAGGAAGCTGGAATTCCTTAAACAGGCAGTGGTTCTTCCTACCGACTGCGCTTCCAATATCAATGAACACTCTTCTTTGTATGAAATTTGTGGCCGGTGCGTAGACGACCAACCTATCATTGTTTGCCCACATAGGTTTAAGGTATTCCGTGCCAAAACTAATGTTTTGGCTTATGCGAAAACACTTTTGACTTGTCCCTTCAGAGGTTTCAACCCTGCCAAACTTTTGAGCAAGCGTATCACTAAGAAAAACTCCGGTAATAGTGTTGAGAAACAATTTGTGGCTTCTTTGCGTAATGGTGGGGATGGAAAGCTTTTACCGGAGAAGAGCTTTAAAGGGGCCTTTCTGTAACACCAACTGATGATACCCGGAGGTATCCTCACGTGTAAATCAAGTAAATGATCAAAAGTAAACAAGAACATGCATTATAAAGTGTAAAAGTCCGACGAAAGTGTTATGTGGAACGAGACGAGCCAAAGGGGAAGGGGATTATTATGTGAGAGCCAATGGGCTTTATTGTTGAGCCTCTGACAGGCATATGAGAGATCTGAGAATACTGAACCCTGAGCAACATAAATTAACTCTGTTATTCTTTTTCCTCTTTCTTTCAATGGCTTTTGGTTGAGATAGCTGCTTTTGTGCTTGCAATAATTATATGGTGTTTGGCAATCTATGGATCTATTGCAGGCGTAGCAAGGATGACAATGTGCCCCGTCAGGCCTAGTTTATTATGCAGCAGGGGGGTGTGCTAGAATGTTGAAGATGGTATATGAAATATCTACTAGACATATTATCTTGTATTTGTAGTGAACTAGTAGTAGTAAAAGGATTGTAGTTGCCTTGTTGTGTAAAAAGATTTACATGATTCTTAGATCAATTGCTGTATGGATTCGTATGCAGGAATAGATTAAAACTTGGGTACTGTTATTATTTGCACCACACATATTCTACTCGTGCGCCATAGTAGAACCGACCTTGTGAAAGTCGGTTCTAGAGCCAATAATCGACTTCCTTTAGGTGCATTGTGAGAACCGGTTTTGAAAAAGTCGATTATTGCTCCAGAACCTACAAGAAGTCGGTTTCTTGGCTTTACAAATCCTTCAAAAAACATCCCCTCTTCCCTTCCCGGTTTGAGCCAAATCCAATTCCTTATGCATCCATGACGCTCGGATCTACCGTAGTGGGTGAAGTACCCTTTGTTTTCGCCTTTAGTTTTCACTTTTCCGTTCTTCTGTTTATGGTTGTTGCTTTTAGATTTTTCTTACGAGTATCTTGTATGGATAGAAATAACACGAAAGCAACTACTATTCCCGGATGCGGGGTCCCACAATCGGAAATCCAATGTTCGGTTCGCATCTGTTAAGCAAAGTACCATTGTGTGGAACCTTCAAATAGAACTAACATGCAAAGAGAAAGGAAAAAACACAAACTAACTACATCGTTCTTGCATTGTGAATGCTCTCCCCTAAGATTCCCTGTTTGTCTTTTTTTGGGTACACCTGATGCTGTATATGTGAAAAGTTAAAAGTCAACACTATACAAAGGCAAAATGCTAATATTTGAACCATATCTTATTCTCATGCTCAATCAAATATCTATATTCCTTACCCAAAACCGTCTATATTCTTCCTTGGGATGGTTAGAGCTTGTGTCCCCTAAGTTTGGTGTGAACTGCCCTAACTCGCATATGCTTCGGTTATGGAGTCCAAATCAAACTTGATTTTCATCTCCTAATTTTTACATAGAATTCGGGACCTTCATATGTTCATTCGTCAAAATTAGAATATGAATTGTGTTATGATGGTAATGCTATACAAATATGTGTGATAGTTCAAGGTGTGAATCTCGTAATGGCTAGCTAATAGCTCAAAGTAAGGCGCTCTTCGGTTAGTTTTCTTGTATTTTACTGTGATACCTTAGGTGAAGAGCTCTTCAGTGGTTTTTCTTGCATTTTGCCATGGTACCCTTAGATCAAGCATGGGTAGTTTGGTCTTTGTATATGAATGTGAAGTGTTCATAAGTAAAATCTGCGAACGTATACTTAAATGGTTGTTCAGCTAGTGATTTTAAATGTATGATAGCTAATTTTATCTCTGCTGCGTTTTGTTCGTTAAATTCTACATATTTTCGGTTGCAAGCTATTAACCCCTCTTTAAATATTATGGAGTTGGGGCAAAAGAAGGATAGAAGTTGAACATCTATTCACCCATGATATATATCTTTTTTTTTTGGGGGAATGAGGGAGAAGGACAGAAATATTTCATCAATTGAGTAGAAGGACAGTTTTTTGAAACTTTTGCATAAAGGACAAAACTATTTATTCATCTGTCGAAATTCACTTGCGTTAAAAATTCAATTGTTTAAATTCACTGCCGAAATTCACTGTCGAAATTCACTAATTTTCAAAATTTATTGTCGAGATTCACTGATTTTCGGGATTCACTGTCAAAATTCACTGTCGAAATTCACTGATTTTGGGATTCACTAGGAAGATTCACTGATTTTCGGGATTCACTGTTTGTCCTTCTCGCTATAAAAATTATGCAGTTGTCCTTCTCCCTATAAAAAATATGTAGTTGTCCTGTTACTTAAAAATATTCCAGATTGTGTCCTTATCCCTAATTTTCCATTTTTTTTTTTTTTAAATTGCAGAACGATTTATAAATACTGTAATAAAGCCTATAGGATGGAGTTGAAGGAAAGGTTCGTTCATTTCCAAAATCTTGAAATTTAATTCTTTTTTTCTCATGTTCTTCACGTCTTTGGTGACTTGGCATCTGAGACTGAGACTAGAACCACGATATCACTCTTTCAAGTTGCACATATAGCCTCAAGTTTGCTGAATTCCCTTTCTTTTTTTAATTCTTCTACATTTCATACTCGAGTTCCTTGTTAGATATAAAAATAAGAACAAAGAATAGATAGACGTAAGAGTCTAATAGTGTTGAAGAATTCAGATAAAACTCTACGTGATTGTTGACAGGGTTTAATATTTAGAAAGATAAGATAGAATTAGGGATATGGTAAAAGTCTACTTGTTTATTTATAATTATCTCATACGCTTATGGTCTTGTAATCAACTCTATATAATTAATGATGCAAGGTAGAAGGGATTATGAGTAAAAAAAAACATTGGATATATTGTTATGAATATTTCCAACATGATAGTAGGACCATTTTTGCAAAGGGTTTCAAATTTAATTTGTAATTATGCTCGGGTAGAGGTGCGTTGCACTAATCAATGCGACTCCGTGCCCTCTTCTCTTTTCAACTTACAATCAATCATAGAAAAAAGGCGCATTACACTGGTTTCATGAAGTATGTTTGCTATCAGAGATTAGATTACATAATAACTTTGGGACAAGTAGAACATGCTGTGAATCAAATTAGGTGTCATAGAATCAAGTTTGCCATTCTAGATAGTTCTTCCCGAAGATATTGCAGTAGTGAGATGAATACATGAATTTGTAGAGTTTGGATCTCCACTGGACACCGTTTCAACCGATTTGTTAGGGTTTCTCCCAACTCCTCCAGAACTGGAGCTAGGGTTTACGGTGCTTTCAGGAGTATTGGATGCTGTACTCCTTTTGCCCGTCATTGTAGCACGGTAATCCATGTTTTTGTGTATTAACAAGGTTCTGATATCATGTTAATATTATAGTGAGAGAACAAGAGGAGAATTCTTATTATTCTGCCTCGAAAGAGTGGCTGATTGCACCTAAAATAGCCGTATACACGACCTAAACTCCTATAATTAAGGAGCCGCCTCCCTAGAAAAAACCCTAGGCAAACACTAAAATACCCTACCAAGCCCACTGTATACATATTTCAGCTGTCAAACCATAAAAATACATAACAGAAAATAAATAAAACCTAAAAAACAACAACTGAACACTGCATCATCGGCTAAATTACAATTTTGGTCCTCTAACTAGACACATTTTCGATTTTGGTCCTGGTTTTTCTCCGGCGACAATTTTAGTCCTGTAAGTGGTCTTTTTTTTTTGCAAAAATAGTCCTGAACGCCGGAAAGACCACTTACAGGACTAAAATTGTCGCCGGAAGACCACTTACAGGACTAAAATTGTCGCCGGAAAAGACCAATTTTAGTCCTGTAAGTGGTCTTTCCGGCGTTCAGTGACTATTTTTGTAAAAAAAGACCACTAACAGGACTAAAATAGTCGCCGGAGAAAAACCAGGACCAAAATCGAAAAACGTGTCTAGTTAGAGGACCAAATTGTAATTTAGCCCTGCATCGTTTAACACTGTAGTTTCACAAAATCATCATCATCCACCATAGTGCTTGTTGGAGGTAGCTCTAAAATCTGACAAGCAACGTTATCATTTTACTATCGTTTAATTTTGTCCATTTTTAAGGCACCTCACTTGTCAAGTCAAAAGCATTTGTTTCATGCCTAAGCTTTGGAATTTCATCTTGGTCATTGAGTAGCTCAGCATTAGTTGCTCATTGGTGAATTATGTAAATCACTTGAAGGGATGATGTTGCCACACCTACTCTTCAATCACATTTCTCATTGATGCGACACTTCCCTTGTTTTTGTCTTCCTTACATTGGTTAATGAGTAAATTGAGGCCATTGACTCCCGCAATTTTTTTCCATAAAAGCTGTATTCTCTGAAGTACCGTTCCTTAAGGGATGGCCAAATTCTACACTGGAAAAAGTTGGATTCTATGTTGTTTCTCATGATTTCGGGGTAAAATGATCTGTTTTTCTGTTTCTGTTTACATAGATAGGATATGTAAAAAGTAAACTTCATTCTTAGTTTGAGTATGGGAAAAGAATAAACGTGATTAAAGTCGTACACTTGATCATCTGCAATCTTGCACCATGGAACATGACCAGTGTGTTTTCTTCCTAGTATTATTCACGAGAGGGTAAGCTAAGCCAAAGCGACCCTGCAATATTTGTCCGGGCATACCACAGTGGCATACAAAGTAACTAAATATTTTACTAGGCTTCAATAACAGTTCATGAAGAATAGTCAACATAGCACCAAGTTTCCTTATGGCACAACCAAAACCAGTCGTTAGGTTTTGCTTTTATCTTGGAATTCATCCTGAATATGTCTCTCTCTCTTCAGACTGGTACAAGGTCTGGATAACAGTTTGTAAACTTGTAGCTCACTGTTTTGTATCAACATTGGACTATCATCGGCCTGAGGTACTTAACTGATCAGCAATGGCTTTAGGAGACATTTGTAGCTTTTGGAATTTCCGGCAATAAGCTAGTAAACCCCCATAACTATCCGATCTCAACTCAGTTGTTAAGAAGCTTTCTTGACCATATGATAAAAAAGGAAGGTGGTACTATCACCTTGCGTCAAGCTGATACATTGATATAAAGACCAAACACATTGACTTTTGTAAAAGAAAAAAATGGTGGTTTATTTGTATTCACACATTTCGCTTCCAAAATCAATACGGAAGTCAACAGCTGCTAGCACCTTCATTAAGACCACAGTTTGAGAGATTGCATGCTTTTATCAAGTTTATTGTGGTGGCACTCCTTGGACTGCCATCTTTATTTCTTGGGGTGGTCTTTCACCAACTGGTGCCTATATGGTATAAGAGTTTTTTGTGCAAAATCATGGCACACAAAGGAAAATATATAAAGCATTGTCAATAATACTTGCACAATTCATCCTGCAGCTAAGCACCACCGATTCTCTGATTGTATTTTTTTCCCCCCCTGAAAATGCCATCTTCTCTGGACCACTGTTTGCTTCAGTCTGTACAGAATTCTCCCAAGTGTGTCTTACAAGTAATATGTATTATCTGTATTAATTTTTTGGTTTTTTCGGACAGTGGATGTGTATAGTAAAAGGTTTTGTTCTCAACTGTTGTGCTATTGGTAACATAGGATTACATTACCACTCTAAATTAAATGTTACATAAACATTAATCTATAATGCATGGCCCTATTTTGTTAGGTTTTTTTTTTATTTGCGTTGAGTATTTTTATATTTGAATTTATTTATAATGGTATTTATATTCAATCTTGCTATGTATTATTACAAATTCTTTTTGATTTCACAGGCGTAAGGAGCTTGTAGAGCGCAGAGCTGAGGCCGAAAGGTTATCCCCGTGTCATGTATTTGTTTCTTCTGTTAGTTGATAAGTTTTGTTTTGTTTGTTTAAATTTTTTTATTATTATTTTTTTTTTTCCCGTTGGGAAGAAAAGGGTAGTGTACTCTCTGCACTTAGGGCTTGAAGGGTAATGTTTTTTTTTTTTAATTATTGTTACTTTCACAAAAAAAGCTATATTTTCTCCCTCATGTTAACTTGCAGAATGTTCTGAATTTGGCCTAATTAATAAGATTAGTAGGTAGGTTGATAGGTAGGAAGGTCTTTTTGCAGTATCGTTGCAATCAATCGGTTGTATTTGTATGAAATGAATACATGTGATATATCAAACTCGCTCACTTCTTAACACTATGTGAAGGAAATTAAAGTAAAGATATATAGTTCAATGTCCAACTATTTGATTATGCATTTGCGCTTGCATCGTATGGCGTTTGAGAATCTGTGTATCTTTATACTATATATATAATTGCAGGAGGGACCGGGAGGCTTTCGAGGATTTGCTCCGTCTTGGCAGGGAAAGCTAGAATATTGACGGATCTACCCTCCAACCCTAATTATTATTGTTTATAATAGTAGATGTATGAAATATCTACTGTGTGGACTTAATCTTTTGTATTTGTGGTGAACAGACAAGAACAAGTAAAGTCCATTCGATCAAGTTGCTGTATGTCACCGCCCTCTTTGTTTGTTATGAACTTATGTCTTTTAACATGTCTGTGACTATATAATTAAGGATATTTGTACTTTTTGTTTTATTTTTTTTTATTTTAATTTTTATGGTAAGAATAGTATGAAAAAGCATTATTTAACGTAGCACAAAGGCATTATTTAACGAGTAATGATACGGGCATAAAACTGTTGTGTCATAACGAGTAACCCAACGATCATCTACACTGTTGATTATGATAAGTTTACAACTTCATCAATCTAGAATCGTCATATCAACGGTGCAGATGATCATTGGTCACTCATTGTAATACAATGGTTGTGGCTGTATCATTACTCTTATTTAACATATTGTCAAATTATAGTTTTTTGACTTCGCTTTTGTTATATTTGAATGGCCAACGATGATGCCTTAACACAGGGTGTATTATTATTATTAAGAAAAATTAGTTTATAGTCCACTTCCCCCCCCCCCCCCCCCCTATTTAAGTGCTAATCCAGCTTCAATTTTTTAGTTGCATTAAGAACAAATAAATTCCACTGGACGAATATAGCCCTATGTGAGGTTAAGCGTTCCTTTCTTTCATTCCACCGGATGGATCATAATCCACTTCCTGAATTTCACCGTTCTTCCTCAAATTCAAATCAGATGAATAAATCATTCTCGGAACAGCACAAAACCCCAATATCCGAGTCAGAATCGCTTCGGAATCGTCCTTCATCTTTTCATCCACGAGGCTCTCGTTCCAAATCAGGTCGAGATCGCATTCGAATGCTGTTTCTGAAGGTAAGAACACTGTGAAGTAGTTTCTTCGGTATCGAAATATGATTTTAAGACAATTTAGTAAGCATCTGACCTCTTTTGTAATATATCTTCATCTCAAAAAGCATTACCTCATTGGAAGCCATGTCTCTGTCTCGTTTTCCAGCATTAGCAACTATGTACATGTAAAGCCCTACTGCATGAAACATGCATGTTCTTTGCATTTTAGGAAAAAGGAGAAATTGCTTTGGAGGATAAACCAGGCCGGTTTGCTTGTTTTTTTCTTTTTACAATTCTCAAGGACAATGAATTCCAGAGTATTCAGCAGGTTCGTTCTGTGTATGTTGAAAGCTATAATGTGGTTAGTTTCTTGACTTCTTCAGTATCTGACCTGTTTTGTAAGAAGAATGGAATATCTTTTAATCTTTAATAATGTAGTTAGTAGTAAGTTATTGTAATTAAGCTGGTGGATGAAATGAAATGTGGATGTTCTAACATGTCTTTTCCCATTCTGGAAGAAATGAACATTGTGTTTAGCTGGTGCAAGTGCTTTAGCTGCTAGTCTATGCGCCGGGACATTTTCTTGACGCTTTACAAAATATAATCAAAAGAGACGAAAGGAGATTCAAGTGCTCTTTACAAACAACAAGAACACATCCTATGTCTGGAAAGGTCTTTTAATTAATGCCGAGTTGAGCCTTCGGATAATCCGAAGGGAATCGCTTTCCATATTAAAGAAGTTATATGAACAACTTCTTAATCGAAAATCCAACTACATCGAGTCTTCCAAATGAACCAAAAAAGATAAAATTGTCTCTCAACGTGTTTTTGGATTGATTTGTTTAGCTATTGTGGAAAATTGATTTCCAGTTTAATTGATATGTCAATCCCCACCTGGGGTTGTCACCTTGCCCTCTTTAGCATCACAGAATTCCTTCAACATAGTTGCAAAGAGGGCCGGGTTTGTAGGAAAGGGGTCGGGAGGAGGTTATAGTTTTAAATGTTCCCAATGATTTATACAATGAATTTGTCCCCATAGTCGAAATGAGGAAGACTCATGAACACAATGAATAGCCAACTTCAAAGATGTAGGCAAAAGCTTCATTACACAAACACAACTTACATTAAAGAGCTAGCTATGTGTGCCTTGAAGTAGTCACTTGAATTAAACCTTAAATGAGCCTTATATGAGCCAGATATATGTGCCTTGAAGTAGTCACTTGAATTAAGCCTTAAATGAGCCTGATCTTTGTTTTCGATACTTATATTGTTACCGATCATCGATCATCGATCATCGATCTCGGTACTATATTGTATGCCTTATATGATACTGTTAGTGATATTGTATGCCTTATATGAGCCTTATATGAGCAAGATATGATATTATGTCACTTGAATTAAGCCTTAAATGAGCCTTATATGAGCCAGATATATGTGCCTTGAAGTAGTCACTTGAATTAAGCCTTAAATGAGTTTGATCTTTGTTTTCATGATCGACATCGATATGCGATACCGATCTTGTATGCCTTATATGATACTGTTAATGATATTGTATGCATTATATGAGCCTTATGTGAGCCAGATATGATCTTGTGTCCCTTGAATTAACCCTTAAATGAGCCAGATATGTGTGCCTTGAAGTAGTCACTTGATTTAAGCCTTAAATGATACTGATATTGATTCTGATACTGATATTGTTTACTGATACTATGTTAGTGTAAATGCTGCGATTAAATTCGGCTTTCAAATACTACGTCGAAAAGGTATCAAATGAGGTCTCAAAATGAAGATAAAAAAATATGAACTTTGGTGAAATAATTTTGATGATCGGTGTTCTAAATCAAAAGTTACGGTCGTTTATAAGAAAAGCGTTCCGGTTAATGAAAATATTTTTGCGGCTTTCAAAATTTACGTCGGAAGGGTATCGTATTTGGGCTCAAATTAACTAGCAAAAAAAAATGAATTTGGTGAAAAAATTTTGATGATCGGAGTTATAAATCAAAAGTTACGGATTTTTGAAAGAAAAAAAAAAAAAACAACAAGCAGGATCAAAAGTCATGTTTTATTCAAACCATGTACCTGAGGACGAGGACGCGCACTATCGAGCATTTTGTCGTCTGAATTTTTCATTCTTTTACAACTAAAAAGGAGTGTCTTTTATTTATTCATTTTGTATTTTTTTTGTCCTTTTCCTCCCATCTCTCTTATTATTATTATTATTAGAGAGACGGAGCCATAAACCCATTTTTTTAATTATGAAATAAAGAAACACGACACAATTTTAAAAAGTTGCAAAAATGACATAATGAAATTCGTTGTACCAAAATACCCTTAAATACAAAATTAAACAAACGCGTGTTCAAGGAAAAAGAGAGACCTAGAGCAGGGGCATATATGGGTTTATAATAAATTTGTATTTAAATAACTCAAATACGTGACATATCCCTCCTTTTAAAGATAGGCCAACTCTTCATTTACATTAATCCATCTCATCTTCCATTGCACAACAAGAACATTTTTCCGCTTAACCATTCTGATGAATCTGATCCCAAGCACCTTTTCTAGATTATACCACAAGCTGGCCACCTGTTGTAGATCTTATGGAAGAAAAATTCAACTACATCTTCAGCACTATAGCTGGTAGGAAAGGCTATGAGTAAGGGAAATGAAGTTGTCATCCAAGAAAGGTTGGGGCAGATAATGTCGTGTAAAATGCCCCAGTTGCTATTTCTATGTTTGATTAATTTTCCTAAGTATATCATATATGTGTTATTATATCTTGTGACTAATGGCCATGAAACTATAAAGTTTACATTATATGGCAAATTGTTTGTGTTTTAATATTTTTTGCAGGAATTTAATTTGGTTAAGAATTAATTTATCCATTTATTGGATTAATTATTTTGGTTATTATTCAATTAACTAAATTAATCTTTTTGGACATAAAAAAAAATTAAATGTTGCTGGACCAAGTTTATAAGACCTCCTTTTAATAGTCCAGCCCCGAAGTATTTTTTTTTTGGGTCATCATATTTATTTCTTTTGTAAAATCCGGCCCATTTTTTTATTTTATTTATCCATTTACTATCTAATACTACTGCCAACCTAATAGAACCCGGAGAAATTATGGGCAAAGCTAAATGCCCGAAGTCAACTCCCGAAATATCCCGATATTAAATCTGCACCCTTCATTTTTATTTTGTCTTTGCCTCCTGTCTTGTCAACAACACAACAGACGGCTATAATTGAATTTCGGTGAATTTTCTGTAAAAAAATTCAGGGCGTGTATCCTTATCCATTAATTATCAAGGAAATAGTAGCACCATAATACGAGAAAGCAAAATCGGTGAAAGAAGTCATACTAATTGATACAATCAAAGGCGTGGAATAAATCATATCATCCAGAAAAAGGATTCAACTATAATTACATTATTAATCGAATAACATGGATTATAGATTGGCTCAGATACCACATGTAATTGAACGATAAATTCCGAGTGCCTAAATAGCGGAAGAAATCACCAGGATCGTTTCCCTACATCCATTGTTACTCGACTACGTCTCTTTTTGCCATGATGTTGTCGTCGCCTTGATGAGGATTCTGATATCTCTCTCCTTGCCTACAACCATGATGTGTTGGTTTCTTTCATATGCTTTATGATGGAGTAAAGCATTGCTTTTATAGGCGGAGAGAGGGCCGAAATCCGAATGACCTAAGGTTTAGCTTTAATCTCGGACGTCCATCAAAGCCGAGTTTTAATCGGATTAAAACTCCTTTTAAATAATCAATAAATAACAAATAGCATATTTTCTAGGGAAAACAAATTTCCTATAAAACCACTATTACGGAGAAGAAAATTACACGGGCTCAATTAATGGACCGACATAATTTTTCTTACATGAGTTTGTTGATTACAAGTGAGTTTTCTGAAAATTGAGTTTTCTGGGAAAGTCAGTTTTGAGCTGAGTTTCGTCTGGTGGATAACAGCTGGAGCTGGAGTCCACATTTGAGGTATTTATGACAATTCCGACAAAGATCTTTGGCGGTTAAGGTTTGGGATTTGTGCCTATAAATACCGAAATGTATTCATTGCAAAGAGTGTCTTTCAAAGTGTTATTCACACACTTGAGAAAAAAACTTGTAATTCTGTGCATAGTAAAATATCTCATTTTCTGTCCGTGGAGTAGTCGGAACTATGCCGGAAACCACGTTAAATCACCATGTTCTCTTTGTTTCTGTGTTTTATCAATTCCCGTCTTATTTTTCCGTTAGATTGCATATGTTTTATCTTTCTTCAAGTGCAAGTTTCTCGTTTGTGTTTTAACAAACTGGTATCAGAGCGAGGTTCAAGATTCAGAGAGATTTGTAGGTTGAACGGAGTTGATCTTCACCAAGACTGGTGACCGGTGCTAGGATTTTGTGATCAAATATCTGTTCTTTAGTATGAAAGATGTCAGCAATTAACATAAAGATTTATAAATTTGCAGGGAGGAACAATTTCAATCTGTGGCAAATCCAGATGCGGGCCTTGTTAAAACTGTTAGGTGTGATGCCCGAACACTACTACAAAATTGGACATAGGTCACACTTAAGATATGAAAACAATCACAGTTTCAATAAAACTGAGACAACGAAAATATATATATCACACTTACGAGTTTCTATCACGCTTATTGAAAAGCGAGATAAGTTATATTAATCAATCTCATTTTTAAAGTGTGACTTAATTGATATGATTTTTCTCATCACGCTTATTGAAAAACGAGATAAATTATATCAATTAATCTCATTATTAAACTGTGACTGAATTGATAAGATATTTCAGTCACGGTTTCTAAAAAAACGAGATAAATTATATATATCAATCTCACATCTAAAACAATGTGATGTAATTGATATGATATTTTTATCACGATTATTGAAAAACGAGATAAATTATACCAAACTATCACACTTTTAATCTGTGACTAAATTGGTATGATATTTTTGTCACGGTTATTGAGAAAGCGAGATAAATTATATCAATTACTCTCATTTTTAAACTGTGATTGAATTCATGATATTTTTGTCACAATTATAGAAAATGTGAGACAAATTATTTCCACTAATAAGAAAAGAGATATAGATCACACTTATCTAAAGATAAGGATCACACTTTGAAAAGAACCGTAACAAGTAAAATGTATATATATCACACTTAAATTTTTTATCACAGTTATTAGGTGTGAAAAAAAAGAATGATCACACTTTTTAGGTGTGATTGAAATAATAATAGATCTCGGCTTTTAAGTGTGATAACAACTACTAAAATAGATCGCAGTTTTTAAATGTGTTGAAATTATAATCGATCTCGGTTTTTAAGTGTGATAACAACTATAATAGATCACGATTTTTAAGTGTGATAACAACTAAAATAAATCACAGTTTTTAAATGTGTTGAATTATAATAGATCTCGGTTTTTAAGTGTGATAACAACTAAAATAGATCATAGTATTTATTATCACGGTTTTTAAGAAAACTGAGACAAGAACATCAACCAATCATGGTTTTTAACCGTGATTAAAAAAATATGATATTTTATAATCATATCTTAGATTAGTGTGGTTGAAAATGATAATATAGTGGGCATCAGCCCAGTGGTAATTAGTGTGGTTCCTTAATTCAGAGTATCTGGGTTCGAGTCCCAGTGACAACAAAAGATATGTGTGCGTTTATTTCGTTTTCGAAAAAAAAGAATGATCACACTTTTTTAGGTGTGATTGAAATTATAATATATCTCGGTTTTTAAGAGTGATAACAACTACTAAAATAGATCACAGTTTTTAAATGTGTTGAAATTATAATAGATCTCGGATTTTAAATGTGAAACAACTATAATAGATCACAGTTTTTAAGTGTGATAACAACTAAAATAGATCACAGTTTTTAAATGTGTTGAAATTATAGTAGATCTCGGTTTTTAAGTGTGATAACAACTAAAATATATCACGATTTTTATTATCACGGTTTTAGGAAAAATGAGACAAAAAATCAATCAATCACAGTTTTTGACTGTGATTAAAATAATATGGTATTTTATAATGAGATTTTAGTTTAGTGTGGTCGAAAATTAGAAGAAAGAAAACATCGGTCTAGTGGTAATAAGTGTGGCTCGTTAATCCGGAGTATCCGGGTTCGAGTCCCAACAAAGACAAAAAATATGTGTGCTTATATATTGTTTTTGAAAAAAAAACACTTTTATTGGTGTGATTTAAATTATGATAGATCACGGTTTTTAAGTGTGATAACAACTAAAATATATCACAGTTTTTAAATGTGTTTTAATTGTAATAGATCTCGGTTTTTAAGTGTGATAACAACTATAATAAATCACGGTTTTTAACTATGATAACTACTATAATAGATCACATTTTTTAAATGTGATGAAATTATAATAGATTACGGTTTTTAAGTGTGATACCAACTATAATAGATCACGGGTTTTAAGTGTGATAATTATTATAATAGATCACAGTTTGTAACTGTGATTGAGTTAAAGTACTTTATGTCACACCTCAATATGCCACACTTTGGAAGCCGTGACTAATGTAAATATATGACGCTTAAAAACCGTGATCTTTATGTGTTTTTTGTAGTAGTGGAAAGACAATTTTGTAATTGTTTTATTTAATAAATGAAGTGATATTATTATTCATATTTATTATTCTCATATTCACCGATGTGACAATAGTATTTACACTACAGAAAACCCAAAAGTATATCGTTTATGTAATCACTTAACTCGGTGTATGGGATATACATGGGAGGATTGAGTTAGTGAAGATGTACTTAAAATACAATTAGCCCATAGTGAAGTTAATCGAGTATCGGTCTCTCCTTTAACGTGCTATTAATGCGCCTGCAACACAATAGGTGTGATTGTCTTATCCGGACTTTTGGTTAAGAGAACCTAGTGGGCATTTATATATATGATAGATATATCATATATGTAATTGGACCGATTTGATTAGAGTTCACGATATAATTCCGTAATCGAAAGTCATATCGAATCAATGGATGATCATATTTATGGATATATCTTAATCTCGAGGTGATCACGATCCAACCGCTTGAATCGGTATGAGGTTTGACTTGACGGTTAAGGATTACACGAGAGTGCGTGGTCGAAATTACCCCATCTTGGCATTGTCTTGGATTGAGTGACTAGTCCGTGTTGTCACACGAATACGAATCCATTCCTTCCATTTATGGAAGTAGATAGACGATTCCTTTATTTGTTAATCCTAGAAACTGATCGATCGCGCGAGTTCATATTACAATCGATTAGCTACCAAAGTGAGTTGTATGAATTAATTGATCACTAGGGGTTAATGGTAAATAAGGATAAGAGGTTCTAAAAGGGTTAACGGTAACTTCCCGATTTAGAATGAACGATCTATGGAGGATTAATCCATATGTAATGATTATATCAATGGGCGCTTATTATTATTATCGTGAGGAGATAAATATAATCTTATAATCGGAGGAGTGCAGTCACGGGATTATGGTGGCATATTCATGTGATTGATTTATCGAATATAATTATTTTGTTCGTAAGATAATTATTTATTTGATTTATCGGAGTCACGATTATTAGTCCATGGTCCCCGACGTGCCTCCAAATATAGCATAGCTATTCTCGGACGTCGAATCCTAATAATATTAATTTAGTTCTTGTTGGACTTTATTAAAACGATATGTGAATTAATTGTTTAGTGGACTATTAAATTAGTTGGGCTAAATAATTAAATATGTGACAAAAACATTTTTCATAATCTTGGCCCAAGTGTGTGAAATGCGTGGAAGCCTTTATACCTAGGGTATAAGGTGGCGCCATTTTGTGTCATTAATTGTTGGGAGATTTGTTTTCTCAATAAATAATAAGACATGCGCACAAAATATTTATTGGATAAATATTTATGGTAAGAAATAAAGATAAATATTATTCTAGATTTGTTCTAGAATATTATGGAATTATCTTTTATTTAATGGATTTATTTATTTGCAAAATAAAATCCTTGGAGGTTAAGTTTTACTCTTCTATATAAAGAGAGTTCTCCCAAGCCTTTTAACACACAATAATTTTCAACTTCATCTCTTAGAGAGAGAAGGAAAATATTTTCAGCCAAGGGGATTAAAGGGGAAAATCTTGGAGGTTTTTCCGGGTAGCATATCGGAAGGGTTCGAGTCGAGAATTTCCTTCCACCGGGAGTTGCTTGGATCACACGTACGGAAGATCGTGGTGCTCTTCACACCTCTTTTTCTTTGCGGTTCTTCAACTTGAATTTTGAGATTCAAGAGGTATGTTCTACAACCCCCTTGTAGATATAGATCTAGTTATTTTATTACGTGTATTTTATGGATCTAGATCCTTAAATCGCTTCCGTTGCGGATGATATTACTAACAGTGGTATCAGTCGCCATGGTGATCTATATTTATACGTATAAAATATTAGATCTAGGAGTGGAAAACATGTAGATTTTTTATCCCAATTTTTTTTAATTGGGTCGATGCATATGTTTTTTTTATGTTATGAATGTCTTGGTTGAAGAGATGGATTGGGGTTGGTGCTGTTTACTCGTTAGATCTATCATGTAGCTCTTTTGTTTAGTAACAATTGAGCATAGGAATTGTAATTTTTTTATGTCAATTTTTGAAAAATTTATGTAAAAGTAGCATCTCTTATTGTAATTTTGATGTTCCGGGCTCGAAAAGATGAAGATCTTGAAGGCAAGTTGCAGATCAAGGCGAAACCCAAGGTATGAACGAGGAGAAACGGCTAAAAACCTGATTTTAAATTAAAAATCTTGCTATACAGGACTTTCTGCGACGCTGAAAAGCGTCGCTATAAGTCTATTTGTTTAAAATTTGCATGCGGCTAGGGTTTCTTAGAGGCGGCTGTCTATTTTTTTTTTATTGTTAAGTTTTTTTTTTTGTATCAAATCTGCCGTATGGCAGAAAATAAAAATAATTTTTTTTTATGGAAATAATTTAATTACAGCCGACATAAACAAAACAAAAAAAAAAATCTGGAATTTTTTTTAGGGGGAATGAGGGAGAAGGACAAAAATATTTCATCAATTGAGTAGAATGACAGTTTTTTGAAACTTTTGCATAAAGGACAAAACTATTTATTCATTATCGAAATTCACTGCTTAAATTCATGATTTAAATTCACTCATCGAAATTCACTAATTTTCAAAATTCATCGTCGAAATTCACTAATTTTAGGGATTCACCGTCAAAATTCACCGATTTCGGGATTCACTTGAGAGATTCACCGATTTTCGGGATTCACTGTTTGTCCTTCTCGCTATAAAAAATTATGCGATTGTCCTTCTCCCTATAAAAAATATGTAGTTGTCCCATTACTTAAAAATATTTCCAGATTGTGTCCTTATCCCTAATTTTCCAATTTTTTATATACATCACCGCATTAATAATAATAAAAAAAAAAAGGTTTTGATAATTATAATAAATTGGTTTATTTAATTAAAAGGCCTTTTCTCCTCTCGGTGTTAAGTGGTTCGTGATCCGCGGTTCGAGTTCAAGATTCAAGATCAAGACTCAAGACATAGATTATGTAATTTATCGCTTTCTAGAATAGATTAGATACGGGGTACCAACAATCCATCTCGGTGTTTAAATTTTCCGCAATTTATTTTTTTTGTGTTTGATCATAAAATAGATATAAAATCGGAATTGCTATGACATGCATCATATCATAAATCCACTCCATGCATACATGTAGAATTTTAATTTTGGTAATTAAAATAGGCATGTATACAAACTCGTGTAATTAGTTGAAATTTAATTAATACGTGGTAATTAATTAATTTAGTAGCTAATTAATGATCCGAGGACGGGTTATGAAATCGTTAAGCCTTTCGGTGTGTGTTCTCGGTGAACCGCCTTAAAGCCCAAACGAGATCACGTTTTCGATTCGTAGTGTCTACGAGATTGAATGATGGTAAAAGAACAATAAATCTTGGATAAAAACGGTTCGCTCATAGGTTGGGTGGTCAACTGAGCTAGGCTCGACTGACTTAACCCTCCTAGTGTGATGTATGCACGGGGGTCCGGCAAGACTAAGCTACACCGGAGGGCGGAGGGGTGATTCCTTCCTATCTCAATGGGGCTCTCTTGACCCGACTTCGTCCGACTGTCACGTATGTTCCAACGAATAGGACGGGTAGGCTTGCCTACGTTACCGACACCATTCGGAATTCTTGATTTGATGTACTTTTATGTTAACATCAAAAAGACGTGGTTAGTTAACCCACCACACTACAAGAAATTTGCCAATTTACGGCATGCAAGGCACGCCATAGACGGTAAATTATGGCACACATATGCAAGCCATTGATAGACACGCCGTAAATCCATGTTGAAATTACAACATGCTTTTGTAAGCCATAAATGATCTGAAATGCATGCCGTAAATATTGTTGGAGACCAACAAGAAAAATTATTCATGGCATGCATGAGCACGCCGTAAAACTTGAACCACAACACGCCATAAATGGCTTATCTGTGTCAAATTACAACGTACAAGACATGCCGTAAATTCACTATAAACATCTACCACGGCATGCACATGCATGCCGTAATGACCAATTGGATGCAGTCCATAAATTTACATTAACACATACACCAGACACCACACACCACACACCAGACACCATAATCTATTAAAATGAACTGGTAATTTATTTATATAAAGAAAAAGGATATCCAGTCTTATATATTCAGTTTTAAGAGGGGACCTTGGGCTTGTAAGTCAATAGCCACTTCTATTTGCTACAACTATGAAGGAGAACATACTATATGGAAACCCAATGCTACTCATACTGAGATTAAACATGCTATAGAGCTTGCCGATCTTTGCCAAATTCATTGATACACTACCAAAATTATATATATATATATATATATATATATATATATATATATATATATATATATATATATATTTCCTTTTTCTTTTCCCCTCCCTTCTTTATTTGGTCATCTTTCATAATGCTAGCTTGAAATCAAGGTTTAGAATAGGTAGGTGAACTCTCTGGTGGGCAGAAACAGCTGTTATTCCCATTTTATTCAACGCAAATGAACTCAACGAAAGGTTGAACGGCCATCCATGTCAATAGTTTCCTATCTTTGCATGAACATAAATGTGTTATTGATCTTTATACACAACCAAGGCGTGAGAAATTCCTCATATTATATGAGAAACTAATAAATAAATTTGTCAGATCAAACCCATCCTCTTTTTTTCCTGAGATTCTGTTACTTTGCACCCGCTCAATTTTTTGAAATAAGAATAAAGTAACTAGAAATGAGAGGGATTTCAATTCCATTTGAGGGGGTCAATTATGAACAATGCTCAAATTTTTTTATTACAGAACCTGGAATATTAGCTACATCAAAAAGATTAAATGATAAGGACTTTTATCTTAATCCAAATAGATCTTCAAGTCAACACATACAATCTTAAGATCTTAAAGGACATTATTTTGTACTACCAACCAAGAATTTGAGGCACCAAAAGCAAATCATGGTTGAAAATCATACACAGATTAACCTGTCCCAAAGACATCTGTGCATCTAAAAAGAATTAGGAACTCAGCATAATCAGTGGAAATGGAGCAGCTTGAGAGTTGCAGGGGAGGGCTAATTTACAATTTTGGTCCTCTAACTAGACACGTTTTTCGATTTTGGTCCTGATTTTTCTCCGGCGACAATTTTAGTCCTGTAAGTGGTCTTTTTTACAAAAATAGTCTGAACGCCGGAAAGACCACTTCTGAGAACTAAAATTGTGTCGCGGAAAGACCAATTTTAGTCCTGTAAAGTGGTCTTTACAAGCGTTCAGACTATTTTTGCAAAAAAAAGACCACTTAGAGGACTAAAATTGTCGCCGGAGAAAAACCAGGACCAAAATCGAAAAACATGTCTAGTTAGAGGACCAAAATAGTAATTTAGCCTGCAGGGGAGACAATGGTTTTAAGTACATGAACAAACACATTCCAAAGGTTCTCTAGGCAAGATAACAAGCACTTTTTAAGACTTAAAAACACACCAGGCAGATAACAATTCAGGCCTTGGAAAAACCTTTGTACTCATCCAAAACATGTACATATATGAAAGCGCATATCAAACAGAATGACTAAAATAGATGAACATGTTTTTAGCTTGAGAAAAGAGCCATATTAAGCAAGTCAAATTTAGGTTTGATATAAAAAAAACACAATATAGTTTACTGATCTGATGCAACTGACTTTTGTAGCAGGCAACTAGTATAATCATGAAATCATCATCCAAAACTGCATGAGAAGAAAACAAGAAAGATCGAAATAATAAACAATAATAGCAATAATAATAGATATGGAGTTTACCACAGAGTAATTTGATGAAAGTGGTGGGCCATGCTACTGTGCTCCCTTTTGCTCCGTAGAGAGTAGTGAATTCTACGATTGGCCGATACAACTGATGACGGAAAAATTCACTGTTATTATTATAACATTTCACCCCACTTCTGATACCATTTTGAGCATTTATGTATCTAATCAAAGTCATTAATTCCTTAGATTTATCTAATTACGTAATTAGTAAGCATTATATAAAATATCGTATTTTTTATCGTGTTTTTATAAGTTTTTGTACCGATTTTAGTAAATCGGAATGTCGTGTCAGATTTACATGGGTATTTGTGGTATTTTATTGCAGATGTATAAGCCAAGACCCTGAGAATCGACATTTTGAAGTATAATCAAATCTCTGAAAGGATTTAGAGAGTGTCACGAGCTTAAGTGGTCAATCGAAGTGGTCAAGTGGCTAATCGATTCGATTTAGTGGTAATCAAATGGCTCATCAAAACGACATTTTCTGAAGAAGAGTCCTTCATGAAAGTTGTAGATTTTTCCGAGAGCTTTCCGATGCCTCTTGAATCATGTTGTTTGGAGATCCAGAACTCGAGATATGATTTTTAGAAGTTTTATTCCAAAATATATAATTTATATCCGAAAATTGGAAATTAAGGGGAGATGAATGTGATGATTAGCACCGGTCCAGTCCGGATATTTCCCAGATCGATCCGGCAGTGACTATTTTGCCTATAAATAGGCGCATTCTCAACAGAATCCTGGCCTTTGCTTCGGCCAATTCTTTTATTTTCTTGTTTGTAGTAGTAACACACACATACATATATATATATATATATATATATATATATATATATATATATATATATATATTACCTTATAAATATATTACCTGATCCCTAGTAGTAGTAGTAGTATATATATATATATATATATATATATATATATACATATATATATATATATATATATATATATATATATATATATATATATATATATAGAGAGCATTATGCCATAAATAAAATAGTAGCCGTAGTACCGGTGTAATGCTTGGATGGTTATCGGAAGATCGTCGTTGTTAAAGTCGTTGTTATTTCCGGAGAATACGACCTATGAATCAACAGTTATAATCTGAAACGATTTTAAGCAATCATACGATGATGAGAGGCTAAAGTACGTTGGAACAAGCCTTGTGAAACCGATTCTTAGCAACATCTCGATTTCGACTTTTGGATTGTTTTGTGAGTTTTTATCAAAGTTTGTATCTTTATTATGTTCTTATTGATTATGCAATTTAAATCGAGAGATGGTTGCTGTTTGATGTTTAACGTTTGATGAGAATCGTCGTTAAACCTTAGATCACCGTAGTAAAGATTAGATTTTTAACCTAAAAATAACGAGAGTTGTTAGGTTAATATCTAGGTTGCTAGATTGAGAAATCTTACACCTTTGTTATGGAAGCGTTAATCTTTAAGATCGAGAGATGAGAGATTAATAGGCGAATTATCTAATAGATTAGAAATTCATACTTTTGATAGGTGAACCACAATCTTTATTAAATCATCACTAGACAATCTAGAGTAGAAATTGAGGGTTGCGGAAATCGGTGGATCATTGCTTGTTCATTGTTAAATTAATTGAGAAAAATCGTTTGTGCTGTCTTGCTTCGTTTTCATCGTAGTAATTGTAGCAAGTTTATAATTATAGTTTTAGTTATAAAATAGGAACAACTTAGTTAGTTCGGTTCGTAATTATCTTTCCTGGCTTTAGATCTTTGATCTTCTGTCCAGTTTATTTTTGTTGTTTTCGTTTTTAGTTTTGTTTTGTGTAAATTTTAGTAATAATAATAGTTGTGACAAGGTTAGAAAAATTATTAAGAACTAGATAAACCTCGATTCCTTGTGGAATCGACTCCAGTTTTAATCGATATACTACGATCCCTGCACTTGAGGTAGACCGGATTTAATTTATTACTTGTTATATTTTGCTGAGCATAAAATCCGAGACAAGTTTTTGGCGCCGTTGCCGGGGAACCGGTACGGTTGTCTAGTTTTTATTAATTTTTCCGTTTCTGTTTTGATTTTTCGTAGGCAGGTGCTCTCAGTTTCTCTGTTTACATAAAAAAAATATGGTTTATGAAAACTTGGAGTCAGAAAGGTCCACTGCTTTACACCTCTGACCTCGAGCTAACCATAGTCAGACCAAACAGGCGAAGAGTCCGTCCTGCGGTTCTTCCTGACGAAGGGAACACGGACGATCAAGATTTCGAACGACGTTTAGCATAGGAGATTGAAGAAATCATTATCATGGCTGCGAATGAAAGACGCACGTTGGCTGACTACGCCATGCCTGGTGAAGTCAAAGTCAACCCAGCAGTCGTTTTACCAGCTATTAATGCACCAACCTTCGAATTTAAACCAGGTCTTATTCAAATGATGCAACACGCATCTATCTTTCATGGTTTTCAATCTGAGAATCCTCACTCTCACGTACACACATTTTTAGAAATATGTGGTACAACTCGTATACAAGGAGTTAGTGAGGATGCAATTAAATTGAAATTGTTTCCTGTCTCCTTAAGAGGGGAAGCGAAAGAGTGGTACAAATCTCTTCCTGCCGAGTCGATTACAACCTGGGCTAAACTCGAGCACGAGTTCCTGAGTCAATATTTCCCACCATCCAAAACAGCCCAGTGCTTGAGTGAAATCTTCACATTTTTCCAAAAGGAAAATGAATCTTTCTTTGATGCTTGGAAGAGATTTAAGGCTCTCCTACGGAAATGCCCTCATCATGGTTTAGACTTGCAGAGGCAAGTCAACTCTTTATTCAGTGGATTGACCGAACTCACCAAGGGTATGGTCAATAGTTCATCGGGAGGGGCATTTTTACGAAAAACGCCTGAAGAGGGATGGCAGTTATTTGAAGATTTTTCCAAGTACAACTACGCCCCTTCATCTCACGCTATCCAGACACCTCCTCCACCTAGGATTGAGGAGGTGAACATGCAAAATCAGATCGCCATGCTGCAACAGCAGGTGGCAGCTCTCAAAATATCCTCTAATCCTACGAATCAGAACCAGTCATTTCCTCAGAACTCTCAAGTTCTGTTCTGTGAAAGTTGTTGTCAGCCTGGCCATTTGGTTGACTAGTGTCAGTTTCTTTCCCATCCCGCGTATCAAGTCAATACTACCCATAATCGTGACGATTCGGTCACCACATGTCGAGACATGTGATAATATGGGAGCATACCGCTCGTTTGTCCCATGGGTGGACGAACAGCTGGTTAATACTTTCAACGGCCAAAGAAAATCGAGAGATTCAACAATCATTTCTCCGCCAAAGCAATTTTCAAAACCAGGGTTTTAATAAAAATCGAACTTCAATCAGAACCACAATATGAATTTTCCTAATCAAAATCAGAGGTTCAACCAGAACTGGCCGAACAATCCAAATCCTATGTTTCAAAGTCGGTATATCCAATCTTTCCCACAAAACTTTCAGAACTCTTAAGGCCCCTCTCAAGCTTGTGATCTTGATACTAAATTGGACTCCTATCAAAAGGACCAGAATAATAATTTCCAATTCCTTCTCAGTACAATCAAGAATCTTGAGAGGCAGCTCGGGCAAGTAGCTGACCAAAAAGCTTCTAGAACCTCGGGGCAGTTACCCAGCTTCACTGAGAAGAACCCCAAAGGTGGTCAAGTGGCTCAGACCGAGTTAAATCAAAGTCAATGCACTGATCTAGTTCCCACAATTCTCTATGGTAGAGAAGAGACCAGTGCTATGAATTTAAGATCGGGCACTCAACTTAATGGTCCCCCGAACCAGGGAAACCACTAACCCCCCTGCCAATGATGAGACAGGAGGGGAAGTCGTAAATCAGTGCCCCCCGGTTCTAGATGATAGTACTCAGGTGGCTGATCCCCTGAGAAATGAAGAGTTTAGTGGAAGTTAGGTGGCTGATCCCCTGAGAAATGAAGAGTTTAGTGGAAGTTAGGTGGCTGATCCCCTGACTGGCAAGAAAGGTGAAAAGGTGGTGAGGTGGAAAGATTTGGAAGATAGAGCTGTTAGTTCATCCTCAAAGCAAGTGTTTTCTGAGAATGATTTAAAGAAACTTCCATTTCCACCCAGAAATAATAACATCTCCTTGCATGAAGACAAAAAGTATGAGAAAGTGCTTAATCTTCTTAAGAATACTCAGGTAAATCTTCCATTATCTGATGTTTTAGTTGAGATGCCTAAGTATACAAAGTTCATCAAGGATGTTGTGTCCTCCAAAAAGAAGCTCGAAGACATGGATCAGTTAATTGGTGAGAACTGCTCTGTGATTGGTTATGATGAGTTGCCAATCAAGAGGGGTGACCACAGGAAATTTGTGCTCACGTTGTTGATGGGAGGTTTAGTCTTCCCAAATTCTTTATGTGACCTAGGTGCATCCATTAGTCTGATGCCATTGTCTGTTTGTAAACAACTTTGTTTAGATAATCTTTTAGAACCCACAACCATGAATCTTCAATTCACTGATAGATCTTCCAAGAAAGCTGCTGGGATATTAAAGGATGTTTTAGTTCAAATTGATAGATTCACTTTCCCAGTTGACTGGTACGTCCTAGACATCGAGAATGATGAGAATGTTCCTTTAATACTCGGCATACCTTTTCTTTCTACAACCAGAGCCCTCATTGATTGTGATGGTGGCAAAGTGACTATACGAGTTGGTGATCAGGAGGTGAGCTACAATGTCTCTAAAGCTATTCAGAGACCCTCTGATTATCCAACCCAAGCTTCTCATTGAGGACATGTCGGATGACTTTAACGACTATATGGAAAAGCAAGTCATGGCTGTTGAGACTGAATATGAGCGATTAGTGGAGAATATGAATAATCATGGTTGGGTGAATCTAGAACAACTAGGAGCTGAAGCTGATGAAGGTTCGTTGAATGGTGAAGCTTTGGCAGTAGGACCACTGAGTAAACTCAGTGATGTTGAGTTGAAAAGTGGGGAGCTTAAATCTAGTTTAGAAGAACCACCTGCGGATTTGGTACTGAAGCCTTTGCCTCACCTGAAGTACATTTTCTTGAGAGAAGGTGACAAGCTTCCTTTAATTATCTCTGCCAAGTTATCCCGGTTAGAAGAAATGAAGTTGTTGAATGTGTTAAGGAAGAATGAAAAGGCTTTCGGATGGCAAGTGGGAGACATTAGAGGGATATCTCCTGACATATGCATGCACATGATCAAAACTGAAGAGGGTGCTAAGTGTGTTAGACAGCCCCAGAGGAGGCTCAACCCTCACATGCAGGAGGTGGTTAAGAAAGAGATTATCAAGCTTTTGGACATGGGTATTATTTTTGCAATTGCTGACAGTGAATGGGTGTCCCCTACTCAAGTAGTTCCTAAGAAAGGAGGAATTACTATAGAAAAGAATGAAAAGGGTGAAGAAATATCATTGAGACTAGTAACTGGTTATAGAGTCTATATTGACTACAGAAAACTTAATGAAGTCACGATGAAAGATCATTTCCCCTCCCTTTCATTGACCGGATGCTTGAGCGTCTAGCGGGACATGCATTCTATCTGTTTCCTTGATGGATATTCGGATACTTCCGGATACCCATAGACCCGGTCGACCAAGAAAAGACCACTTTCACTTGCCCTTATGGTACATTCGCTTATAGGAGAATGCCATTCGGTCTCTTTGCAATGCCCACTACATTCCAAAGATGCATCTTGGCAATCTTTGATGGGCTTGTTGAAAAGTGTATGGAGATATTCATGGATGATTTCTCGCCTTTGGTCAATCCTTTGATCACCGTCTTGATAATCTTGATCAAGTATTATCCCGCTTGTGTGGAGAAGAACTTAGTCCTAAACTGGGAAAAATGCCATTTTATGGTAGACGAAGGAATAGTTCTTGGCCACAAGATATCGGAAAGAGGAATGGAAGTAGATAGGGCAAAAGTTGAGGCTATAGAGAAGATGAAATTCCCACTAAAATGTGCGTGAAGTAAGAGGTTTCCTTGGACACGTTGGTTTTTATAGGAGGTTCATTAAGGATTTTTCCAAGATAGCTAAGCCCTTTCCACTTTACTCGAGAAGATGTTGTTTTCAATTTTGATGATAGTTGCAAGCATGCGTTTGATGAGCTTAAAAGTCAACGATTTACGCTTCCGATCCTTATCTCTCCCGATGGAACCTACCTTTGAACTCATGTGCGATGCATCCAACTACGCCGTTAGTGCGATCTTAGGTCGGCCAATTAAGGAAAATTCCAGCCCATCTCTTACGCCAGTCACACACTGAACCCCACACAAGTGAACTACACAACCACTGAAAAGGAATTATTGGTTGTAGTCTTTGCTATGGACAAATTTCGTAGTTACTTGTTGGGTGCCTCAGTCACTGTTTGGACTGACCACGCTGCTCTGCGCTATCTTATGACAAAGAAAGATGCTAAACCGCGCTTACTACGTTGGATACTGATCCTGCAAGAATTCGATGTTCAAATTAAGGATAAAAAGGGCAGAGAAAACGTAGTAGCAGATCATGTTTCTAGAATGCAGAATGATGAAAAGAAAGAACCTGAAGAGATAGACCTTTACTTTCCTCTTGAGCATGTTATGCATATAGGCGAGTGCACTCCGGATGTTCTATGGTTTGCCTCATCGTCAACTACCGCATTCCCAGTATTTAAATCCGCATTTTCATATCAAGAGAAGAAGAAATTTTTCTATGATTTGAAAACCTTAGTGTGGATGAACCTTACCTCTTTAAAATCTGTAAAGATGGATTGTTGAGAAGATGTGTCCCCGAATCAGAGCAACGTGATATCATTGAACAATGCCACAAAGTGGACCTACTGGTGGCCACTTTGGTCCCTGGAAAACCGTTGCTAAAATGTTTGATCTGGTTTCTATTGGCCCACGATCTTCAAGGTTTCAGAAGCCTTCTGCAAGGCTTGTGATAGGTGCCAACGAACCGGTGCTCTAACTAGGCGTTTTGACATGCCATTAAAGCCCATTTTAGAATGTGAGGTCTTTGATGTATGGGGTATTAATTTTATGGGCCCGTTTCCATCTTCCTGTGGAACAAATAAATCTTAGTCTGCGTTGACTACGTATCAAAATGGGTGGAGGCTCAAGCCACTTCTCGCAATGACCACAAAACGGTCATGAACTTTCTCAAGAAAAATATCTTCGTGAGATTTGGATGTCCCCGTGCCTTAATCAGTGATGAGGGAACGCACTTCCGCAATAGGCCACTAGAAAAAGTCCTTGAGAAATATGGTGTCCAAAGACAAAATTGGCACACCATATCACCCTATGACTAGTGGCCAGTCGAGAGAAGTACTCAGAGTTTGAAAAGAATCCTGGAAAAATTTGTGAACAGTCATAGAAAGGATTGGAGTCTCAAACTGGATGATGTGCTATGGGCATACCGTACTGCCTATAAAACTCCCATGGGTACATCTCCCTATCAGATGGTGTATGGCAAACCATGCCATTTTCCAGTCGAATTAGAGCATAAAGCATATTGGGCCATTAAGTTCTTGAACTTTAATGCCCGATCATGTGGTGAACATCGATCGATGCAAATTGCATGAATTGGATGAGTTTAGACTCCGGGCCTACGAGAGTGCCAGAATTAGCAAGGACCGAATGAAACTCCTTCATGAAGCTAAAATCAAGAAGCGAGAATTTCAAGTTGGGGAACAAGTCTTACTTTATAATTCCAGGTTGCATCTGTTTCCTGGAAAGTTGAGGACGCGTTGGTCCGGCCCCTTTGAAATTCTTCAAGCTATTGCCGGAGGTGTTTTAGAGCTGAGAGGTCATGGTGACCATCCATTTAGAGTGAATGGTCAAAAGTGCAAGCACTATATTGGTCAAACTAAAGAAAAACCTTTGATTATTCACTTCAACGACATCCTCGGGTGTGGTATGACTGAAGTCAATGGGCTTGAAGAATTTTTGCCCGACTTGTTTTCCGAGGATGACGGCAGTGGATTGGTTGAGCAAGTTATGGCCGATAGTTGGGACGTGGGAGAGCATGAAAGGGAGGCCAAGTTAAAGAGGAAACTGAAGAAGAAAAAGTCGACAATGGGGAAAATTAAGAGCGTTTGGAAAGAAGCAAGGAACCTAACCTCCTGTGTTAGATGCTGTTTCTGTGGCAACCAAGCTAATAAGAATTTAAACGAGGTCTTAAGTGGTAGGAAGTTAAAGTGGCCTGATCCCGGCTGAGTTGCAGGATTGTCGAGCAAACGACGTTAAACAAAAGCGCTACCGGGAGGCAGCCCGATAATAATAATAATAATAATAATAATAATAATAATAATAATAATAATAATAATAATAATAATAATAATTTGGATACAACCAGTCTTAATGAAATGTAGAATATGTGGAATGAATAATCATAATGGAAGTTGAACACATAGCACAACCAAGTATCAGGATGAATGTTTGAATGTCTTTTAAAGGGAACGATTAGGTGGTTATCCGAAAATCCCGAGGAGTACATGTAAAAACATTCAAATACATCATTTCTTGGACTTAGGTTGTTAGAATGATTTAACCCTTGAGGATCTGGGTATAAAAGACTCGCTACATTTTATGATCTAGTCTGTTTCCAATATGGATTTATGCCTTGACTATGATATATACTTGTTTGATACTCTCTATGATACGTATATGCTTAGATGTTCTGTGCTTTACCCGTGTGAGTTATTTTTCCATCTAAAGCTTTTATTAGAGTAACCATATATATATTGCCTATCTAATTTTCTTACGTGACAGGGCCATTTTCTTATTATTCCCATATCCCTATTGCATACTTTGGCACGAGGACCATGTCCCGTGTTTGCTTTGTTTGTTTTGGTACAGGGATTCGGATCGTGCTTTTCATGGTCATTACGGGACTCGATAGCATCTTTCGCCAGGTTTATAAGCTAAGTCTTTCTCTATCTCATTCACACGCTTGGGACAATGCAAGTTCGTAAGTTGGGGGGGTAGAGTCGGGGTTGGTCTAGAAATGGCATTAAGGGTTTATTATGATGACACCTTAGTTTTTTAATCTTTTTCGTGCATTAATAAGTTGATTAAAATGAACTTTATAAGGTATATTTTTCATGTATTTGAAGATGTAATGATCAATTTGGATATATATAACCAATGTGATCCGTAAGTACATTTTAACCCCAAATTTATTTGCGTAACATGAATTCCTTCACGTAAGCCTTTGACATTAAAGCGAAAATTTTAAACTGTATCCATTCAGAATCCTAGTGGTTTATCCTATAATAGCAAGAACTTAGTACCTAATTTTTGAACGTGTAATTGTGAATATCGAAAGGTTTGAATGTGATAGGAAGGATAATAGTTAAGTTCTTTGGGAAATTGGAATGAAAAGAAAAATACCAAATTAAGATGAGCTAATTATATGTCGGATGTAGCTATCAATGATTTGAGTGCAATAGGGTGTTATCACGAAACGTCCTATATCACTATGAGGTTTAAAAGCTCCCGACTGCCTGATGATCGTAGTCCAGCTAGGGTGTTATCACGAAACATCCTAATGCTGGGAATGAAGGCATATGCTACACATATGAAATTAAGTCCAGCTAGGGTGTTATCACGAAACATCCTATTGCTGGGAATAAATTAAGCATGGTTGAAAACTTAGTTATCTTCTGACTATCCCCAGTATAAACTGAATGATATGCATTAGGGATTATCCTAATAAGTACACGGGAGGACGTTGTGTGGAACTCTTGCTGCCTATACCTAGGAAAGTCATTAGGACTGTCTGAATGGATACTTGTGCGTTTGCTTGAATTATTCAAGAGAGGAAAGTGGAAATTGAAAGGCTTGTCACACACACACTCTGTTATACATTTATATTAAGGTTAACGTGTGGTTATGATTCGATCGGTTGTATTATCTGGTTGTCCCTTATATATTATCTTTTCATGAATTTTGTCCTCATTCATTTTGTTTTATCACTTGTTTTGCTCGAGGATCGACCAAAAGCTAAGTGGGGTTTGTGATGACGGAAAAATTCACTTTATTATTATTATAACATTTCACCCCACTTCTGATACCATTTTGAGCATTTATGTATCTAATCAAGTCATTAATTCCTTAGATTTATCTAATTACGTAATTAGTAAGTATTATATAAAATATCTTATTTTTTTATCGTGTTTTTATAAGTTTTTGTACCGATTTTAGTAAATCGGAATGTCGTGTCAGATTTACGTGGGTATTTGTGGTATTTTATTGCAGATGTATAAGTCAAGACCCCGAGAATCGACATTTTGAAGTATAATCATATCTCTGAAAGGATTTAGAGAGTGTCACGAGCTTAAGTGGTCAATCGAATTGCTTAAATGGTCAAGTGGTCAATCGAAGTGGTCAAGTGGCTAATCGATTCGATTTAGTGGTAATCGAGAAATATCTTCGACAAACGAATGGCTCATCAAAACGACATTTTCTGAAGAAGAGTCCTTCATGAAAGTTGTAGATTTTTCCGAGAGCTTTCCGATGCCTCTTGAATCATGTTGTTTGGAGATCCAGAACTCGAGATATGAATTTTAGAAGTTTTATTCCAAAATATATAATTTATATCCGAAAATTGGAAATTAAGGGGAGATGAATGTGATGATTAGCACCGGCCCAGTCCGGATATTTCCCGGATCGATCCGCCAGTGACTATTTTGCCTATAAATAGGCGCATTCTCAATGAAATCATGGCCTTTGCTTCGCCATTTATTTTCTTTTCTTGTTTGTAGTAATAACACACACACACACACACACACACACATATATATATATATATATATATATATATATATATATATATATATATATATATATATATATATATAATTTCCTTTTCTTTCGTTTGTTTCATTTTTTTCTTCTTCTTTATAGTATCTAGCTATATCTATCTATCTATATATATACATATATATTTATCTAACTATCTATATATTTATTTAGCTATATATATATATATATATATATATATATATATATATATATATATATACTACTACTACTACTACTACTACTAGGGATCAGGTAATATATATATATACATAGATATTACCTTATAAATATATTACCCATCCCTAGTAGTAGTAGTAGTAGTAGTAGTATATATATATATATATATATATATATATATATATATATATATATATATATATATATATATAGGCATTATGCCATAAATAAAATAGTAGCCGTAGTACCGTTGTAATGCTTGGATGGTTATCGGAAGATCGTGCGTTGTTATTTCCGAGAATACGACCTATGAATCATTGATTATATAATCAAACGATTTTAAGCAATCATACGATGATGAGAGGCTAAAGTACGTTGGAACAAGCCTTGTGAAACCGATTCTTAGCAACATCTCGATTTCGACTTTTGGATTGTTTTGTGAGTTTTTATCAAAGTTTGTATCTTTATTATGTTCTTATTGATTATGAAATTTAAATCGAGAGATGGTTGCTGTTTGATGTTTAAAGTTTGATGAGAATCGTCGTTAAACCTTAGATCACCGTAGTAAAGATTAGATTTTTAACCTAAAAATAACGAGAGTTGTTAGGTTAATATCTAGGTTGCTAGATTGAGAAATCTTACGCCTTTGTTATGGAAGCGTTAATCTTTAAGATCGAGAGATGAGAGATTAATAGGCGAATTATCTAAGAGATTAGAAATTCATACTTTTGATAGGTGAACCACAATCTTTATTAAATCATCACTAGACAATCTAGAGTAGAAATTGAGGGTTGTGGGAATCGGTGGATCATTGCTTGTTCATTGTTAAATTAATTGAGAAAAATCGTTTGTGCTGTCTTGCTTCGTTTTCATCGTAGTAATTGTAGCAAGTTTATAATTATAATTTTAGTTATAAAATAGGAACAACTTAGTTAGTTCGGTTCGTAATTATCTTTCCTGGCTCTAGATCTTTGATCTTCTGTCCAGTTTATTTTTGTTGTTTTCGTTTTTAGTTTTGTTTTGTGTAAATTTTAGTAATAATAATAGTTGTGACAAGGTTAGAAAAATTATTAAGAACTAGATAAACCTCGATTCCCTGTGGACTCGACTCCGGTTTTAATCGCTATACTACGATCCCTGCACTTGGGGTAGACCGGATTTAATTTATTACTTGTTATATTTTGCTGAGCATAAAATCCGAGACAACAACGGAATGTCCTCAAACACTTCACGAACCCAAACTTTCCAACATCCATGACCAAGAGGAACACAATGTATTTTTTCGGTTGGATCAGTTGACTAAAGATTAGCATTCGCAACAACTTTTTTCTCATCATCAAACCAATGTAACAGTTGCAATTTTTGCATTTGAGGGGCAGCCATGTTTTCTTGTACAATATCTATAACTTTTTTTTTTTTTTCTGTTCTTAACCGTTGACGTATCACCATCTTTTATCTTCTTACCCATTGATGTCTCACCCTATTTACTCTTCTTAACCGCTGACGTCTCACCTTTGGAGCTTGTAAGTTGAATCGAAGAAGTTGGAACATTGCTGCATTCCTATAACAAACATAAACAGACATGATGTATGCTTATAAACACATTGTCAAGACATATGTGTATGTATATATTTAAAAAGAACTAAATTTCACAAGTCCTAACATGTTACACTTCTTAATGGTTCATTCAACTACTTGATCAACAAGCGTCTTACATTAAGAAACAGAGTGACAAAGGAATAAACAAATACCTTAAGAACTGGTACAAATAAGCATGAAACATATGCACAATAATGACACAAGTTTTTTAGAAGAAGCTAAACATATTAGTTAAAATGCTCTCCATTACTCAATTCATATTTAAAACTTACAGTACTTTTATCTCCTGTATTTTGTGGTGGGAAAAGACGCTTAACAAGCAACTTCAAATCTTGTATCTCTTGTTCCATTCTACTCATTCTGCAACCCACGTATGATTGACTAGATAACCGCGATGGTAATGCTCCAAAACCATAACCTCGTATTCTACCTCGTTTCTCAGGGCCCAAAACTTGACTTACAGGATCGTCATCAATACTCCGTTGCGACAAATTCGTTTCTTGGGATGCCTTTTCTCTCACTTTTTTCTGAAACAACAATAGTCATATTACAATATTTTCAACATTAGAAACTTCTCTCTGTTTTGTCTTTCATAAATACTAGCCCTATTATTAGTTAGATCTTTTAACTCTAGTAAACATCTTTGCATTGAAGGGTTCTCTTAATGATAATGCCAACCAACTTAGAGATTGGAATCAAAATCAAGTTAACCTAGGCACTTGGCCTAAAGGGTTCTCTTAATGATCGGGAAACTATGTGCATGCATCACATAATGGAAAAAAAAGTGTGAAGCATAGAAAATCTCACCATCACTTCTGGATCTTCAACAACGCCATTATATTTCTTTTTCTTTGGCGTATAACCATGTAGCCAAACATCTGTTCTTGTCACTTTTTCAGGATCTTTGCTGGATATTTTCTACAGGAACAAAAAACATTGTTTATTGATTCGTTCAATAGAATTCATAAAGATATAAAGTTAAATTTTGTCTTACCAACTTATGCTCGACGTTTGCAAAACTTGTCCTACATGTCCTGTGTACCAACATTTTTTTCATTCTCATCTTTTTAAACCTTTCACGCTTTTTCTAGACATAAACCAATTAAAAGTATATAAAAAGTTAGAAAAATGTGACTATAAAAGTAAACTGATCAATCATCATAGTAATAAAAGGTTATAAAAAGATTTACCAGTTCTGCTGGACTCATGGCTTCTTTTATAAATTCCAACTAGTAGGTATAGTATTGCGTGCAACAGTTTTCAAGCCAACCTTTGTAACTTGCTTCCTTACTTTCTTGCGTATTTTACCTCTATACTCGCGCCATAGCTTAGCCATTTTTTGGAAAATGACTTTCTTGTGACACACGTCCACAATGTAAAAGACCTACAAATGAACATACAGTAGCTTTGAACTTAATGATTTAGGCGGGAATTCAATCATGAAAGAAAATGAAAATATTGACCAATACCATAGAAAATTTTTGGACTTACCGAGATATGTTTCCAGATTTGGTTTTTGAAATCATGGGATAGTCCACCATGGAACCATGAGTGAACCGTTAAAGATAATAAGCCTCTTGCTGTCTCTCCAAGGAAAGTTTTAAACAAAACCCGTATGCTAAGTTTTTCAAAAGCTTAAGAGAACACCCAAATCTTGAATAAAGATAAATTTTGTTGTATTGTAACCCAAGAGTGGATCAAAGAATCTATAATAAACCATCTATTTCACAAGTTGCTGCGATTGTAGATATGAATGATGGCACAGACTCCCCAAAACAAAGAAACATACAGGTATACACACCTGATAATAAACCACGGTCAATTCAATATTATTATGGCTGCTAGGACCCTTTCCAATATCCTTTGATTTTCCCATATGGTGACATAGGCTGGCACCAAGGTATAGTGAAGAAAGATTACCTTAATAAACGAAAACGAAAAAATGTTCACCGGTTGTGGAATCAATAAACCCAGTAAATGCGAGGAATGCTGATGATTTACTTGAACAAGAACATGAAGGTATGCATAGTAATGACATGTCTCTTACAAAGGTCATGTTTTTCTTTTTATAGCCATGAAACAAGAATCATTTATCAATTAATCTGAAATCTATCAGAGAACTAAGGATAATAGGCTTTGACAGCCTATTTTGCAATGTGAAAACCTATCAGCAATGTTTAAGATCCTTATATAATAAATATTATGTATTTTCCATTATTGATCCTAGAAATCTACACATCACTAATCCACAGATCATGTTCCTTGAAATGGACCCACAGTGATTTGGTAAATCTCAAATTCAAATAATACGTTTTGTACAATTCATCTCGATAATAATGAATTTGTACTTCTCAAAATCAAATCATATTGATTGTTTTCATGATCGCCATGAGATTTTCCACAAAATACTAAATATAGAGATCGGAGACAGAAAAACCTGTGAGCGAATATAGAGATCCAAGTCTGAAAAGAAAGAGCGACTGAGCAGATCCGCCACCGCCGCTTTCAAATATGTCGTTGCTGCTGTTGCAATAGTGCCACCGCCGATCAAATAGAGCCGCTGGGGCGTTGGATATACTTCCGATCCCAATTCGCGGTGAAACGAAGGGTTTTTTTGGCTTTTCCGGTGGCTTTGTCCGTCGAGAAGGTTTTGGTGTATTTTTTTGTCGAGAAGAAACTTTGTTTGGATTTTGTTATTTTGATTTTTAGCTATTTGCATTTCATTTTTTGATTTCTTTGTCACGTATTCTCATGAACCTGTGACAACAATAACATGCACTTCTTCAAATAAGTTCTTCAAAAAAGCATTATTTTCAAATTTTACGGCGTACGTATATGTATGCCGTAAATCCATGTTGTAAATACCCCATTTTCTTGTAGTGCCACCATTTCCAAAACATAGAGTGGGAGTGGGGGAGGCGACAGCCAACCCCACGGCCTCTACTATAGATACAAGTAAGTGAGAGAAGGGTGACGCCTTGCGGGGCTTTGATTTCGTCCCCTACGGATGGTGTTCACCCCTATAAACATTCATGGCTTGGTCTCCGAAAGGATAGGATTTCCGGGTACTCGTCGGGTCACTGACCTATCCTACGACGGCATACTCGGGGCGTACCTAAGAGATCCGATATAGTAGGTCACACTCATAAAGGATATTTCTGATAATATCTAGGCTAAAAAAGGAAGGTAGTCGATGAATAAAGGGATGTTCGATTCTCGTGGGATGTTCGATTCTCACAAGTTATTCATTGATGAGATTGTCTCGATTTAACCGTCATCTCTTTGACCTACCCTACGGTGGCACTGAGATGCGAGGTTAAAACCTTGGAATGGTAGAGTAGACTTAATTTTAGTAGACATCCCACGGTTCAAGAGTAGTGTCTACTCAAACGAACCGCTGGTTCAAGACTGTTTCCATTCACGGAAAGTCAAGAATGGGAGAAAATGTCTAAAAGTGTTGGTCATCTAAACTGAGAAAACTTTAAGGCTGAACCGAAAATTAATTAACTGAAAATCATAGGATAAGGACAGTGATTTTGGATCACCAACCTATAAATCCTTGGCGATTTTCTCGAGCTAAGTTCTTTGTTAGAACAAGGTAGCAGTGCATTTAACGATTAAAAGAGTAAACAACGGGCAGTTAATTTTAGCTAGAATAGTGGGAGTGATATAGGGAAATGAATCTCGGATTCAATCCTTGGATATCGCGGAAAATTTATTTTCGGTTTAAGATTCGTTGGAACGAAAGGATTTACCTTCTACTCGATAATTTGTTTGTCGTATAGAAAGTGAATATACCATTTGTAGTACGAATCCAAGACTCGGACTTTTGTTTGATAAAGCCAAAAACCACTTACAACTGCTGAAATATGTATATAAAACACATCTTAAGAACTATTAAAAGCAATTGGTTTCTATATTTAGATAGACGCTTCTTCATATTCCATAGTTAGTGCATAGTCCCTAAAAGACAAGACCTGAAGATTGGCTCAGGGTGATTCTTTTCTCCCAGTCTGGTTATATTGTCTCAAAGGTTCAATGACTAAGTTTCCTTTCAATCGGGAAAGGATAATGGTTATAAAGAAGTAACATAGCTTGTTCATAATGACCTTCGGGGTCTGATGAAAGATACAAGCTAGTAGGAGCTTCCTGATGCGATACGATCCCAGGAGATCGACGAAAGGATCAATACGAGCCAAAAAACCCTAACCTAACTGGGCAGCAGTCTAGGAAGAGGGCCAAGAACAACTCAACGCTTTGCTCAAGAACGCTGATAAGCTCTCGAAAGGGGGTGCAATCTCTACGACAAAGAGATCACTCGCTCGCAAGCGATGTTCTTGATCAATCACAGACCAAGGGAAAAGAGAAAACTCTCAATTTCATTATAATAGATTCATCATTGGTTGTTCATATAAAATTACAAGGAATGCCTTTATATAGGCTACAAAATAAATGACTAACCAACTCCTAAGCAATGTGGGATAAATTACATAGTAATTTTCGCCACTTTATTTTGCACTAAACCTAACTCCTCCCAAATAAGCCCAAATGGCTTTTATTTGCTAAAAATAAACATCCGCCCAATATACTAACATATGGGCAACTTTTGACACGGGTTTAAGGCCGTTTTATTCATTAAAACACTGAAAACTAAAATAAACAAAACAAATAAAATGTCTCGGGACGGATCACATCATTCCCTCCCGGTTGGAAAGGATTCGTCCTCGAATCAATAGGGCGTCATAGAAGTCGACATCCAAACCAATCCCGAACAACCCGCAAGCAGAAGCAAAGATATACCGGGATCAAATATGAAGTGGACAGATGACATCACAACAATGGTGCATGGAACGAACGAGTCATTCTTCATTAGTGCAACAAAATAAAAGTCCAACGGCTTGAGATTGATGTCAAGAACACTCGGCGTAGAAGCAATGTAATCAGAACAATATGGTGTAGGGGCGTCGTCAACACGCACATCAAAAGGATCCATAAAACAATGCACCGGTTTCTCACCACAAACTACCTTCAAAGATAAACCGGGAACCTCGGATGGTGTATCAAGAACCTCAGTATGCTCATCACTACACTCAACAGGTTCTTCAACAACTGTCTCATCGATGTGCACTATCTTGTCCACAACAATTGCCGCCTCATCATTAACTGCTTTGGGCACACTCTCTAATTTCTCATCCACAAATTCAGGCGCATTCACAAATTCAGGTTCCGCATGGTCAACATGACTCTCCACTACTTCTTCCACATTCTCATTCTCCTCGGTGATTGCATCTGCCACCATAGACTCTTGGACTACCTCCTCTTGAATGTTAACACTCTCTTCGTTGTTTGCTTCAACCAAGGCTTTTTCCCTTTCGGATTCACGTTTCAAACGAGCTTCCTCATGTGCAGCTGCCAGTTTGAGTTGATCTTTGTGGGCATCTTCAAGGGATAAGGAACGGAGTGTAAGTCTCATCCTCTTATGGCGCAAGGTGTAGCTATTCAAATACCCATCATACGTAACCCTCCTATCATATTGCCATGGCCTCCCAAGTATGATATGACAAGCATGCATAGGGGCTACATCACATAAAACTTCATCATCGAGCCTACCAAGATTAAAAGATATTAAGGCCTGTTTGGTAACTCGCACTTGACCAACATCACTGAGTCCTTGCAACGTATATGGTTGAGGATGAGGTGTCATAGGAATAGCTAAATCGGAGACAAAACCAGCACTTATGACATTGGCACAGCTTCCCGCATCAATTTTCATTAAGCAAACCTTCCCACTAACCAAAACCCTCGTATGAAAACTATTTTCTCGGTGCAAATCATTCTCCACGTTCACCTCACTACTCAAGGCTTTCTTTATCACAAACATCTCTCCTTTCAATGATTCATACCCTCCAGATGCCTTAGTTTCACAATTGTTTTGACAAATGCAATTTCACAGTGTGAAAATGTTTACACCCTCAGGTGTGAAACCCACGTATTTAAGCACCAAACGACTACGAATTTGGGAAAACTCAAAAGACAAAAGTTGTAGAACTGAGAATTTTATAAAGTATGTCAAATTTTCAGATTTTTTGGAGATACGGAAGTTGCTCAAACAATCGTTTTTCGGAAACTGGTGCAATCTGTCAATGATTTTCAGATTGGTAGCAGAGCTCAGCGACGAAGGTATCAAATATCCCTGTTTATTTTCCTTCTTTAATTTTCTTATTCAAAAAAAATTAGGGGAAAAATAAAGTCGAAAAGTTGAAAGTGAGGGAGGGCGCCATTAGCACCGAGGGAGTAAAAAAAGCGGTGAAGAATAAAGGTGAGCGAGTGCTAAGATCTTTCTACATAGGGGCTGGCGACATCCATCGTGCTGGTGAAGAGGGCGCTACACCTCTCCTCTTTATTTATAAAGAGGCCGAATTCCCCCTTCCCCCTGCCCCCTGTTTTATGATTACTTCTGACGTAATGAGTTCTCTTCCTAGTGTGGTGCAGACATTGTTGCAGGATTTTGCGGATCTCTTTCCCGAGGAAGAGTCCAGCGGTTTGTCGCCGTTGAGAGGCGTGGAGCACCAAATCGATTTCATTCCGGGGTCAGCATTACCAAACCGGCCAGCCTATCGGGCTAACCCGGATGAAACAAAGGAGATCCAACGGCAAGTCACGGAGCTTCTACAAAAGGGCAAAATACAAGAATCCATGAGCCCGTGTGAGGTACCGGTCATTGTGGTGCCTAAGAAGGATGGAACTTGGCGGATGTCGTGGATCGTCACAAGAATAAACCGAGATCACAATCAGTATCGCCATCCTATTCCCGTTTAGATGATATGCTAGATGAATTATGTGGTCCGCAACTATTTTCTAAAATTGATTTAAAAAGTGGCTATCATCAAGTGCGAATACGTGAGGGTTATGAGTGGAAAACGGCGTTTAAAACTAAATTTGGTTTATATGAGTAGCTGGTTATGCCTTTTGGATTGACAAATGCACCTAGCACGTTTATGCGATTAATGAATGAAGTACTTAGGGACTTTATTGGTAAGTTTGTGGTTGTCTATTTCGATGATATCTTGATTTATAGCCATAATTTAGAAGAACATGTAAGTCACCTAAGGGCTGTTTTAGAAACACTTCGTGATGCTCGATTGTATGCTAACCTTAAAAAGTGTACTTTTTGCATGGATAGAGTCGTGTTTCTTGGTTTTGTTGTGAGTGCACAGGGTGTTGAGGTTGATCAAGAGAAGATTAAAGCGGTCAAGGAGTGGCCTGAACCAAAATCAGACGCGGAAGTTCGTAGTTTCCATGGCTTGGCAAGTTTCTATAGGCGATTTGTGCGGGATTTTAGTGGCATCGCCGCCCCACTGAACGAATTGGTCAAGAAGAACGTTCCTTTCCATTGGGGACCTAAGCAAAGGGAGTCTTTCGAAACTCTTAAAGCTCGTTTAATTTCAGCCCCCATACTTGCTTTACCTGATTTTAATAAGGCTTTTGAGATTGAATGTGATGCTTCGGGTGTGGGTGTTGGTGGAGTGCTTATTCAGGAGGGTCGCCCTATTGCTTACTATAGTGAAAAACTTAAGGGCCCTCAGCTAAATTATGCCACTTATGATAAGGAATTATATGCATTAGTTCGGTGTCTTCACACATGGCAACACTATTTGAGACCTAGGGAATTTATTATTCACACTGACCATGAATCACTTAAATACCTTAAGGGCCAAGGTAAATTGAGTAAACGGCATGTTCGTTGGATGGAGTTTATAGAGTCTTTTCCTTATGTGATTAAGTATAAAAAAGGTCAAGATAATGTAGTAGCTGATGTTTTGTCACGTATGTACACTTTGATCACTACGATGCAAACTAAATTTCTTGGCTTTGAATTTATTAAGGAGTTGTATGTCTTAGACCCTGATTTTGCTGAACCATTTGCTGCAGCTAGTGAATCTGCTCATGATAAGTTTTATAGGAGTGAAGGTTTTTTATATCGTGAGCATGCTTTGTGTATTCCCCACTGTTCACTACGTGAATTACTTGTTCGTGAAGCACATGGTGGAGGTCTTATGGGTCATTTTGGTGTCACTAAAACGCTAGATATGCTTAAATTGCATTTTTATTGGCCTCACATGCGTGTAGATGTTAATCGTTTTTGTGCTTCTTGTATTGTGTGCAAACATGCTAAGTCCAAGTCCGCACCTCACGGTTTGTACACGCCACTGCCGATACCCACGTCCCCTTGGACTGATTTGTCCATGGATTTTGTTTTGGGTTTACCTCGTTCTAAGAATAGTCATGATTCTATTTTTGTGGTGGTGGATAGGTTTTCTAAGATGGCGCATTTCATTGCTTGTTCTAAAACGAATGATGCATCTCATATAGCTGATTTATTCTTTCGTGAAATTGTTCGTTTACATGGTGTGCCTCGTACTATAGTGAGTGATCGTGATGTGAAGTTTATAAGTCATTTCTGGAGAGTTTTATGGCAGCGTTTGGGTACTAAATTATTATATTCTTCTACATATCACCCCTAAACGGACGGTCAAACCGAAGTCGTTAATCGTGTTTTGGGTCAATTGCTTCGTACTGTTGTTCAAAAAAATTTGCGAAATTGGGAAAATTGCTTACCCTTTGTGGAGTTTGCTTATAATCGTTGAAAACATTCTGCGACTCGTTTTACACCTTTTGAAATTGTATATGGGTTCAATCCTGATACCCCTTTCTCATTAGCTCCTTTGCCCGCAGGTATGCGAGTCAGTTTGGATGGTGACGCAAAGGCTGAGTTGGTGAAAGAGTTGCATGCACAGGCTCGGAAGAATGTAGAAAACGCAACGGCTCGGTACATGAAGCAAGCGAATAAGGGCCACAAGGAAGTTATTTTTGAACCCGGTGATTGGGTTTGGCTGCATTATCGCAAGGACCGCTTTCCCAAGCAGCGGAAAACCAAGTTACATCCTCGTGGTGATGGACCTTTTGAAGTGCTGGAGCGGATCAACAACAACGTCTACAAGATTGCCATTCCCGAAGATTGGGGCGTCTCGAATTCGATTAATGTGGCTGATTTGATGCCCTTTGACAATCCTTACGATCTGAGGACAAATCCTTCGCAACCGGGAGGGAATGATACGATCACGAATGAGGTTCCCGACCCTTTGGCGCCGATGCAGCCGATAGATCATCTGGTAATTCGAGATGGGCCTATGACGAGGCTCCAAAAGAAAAGGATGCGAGAGGCTTTGAATAATCTAATCCTGGATATTTATTTGGAGCAAGAGCAGCCCAAGTCGGAGGAAGAACAGCCCGTAAAATGCATCATTTATGCAATTGGGCTTGAAGACAACGAAGATGGGCTTGGTTAGACTGCAAGAATTGTGGCGCCATTATTTAGGTTATTTTGGACTTGTTTTATTATTTTGGTGTTGAATTTTATTTAATAATACCTTGTGGGCTTAGATGACACAAGAAGGCTTAGAAAGCCCTACAAGTGGCGCCTAGGGTTTAGTTTATTTTACTTAGATTTTTATTTTACTAGTTTATTACTCCCACATTGCCAAGGAGGAAAACTAGTCTTTTATTTGTAGCCTATATATAGGCAAGCCACTATCATAATAAAGCACAACATAAATTTTGAAGTTTAATCATATTATTGAGTTGAGAACTTTCTCTTCTTGCCGTTTTAATCTATGACTGATTAAAACAAAATCACTTGCGAGTGAGTAGTCTCTTTGTCGTAGAGATTACATCCTTCAAGAACGAATCAGCGTTTTGAGCACGCGTTGTCTATTCTTGGCCTTAGCCTAGGTCGAGGACTCTAGGTTTAGGTTTCATAGCTCGTCATTGATCCCTTGAGTCGTTTCCTGGAACCGTATCCGCATCACTTCCGAGTAGTGACTTCTTGTCTGATAAACTATTCAAACACTCCGGAAAGTTTATCCAAAATATTTTTGAGGTTTCTCTGTTTTCAAGAGAGATAGAGTATTCTATACTCGGAATAGGCCATTCATAGTCCTCGAGACTGATGCTCAGCCTGCCTTATTGTGACATGTTCTCACTAAGTGAGAAACCGTTAAATTGCCTTATATAGTTTTTTAGATGTGCTACAATACACTGCTTAACTCAATAAAGATATTAGAAGCGAAATAACGGTTTACATTGAAATGTAAGACCGAGAAGTCTACCTAAAATATGCTTTGGAATTTATGGATAAGGTGTGGATTCGGTTCACCCCACTTTCATAAATATAAGCATTTAGCACATGGTGCTTGAAGGTAAGACTGGGAATTTCGCTCATCCGTTCGGTCAATGACCATTCGTGATATATCTTTTAAGCTATTGAGTATAAAGGTTAGATATAGGATTCTTGAAATCGGGAAGGACAGCTTATTATCTTTATTGCATCCTTTTTCCGATAGAATCCATGAACAAAGAAAACCTTGAACCTTGAAGCACGCTTTACTCAAGGTAGTTACTAACCGATTAAAATCGGACCACATCCAACATCGGTTGTTGGTGATAACACTACAACACTACTAAACTAGAAATGCAATTTGATCCACCCAAAAAGTATTGGGAGTATGGTTTATCCATTACCCATTACGGTTCTCTGCACTTTGTAGTCTGAGGATCGATTGATGACCTATGGCTCTTTTGTGAACATTATAGGATTCTGATAATAGAGGTTGGTTTAATAGCCATAACCCTGTGAATGGAGTTCGGTACTCCAGTTCTGCTCATACTCTTGTAACACCACCCGCGTCTCGTGCCTAGTGGGAGTAATTGGATCTACACGGAAAAGAGTAGAATGAATAGGAAAGTTTATCTTTTAGAGCAAAGCTTGAGTGGTCTAGGGGTAATTCCCTAAGAAGTAGAGAGTTAATCAGACCTTGAACTCTCTTACCACTTAGTATTGCATGATTTCGTTCAAAAGCAGGAAATAAGGGTGATTCCCTGAGACTTTCTTGCCAAACAAACGGATTCTGGATTCATTTGAAACAAAAGGGTATTGCCTTATGAACTTATGACATGATGACTGTCAAGGCTTATGTCCTTTGTGGATAAAAAGCAAACCTCTCGGTCATTGGAAGTCATATATTTCTACAATATATGGATTTGACCAGAATATTGATAAGTCTTTTGTAGACTGGATATCAATTTAGTACAGTAGTGAATATATACATATATTAATGTTTGTGAAGGATAACACTCGCACTGATTGGAATCAACATGGGTGTGTTATCCAAGTCGAATCGACAATACCACAATTCTCTCCATGCAATGAGATTTGGACAACATCCTAAAGAGTTTGACAGGTCGAATTCATTAGAATCGATCCACGGTTTCCCATCCATCTTATTGGTTAAGATGATGCATCCGTGTATGCAACATTCAACGAGGAAGTTCTACCTGTGCCTCGTGAATGACTCTCAAATCTTTGGATCAAAAGAAATGGGATAGATTCTCTTTCTAGTAAGAGATGGTCAGTTATTGAATGTCAACTTTGATCGAATCTTAGATTCGGCAGTTAACAAAGCAAGTTTAGGATGTCCTTTAGTATCTTGAAGAGAACGAGGAATAATATGCGGACATATTCATGTGTCAACTTGGATATGTGTGATACAACGATTTTGACTTTAAGTCGATTGAGGATGATCGTTAAGTCGATCTCGGCCTCGATGTTTACTCTTGTGTTGAAGCTATTGCCTGAGGAATCCAAAGAACGCCAACTTGACTTTAACTAGTTGGGTGATTAGCGGCTTTTGTAGTAGCTAGAGAGGCGATATAGCTTAAGGATTTCCTTTTCATATCCGAGTGATTCTAGTTATGGAAGCCGATACCACATCATTGTGCACACGATGAAGGGGGTAGCTTATAAGGATTTTCAAATCACTAGAGGTCAAAAGCATATTGGGAAAGTACCACATGATTAGATGGACCGGTAACGTTTCGATTCTACGGATCGTCTCGAGCCGACAACCTGACTAATCATTAAGACCCATGACTTTTAGATGTAGGTACTCCCCGAGTCACTGACCTATCCTACGACGGCACACTCGGAGTGTATTTTGTCATCTACAATGGTTATGATATGCTTAATGGGTACTAGAATAAGGGATGGGTCTCCATTGCTTTAGAGCAAGTGAGAGATGTAGTTTGTTGTATTTTAAATAATAGGGTGTGCTCTAAAACAATTAATCACATGCTTCCGTGCAAGTGGGAGATTGTTAGGTGTGATGCCCGAAAGACAATTTTGTAATTGTTTTACTTAATAAATGAAATGATATTATTATTCATATTTATTATTCTTATATTCAACGATGTGACAATAGTATTTACACTACAGAAAACCCAAAAGTATATCGTTTATGTAATCACTTAACTCAGTGTATGGGATATACACGGGAGGATTGAGTTAGTGAAGATGTACTTAAAATACAATTAGCCCGTAGTGAAGTTAATCGAGAGTATCAGGTCTCTCCTTTTTACGTGCTATTAATGCGCCCAGAACACAATAGGTGTGATTGTCTTATCCGGACTTTCGGTTAAGAGAACCTAGTTGATGTATGAAAAATATATCATTATATTATAAGACTTTTTATTATTATTTTATGATATTTTAGTATAATTTCATATAAATGCATTGAAAACTTATAAAAATCATAGTTAGTTATAATTAGATGCATGAGTTATAAGAACGATAAAAATGATGTTTTTTTCGGTCGTTTACGTTTGGTGTTTCGTTGATTTTATTGCGAGGATCGGATGTTTACCGAGATCCCAAAATATGACATACTTTGAAGCATAAATCATGAGTTTTGTGGGATAAAAGATTATGCCAAAATCTAACAACTTTGAAATGTATCAACTGCCCTTAATGTTTCTACCGTAACTCATTTTCAACGGACATTTGACCTAACTTAGAGGCATTTTCAGAGAAAAAGTCCTTGATGAAAGTTGTAGAACTTCAAGAGAGCTTTCCAACGAATATTCAATCATATCAATCTGAGGTCTACCGCTCGAGATAGGTTTTTACGAACATATGATATGTTGAGTGGCCGGCACGCGCCGGAGAAGGCCGGATCTTGCAGGAAAATCTCTCGACATTGGGCCCACAAATCTCGACAAGGAATATATACTATTTGACCGGCACGCGCGGTGGTCTTCCAAAGACGCGCCGGCCTTGTGGTGTACTCTATAAATACCCTCAATTGCAACCATTTTGAGATGTACCAATGCATATATCTCTCTTCTATATTTCTCTATAGTCTCTTTTGTTGTTTTTAGTTAAATAAAAGTCATAAACGGCACTCTGCCGGAATAATATCAGAGTATAAAGTATCATTATAATACTTAGAAGATGTATCAAGGCTCATTGATGTAAAAGAGTTGCTATTTCCGAGGGTACAACTCTGAAGCTTCGATTGTAATCTGCTAACTTTTCTAATGTATTTATGTTTGTTTGTTGTTATTAGTATCTATATATTAATTATAATGATATTAGGCTAACTTAATATCTAGCCAAGATATGAAATTGGATTAGTTTTATCTTTTTAGGGAAATGGATAACGACTATGTTAAAATTGATTAAAATCGGTTATAATGAATCTCTTTCTATGTTTGAATTGAAGTAGCTAATTGATTTGAAAGAATTCATAATCTAATTATGAATTGACGCCTCGTAGTTAGTTTATGAACTCGTTAATAGAAAGACCGGAGGGTAAAATTGGCCGAGTGAAAACGTGACAACGGAATCCGATTTCCTAAACCGGGGGTAGATTTGTTTCGGGAGAAACAAACTCTTATTGAAATTTATACTCGAGAGATTATCACGTTAAATTCGCCTGCTTAATTGACATCTTTTAAAATTGGCCGTATGACAAAACGGGAGTGACCCATGCTTGAGGATGACGTTGGACGAGAGGACAAGACATATGACAATTTCATACGCTCGTGTGAGGAGAAATTGCCTAGCTTAGAGTATACCGTTTACAGTATAATTGATTGGACCTTGGAAAAGGAAGATCTATCTTATCTAATTTCTACTAAAAAGATATAATAATTCAATAACATATTCTTGGCTAGTCTCTAATTATAATATCAATCTCCCTCCCTTAGATATTGTTTTGGTACCTATATATACTTATATCTATATATATATATATATGTATTGCTGTATATTTATATATATATATTTATATACTTATATATATCTGTTTTAGTTTTATGCTTTTATTTATTGTTTGTTAGTTTAGAGTTTGGTTGGATGATAAAATTGCGACTTAGATTGAGATAATAATAGTTTCTCGGTGTTTAATCACACGGTGAATTACCAAGTTTTCCCTGAGGATCGACACCTGACTCACCGTACTATCACTACAATTTGATCCGGTACACTGCCGGTAAGGATTGATAGCATAGAAAAGGTCCGTCACTTTAATGGCGCCGTTGCGAGGGACATCCTTAGGCATGGGAGGAGTGACTTCAGAGCGGATGTGACAGCAGGATTTGGTTCATTTGGTCTCTGAGGATCGCCTCGTCGACGATGAGGATCGAGACATCATTTCGAACTTCGCATCGGATCCACAAAGTTCGATTATGGTATTCATACGACGCAATGCAAGAAGGAGCTGATTATACTTCGATACTATCTACATTTGGATCATCTTCATCTCGATCGACCCCTACCGGTGACATTGATCTTAACTATGATGAGGACGAGTGATTTTTTTTCTTTCTTTGTTGTATAACTATCTACTTTTGGTTTGACTTAGTATCTTTTATATTTGTTGTGTACGTTAAACGCTTGATGCACTCTCGGGTAGTGTGCACGTTGTTATTTTGTATCTTTTTCGTAGTTTTCGGATGTTTTAGATCTTTTTCACCACGCTTTTAGAAAACATACGTAACTCTTGATGCGTAAAAATAAATGCTTGATCAAGTCAAAAATAGAAATATCTCTCGATCGAAAGACTATTTGACCGGCACGCGCGGTTGGTGTCCGGCACGCGCCGGTGTAGTGGGCTGCAGGATCTTCTCAGGATATTTCCATTTCAGTCCACCTTTGCCTATAGAAGGAAACAGATGCAACATTCCTAAAGTGCTCATTCTCTTCCTTTACCTTTAATTTTCTTGCTATAAAGAGTTTAAAATGTCCGATCGTTAAATCGATTAACAGCTTATTCTCCTCCGCATACACCGAATTCTCGCCATTCCAAATCCATTTTTTCATCAAATCCCTTACGAGCTTATGTATGCTTCGCTCACAACCCTTATATAAGTAATTTCAATCACCACCGGTGTTGATTGAAAGAGGTTTAAATTTCGTAAAGGTTGACAATTGGGCATTTACGAGGATGGAAATAGATGGGTGGGACTATTTTTTCGTATGCCGAGAGGTAGGATTAATGTTACTATGGTAAGAGAATTCTATGCAAGACTTTCGAAGCTAATACTTGTCGTAACAACACATTGCATGCTGATGAGAGGAGTTGTTGTTCCTTTCACTTCTACCAACATAAATCAAATTTTCCTTATTCCACCAGTCCACACATCACCAAGTCATTTTGAGTATCAATGGAGATTGATACCGCGACGGTTTTATTACAAAATATTCGGAAGCTTGTCCACTCTTGTTCTACAATTATGATATTGATCAAAATGTCTCTACGATCGCTTTTGCTTCCCCATCTTAGAACGTGGAAACGATTCATCAATTCACGAGTATATGCAATCATTAATTTCTCGGAAGTTAGTGATGATGAATTGATGCTTCTATATGCGATTACTACCGAGTCATTATAGATTGGGGTGCCGATTCGTAAATCACCGTGAGTTTTATGCTTCGTGAGAAGACCGAATTATCATCCTTTACCATTTGGATGGTTGATTTCTAGGTTATGTGTTCGTTTGGCAAGGGTTCCGGAAAGAGCGACAGATGAATATTTTCCAGCTCGCATTCCTCATGTTGGGCTTTTACCAGTCGATATTCCGGGAGGATCGTCAAGTGGTGAAAATTAGATAATTGTGTTGGTAGTCAGGAAGGAATAAAAATCATAAGAGTAATACGGTACGTTAGTATAAGTCACAATAAATTAAAATAACTTAGTTTAATAAATTAGTTTAAATTAGTTTAACTTAATTTATGGTTTTCTAGTTTAACGCTCCTAGTAGTTTTAATTTGTATTTTAGTATTGTAATATATTTGCATGTTTTTAATTTATGTTTTTAAATGTTTTTCTTTTATATTATATAAACGCTCGTCTATTTGACACCTAAAATAATCTAACCATGATAAAATTCATTTTATTTTCTAATCCGAATTTTTACTACTCATTAGCCATCGAGACGATGCCAATTCGTAAGTGGGGAGTAGGGATTGGTTAGTAAATAAATTGAATTTAATACATCAAATACTTACACACTTAGTTTAATTTTTCTTAAGGGAATAAGTGAATATATATAATTATTATGATAAAAATGATATATTTGGATAGAATAAAATTTTAATTAAGTAAAGTAATCTTGATATATTATTTCTATATTAATTATGTCTATTTTAGATTTTTAATAAGATTTTTAGTATATATATCTTGATAAATATTATGAAATATTTTTATATGAAATTAGACAAAAGTTACTTATAATTATAATGAAATTTTAGAATAATTTTCTTTTCAAGACAAAGTATGAAATTGGAATCGGATTAGGGATGATGAGATTTTTGGCATAACTTTGATAAACCAGAGCCAAATAAGCCTACTGAACATGATTTCTAATTTTTGTCCCCACCTCACCAGAGAGTGATCAAGACTCTCACTCAAAATAGCCATTATTATTAACTAGAAATTACTAACCCTAACTTAATAATGGTCTACATTTCTTTGAAAATCCCGCAAGTTTAGTATGTATTTATGAATAATGCGGTGACGACATCGAAATTTGATATATGCCTTTGAGATTGAAATGAATGTTATTCGAAGGCAGCTTTGTTATCAAATATGGTTATTCTATATATATATATATATATATATATATATATATATATATATATATATATATATATATATATATAAAGTAGTATTATAGGTATCTTTTCGATTTTGATCGACAAACCAAAAATAAAATATCGATATAGTCACTGATGATAGTAGTCCAAATTTAGGGTATTATCACGAAATGTCCTATTATTTGGGAATGAAGGTATATGCTACAAATCGTGAAAAAGAAAAGTCGAATCAAAACTATCAAGAATTATCACGAGTTTAAGGAAACCGATTTCGTGATTTTCGATCGAAAGAGTAGTACTCGATCAATCTTGATAAAGCAATGCCTATGTTCTTAAGTTCTTTAAAAAAAAAAAAAAACCACCATATTTTGGAAATTATCAAGGTTGAAAATTGAAAACAGTGCCAGGAGTGTTACTGATTGAGAAATTTTTTTGATCAGAAGATGAAAGTGTAAGTACGTACGACTTGCTTCTACCTCTTTTGATTTTCCTTTGTTATCCTTTTCGATTAGCCAACTATCCTAAGCCCGAACGTTACAAGCCAATTTGCCAACTACTTGACCTAACTTAGAGGCATTTTCGGAGAAAAGTCCTTGATGAAAGTTGTAGACCTTCAAGAGAGCTTTCCAACGAATATTCAATCATGTCAACTGAGGTCTACAAATTTCGAGATAGGTTTTTACTGAACATATGATATGTTGAGTGGCGGCACGCGCCGGAGAAGGCCGGATCTTGCAGAAAATCTCTCGACATTGGGCCCACAAATCTCTGACAAGGGAATATATACTATTTGACCGGCACGCGCCGGTGGTGTTCCGGCACGCGCCGGCCTTGTGGTATACTCTATAAATACCCCTCAATTGCAACCATTTTGAGAAGTACCAATGCATATATCTCTCTTCTATATTTCTCTATAGTCTCTTTTGTTGTTTTTAGTTAAATAAAAGTCAGAAACGGCACTCTACTGAATAATCTTTGTAGTATAAAGTATCGTTATAATACTTAGAAGATGTATCAAGGCTCATTGATGTAAAAGAGTTGCTATTTCCGGAGGGTACAACTCTGAAGCTTCGATTGTAATCTGGTAACTTTTCTCGATGAACAGTAAAAGTGAACAGTAAATTTACTGTTCATGTCGGCCAATAGTGCCAAAAATTATTTTTGATGACTTCAGTGCTGACTTCAATGCTGATGTCACGGCTGATACAATAATCTGATATAATTTAATCTTTGTCAATTTTTTCCTTTTCCAATTCTTCTAGTTTTTTCATGAAATGATGAACATCTTGATCAATATCTTCATTGGGGTCTTGTGCATCTTCTGCCATATTTGTAGAAGAAGCCATAGATGTATCTGATTTTAGGTCAGCAAAACTGCAACATTTATAGAGTATAATGACCAATCTTACCACATTTAAAACAAGTTTTATCTGTTTTATTATTTTTCTTTAATTCTCTTTTTTCTAATTTCTTTTTAGAATATTTCTTTTTCTTTTTATTTTTATAAAAAGAATCAGAAGATTTTTCTGTTTTATCTTTCTTCCTATCTTTTAAAGATGTTTTAGAAGAAGATGGCATATCCATACCAAATTGATCACAAAATCTACCTAATTGTGATTTCTCAGACAAATTCTGTCTTTTAATTTGTTGATTTAATTTTATTTCATTACAAAGGGCTAAACCCTCTTGAATGATTGTACCTATCAATTTTCCATAAGTATAATCATCATAAGGAATATTAAGAAAATCTTTTCTTAAAATTTTCCTAACCTTTTCTGCAATTAAATAAATTTGGATTTCCAATGAGAGTTATTACTTTCTGGTAATTCCATAACTCTATTAAGAAAAGTATCTTTATACCAACGAAAATCCGTTAGTGTTTTACACCTAAGATTTTGTAAAAGAGTTCTAATATTTTCACAATTATCAGAAATTCTTCCTGTGAAATGTTCCAGAATTGTAGTAACTAATGTATATATTACATTTTCTACAACATTATTATTTTCTTGTTTAACCATGTTTAAAATATGATCTTTATCAGCCAAACTTAAATAATTATCCCACCAACCTTTAAGTTGACCAGTAAATCCTGCAATTATCATTTTTGCAATATTTTTATCAGTATTACCTGAAGATTTACATATAGTACTATACATAAGCATTCTATGTATCATACTATAAATTTGTTTATCAGCGCAACCATCAAGGTTCCACTCATAAATATGTTTACCTGAATAGCTATTATTAATAACATATTCTTGTTCCTCATGAAGAGTATCCATAGGGGAAGGTCTCCTATAGTAATAATTGTGCTGAGTTGGTCGATCAGCATATTTTTTAATTCTATTTAATTCGAATTTAACTGTATCATTATGATTACCAGTTCCAATTGTTTTAGACATATCATGTTCTAATGTATTTATTTTTAAACCTTTAAATTTTTCTTCAATTAATTTCTCCAAATCTTTCTTAGGTTTTAAAATAAAATCTTTAATTTCAGGAGGAGGTTGAAGATGTGATTGAATAACAATTTTATCTATTTCTATATTATTATCTTTAATGTTTTTATTTATTGATAAATTCTGAATAGCAGAATAAATTCTTTCTGTTCTTTCAGAAATTGCTACTATCTGTTCTCCTAAAACATTAAGATATAAATTAGTATAATTTTGATTCATTAATAATTGATTTAATTCTTTTAATGTAAAAGTTAATGAATCATTTTCTATTAATTTAGAAAAAGCATTAAAATTAAGTATTTTACCACTTTTTTCTATTGAAAAAGCTTGTTGTGGAGGATATATCCCTTTCATAAATTTTCCTCCTTCTAATTTAAAATCACGTTCAATTATACATAAATAATCCTGAACATATATCGAAACAAACCAAGGAATAAAAGTTATGATTTTATTTTCCTTTTCAAGAAAACTATAAAATTCATTTTGATAGTAATTTCTATCTTCACTTGAAATGTTTTCAAAAAACCAATCACGAAAAGGTTTCCACCTTTCTAATTTAAATTCATTTTTAATCATATTTCTTGCCAGTGAACCTGGACTAAAATCTATTTTTGGTGTAAAATCCATTTAAAAATTTGCATCCATTTCTGATTCAGTTGGATCCTCTGAATCATTTACGCCCTTAACTATATTATTTTTATCTAAAGATAGATTTTTAACATAATTTTCTCGTATTTGAGAAGAAGTATCAACTTCTCGTAATTGAGAAGTAGAAGCCCTAGTGGGTTCATAAGGTACTTGAATATTTTCAAATGGAGAGATAAAAGATCTCATTGATGATGATCTTGATATATTTCTTGGAATATTTTCCAATTGTGAATTCATTATGACAGAAATGTTTCCATCTGAACTCTGAAATATATTAGTCACATCCTGACATACTACAGGTGTTCTTGGTACAGCATTAGCAATTTGCCAATGATCTGGTAGAGGAATTTCCTCCCATTTAATTGATCTGCGAGTCGTAATATTAGACTTACTAAAATTTGTTTCAATTAAAATAGTTTCATTCAAAGATTTATCTTTGATTTTACACATAGGATTTAATGTGTGTAAAGGTTTATAATATATCCTATAACATATACAAATTATTTCTGATCCAGGAGCATAGTTATATCCATGCGTTTTAACATTCATTGTCAAAGAGTCAAGAATGTTAATATCAGATAAAGATAATTGTAAGTTAGGATATACATCAAAATATACTGGACCATGTGCCAGACTTGATTGTATAATTCCCATAAGAGACTTTTTCCAGTCCAAATTTCTACCGTCTCTTAAGGCAGCAATAAAACTTTCTGGAAGATTTTCCAGTGTAAGTGGTTTAAAAGCAATTTGAACTAAACCAATATGTAAAAACTTATGAGACTTGTTCTCCACTCTACTCGAGACTTGTTCCCCAAGGATTTTGAGATGACTTGGGGCGTCACCTACTCTATATAAAGGAGGGGTTGGATAGCTCTTTGGCACACCATTACTCCAAGAGCTAATAGTTCTTGTAAAACATAGAGAGTTTCTTAGAGAGAGTTTTGAGAGAGAGAAAAGGCCGGTCTAGCAGCCGGATTTTCTAGTAGCAATCCAATGGTGGATTCCGGATGGTTGTTCGTGTGGACTAGCGGTCGAGGCCGAACACTTGGGAGGCTCCGTGCACAACTACTCTCCTTAGACGGTCAAAACGTCAATATTTTAGATCTAGCAAGGTAACCATCGTCTACTAGCGTAATTGTTTATTGCTAAAACAAAGTCGATCCTGGTCAAAGGAAATAAATTTTTGAATTCCGCTGCGTTCCCGCATAGATTTCCTAACAATTCTACCATCATGTTGTGCTTATCTGATGATGTTATCACAGAAGTTGCTGAGGAAGACATCGCTGCTAAGTTATGGTCAAAGCTTGAAACACTGTATATGACTAAGTCATTGACCAACAAGTTGCTGCTAAAGCAGAGGCTGTTTAGCCTAAGGACGCAGGAGGGGGATCAGCTGAGAGATCATCTTGATCAGTTGAACACAATATTACTTGAACTCAGGAATATTGATGTGAAGATTGAGGATGAAGATACAACTCTGATTTTGTTGGTATTGTTAGGTGTAGTGCCCGAAAGACAATTATGTAATTGTTTTAGGACATAATTAATAATTCATCTCATTATATGCATGTATGCTTATAATTAAGACACTACTGAAAACCCTAAGTACCTAGTTTATGTAATCAACTAACTCAGTGTATGGCTATACACTAGAGGATTGAGTTAGTGAGATGTACTTAAAATTAACTTAGTCCGTAGCGTTTATTAATCTGAGTACGGGTCTCAAGATTAATTTGCTAATAATGCGCCCAGAACACTTTAGGTGTGACGGTCTTATCCGGACTGTCGGTAATAGGGTAACTAGTGGGGCATTTATATATGATGATAATCATATAGGGCTGGACCGATTTGATTTGAGTTCTCGATATGATTCTGTGATCGGGAAGTCTTATCGAATCACAAGATGATCATATATGGATTAATCTCAATCCCGAGGTGATCACAGACAACTGCTTAGACTAGGATAGTGTTTGATGTGTTAGTAAGGATCACTTCATAGTATGTGGTCCAACACTACTCGTTGGCTCTATTTTAGGATGAGTGAGTAGTCTGTGCTATCACAGATATGGAATCCATTCCTTCCCTCGGGAAGTAGACAGACAGTTCCCTTATTTGTTAATCATAGAAACTGATCGATCCTGGGAGTTCATATTATATTAGTTATGAACTAATTGATCACTAGGGGGTTAATGGTAAATAAGGATAAGAGGTTTCGAGAAGGGTTTACGGAGATATCCCGAATCGAAACGAACAGTCTATGGAGGATTTTTCCGTATGTAATAATTATATCAGTGAACACCTTATCAACTCATGGTTGAGTGTAAGTTATCTAGATTCGGCAGAGTTCAGTTTCGGGTTTATGGTGGTGTACTCCCGGAATTAATAGATTGAATATTATTGTTCGGTCTGACGGATAATATTATTTAATTATTGTAGCTACTGAATATGGGTCCATGGTCCCCGACGTGGCTCCTAACATGCGTATGTTTTCTCGTCGTTTCACCTCAATTATAATTAAATAGTTGGATTGGACAATTTAAATGATATGTGGATTAATTGTTTAGTTGGACTAAATAATTAAATATATGGAAAAAGAAATTTTTCGTGGACTCGGTCCAATGTGATGGAAAAATGCGTGTGGCCTTATAATTTTAGGGTTGGCCGCATTTTTCATGTTTTAATTAATTATTGGGAAATTAGTTTTCGTGGATAATTATTTAACATGTGACTTATCTTTTATTTGTTAAATGATAATTCATGAAATATTAGATAATATATTTATTTATCCTAATTTGTTTGGGATATATATTATATTTATCTTATATTTAAATTAAGGATTGATCTAATAATTATCTCTTAATTATTAAATCCTTGGAGGACAATGATTACTCTACTATATAAAGATAGTTCTCCTAAACCTTATTGACATCACAATATTCGGGTTTTGTAAGTGTTCTGAGCTTTGAATTTTCGGCTCACACACTTAGGGTTTCGAGTTGAATAATCCTCGGGATTATTCCGGTAGCATAGAGCAGGTCCGGCGGCTTGAAACACCATCCACCTGGTGGTGCTTGGAGATACACGTTGGAAGACTTTGGCTTCTCAACTAGGCTCTCAACTAGCTCGGATTGGATTGACCTTGTTCTTGGCGTTTTGCACCATAAAAAGGTTGGTAATCTAACCCCTTCGTAGGTTAGATCTATGGTTTTATGTTATTTGATGGTTTAGATTTAGATCTTGTACTTTCCTCTGCGTAATCGGGTGGATCCATGATCCATCCGACGATATTACATCCTACAAGTGGTATCAGAGCCTTTGATCTATCAATCAAAGTATGTGAATTTTAGATCTAAGGAGTGGAATAGCATGTGTAGATTGTTTGTTTTCGTTTTAATTTTTTTATTGATTCGAAAAATTTGATGATGATGCTTTGTGATTGTTGTGGTTGAAGAGATGGATTGGGGTTGGTGTTGTTTACCCGGTAGATCTGTTTTGTAGCTCTTTTGATTAGTATCAATTGAGAATAGAATGTGTAATTTAATTCTTTTCATTCGAAAATTGTAAAAGGTTGTACCTTTTTGTGTTTTAAATTTGTTCCGGGTTCGAGACGACGAATATCATGGTGTTGAAGATCATGAAGAAGGTAAAACGGGAGGAAACCGAAATTGGTTTTTTTATTAGGGATCGGCGTTTTTTTTTAAGGGAAATTTATTTAAAAGGGTGCGCAGGTGATGATTCTGCTTAAAGGGGCTTTGACTGGAGTGATTCTGCTTAAAAGGGTTTGATTTTGTGTGTAAAATGAAGGGTTTTTAGATGAAGAGACCCTTTTAAATGAAGAGAGGGTTGACCAAGTCCTTTTAAATGAAGACCCCTTTTTTTATTGCCTTAGACAAAAAAATTGGTCTCGGCAATGGTAATTTGATGCGGCAGCCTGTTTTTTGTTTATTTGACAATTAGGTCAATGAATTACATTAAAATAAAAAAAAAAATTATGAAAAAGGTTTCACGGTATTATTATTTTTTTCATGGTTTTGCATGCGCAATTTATTTTGTTATAACCTAATTGGTTTTGCCGACATAAAATAAAATAAAAAATAAAAAAAATTTATCAGCCGAGAATTTAAATAAATAAAAAAGTTTTTCTTATAAAACAATTTGATAATATAGATATATTTTTTTAATATATTGGTATATTACGGCCTCCTCTTCTCGTCGTTCGTGGTTCGTGTCGAGATCGAAACTTTCAATCCGGATGATTCAAGTTTGAAGATCATGATTTGAAGAATTAGATTAAATTTTACTTTTCCTTAGAAAATATGTTAGTCGGGGGTACCAACGGTATCTCGGTGTTTAATTTTTCCGTTTGTTTTTCGTGTATGATCGAAATATGTGATAGAAACCGGAAAATTGCCATGACATGCATCATATCATTATTCCACTCCAATGCATACATGTAGCTAGTTTATTTGGAATAAATTAGGCATGTATAACTCGTATAATTAGTTAAAATATTTTTTAATTAATATGTGGTAGTTAATTAATTAAGTAACTAATTATTAAAACCGAGGAACCGGGTTTTGTCAATCGTTACGATTTTAGTGATGGATTCTCGGTGAATCCCACTTAGATAAATCGTTGAGTTTTTCGGTGAACCCACCTTAAACAGAAACGAGATTACGCTTTGGTTGACAATGTAGAAATCGGAAAATCTTAGTACATGGGTTCGGAAATGGTCTAATCATGGTTGGGGGAGTTCAACCGAGCTTCGGCTCAATTGACTCTCCACCACGTGTGATGTACGTTACAGTGGTTCGACAAGACTTAGCATAGCCGATAAGCCTTCGGGCTAAACGGGGCTTCTCATGCCGGATCAGCCTGAACTATCACATATGTTCCAACGAATAAGACGGCGTAGGCTTGCCTACATAACCGACCCTGTTCGGAGTATTTTAATTTATTGTTTCTTATTGTCAAGACCGAAACCGTAATTAGTAAACCCATCATTATTTCAAATTATTGAGTGGGAGCGGGGAAGGCGACAGCCAACCCCACGGCCTCTACTATAGATGCAAGCACGTGAGAGAAGGGTGACGCCTCATGCCGCTTTGATTCCGGCCCCCTAAGGATGGTGTTCACCCCTATCAAAATTCAAGGCTTGGTCTCCGAAAGGATAGGAATTTGGGTACTCGTTGGGTCACTGTCCGACCCTAAAGGCGGCATACTCGGGGCATACTTTGAGATCTGATATAGTAGGTCACACTGTTTATGGATGTTTTCAAAATATCTAGGCTAGAAAAGGAAGGTAATCAATGATTAAGGCCCGGGATGACTGATTCCCGTGAGATGTTCCATTCTCGAAGCTTAATCATTGATAGAGATTGTCTCAGTTTAACCGTCAATGTGCTGATACCGACCCTAAAGGCGGCGGTAAGATGCGAGGTTAAATCCTTGGAATGGTAGGATAAACTTTATATAAGTTTATTATTCCTAAAATAAAAATCTCGTAGTGAAAATTTATTTTTTGAATTTAACTTTCTGTCATGTTTATTTTACAACTTTAATCTCTAGGCTACTTAACTGTTAGTAATAGGACTTCATTAAAAATGTGGAAAGTAACAAGTACGTTGTAAATTATCAAACAATGCATTTAGTTTTTCGGAAGAGATTTATTCTCTTGAGCTTTTAAATTTTAAGTGACATAGTATATGTATGTCATTTCTGTCGCTCGTGTAGAATGAGAAACTACCGTACTTAGTTTACAAAAGATGATTTAGGACTATATATAAAATTCATTTAGTGAATTTTAAAAGGTGTATTTACACGGCAAAAATTTCTAATTGAAAAATTGGAAAATCATACATAAGGCGTTTGCTGGTTAGACGGTATTTGGAACCGATAAACTAGTGGGAGCCTTAGTCTTATGATTTGTTGTTTTTCTGAATCATTAGAAATGTGTAATAGACTGCACAGGAGTTTCTCCATTTATCGGAAAAACAAGAATAAAGCGTTGCTAGTTAGACAATATTTGGATCTGATAAACTAGTAAGAGCTTAGTTCTGATTGTTTTTCTAATCTTTGAAAAATCATAAATACAAAGTGTTTCTAGTTAGACAGTATTTGAAACCGATAAACTAGTGGGAGCTTTATTATGATCTCTCAAACCATTTGAACAAAGTGTTGCTAGTTACACGAGATTTGGAACCGATAAACTAGTGGGAGCTTTGGTCTTATGATTGGACGATTAGAAAAATTGAATAGTCCAAACTAGTAACACTATCATTAGACATCCCACAGTGCAAGAGTAGTGTCTACTCAAACGAACTGCTAGTTCAATACCGTTTCCATTTAAGGAAAGTTGAGAATGGGAAAGAATGTTTATACGTGTTAGTCATCTAAACTAAGTAGTTTACGGCTAAACCGAAATATTAACAAATTGGAAACTAGAGGATAAGGAAAGTGATTTCGGATCACTGACCAATGCATCCTCGAAATTTCCTCAGCTAAGTTTTTGGAAGAACTAGGTAGCTTTGCATTAAACGATAAATAAAATAGACAACGGCGCTTATTTCGAGATAGATTAGTGGGAGTGATATAAGGAAATGAATCTCGGATTCAATTCCTGAGTATCATAGAAAATTCATTTCTGTTTCGGATTCGTTGGAACGAACGTATTCATTTTCAATAGGATAATTTGTTTGCCTTATTGACGATGAATATAACATTCGTAGCACGAACCCAAGACTCAGACCTTTTGTTTGATAAAGTCAGAACCACTAAGAAATGCTGAATAGGTATATGTAACACATCTTAAACAATATAAACGCAAATGGTTTCCGTATTTAGATAAACACTTCTTTATATACTATTAATTAGTGCATATTCCCTAAAGACAAGATCTGAAGACTGGCTTAGGGTGATTCCTATCTCCCAGTCAAAGGAACCCTGTCTCAAAGGAACAATGCCTAAGTTTCCTTTTCAATCGGGAAAGGGTAATAGATTCAAAGAAGTTACATAGCTTGTTCATATCGACCTTAGGGGTTGATGTGATCCGGTTCATTCTCGGAGGATACCATCATTTGTGCTATTTATGAATATTATTTAATTAATTAGGAGTTGGTTTTATTTTATATTGGATTTTCAGCACTTTATTTATTTTTCTTTTATTAGCCAATAGGAACATTTCGTTTCTGGCCAATAGAAAGTAGGCGCATTTTCTAGTGGGATTTCCTCCCACATTGCTTTTGTCTTTCTATTTCTTTTGGTTGTAAGCCTATATAAGGCAAACACTAGCTTTTCATTCTTTAGACAATTATGATGATATACAATTTGGCTTCTTAGCTTTTATTGAAGTCTTCTTGACTTTGATTTATCACTTGCGAGTGAGTGTTCTATTCGTTGTAGGGAATCACAAAAATCACATGCGTGTGAGAGTTCTCTTCATAGTAGAGGATTCAACCCTTTAAGAATTTACCAGCATCGTGAGCATTTGTTGGGCGTTCTTACCTACGATCTTGATTGGATTATATCCTTAGTTCGTCATTGTTCTCCCTAGTTACTTCCTGGGCAAAACATCAGATTTGATTCCAACCGGAATCACATCAGTTGGTATCAGAGCTCAGCAACTTCGGTGAGCAAATATCCCTTTTTATTTTTTTGTTTTCCTTTATTCCGTATTATTCCAAAATAAAAATCGTTGTTCTTGTTCTTTTTCAGTGCCCCCCCAAAAAAACACAAGAAATCTTCATCCACAAACCCGGAAAATCCTTTGTATCTTCAAACCTTCAGCCTTCAACCCTAAGAACTCTAATTTTCCAGACACCGTTTTTGTATCAGTTCTTTCCCAAACAAATACACCTTCAACCGACCTGAAATTTTTACCAGACCTAAATCACCTAGTTATCTACAATTTGTCTCTTGACCCCATCTCGTAATTCCCATCTGATCATATTCAAAACTGCCCCACATCAGAGATCGTCCTGTCAGAAATTCTGCAGCCGTAGATCCGTTACCGATTTCAATTTGAAGGCTCTACTCAACTCCAAATCCCATCAAACTTTGTGGCCTTGTAGGAAACACTCTGATCTACAACTTTTATCTTTTGAGTTTTCCCAGATTCGGCTTGGTTCGACCCCAATCTGCATCGTAAGTCACTGCTAACAATCTGGAAATTTTTGACAGTTTGTGACAGTTGTTAGAATACGTTTGTTTGGTTGACCTATGCATGTCCAAAAACTCTGATTTTTTTATATCATCTAGATACTCATTCTTCAACGAGTTAGAATCGACAGGGATCGTCTCCACAGGGAACGGTGGATTTATTTCTCTTAAAATCGACAAAGGACAATATTTTGGTATTATAAACTATTTACTAATAAAAGCTAAGTAAACTAAGAATATGAAAATAAGTAAAACAAAGGTTCCAGTTAAATTCATTATATCCACCTCGATTTACTCAACTGATCACTGATGCACAAATGACTCGTTAATTCATTGATAAACTGGTTATAGTTATTGACACGTGCCAAATAACCAATCTCTCCTAATTTTGGTAATCAGGACACGGTCACTAATTACCATCTAACCGAAAGACACCCCTAGACACGGTCATAGGAGTTTGGTGTTCCGGAAGCACTATAATCTGAGAGACCCGAATTCTGAATATTAACGCACACGCGGGTTAATTTTAATTCAGATTATTCATCTTTATGATAGCAGATTTTCCCAGCTGCGAACTGAAAAAATCGTATCATGTGCTACTTTTATGAAAATCACAAACGATTACGGATTTGCTATTCCAACTAGCAGACGATTCAATGATTAAATTACTTATCTCGCGAAAATAACCAATCTAACCATTACTTGTAGAGACAATCAAATCAAAATATGAATAAATACCAACAAATAAAACAAGGAATAAGACTCAATTTGATCTCACAGTTGCATCAATCGAAACTTCAATAATAAATTAACTAGAAAGAAAATAAATTAAGAACTCACCATAAAAATTGATTGATCCAAAATATAATGTTGAATCCGTAAAAGAAATGAAAAGGAAAGGCCAGCGAAACAGGTGAATGAGCCGCAGCACCTTCAAAACCTAACTAAAAGTTTTTTTCCTTATTTGCTGAATGAAATTTTTTTTGATACAGTGGCCACGCCCCTTTTGACTTTATTTTTTTTATTCCTAATTAAATATTAAAATAATATGGAAAAAGAAAAATCAAACACTATTAACCAATAGGAAATAAGGAGTATTTTAATGATGGACCAATAGGAAATAAGCCTGTAAAATCCATATTTTCTTCCACATTGCAAACAGCCACACTTTAATATAATGGTATGATCATACCACTTTCCTGTTTTTCTTCTGTAGTCACATCTTTTACAATCCACTCTTCCATTCCATGTCACACATAATAAAAATACTCCTCCAAAGCTTATTTTAATTAAATCTACAAAACAACATAAAACACACCAGAAAAGCGCATATCTCTACAGAAAATAATCTCGAAAATGCAATGAAATACCAATAATTTACGATCCCATCAAACTCCCCCACACTTAAATGATGCTTGTCCCCAAGCATCCTACTACTCTCGACTAGACCGTGAAATGCAAAATGCATGATGCATGATCCTAACATGTTTTCAAAGCACCAACAATATCCAAAAATAATGCACGTCCAACCTTCTTATCTATATCACATGTCATAATTCAAGTCAAACGGTGATCAAACATTGTTTAATTACCACACACTAGTATTCATACAACTCACATTATCACATTGATTCACAAATTTTCAAGTGGCGAAATCAACAAACCCCAACTAGTCCTCACGGATATCGCTCAATATAATATATGGACAGGGACTATTCACACACCCTCGAAATCAACACACATCCAAGCATTACCATAAGTTTGCATATCAATCAATTCTCCAGCACTAGGCATTCAAATCCAATATACAAATCATGAGGTCTTTATAAAGGTTGTAACGGGGCCAAGGAAAGAAAATAAGGCAGGGAAAAGGGATAATATGGGCTAAATTGTCAAAGAGAAAGCGTGAATAATAACAACAATTAGCACATAGTCACCAAGAATAACTTCAAGTGAAAGACAAAAAATGGCTCCAACTTGTATGAAGACTCTAAAAACACACCAAGAATAGAAGTGCAAACAACCATATCCAAAATAGCTTGCAAAAAATGTTAGGAAACAAGCTACTTCTTCAATATATAAAACACTTCTTCATTGCAATCTTTTTTTTCTCGTTTCTTTCTTCTTTTTTTTTCAACGCATTCTTTTTTCATTTTTTTTTGTTTTTTTTTTCTTTTTATCGGGCAATACACATCACACTCAAGAAATTTGAGCCATTTTCCAAAAATATTTAGTTCTTGGTAAATTTTCCTCAAAATATCATGCAACTATTCATACAATCTCCTCACAATAGGGTCAACAAGAGAGGGAATATCATAAGAAAAAGGCCATTGGTTTATTTTCTGGAGTTTAATCAAAGAAAGGGTCCATGCTAGACGGGGCTCACTAGGGGATAAATATCAGGTTGGCTAACAAAAGTGGGTCTCAAAGGGGTTAAATCCTAGGTGCCTTAATCACTTAAGTGCACTGAACCTGAAATGTGGTCTCGAAATGTATGTCAATGCAAATTCTAGAATGACATTGGAATGTGTGGATACCGCTCAAAGGAAAATATGAGCGAGTGCGCTCTTTGGCTAAGTCAACCTCAGTTTTAAGTGGCTTTCGTTGAGGTTCAAAGATTTTACTACCGAAACTCATAAACAAATATCATAATGTGAGTGCGCATCAACAAAAGTGTGTGATTACATCGATTACTCACCGTTTGATTCCTATTAATTCACGCAAGATAGAACTAAAAAGGTTAGTAAAATGTCTAGAATGTGCATTCTTGGTGCTATGAAGTTCTAAAATGCAACGCTAAATTTTCAACATGTTATGAGTTTTTTTTCTTTCTTTTTTCTGTTTTTGTTTTTAGTTTTAGTTAGTTTTTTTTTTTAATGCAAATAATAATGTATGATGTAGTCTGAAAATGATAAACATGAATGACATCATCTCCCCCACACTTGAAACATACATTGTCCCCAATGTATGGCCGAATGTGAAAGTAAATGAAATGAGACTCAACTATTATGATTTATGAATAATTCTAATGAGATAACTAATATGCATGCATTGAGAGTATTAAGTAGAAAAGGACTTCCCTGAAACTGTGGTGGGATGTGGTACTCCATCCAATTGTAATCGAGACACCAATCTCTTTCTCCATCTGTATGCAACAAGTTTGTGTATGGTCTATATTCTTTCTGAAGATTAGGAAGCCTCCAATAATATATTCACTCATGAAAAATCAGACACAAATTAGATGTAGAAGCTGCCCCAAAAATTTGATTCCCAGAGACGAAACTGCCGAACGGTATGATCATACTGATTCACTCAAACCAAACAGATTTGAATATAAATTTTCTGTCACTAAACTGCTGAATGGTATGATCATACCATTTCACCATTTATCAGGCTGAATGCATTATTTAACAAATTTGAACTTTGCAAGACCATAACCCTTCAAACCACTCATCAATTGTCTCCAATAATAAAAAAAGTAATGAATAAACATTTTAAACATTGGGTTGCCTCCCAATAAGCGCCTTTCTTTAATGTCTTTGGCTAGACATCGGTACCTCGACTATCCATTGTCAAATGGAATAGTTTTCCTTGCATGGTTCTTCAACGAATATTCAGAATACGAGCCATCCATTATTCCATCAGCTGGTAGAATTGGCCGTGCCTTGGCTCTAGGCACTTTTATGAAGTATCTTCCCAAGAAAATCTGAACTGGATTAAGGGCCTCTATATCCAAGTTCATTATAAAGTGGTCAAGGGGGAAGACTACTTCTTTCCCGTTTGCTTGTACGTCTATAGTTACTTCAACAGTTATAGGCATTAATGGCTCCTCAACAGTGATTTCCTCCGAGTGACTTTCTTCTTGATGAGACACATCATCCGCTAACTTCTCCAACCCTAGATGGATTTCTTCACCTTTTTCTTGATCATCATCATCATCAATCTGTGGTGTTGGATCAATCATGGGACAATCATATTCATCATCATACCATATAAGAGGAGAGGGTGTTTTCGACCTTTGTTCCTGAAGACGATCCATTTCAGTTTTCAGCTCGCCAATTTGTCTTTGCATATTCTGAACCCAAGAAAAATGCTCTTCTTTGAACTGTGAAGCCTCTTGTACCAACTCTTGAAGAGGTTTCATTTCGATTTGGATTATCTGTGCAATAGTTGTAGAATAAGTTCTTCAATGGTTGTACCCGAATTTGAAATTGGCAATCCTTGTTCACTAGGCAGCTGGAAAGTAGACTGATCATGAGACGTGTGTGAAACACCAAAGTTGAAATTTGTTTGGTCATTCCATATGGGTAAGAAGTATAGCCACAATCCTGATTGTTCGGCCTACATGGATAACATCTCTCCTCATACGAGTTGTTCACCCGGTATCCGTATTGATCATGATTCACCATCGGACTTGAGTAGTTGTAACCTGACATGCTTGCAAACAAGGGGAACACAAAACAAAGCAAAAAACTATATACAAAATTTCAAAAGAAATAAATCACTTAACACCGTTCCCCGGAAATGGCGCCAAAATTTGGTGTGTCGTTAAACCACCAAAAATAAACACCTCCAACCTCTATAACTAGTATAGTGGAAGCATGGATCGAATCTTCAAGGAACGGAAGATTATTTCTTTTAGAACAAAAAAATATTAAAATCCAATTTGTGGTGAATTAACTAAACGTGCAATAACTAAAAATAAACAATCTTTTCTGACTTTAGTAAATAAGAAAAATCCGAAAGCTCTTCGCTGTTTGCGGTGATACTACCAAAATTTCAAGTTGGCTAACCTGAATCGCCCCATCTATCCTCCTGAGGAGAGGTTTGGTTTCTGTGGAAATATTACTCCAAGGGTGCCGAGCCTCAAAGAGGTGCGACCTCAAGCAGGTGCTCTTATGCCTCTCGCCGAGTAACATGTTCAATGATCTCTATTTAAGTGTATTATATTATTAGTACACTTTATTTATTTGTAAAAGACATATTAATTGTGATACATATAAACAATTAATATGTCAAACTCTAGTTTACTTTATGTCATAGACATAGCTTTTACTTTTACTTTTTGCATGCTTGCCGCCCACATCTACATACTAAGTGGCACCCAAGCTAGCTAGCTAGTCTCTCTCTCATTTGTATCTATTTATACACCTCTCATATCAATGAATAAACTAAGTTGAAGTTTACTCTTGTGTTAACACATTCTCAAACTCTCTTCATGGTATCGAGACTCACCGAGTTCTAATTTTCCATTTGCAAAACTCAAGATCGTTTTTATCAAAAATGTCTTCATCTCAAGCATCCTACTCATTAAGTAAATCTCAACAGATCGAGGTTACTCGACTCCACTCCATATACAAATCACGAGACTTGATTACAACAATAATCTTGGGTCGTCAAGATCTATGAAAAGTATAACTCGAGACAAAGCAAGATGGAAGACTTGTGCGAGTCCAAACACTCTCAAAGTGACCGAATCACTGGTGATATTGTGGATTCTCGCTAGCTCTCTTCAAAGAGGTTCTCAAATGGCGGAAGACCTGATAACTCTCTCACAGGCATTGCCACTCATACCAAGACAGTATATCTTATTCCCAACTCGATGAATGGCACTGGATAGTTGATTCTGGGGCCTCATCTCATATGACAGGAAATAAAGACCTGTTATATAACCTCAAACCCCACACAGAGACTCATAAAATTAAAACTCTTGATGGATCTTTTTCATATGCTCAAGGTTTTGGAATTGTCAAACTTATTGATAAAATCTATCTCAATGATGTCCTGTTTGTTCCAAAGCTAGACTCAGAATCTCATATCAGTCCAAGACACTCACTAAGGACCTAAATTGGACAATCACTTTTAAAGACAATCGGTGTATTTTCCAAGATACTTATTCACAAGAAGTAATGGAAAGAGCCAAAACTTGCTCAGATCATTTTATTGTTCACCTCTTGAAAGACGAGAAACTCAAGACCGATTCGCCAAAGACCTGCTCTCAAATCAGACAATATTATGTTATGGCATTATAGATTAGGACATCCTAGTTTTGGTTATTTAAAGACTTTAACTCCTGAATTATTTAAAGGATGCAATCTTAATGATCTTCAATGTGATATATGTCAGTTTGCCAAACTCACCAAATCTGTGTATGCTAAATTACCTCACTTACCCTCCTCACCTTTCACCCTAATTCATAGTGATGTATGGGGACCCTCAAGAGTAAAAAGCATAACAGGAAAGAGGTGGTTTGTTACCTTCATAGATGACCACACCAGAACCACTTGGTTATTTTTAATGAAGGATAAGTCCAAGTTGGACCCATCTTTCAAGAATTTTACAACATGGTCTCCACTCAATTTGACACTAAGATCAAAATCTTGAAGACCGACAATGCTCTTGAATATTATGAGTCTCATCTCAAGAATTTCTTGATGGATAAAGGGATTGTCCATATCAGTGAGTTGTGTTGAAACCCCTCAAAAAATGGGGTTCTTGAGAGAAAAAACAGCATCCGCTTGAAATGGCTAGTCTATTATGTTTACCACAAATGTTCCAAAATATATGTGGGGTGAAGCTATATTGACTTCCACATACTTAATCAACAGACTTCCCAAAGAGAGTGTTAGGTTTCAAAACTCCACTCCAAACCCTACCGACCACACACTCCTCGCCATCATCTTGTTTCCCGATTGCCTCCAAAGATCTTTGGTTGTCTTGTGTTTGTGTATATCCATGCTCAACACAGTATAAACTTGATCCTAAAGCTCATAAGTGCATTTTCCTTGGATATGCACAGACGAGAAAGGTTACAAGTGTTACTCTCCTACCGAAAAGAAATTTTACAATTCTATGGATGTGAAATTTTTGAAAGGACTCCATATTACAAAGAAACCTCATGAGCCGATCCACCGATGGAAACTGATTGAGATTGAACTAAGTCCGTTCCTCAAAGAAACCATTTACCTCAAAGAGTCCTAACTCTCGGCCAGACTATCGACCCGAGCCCTCTCGACCATCGGCAGCCTACTCCCCAAAGCAGACTCATAACCTTCAAAGATGGTGACCCTCGGCCGATCTGCACATGTCACACAGAGATCGACCGACCCAGAGCCTCAAGAACCTCTCGAACCAGAGTCCACTGAACCTCACCATCGACTCTCGGCCAGACCTCTACAAGTGGATGACGGACCTATTGCTCTAAGGAAAGGAAGAGATCATGCACCGATCATTCTATTCATACTTATTTATCTTATGATCGATTGTCTCCTGTCTTTGCCATGTTTACACAGGACTGGACTCTCACTCTATCCCTAGAAATATTCAGAGAGGCCCTTCAAAATGATAAGTGGAAGGCTGCTGTTAAAACAGAGATGACTGCCCTCCTGGATAATCATACTTGGGATCTCACAACTCTTCCAAAAGGCAAGAAGACAGTCAGCTGCAAATGGTTATTCACTATCAAGTACACTTCTTGATGGCACTATTGACAAGTACAAAGCCGATTGGTAGCCGAGGATTCACTCAAACTTATGGCATTGACTATAAAGAAACCTTTGCACCAGTGGCAAAGCTCAACACTGTCAGGGTACTAATTTCTCTAGCTGTCCAACTTGACTGGCCTCTTCATCAATTGGACATCAAAAATGCTTTTCTAAATGGGGACCTTACTGAGGAGGTTTATATGACTATACCTCCTGGTTTTATGAATCCTCATACTCAAGGCAAGGTGTGCAACCGAGGAAATCTCTATATGGCTGAAAGCAATCACCAAGGGCATGGTTTGGAAAATTAACAAGCTGTGGTCAAAGCTGCTGGATATCACCAATGCAATTCGATCACACTATGTTCATCAAGACAACCAACCGTAAGAGGTCTATTCTTATTGTCTATGTGGATGATATCATCCTTACTTTGGAGATGACCTCTTGAGATCCAACACTTGAAAGAAGCTGGCAAAAGGTATTTCAGTTAAAGACTTGGGTTTACTTAAGTATTTTCTTGGCATGGAAGTAGCTAGAAACATCAAAGGAATCTCGCTCCCAAAGGAAATATGTCTTGGACTCTCTTTGAAGGAACGCATGTTTGGGTGCAAACTCTCTTTGTATCCCCAGAGAGACCCAGTCATACCTGCTACATGGTGACATTGTTTGTAAGAAAGGAACAATATCAAAGACTTGTAGGAAACTCATCTACCTATCCCATACAAGACCGGATATTGCATATGGTGTCGATCACAGTTAGCTTGATTCATGCACGCCCTCTTGAGCAACATTGGGATGCTTTGAATAGGATATTGAGGTATTTAAAGTCCACTCCGGCCAAGGGTTACACTTCACCAAGTCTGGCGATAGATCCATCAAGGTCTACACCGATGTCGATTGGGCTGGATGCCACATAGATAGAAGGTCGACCACAGAGCTCATTGTTCCTATGTATGGGGCAATCTTGTTACTTGGAGGAGCAAGAAACAACCTCATCGTGTCTAGAAGCGATCTTGAAAGTGAACTCAGGGGCACTTGTCTTAGGCATTTGTGAAGCTCTTTGGCTCAAAAGAGTACTTACTCGAACTTCAAGAACCTCTTCAAAGAACTATCACACTCTGCTTTGTGATAATAACTCAAAGACTATGCATGGCGAGAGGATCCACCCATCATGACAAAACAAAACATGTGGACATTGACAGACATTTTTGAAGGAGAAGATTGATGCCAAGATTATTCAACTCCAAAGATGTTCCTCAAGCAGATCGTAATGCGATATCCTTACCAAGGCTATTCCACCTCTTATGTTCAAATAGACTAAGTAGCAAACTTGGTCGCATTAACATATCTGACCAGTTGAGGGGGTGTGGAAATATTACTCGGCAGGTGTTGAGCCTCGTGAGGTGCACCTCAGGCGAGTGCTCTTATGCCTCTCACGAGTAACATGTTCAATAGCTCTATTTCGTGTATTATATTATTAGTACACTTTATTTATTTGTAAAAGACATATTAATTGTGATACATATAAACAATTAATATGTCAAACTCTAGTTTACTTTATGTCATAGACATAGCTTTTACTTTTACTTTTTGCATGCTTGCCGCCCACATCTACATACTCAAGTGGCCACCCAAGCTAGCTAGCTAGTCTCTCTCTCATTTGTATCTATTTATACACCTCTCATATCAATGAATAAACTAAGTTGAAGTTTACTCTTGTGTTAACACATTCTCAAACTCTCTTCAGTTTCAAACCCCGGTTCGAACAGGAGGAGTACGCCATGCTAATGTGCCTTACAAGAAAGTGTGATATAGAGTAGTGAAGAAAATATTCAGATGCGGATAAGTGCTATTTTGCACCACTTCTGTTCACAGGGAAGGCTTCGCGACGGTGGACAGAATTACAATTTTTGAGTCATATACATAGGGTACCAAAGGTTAGTACGTGGAATGGTTTGAAAAGAGAATTGCAGCACCAATTTGTGCCCCCTCATTACTTGTCGAGAGTGATGCTTCGAAAAGAGGAGGATGCGAGGATAGAGAAAGAGAGACTCCGGATACTAAGGATACTCGATGAGATGAAGAAGAAATATGAACAGAGTAAGCAAGAAGCAGAATGGTTTAAGAAGAAAAGTGAACTGTTTTGGGTTGAATCTCTACGAAAATATAAAGAATTGAAATATGCCATGAGCACAAGCCATGAGGAAACTATTGCAACCGTTGAGGTGGAGAAAATTCTTGATGAGAGGGTGCCTTGTCCTATTGTGGATGCGTTTATTAACAAGGTGGAGGCATTGGTTGATGTTCATCAGGTTGAGAGTGTTGAGGCATCTAAGTTTATAGTTGATGTTGATGATGCTTCCGTGGTTGAGATGGCTGTTGCGGATGCGGAGACACAGGTGGCCACCGTTGAACCACCATTGTATTGTGTTGCCCCTGCATTTTCTTTGCAGGTACATGCTCCTTTTGTTGGAGGCATTGATGATGTTCACATCGGCTGGGCCGCTTGCACACTTAAAATATATACGCGCAGCACATATTTATCATGATCCATTTTTGGTGCATTGTCGTCCTTTCGATTTTGTGGTTGCTGATTATTATGTTGGCCCCATCCGTTTGTACACGAGGCTAGTTACTAAAGTGTTCACCTCTTTACTTTTCCTGGATGTACTTCACTATGAAGGCCTCCTCATATATGTTCGGCCACGCTTACTATTCGATCCAGGTGGATTCGAGGACGAATCCTTTCGAACCGGAAGGGAATGATGTGATCCGGTTCATACTCGGAGGATACCATCATTCGTGCTATTTATGAATATTATTTAATTAATTAGGAGTTGGTTTTATTTTATATTTGATTTTCAGCACTTTATTTATTTTTCTTTTATTAGCCAATAGGAACATTTCGTTTCTGGCCAATAGGGAGTAGGCGTATTTTCTAGTGGGATTTTCTCCCAGATTGCTTTTGTCTTTCTATTTCTTTTGGTTGTAAGCCTATATAAGGCAAACACTAGCTTTTCTTTCTTTAGACAATTATGATGATATAAAATTTGGCTTCTTAGCTTTTATTGAAGTCTTCTTGACTTTGATTTATCACTTACGAGTGAGTGTTCTCTTCGTTGTAGGGAATCACAAAAATCACATGCGTGTGAGAGTTCTCTTCGTAGTAGAGGATTCAACCCTTTAAGAATTTACCAGCATCGTGAGCATTTGTTGGGCGTTCTTACCTACAATATTGATTGGATTATCGAGGTCTAGGATCCTTAGCTCGTCATTGTTCCCCCTAGTTACTTCCTGGGCGAAACATCGGATTTGATTCCAACCGGAATCATTGGCTACTTAGCTTTTATTGAAGTGTTCTTTACTTTGATTTATCACTTGCGAGTGAGTGTTCTCTTCATTGTAGGGAATCACAAAAATCACATGCGTGTGAGATTTCTCTTCGTAGTAGAGGATTCAACCCTTTAAGAATTTACCAGCATCGTGAGCATTTGTTCGGCGTTCATACCTTCGATCTTGATTGGATTATCGAGGTCTAGGATCCTTAGCTCGTCATTGTTCCCCCTAGTTACTTCATGGGCGAAACATCGGATTTGATTCCAACCGGAATCACATTAGGGGTCATATGAAAGGTACAAGCTAGTGGGAGCTTTTGAAGTAGTGACATCTTGTCTGACAGCTATTCGAGACTCCGGTAAGTTTATCCAAAATATTTGGAGAAAATCTCTGATTTCACCAGAGATAGAGTATTCTATACTCAGAAATAGGGCATTGCGTAGTCTTCGGGACTGATGCTCAGCCTGCCTCCCAGTGAAATGTTTTCACTAAGGGATACACCATAAATTTGCCCTATATACTTATTGATGTGCTACGATACGCTGCTGAACTCATTTACGATATTGGTTGCAAAATAACGGTTTACATTGTATTGAAAAACCGAGAAGTCTACCTAAAAGATGCCTACGCATTTATGGATAAGGAGTGAATTCGGTTCACCCCACTTCCGTAAATAGAGTCATTTAGCACCGAGTGCTTGAAGGTAGGACTGTAAATTTTGCGTACACATTCAGATCGTGAAATATCTTGATGCATTGAGTAAAGGTTGATTATAAAACTCGTAACATCAGAGAATGACGGTTATACTGTCAAAATCGGTCTGATAGAGTCTATAAATCACAGCTTTGGATCTTGAAGTATTTGTACTCAAGATGTTACTAACTGATTTGTTCAGTCCACATCCAACACCGGCAGTTGGTGATAGCACTAATAAAAAACTACTAAACTAGATCAGTATATCAATCCACCCCGAACGTAGTGGGAGTGTGGTTTGTCCATTACCCATTGCAGGACCTTACGGTCTATAGGGAGATTGATGACATATAGTCCTTCGTGGGCTATATAGGATCCTGATCATAGAGGTTGGTTTAAAAGCCATAACCCTGTGAATGGAGTTGTTTGCACTCCAGTTCTGGTGAAACTCTTGTAGAACCACCTGAGTATCTCAGGCCCAGTGGGAGTAATTGGAACTACACGGAAAAGAGTCGAATGAATAGGAAAGTTTAACTTTAAACGCAAAGCTGATAAAAATTTAAGGGTGATTCCCTAAACGGTAGAGAGTTAACCAGACCGTGATCTCTCTTACCACTCAGTCTTGCTTGATTTAGTCGAAAGCGTGAAATAGGGTGATTCCCTAAGACTTCCTTGCCGAACAAATGTAATCTGAACACATTCAAAATGAAGGGTTTTAGCTAAGAACAAATGATGATTCGTTACAAAGCGAAAAATAGGGGTGATTCCCAAGACCTTTTTGCGAGACTAACAGTATCTTAATTGATTCGGAAAGAACCTTTCGCAGGATGCCTGCCATAGCTTATATCCTTTGGGGATTAAAGTAAACCTCTAGGTCATTTCAAAGTCAAATATTTTAATATGTGGACTTGATCAGAATATTGATAAGTCTTTCGTAGACTGGGCATCAATATTAGTAAAGTAGTATGTAGATTAGTGTTTGTGAATGGTAACACTGAAACAGTTGGGAACAACATGGGTGTGTTATCTGAAGTCAGAGTCTGACATACCATCGGGATTCATTCTAAAGGATTTGATTCGCTCAAATTCTCGAGAATTGATTATTGGCAATCCTATCCATTCACCTGGTTAAGATATTCTTGCATTTATGCAACATTCAACGATGTAGTCTACCCTACCTCTCAGGAATGGTTATCTAAACCTACAGATGAATACGAAATAGGATGTTTAGTGAATCCTCAAGTCTTTACAGAAGAATGAGGAATAATATGCTAGTATATTCAGGTGCAAACTAGAATATAAGTGATGACACTGATTCTGGCTTTAGGTCAGATTGACGATGATCGTTAAAGCGATCTCGGTCTCAGTGTTTACTCATATGATAAAGTATTATCCAGTAAGCCACTTCATTGTGTATACATTGGAGAGGTAGCTCATAAGGATTTTGCAATCACTAGAGGTCTTAAGCATATTGAAATCGCACCACCAGATTAGATGGAAAGGCGCCATTTCGATCCCAAAGATTGACTCAAGTCGCCAACCTACCTGATCTGTACGTGTACCAAGTCATATGGTATTCGGATTCTAAGTACGTGCCGGGTCACTGACCTGCCCTGCGGCGGCACACTCCGGTCGTCCTTGGAAGGATGAATTACTAAGATGCGCTTGGAGGGTGTAGATTAGAGGATACGTCTCGCTTGTTTTGAGCAAGTGGGAGAATGTTGTAGATATAGATATAAAGAGGTGTGCTCTAAAACAATTAATCCACTAGCCTTTCGTGCAAGTGGGAGATTGTTAGGTATAGTGCCCGAAAGACAATTATGTAATTGTTTTAGGACATAATTAATAATTCATCTCATTATATGCATGTATGCTTATAATTAAGACACTACTGAAAACCCTAAGTACATCGTTCGTTTATGTAATCACATAACTCAATGTATGGCTATACACAGAAGGATTGAGTTAGTGAGATGTACTTAAAATTAGCTTAGTCCATAGCGTTTATTAATCTGAGTACGGGTCTTAAGATTAATTTGCTAATAATGCGCCCAGAACACTTTAGGTGTGACGGTCTTATCCGGACTGTCGGTAATAGGGTAACAAGTGGGGCATTTATTTATGATGATAATCATATAGGGCTGAACCGATTTGATTTGAGTTCTCGATATGATTCCGTGATCGAGAAGTCTTATCGAATCACAAGATGATCATATATGGATTAATCTCAATCCTGAGGTGATCACAGACAACTGCTTAGACTAGGGTAGAGTTTGATGTGTTAGTAAGGATCACTTCGTAGTATGTGGTCCAACACTTCTCGTTGGCTCTATTTTAGGATGAGTGAGTAGTCTGTGCTATCACATATATGGAATCCATTCCTTCCCTTGGGAAGTAGACAGACAGTTTCCTTATTTGTTAATCCTAGAAACTGATCGATCTTGGGAGTTCATATTATATTAGTTATGAACTAATTGATCACTAGGGGGTTAATGGTAAATAAGGATAAGAGGTTTCGAGAAGGGTTTACGGAGATATATAGAATCGAAACGAACAGTCTATGGAGGATTTATCCGTATGTAATGATTATATCAGTGGACACCTTATCAACTCATGGTTGAGTGTAAGTTATCTATATTCGGCAGAGTTCAGTTTTGGGTTTATGGTGGTGTAATCCCGGCATTAATAGATTGAATATTATTTTTCGGTCTGACGGATAATATTATTTAATTTATTGTAGCTACTGTATATGGTCCATGGTCTCCGACGTGTCTCTTAACATGCATATGTTTTCTCGTCATTTCACCTCAATTATAATTAAATAGTTGTATTGGACTATTTAATTGATATGTGGATTAATTGTTTAGTTGGACTAAATAATTAAATACATGGAAAAAGAAATTTTTCGTGGACTCGGCCCAATGTGATGGAAAAATGCGTGTGGCCTTATAATTTTAGGGTTGGCCGCATTTTTCACGTGTTATTTAATTATTGAGAAATTAGTTTTCTTGGATAATTATTTAACATGGGACTTATCTTTTATTTGTTAAATGATAATTCATGAAATATTAGATAATATATTTATTTATCCTAATTTGTTTGGGATATATATTATATTTATCTTATATTTAAATTAAGGATTGATCTAATAATTATCTCTTAAATATTAAATCTTTGGAGGACAATGATTACTCTCCTATATAAAGAGAGTTTTCCCAAACCTTTTTGACATCACAATTTACGGTTTTTGTAAGTGTTTTGAGGTTTGAATTTTCGGCTCACACACTTAGGGTTTTGAGTTGAATAATCCTCGGGATTATTCTGGTAGCATATCGAGCAGGTCTGGCGGCTTGAAACACCATCCACCTGGTGGTGCTTGGAGATACACGTTGGAAGACTTTGGCTTCTCAACTAGGCTCTCAACTAGCTCGGATTGGATTGACCTTGTTCTTGGTATTTTGCACCATAAAAAGGTTGGTAATCTAACCTCTCGTACGTTAGATCTATTATTTTATGTGCTTTGATTGTTTAGATCTAGATCTTGTACTTTCCGCTGCGTAATCGGGTGGATTCATGATCCATCCGACGATATTACATCCTACAGGTATCACTACCAGCTTCTTATGAGAACTTTGAGAAATCCTTCATAGTTAGGAAGGCTACAGTTGCATTGGAAGATGTAAGGCCAGCTTTACATGCCCGGGAGCTGAGACATAAAGGTGCTGGGGCAGACAGTCAGGCTGTTGGACTAATAGTCGGCAGCAGTGGTGGAAAAGAGCATGGGCAGCAGTCTGGGAAAGTGAATAAATCCTGGAAGACAGGGTCAAAAGGTCGTATATCCACAGATGTTTGCAATTATCAGTAGCGAAGGACATTGGAAGTTAATCATTCCAAAGAAAAAAGCGAGAGGAGAACAAGCCTGAAACAATTGCTGCTATTGCAACTGAGTTTGATTCTGAGGAGGACATGGTTCTAGTAGCTGGAGAATCAGCACATCATGCTGATGTGTGGATTCTATACTCAGGAGCATCTTATCATATCCGTCCACACAGAGAGTGGTTCTCAAGTTATCAACAGATAGATGGTGGTCATATAGCTATGGCAAACAATAAGGTCTGCAAGATAGTTGGGATTGGCTCAATTCAGTTGAGGACAGAGAATGGTAAATTTTGTACATCAAGTGAAGTTAGACATGTTCCATAGATGACCAAGAACTTGGAATCTCTCAGTATTTTAGACAGCAAGGGATTCAGTTTTAAGGGTGAAGGTGGAAACTGAGTGTCTACAAAAACTCAGTTTCAGTTCTTAGTGGAGTCAAATGGGGAACCTTGTATATTTTGCTTGACTCGATTGTGTGCTGGTCTCACTCTTTGTAGAGCATCTGCTTTGAAGTTCATCGATCCACAATGACAAAACTGTGGCATATGAGACTGGGTAATATGGGTGAAAAGGGGATGCAGATTCTTTCTCAGAAAGATTTTCTTGGGGGATGTAAGGTCAAGAATCTGGAATTTTTTGAGCATTGTGTGTTTGGGAAGCTTCATAGGGGCAAGTTCTCAAAAGGGATACACAGCACAATGTCATCACTTGATTACATTCATTCTGATTGTTAGGGGCCATCAAAGGTGGAGTCATTGGGTGGTCACAGATATTTTGTGTAATTCATAGATGACTATTCAAGAAAGACTTGGGAGGTGATGATGAAACACAAAAGTGAGGCAGTCATGAGCTTCATGCAATGGAAGACTCTAGTTGAAAATCAGCTGGGGAAGAAGATCAAGAGGTTTCGCACAGATAATGGTCTGAAATTCTGCTGAATGAGTTTGATGAGTTGTGCAGAAATGAGGGTATTGCCAGACATCATACAGTCATGAATACTCCTCAGCAAAATGGTGTACCTGAAAGAATGAATCAAACTCTTCTAGAGAGAGCAAGATGCATGCTCTCTCATGCTGGTTTGTCAAGAAGATTTTGGGCAGAAGCTGTAAGCACAGCTTGTTACTTAATCAACATGAGTCCTCACACAGAGATCAGTTTCAAAACACCAGTTGAAATGTGCTCAGGAAAGCCAGCTGATTACTCAGTTCTAAAGGTATTTGGAAGTACAGTTTACTTCCATGTCAGTGAAGGGAAACTGGAACCAAGAGCCAAAAAAGGAGTGTTTGTGGGGGTATGGTGATGGAATTAAGGGTTATAGAATTTGGTCATCAAAAACATAGTTATTCTCAGCAGAGATACAGTTTTTGATGAAAATTGTATGCTCGGCCATCGTGGGGGAGGATTATCAAACTAAAACCATGTTGAAACCGAGAAAACGACGATGAGGTGGAGCTTGTGTGGAGTCACCGAGATGCAACCCTAAGTCGAACTAACTAAATCAAGCTTGGCCACCAACATGGGTCACCAGTGCATCAAACCGATATTAGTCGAAGAAAGTATAATCATAGCGTGAGCTAGAAGATCCAATGTTGGGATACCTCTTAGTGTTGAAAAAGTGTCCTAAACCCAATCGGGTTGGACCGGATCCAACCGGGTCGGATCATTTCTACTATTTCTTTATGTTTATACATATATTAAATGGCTTTTTTGTTGTCATATATATGTTCTTTTAAAGAACCAATTATGAATTCTTATATGATAACGTCCTTAGTATTAAACTGTTATAGAGAAACCATGATAGGCGATTATGGTTGATGAGATCTCTAATCACTTTAATAAGTTTGAAGCTTAAATGTCTTTAGGCTGATGTACTATTAAACAGGACAATGATAGTATAAACAGACTTGCACGTATTAGATGTCTTATATCTTTAAGGGCTTGGATAGATCTCATTTATCAAAGTGTAGAGACACTTGGACTGTACGTGGACGTGTATTAGAGAATGCGTACGTTAGACTGACCCACTTACATGGTTAAGTGTCACACTATGTGGCGGTTGTGTAATTATCCTTAGGACCGGAGTCTACATGGCATCACGGTGTGGATTGTCATGCTTTGACACTATTGAGGTTTCCCTTAGCCACAGGGCGATCATGCGGTAGTGATTGGGTGTGATACTGAAGCATGCAGAGTATACATGTTTGGTCGTCTGGAAATCGCGTACCCTAAGAGTAGGGGTGAATATCCGAAAGGGCCTTCTTATAAGGAATGTCTTACTCTCGTGAATCTTTGCAAAGTGGGAGTAAATGAGTTACTTCGAGAGAGAGCATGATATCCAGATTATAAGATACGGTCGTTAATGTTTGACACTCGATGTACGACCGTATGGATATTATTACAGCGATAGGATTGTAAGTTACATGGTAACTGTTTCACATGAAAGGTAGTAGTCATTGCATTTGACTCTTCCGATGATTGAGGGTCACGGTGTGTTGCTAGACGCTATCCCGTGATCGTTAGGCACGAAGGGCATTTTTGTAAAATGCACTTTGTGTCTACGGCCAACATATTCAGAAGCCTATCGGGTCACACACATATGAACATCTAGCCGGATTAAAATGTGGTTATAGATGATAACCAAATAAGGAAAGTTTATCTCGAGACTATATAGATTATAGTGGTAAATTAATATGGTGGTATTTATTTATTATGGATAAATAAAATACAATATATTAATTATGTTGATTAATTAAATATACACATAATGTATGTGTATCGAAATTATTGTGTATATTGATACACATGTATTTTGTAAATTAATTAATCATAGTATTATATTAATTAAAGAATATTCCGGAAGCCAATTTGTTGGTCAAAGGGGCGCCACTTTCAATGTGTATAAGATACACTTGGATTGTGCAATTTAATTAATAAGATTAGCATAATATTAATATTAGATATTAATTGATTTTGGAAAAATAGATTTATGGTAATAAGATAAATATAGTCAATATAAGATATTGGCAATATCTTGGAAATATTTATATAGGATATTAAATTAAATGAGATAAATCAATCAATTATATTTTCCTTATTTTATTGGGAAAATGTTTTCTTCTCCTCCACACCAAGTAGGGGCACCACTTCTACTATAAATAAGAGGTGGGTGTCAAGCTATTTTGTACATCACAATTCTAATAGCTAATAGTACTTGTGTAAAATAGAGAGCATCCTATAAAGAGTTGGAGAGAGGGGAAAAATGCCGGTCTAGCAACCGGAGTTTTCCAATAGCAATCCATGATGGGATTCCGGTGGGCTGTTCGTGTGGACTAGCGGTAGAAGCCGAACAATTGGGCGGCTCTATGTAGAACTACTCTCCTTAGACGGTCAAAGCGTCGATCTTTTAGATCAACCAAGGTAATCACCATCTACTAGCTTATTTGTTTATTGCTTAATCGAAGTCGATCTTGGGTCGATAGGAAAGAAATTTTTGAATTCCGTTGCGTTCCCGCGTAGATTTCCTAACACCTAAAAGGTATGGGTTTGAAGATTTGGCTGGATATGTACTTCAAGTTGCAGAAGAGGTGGATGGTTTTGAACCTTCTACTTACAGGAAAGCAGTGACATGTTCTGAGTCACCTCAATGGCTCGCTGCCATGGGAGATGAAATGGAGTCATTACTGAAGAATCAGACTTGGGATCTTGTTAAACATCCAGCTGATAGGAGAGTTGTTACATGCAAATGGATCTTCTTGAAAAAGAAAGGATTGACTGAGGCAGAATGAGTCAAGTATAAGGCATATTTGGCTGCTAGAGGGTTCAGTCAAAAAGAAGGGGTGGACTTTGATGAGATATTCTCACCAGTAGTCAGACATACTTTAATTAGAGTGTTACTAGCAATGGTGGCACATCAAGACCTTGAACTTGAGCATTTAGATGTGAATACATCTTTTCTACATGGCGAGGTAGACAAAGAGATATACATGACTCAGCCTGAGGGATTTAAAGTTCCTGGAAAAGAAGCATTTGTTTGTGTCAAAAGTCCTTGTATGGATCAAGGCAGTGCTCTGAATGATGGTATAAAAGGTTTGACAGCTACATGATCCAAATGGTTATAGCGAGAAGTCCTTACGATTGTTGTGTCTAGGCCTGTAAACGAGTCGAACCCTACCGAACCCTGGAGTAGTTCGGTTTGGCTCGAACATGTTCGAATACATGGCTCGATTCGCCTTGAAATTTTCGAGCATAAAATATCAGGATTCGGTTCGGCTCGAACTTAAAAAAAGGGAAAATATTCGGTACTATTCGGCTCGAACAGTTCGAATAGTTCGAACATGTTCGGTCCGAAAATTCAAAAATACCCAATAAATAATTCTAGTTCAAAAATATATGTCCAAAACCAAAATAATACATTACATGTCCCAAAATATAACATAACATGTCCAAAATGTTCAAGACCCTATTCCAAAATATAACATAACATGTCCAAAAATGCCCTGCAACTCTACGAGCCGAAAGTGTTCGAACATGTTCAGCTCGTTTGTCCGAATACCAATTTCCAATGCCCTTTTCTACGTTTGATGATACGAGCCGATCCCCGAACCAAACTTTTTCGAGCCGAACATGCCGAATCAAATCGAACTTTAAGGCTCACTTACAAGCCTAGTTGTGTCTACAATAATCAGCTAGAAGATGGATCGTACATCTATCTTATTCTGTATGTGGATGATATGCTTATAGCTGCAAGAAAGAAATCTAATATTCAGAATCCGAAAGACCTTCTTAGTGCTGAATTTGAAATGAAAGATTTGGGTGCAGCCAAGAAAATATTGGTGATGGAAATATGGAGAGATAGAAGTCAGAAGTAACTGTTTTTATCTTAGCAGGGTTATATACAGAAGATTTTGGCCAAGTATGGTATGTCTGCTGCAAAGCCAATAGATACTCTTATGGCATAAAAATGTTCATTTGTCAAGTTTCTGCTTCACAGTCAGCTGAGGTGAAGGAATATATGTCAAAAGTAACCTATGCTAGTGCAGTTGGCAGTCTAATGTATGCCATGGTGGTACACTAGGCCTGATCTGCTCAGCAGCGATCGGTGTTGTCGGCGAGTTTATGGTTCAACTCGAAAGGAACACTGGAAAGCTGTGAAAAGAATGTTCAGGTACCTTACAGGTACAGCTGATGTTGGTCTCATTTATGGAGGTGATACTCAGAGTTTGGTCATGGGATATTGTGATGCTGATTATGTAGGTGATGTGTATAGTAAAAAATCAATGACTGGTTATGTTTTCACATTGGGGAATTCAGTTGTCAGCTGGAAAGAAACTCTACAAGCAACAGGAGCTTTATCAACAACTGAGGCAGAGTATATGGCTCTTAGCCAAGGAAGCAATCTGGTTGAAGGGACAAGTCAGTGATTCGGGGCTGCATCAGGATCAAGCTGAGATTTATTGTGACAGTTTAAGTGCAATTTGTCTAGCTAAGGATCAGGTTCATCATGAGAGAACCAAGCATATTGATGTGAGATATCATTTTCTGAGAAATGAGAAGAGGGTTGTAGTGAAGAAGATTAGCACCAAGGAAAATCCTGCTGATATGCTTACTAAACCAGTTCAACAAAGCAAGTTTCAGTTGTGTCTGGACTTGCTTAACATTCAAAGCTTACAATTAGTTTTATGGAAACCCAGTTGAGGGCATGTCAGCTGAGTGGATTCTGTGCAGAAGTCTGGTACAAGTACATCCTGGCATTGACGAATGCATCTGGTACAAATACATCTGAAGTATGCAATCTGGTAACGTTGAATGAGAGTTCAAGTCAAAGTGGAGATTTGTTAGTTTTGTGACTTGATCTCTAAAACTGGTAGAACTAATCTGAAAACTGAAACTGAGTTTTGTGAAGTGGAACCTGAGTTTTGGTGGAAATTGTGTTTGCTGAGTTCTACATCTGAGTTTGTTGATTACAAGTGAGTTTTCTGGGAAAGTCAGTTTTGAGCTGGGTTTCGTCTGGTGGATAACAGCTGGAGCTGGGGTCCACATCTGGGGTATTTATGACAATTCTAGAAAAGATCTATTGCGGATAGGGTTTGGGATTTGTGCCTATAAATACCGAAGTTGTAATCATTGCAAAGAGTGTCTTTCAAAGAGTTATCACACACTTATGAAAAAAACTTGTAACTCTGTGCATAATAAAATATCTTATTTTATGTCCGTGGAGGAGTCGGCACAACGCCGGAAACCACGTTAAATCACCGTGTTCTCTTTGTTTTTGTGTTTTATCACTTTCTGCCTTAATTTTCTGTTAGATTGCATCTGTTTTATCTTTTTTCAAGTGCAAGTTTCTCATTTGTGTTTTAACAAAAACAAACTCACATCATCCTCAGTTCTCACTCTTATTTAATTAGGCTTAGGAAAGAGAAACAAAAGGACCGAACAAAGAAAAACAAAAGGTTATAGTTACTGGATGGAAACAAGACTTTCATTGCAAGTTTCAACACTTACTCCCATCAGGTATGGTTGACATACTTCTCCATTTGAAAGATCATAACAAATCAAATTCCCATCCGTTGCTCGAAATACAAGTTTATCTTTTCTCCAAAAACACCACGGTCTTACGATTTCTGGTAAAGTGCTTATTGAATACTGCTTAGTCCAAGATTCTATGACACCATATTCTTTCATCACCCATACATCCATCAATTGCGGTCTTGAGAACGGTTAACATCATAATCTAATGGATCCGTAAAAGCCACCAACGCAATAGTCGATCTTTCAATGTTAAACAGTTTATAAACTATCCTGGACTCATAATCTTTCAAGGCATTAGGTAACTGAATCTCTCGAAATAACTCATTAGTCGGGTTAAAAGCGAGTATAATCCGGTTTTTTCCGTCACCAACCAATGGACGGATCCATGGGAGAAGATGCAAGGTCGTGGCGCCACCACCCACCCTAAAAGTAATTATTCTCGCACCATTTTCGAATGTTGATAATACTTAGACACAAATGCAGGCAACTGACCCGATATTGTCCATGTGTTGGTGCTTAGACGGTATATGATGGGAGTCAACTTTACGTGACTACGGTGCATTGTTTACCACAGTTTACCACATTTTCAGCACATTTTTGGGTGATTTAGACCGTTTTTGGGTATTATCGTGAGCTCATGGCACGGGGAGTGAATTTGTCACTTTGATGGATTATTGCCCCTTTTTGTTGATATTAACCCCATTCCCGAGCACTTTTACCCTTCGGAATTGTTTGGATGTTGTTGGTCATGTATGATGTTATAGGGTATTAGTGTCTCGAGGACCCGAAAGGCGATGATTTATAGTAAAAAGCATAACCGAGGCAAGAAAAGAGATCAAAGGAGGAAAAGTTGAAGTTTTGGGGCAACAAGGGTTCAAACGCACGTTTAAACCCCTCAAACGTGAGTTTCAAAAGACACAAGTTTATACAGAGTTGAACCCCTCCAAACGCGCATTTGAAACTATCCTAAACGCACATTCCAAGTCTTTCAGACACGCGTTTGAACCTCCTAAACGCGCGTTCCAGATGAAGAACAGTCAAGACCCTGCCCAGAAATGAAGCTAAATGCACGTTTGCACTCAGCCAAACGTGCGTTTGAAGATGTCAAACGCCAGTCTCAGCCTTCCAAACGTGCGTTTGAGGCCTTTTTCCTACATATTTTCTCCCACCTATAAATATCCCCTTTAGACTTTTTCTTGAATAATAACAATTATCTTGGCAAAACTCTACCCATTTCTTAGCTCGATTTTGGTAATAGCTTAGAATACTGTCTCTTAGCTTACATCAACACTATTTTAGCTTAATCTTTCCATTTCTTAGCTTAGATTTCTTTTTCAAACACTAAGAGACCACCTTTTAATTAGTTTTCTATTTTTGTACATTTTGGATCTAATCTCGAATTTCTGCAAATTAATGGTAAATTTCTTCTTTCTTTTACTTGTTATGTCTTTCATTTACAGTTTCTTATGTGTTTTAACTAGTATAATGAGTAGCTAAACCCTACATAGTCGAATCATGTGAAATTTGGTGAAAACACTCTTTGGTGATGAAATTGGGAGTGGTAGTGCTTTTTATTGTTGTATCTTGCATGTTTCATGTCTTAGAACTTGTTATAATAGATTTGGGCTAGATTGATCACCTAGGTCAAAATCACACACATAACTCTAAAGAGTTGTTCAGATAGAGAGATGTGGGAAAAGGGTTCTACGATCACCGCTTAGAGTGAGGTTACTCGTTTTAACGTTTAAAGCGGCTCTAGTGCATATCATGTCTTGTTAGTGATCCTTCTTTAGGGAAGGGTAATTAATTTGGCATAAGGTGTTAGGAGAGAGTTGTTCAGACCTTAGCACTGGGATTAGGAGTACGCACCCATGAAATTGAATGCAAGAGTTCGTTCGTTTAATGCACACTCCCGGTTTTGTCATTCCTTGGTGTGAAACTAGCTATTTTGATCATGGTTCGGCTATGTCCCTTAATCTATCTTTAAAACCTAGTAGTTTAATCTTCTTTCTATCTTTGTTATCTTTAAACTTGTTAGTAGAGATCATTTTAGTGTCGTTGTAGTTACAAATACTTTAAAATATTGATCACCTAGACTAAGTAATACGTTCACTTTGGTACTTGCAACCACTTTTCCCTTTGGTTTGACCTCGCACTCCTGTAGCTATTCTAGCAATCGACCCGGTACACTGCCGGTTAGAGAGTTAGTTTGCCCACGGTTTCGAGTCTTTATAAATTGTTTTTGAAGGGTGAATTTTACCTCGATCAAAATGGCGCCGCTGCCGGGGAATTGTGTGCTATTTGTGATATCTTGCAAGTGAACCGAAGGCTTGGGCCTAGGTTTTATTTTATTGTTTTCTTGTTGTTTTCTGAGATCATACAGCTCGAGCTTAAATGGATGGATTTTTCAATCGATACTACTCACCTGGACAACAATACCCCTACCAACCTCAGGCACCTAAACAATGTTATCAACAACAGTTCGTGCCTCAGCCTCAGTATCAACAGCAGAGTAACCAAGGTTCATGGGCTTATCAGTGCCCTAGTGCATGCCAAAGTCAAAATTATGGTTATTCAAGTTATGAGACACAACATTATGAGGGTTGTCCGAACCCTAGTGCTTATCAGGATTACGGTGTTCATACTCAACGCGTTGATAGCTTCACCTGCATTCACCACTTGATCGAGTCCGGCATGGCAAGAAGCCTACTACTCACCTTCAATGAATCAAAGTCGGTATGATCGCCTTCCCCATGCCACAAGAAGGCTTCACCGACATTCAAATGGGCAGATTGATTCAATTGAGCGAGTTTGATTCAAATGAACAAGGATATGCAAGAGTTCTATAGAAGCTTTGACTCGACATAAGAAATCTTGAAGACAGGATGGGGCAATTGATTGAAAAGAGGAGGCATGAGAAGAGGAAGAGACATGTACAATAGAGGTGTTCGGGATGATGATGTTATCACTGAAGAAGTTCAGGTTGAGAGTGAGGTTGATGATTCGATTCGCTATGATGAGATTTATGAGCCAGATATTGAGTTGGGATTGCTCATAGTGCCACCTCCAATTGCGATATCTGATTATGGCAGGTTTCACGTTCTACCTACTGCACCTTCACCCCTTGAGATGAAAATTGATGAAACCTTGGTGGAGTGTGTGGTGGAACCGACCATTGTTATGACTGAGCAAGAATTCTTTGGTGATGAGAATAGCTCGTTTTGGGATGAGGAGGAAGTGCAAGATTTGGAGATGGAAGAGGTGCAAATTTTATCCATTACACCGCCTCCCGAAGAAATACAAAATGATGACTTGGAAGGGTGTATGATAGATTTGAGCACACTGCTTGATGAGACAGAATTAGAGTTGGAAGAGAAACTGGGATCGCCCATTTCACCCTTACTCCCAATTGAAGTAAATGAAGATGTCATTATGAAGAGTGTGGTGAAATCGTATGAGACTGAAGAGCGATCTATGGTAGAGCTACCGGGAGAAGTGGAGATTATTAGCATGCCGGTCCCGGATTATTACACTCTTCCACCTTGTGTTGATGAGTATTATGCGATCGATTTTGTGTACTCACCGGTAGATGGAGCTCATAGAATTTGTTAAAGGGGACAACTACAATGGAATGGCAATTACAAGAAGAAGTGATGAGAGATTTTGACAAAAGAGGATTCCCGAGTTGGGAAGAGGTAACATCGAGGGCCGTGAGAGGTAAGTTTCTAGTGAACTCGGTTTTCGTGATGCTTGCTATTATTAGTCTTCTTGAGTTGTTGATCTTTTTGAGCTCGGATTTTGGTTCATTGTTTTGGTGATACTTGTTTGAAATAAAATATTTGAATCATTATTTTGAGTCTTTTGTGGTATGAGTCTGTTTGGTGCCATTAAGTCGATGCTAACGGCGTTAAACAAAGCACTTCTACCTTTTCTACTTTGTGCCAATAGTATAACTTTGAAAAATTGGCATTTGTATAAGTCATCCCGTCGAGCCAACGACACAAAACAAAGGCGCTTGGGGGAGGCAACCCACCTTTTTGGTAGTAATAATGAGTTTGGAGTGGTCTTTGGGTGCAAGAGGGGAGATTTTAGCTTAAAAGAGAGGTTGGGGTGAGAATTTCTTTTTGGTTCCGGCTCTTGTACGTAGACGGGGATGTTTTTTTATGTGAGCCTCTATGGCTTTATTTTAGGCATGGATGCTCTGTGTTTCTGTTGATTATCTTTACATCCAGTGCGATTCCCGTCTAGTATGCTTGATATGCTTCGAGTCGTTATTTGTGGCATGGCTTCAATTTTTTATATATCTCGTATCTATCACCATCTTTTGGCACGTGGACTTTTCCCGTGCATGTGTTTGCCTTGGTTTTTTGTTTCTATGGTTTTAGATACTCGAGATGGAGCTTACTAGAAGATGTCACGTGGGCTACTTGTACGCCTTTCTGCCGGGTTTTTGGTCAAACAGCTAAGTCTTTTACTCTTTTTATCTCTCACACACTGAGGACAATATTTCATTTAAGTGTGGGGTGGGAGACTTAGCTGTTTTCTTGGTTTTGTTGTTAAATGTGCTTGCTATGTGGTATGCTTAGCCTATGACCGAGCTCGAGTCAATTTTTGGGTAATTTTTAAAAAAAATTCAAGGGTTTTTAACACCGTGTTGTGTGTGTTATTCTCACATTCGAGTGGTGATTATCTTAGTAGGGCCCCAAACTTGTACACTGCGGTTTAATATTATCTTGAGAATGGAGTTTATTAATTTCACGTATTTGATTGCTACTACCTCACATACCATTAGTGTCGAGGGAAAATAGAAAGGTTCACCTAAGTAGGATACGGGATGACGGTCATGGCGTTTCTTTGACCAACCAGAGCAAAAAAAGCCTTATCCCGAAACGTTAGACCTTCGTAGCCCCTCTCGGCCTTGATAGAATGATCTGACCACCATTCGTTTTATAGACCTTTTGTTATTCATTCAGAAACCTACCTTGAACCTTAATTATGGTCACGTTTCCTTCATTTATACCTTACGAGTGGACTTAGTCTTTTGTTAGGCCACACTTGCTTAGCAAGTGTGGGGTGGGGGAAATGATGTTTTGATGGGTTGGTGTTTTCTTGGTGTTGAGCTATAAGGAGAAGGGGAGATCATTTGGGCCTAGTGTTTGGGTTTGGCCCAAAAAGAAAAGAAAAATCTGTGAAATTTCTTCTTCTTTCAAAAAAAAAAGAGAAAAGAAAACAGAGATCAATCAAAGTTCAAAATAAATTAGCTATCATTGAATAAAAGTTTGGATTAGATTGGAATAAAGGGTTGGAATCAAAGGAATGAGCTTGGAAGTTATCTTTATGATGTTAGGGGTTGGGATAGTGAGATAGGTGCTAATGTATTCGATCTCGCCTCATGACACTTGAAACATAATTGAGTGTGGCAATGAGTTCGGGTATGTTAGTATCCTATGGTTCCCAAAGTGTTATATTAACCAAAAAGGAGTTTGGGTGGTTTGTATGATAGAAATAAGGTGGTACACTTGTTGATTAAGTTCACTCGTACTTCTTTTTCTCCAGTTCCCAAATTATCCTTTTCGATTAACCGAAATTACCCTAGCCTAACGTCATAACCCTTCAAGTCCTACCCGATTGTGTCCAAACTTAGTGACCTTGATTAGTGGAGAGGGTAGTTGGTATGAGACAGTTGGTAGACTTTTGGTTGGGATTCAAGCCCCGACAATCATTTTGAGCACTTGGTTTTAACTTGGCACCACACACACTCCATTTTCTTGATACTGTTATAACCGGTGTGTATACGTTCGTTTTTCTTACTTTGTGATTACCTCGAGGGTGTGGGTAGTAGCACCTAAAGGATGCAGGTTCTTAGATCTAAACGAGTTAGATCTATGCGCAGCGGATGGATCACGATTTATATGTCAAAACACATAATTAAAGGATTTAACAACTACAAGGGGGTTAAGTTTATCTTACCAATAGTGGGAAGAGAAGCCAAGATCTTCCAATGTGTTCTCCAAACGGTGGTTGGTGGACACCCATCCTTGGATTTGAAACCTCCTTGATATGCTTTCAAGAAAAACTCTAAGTTTTTCTTCAACCAAAAAAAACCCAAGACAAGAAACAAATTTTTCTCTCTTTATTCTAGTGTGGGGGGGCCAAATTTTGCCTTGCAATTTCCCTTGGAATAACTCTCCTTTTATAGGAGAGTAAATCCTTGGCCTCCAAGTTTCTAATTAATTAAATAAATAATTAAAAAGAAATCACAATAAAGGATAATTCCATTTATAAAAGATTGTGATTAATCAATCAATCAATTACAAATCAATTATCTTTTATTAATTAATTATTTAACAAGTAAATAATTAATCACACAAGAAAATTAATTCTTGCCCTTTTAATAGCTAGGAGGCGCCACACACTAGGGTTTAGGCCCACGAAAAATGTCTTTTACACAGTATTATATTATTCAAATTTCAACTAAATAATATTTTGCATATCAATTAATTAGCCCACCAATTAATTATCACCGAGGCCCAAAACAGGAAAAACATCCGAATTACAGGAGCCACATCGGGGACCATGGACCTATAACCAGTGAGCTCCAATAATTAATTATTCATCGAATGAATAAGTACATTAATTATTAATTCCGGGATTACGCCACCATAAACCCGGCCCGAACTCTACCGATTATAGATATATACTTATACTCAACCCATAGAGTGAATAAGCGTCCATTGATATAATCACTACATACGGATTAACCCTCCATAGACTGTCCATTCTGAGCGGGAAGTCTCCGTGAACCCGACTCAGAATATCTTATCCTTATTTACCATCAACCCCCTGATGATCAATTAGTACACATATCTGACTAGTAGCTAATTAGTCAAATGCTAAAACTCCCGGATCGATCACTTTCTTAGGGCTAACAAATAAGGGGATCGTCTCTACTTCCCGCAGGAAGGAATGGATTCCATGTCTGTGAAAATCAGAACTACTCACTCATCTGGAGATAGTGCCAATGAGAAGTGGCTTGGAACACATTATTTAAGTGAACCGTAACTAACACATCAAACACTACCCCGGGACAAGCAGCATCCTGTGATCACCTCAGGATTAAGGTTGATCCATATATGATCATCTAATGATTTAATAAGATTCCTCGATTACGGAATTACACCGAGAAATTCAGATTAAATCGGTCCAAATCCTATATGAATGCCATCATATATAAATGCCCCACGTAGGTACCCTCTACCGACAAATCCGGATAAGACTATCACACCCTAAGGTGTTCTCAAGCGCATTATTGGTGTTTTAATCAAGAGACCCTAAACTCGATTAAGTTCACCACGGACTAACAGTTTAAGCATATCTCCACTAACTCAATCCTCACGTGCATGCCATACACTGAGTTAAGCGGTTACATACTGATATACTTAGGGTTTGCAGCAGTGTATTATTTACAAGCACAAAGCAAGTAATAAGGTGAGATAAATTACATCATAAAAACAATTACACAAATTGTCTTTCGGGCACTACACCTAACAATCTCCCACTTGCACGAAATGACAAGTAATGATTGTTTTTAGAGCACACCCTTTCTCATCTTATTCACAACACTCTCCCACTTGCTCTAAAAGCAGATGAGACATATCCATCAATGCCGTACCCTCCAAGCACTCGACTTGGTACACTCGATCGCTTAGGTTGTCGGCTCAAAAGCGATCTTTAGGATCGAACGTCGCCGGTCCTTCCAATCAGCGGTACTCTCTCAATATGCTTATGACTTCTTATGACCGAGAAGATCCTACTAAGCTATCTCTTCACTGCTTTCACGATGAAGTGTTATCGGCTTATCGGACACGGAATTACTCCCGGACCAAAAGGAAATTCTAAGCACTATGAGTAAACACCGAGCCCGAGATCAACTTAATGATCATCCTTAATCGACTACAAGTCGAATCGATTAGTAGTCAACCATATTCAAGTTTGCACCGAATATACAAGCATATGATTCCTCGTTCTCTAACGATACTTGAGGACGTATTAAACCGCTACTTATTGCTTGAATCCAAGATTCAACTGCAATTGACTCGTTTGACTTGCCCTTATCCCAAAGAGACTCTATCCCATTTTCTCTTTATCCGAAGATTTGGAGAATCATCCCTGAGAGGTAAGGTAGGACTACTCTCGTTGAATGTCGCAACCATATATGCATAATCATCTTATTCAATAAGATCGGTGGGATAGCCAATGACTCATTCTCGTGAATTTGACCGAATCGATTCTTAGAACATAGTCCAATTCTCTCATCCAGAGAATCTTGGTGTGTCGATTCGACTTCGAGATAGCACACACATGTTGTTTCCAATGTTTTCAGATGTTATCATTCATGAACACTAATACTACTATTTTACCAATATTGATATCCAGTCTACTAAAGACTTATCAATATTCTGGTCAATTCCACATATTTTAAAACATGTGACTTTAAATGACCGAGAGGTTCTCTTAAATCCACAGAGGATATAAGCCATGGCAGGCCTCCTACCAAAGGTTCTTTCTGAATGAATTAAGATATCGTTAGTCTCGCAAAAAAGGTCTTAGGGAATCACCCATATCTTCTGCTTTGTAACGAATCCGTTATTCATTCTTAGCTAAAACCCTTCGTTTCGAATGAATTGATTTCCGTTGTTCGGCAAGAAAGTCTCGTGGAATCACCCCTATTTTCTCTTTAACGAAATCTAGCAAGATCGAGTGGTGAGAGAGTTCAAGGTCCGGTTAACTCTCTACTTGTCGTGAATCACCCCTATACCACTCAACTTTGCTACCGAAAGTTTAAACTTTCCTATTCATTCGACTCTTTTCCGTGTAGATCCAATTGCTCCCACTGGGCCCGAGACACTCGGTGGTTCTACAAGAGGTCAAACAGAACTGAGTACCAAAACTCCATTCACAGGTTAAGGTTTTCAAACCAACCTCTATAATCGAAATCTATACAGCCCACCAAGAGCCATAGGTTATCAATCACCCCAAAGATTATAAAGTCCACAAAATCACAATGGGTCAACGGTTAAACCATACTCCCACCGTGTGTCTTGGGTGGATTGACATTCGATCTAGTAGTATTTATCAAAGTAATCACCAACAACTAATGTTGGGCGTGGTCCGATTAAATCGTATAGTAACTACCTTTGGGTAACCGTACTCCAAGGTTTAAGGTCGTTTTATAGATTCTATCGAAGGCTTGTGATGATTCAACCGTCACTATCTCGATCTCAAGAATCTTTTAATCAACCTTCACTCGTCTCATTAAGATATTTCACGACACAAATACAATCTCAACGTATGCGCAAAATCTCCATCCTACCTTCAAGCATTAAATGCTAAATGCCTACATTTATGGAAGTGGTGTGAACCGAATTCACTCATTATCCATAAATTCACCGGGCATCTTCTAGTAGACTTCTCGGTTTACATAATAATGTTAACCGTTATTTTGCAACCAATTATCTTAATCGAGTTTAACGATTGTATTGTAGCACATTAATAACTATATCGAGCAAGTCTATGGTTTCTTCCTCGGTGAGAAACATTCCACTAGGAGGCGGGCCGAGCATCACCCCAAGACTATGCGATAGCCTATTTCTCGAGCATGGAATACTCTATTCTCTCTAAAATAAAATCGAGACTCCTCCTCGTATTCTTTTGATAAACTAGATCACATTTCGAGTAGTCATCGACAAAATGTCACCACTCAAAACCTCCCACTAGCTTGTATCTCTCACTAGACCCCGAAGGTCATGGTGAACAAGCTATATTACCCCTTCAAATCTATTACCCTTTCCCGATTGAAAGGAAACTTAGTCATTGTTCCTTTGAGATAGTGTTCCTAGACCGAGATAGGAATCACCCTTAGCCATCGTCGTGTCTTATCTCTAGGATATATGCACTAATTAATAGATATTGAAGGGTCGTTTATCTTAATACGAAACCTTTTACCTTTAATAGTTTTAGATGTGTTACACATACTTATTCAAATTTTTCTAAGTGGTTCGACTTTATCAAACAAAAGTCCGAGTCACGATTTCAGTACTACAAATGTCATCTTCACTTTGTTTAAGGCAAATCAGTAGTATCGAGATGAAAGTGAATCCATTTGTTTCAACGAATCATAAAAGCGTAAAATAAATTTTTCTCGTGATATTCAAGGATAGAATCAAAAATTCATTTCCTTATATCACTCCCACTAATATAGTGAAATTACGCCCGTTGTTACTCTATTAATCGTTAATGCAAAGCTTCCTTGTTCTTCCAAAGAACTAAGCTACCGAGTCAAGTTACTCGGTTAAGAAAGTCGCTAAGATTCATTGGTTAGTGATCCAAATCACTTTCCTTATCCTATACTTTCTTTAATTAATGTTTCGGTTTAGCCTCAAAACTTTAGTTAAGATGATTAACACTTATAGACATTCTTTCCCATTCTCAACTTTCCTTAAAAGGAAATAGTCTTGAACTAGCAGTTCAATTGAGTAGACACTACTCGTGAACTGTGGGATGTCTAATAAAAGCGTTACCTTGTGGGATGATTTTCTAATAAATTAGAAAAACATAATATAAAAGCTCCCACTAGTCTATCGGTTCCAAATACCGTCTAACTAGCGACACTTTAATTTATGATTCTCCAATTTTTCTATCGAAAAAATTTCTCGTGTAGACACTACACAATTCACTAGAAGAATTTTATCGTCCCAATCATCTTTCAAACTAACTATGGTTGTCTCTCGCTCGCACGAGTGACAAAGAAGTGACATGCCGTCACTTAAGTTTTGAAGGCTTCAAGAGAAATATCTCTTCCAAAAATTAATCGCATGTGAGATTAATAAATACAACGTTCTAGTTACTTACCACTTTTTAACGAAGTCATTACTAGTCAATTTTACACTAGCAGCCTAGCAGCACCCTGTAGAGATATATAAATAGTTGTAAATAAAATTGATGAAGATAAATCCAAATCATACACTACTAAAATTTTAGGAACATAAACTAAGTACTTATAGTCTATCCTACTGCTTCCAAGGATTTAATCTAACGCCTCGCCGCCTTAGGGTAGGTCAAAGAGGTTTCGATTAATATTGAAGATCGATTGAGAATCGAACATCTCATTTGTGATCGTCAATCACCTTTCCTTTTTCAGCCAAGGTATTACCAAAATACCTTTTTATGAGTGTAACCTCTTTGTTTGAGATCTTTAGATAGACCCCGAGTGTGTGCCGCCTTAGGGTCGGTCGGTGACTCGGCCAGTACCCAAAATCCTATCCTTTCGGAGACCAAGCCTTGAATTTTGATAGCGGTGAAGGCCTTCCTTAGGGGGCGAAATCAAAGCCGCACGAGGCGTCACCATTCTCTCACGTTGCTTGTGTCAACAAGAGAGGCCGTGGGGTCGGCCGTCGCCTCCCGCTCCCACTCAATATTTTGAAAAAGTGGTGGGTTTCTCGATCACGCTTTTGGACTTGATGTTACATTAAGGAACAATAAATCATAGGCCCGAATGTTGTCGGTTTATGTGGGCTAGCCCACCCGACCTATTCGTTAGAAAATATGTGGCCGTCGGACGGGTCAAGACTAGGGGAGCTCCGTTGAGCCGTAGTGGCTCTTCGGATGGCTCGACCTTGCAAGACCCGATGCAAACGCCACACGTGGAGGTGAAGTCGATCGAGCCGTAGCTACCGTTGACCACCCAACCGTGGTTAAACCACTTTCGAACCTGTTTGCCCGTGATTATCCAATCCTTAAACATCAAACTTTCACGTAGACACTACGGAACAAAAACGTAATCTCGCTTGGTAAGGTGGAATTCACCGAGAATCCAACACCTTAACCACGAGGTTTCGGATTTTACTCCTTATGCTTTCACAGTGGGATTCACCGAGAATCCATCACCCAACCTCGACGATTGAAAAACCCGTGTTCCTCGGTTTTTACCCTAATTAGTTTCTAATTAATATCAAACAATTAATTAAAACTAATCGTGTGTTTTATACATGCCTAACTAATTCCTCGAATTAATTTCTACATGTATGCATATGGAGTGGAATTCATGATATGATGCATGTCATGGCAATTTTCCGGTTCTACTCATACAATCTACACATGTATACTAGTGCGGAAAATAAACACCTTGATGGACTGGCAGCTTGCAGTAACTAATCTATTCAAAAATAAATTAAAAACCCTAATCTGCAGCTGTTAAGAATCTTCGACGATCGGCATATCAAACGAACTTGGATTGGGATGAAACGTTCCAGATCTGATCTTCATTCTTCGGACTTCAAGATGGACGGTCGGATCGGAGCTTTGACTTGTCAATCTTCCTCAGTGAGCCGCCCAACTTGCTGCTGAAACAGACTCTCACAGCAGCGCATCATATACTTCCCGAGATCGATCGGGGATGAAGATGAATCCCGATCGTCCTGAAAATTTTATCTCACGTCCAAAACTCCATGATTATCGATCTGACCGGTCGGATTTTAATTTGAACGGTCCAATTGTTCCCAGAAAATTGAAGAAGTCACAGTTAGGGTTTCTGTGAATCCTGCGTTTTTCTGTTACAGCAGCCACTTCGCAGCAACGAACGGAAACCCAAACGGACTCTGATCGACCCCAAAATTTGTGGGATTGTTCATAAACTTCCAATCTTGATTCTGACCGGAGGGATCTTCGTTTTAACGGCTCAAACAACGGAAAAAACGAAAAGACTAAACAGCTAATGTACAGATCTATTTTCTGGAAATTAAAATTGCAATAATACATAAATTACATAATTTCCTATACTCATATGAACGAATTTTCATCGTTCATATGAGTTTACAATAGATCTAACGGGTAAACGATACCAACCCCAATCCATCTCTTCAACCATAGCAATTTAAAAAATTATTAATGCATAATAATAAGTAAAATATCACCTACATGCAATTCCACTCCTTTAAATCGTTTAATTACGATTATGACTATATAAATCGTGGAACCTGGCTCTGATACCACATGAAGGATGCAGGTTCTTAGATCTAAACGAGTTAGATCTATGCGCAGCGGATGGATCACGATTTATATGTCAAAACACATAATTAAAGGATTTAACAACTACAAGGGGGTTAAGTTTATCTTACCAATAGTGGGAAGAGAAGCCAAGATCTTCCAATGTGTTCTCCAAACGGTGGTTGGTGGACACCAATCCTTGATTTGAAACCTCCTTGATATGCTTTCAAGAAAAACTCTAAGTTTTTCTTCAACCAAAAAACCCAAGACAAAAACAAATTTTTCTCTCTTTATTCTAGTGTGGGGCGAAATTTTGCCTTGCAATTTCCTTGGAATAACTCTCCTTTTATAGGAGAGTAAATCATGGCCTCCAAGTTTCTAATTAACTAAATAATTAATTAAAAAGAAATCACAATAAAGGATAATTCCATTTATAAAAGATTGTGATTAATCAATCAATCAATTACAAATCAATTATCTTTTATTAATTAATTATTTAACAAGTAAATAATTAATCACACAAGAAAATCAATTCTTGCCATTTTAATAGCTAGAGGCGCCACACACTAGGGGTTTAGGCCCTTGACGAAAAATGTCTTTTACAGTATTATATTATTCAAATTTCAACTAAATAATATTTTGCATATCAATTAATTAGCCCAAATGAATTAATTATCAATGAGGCCCAAAACAGAAAAACATCCGAATTACGGAGAGCCACATCGGGGACCATGGACCTATAACCAGTAGCTCCAATAATTAATTATTCATCGAATGTAATAAGTACATTAATTATTAATTCCGGGATTACGCCACCATAAACCCGAAATCCGAACTCTACCGATTATAGATATATACTTATACTCAACCCATGAGTGAATAAGCGTCCATTGATATAATCACTACATACGGATTAACCCTCCATAGATCATCCCATTCTCGAAAGGGAAGTCTCCGTGAACCCGACTTTCGAATATCTTATCCTTATTTACCATCAACCCCTGATTATCAATTAGTACACATATCTGACTAGTAGCTAATTAGTCAAATGCGAAACTCCCGGGATCGATCACTTGCTTAGGGCTAACAAATAAGGGGATCGTCTCTCTACTTCCCGCAGAAGGAATGGATTCCATGTCTGTGAAAATCGAAACTACTCACTCATCCGGAGATAGTGCCAATGAGAAGTGGCTTGGAACACATTATTTAAGTGAACCGTAACTAACACATCAAACACTACCCGGGACAAGCAGCATCCTGTGATCACCTCAGGATTAAGGTTGATCCATATATGATCATCTAATGATTTAATAAGATTCCTCGATTACGGAATTACACCGAGAAATTCATATTAAATCGGTCCATCTATATGAATGCCATCATATATAAATGCCCCACGTAGGTACCTCTGCCGACAAATCCGGATAAGACTATCACACCCTAAGGTGTTCTCAGGCGCATTATTGGTGTTTTAATCAAGAGACCCTAAACTCGATTAAGTTCACCACGGACTAACAGTTTAAGAATATCTCCACTAACTCAATCCTCACGTGCATGCCATACACTGAGTTAAGCGGTTACATACTGATATACTTAGGGTTTGCAGCAGTGTATTATTTACAAGCACAAAGCAAGTAATAAGGTGAGATAAATTCTGTCATAAAAACAATTACACAAATTGTCTTTCGGGCACTACACCTAACAGCACCTACATCACAACATTGAACCCCTTGGTTTGTTTTAAAATGCCTAGTTTACTCGAGGGCGAGAAAAGGCTAAGTGTGGGGTGGTTGATGGGAGTCAACTTTACGTGACTCCGGTGCATTGTTCACCCCCGTTTACCACATTTTCAGCACATTTTTGGGTGATTTAGACCGTTTTCGGGGTATTATCATGAGCTTATGGCATGGGGAGTGAATCCGTCACTTTGATGGATTATTGCCCCTTTTTGTTGATATTAACCCCAAGCACTTTTACCCTACGGAATTGCTTGGATGTTGTTGGTCATGTATGATGTTATATGGTATTAGTGTCTCGAGGACCCGAAAGGCGATGATTTATAGTAAAAAGCATAACCGAGGCAAGAAAAGAGATCAAAGGAGGAAAAGTTGAAGTTTTGGGGCAACAGGGGTTCAAACACATGTTTGAACCCCCCAAACGTGTGTTTCAAAAGACACAAGTTGATACAGAGTTGAACCCCTCCAAACGCGCGTTTGAAACTATCCTAAACGTACGTTCCAAGTGTTTCAAACGCGCGTTTGAACCTCCTAAACGTGCGTTCCAGATGAACAACAGTCAAGACCCTGCCCAGAAATGAAGCTAAACGCACGTTTGCACTCAGCCAAACGTGCGTTTGAAGATGTCAAACGCCAGTCTCAGCCTTCCAAATGTGCGTTTGAGGCCTTTTTCCTGCAGATTTTCTCCCACCTATAAATATCCCCTTTAGACTTTTTCTTGAATAATAACTATTCTCTTGGCAAAACTGTACCTATTTCTTAGCTCGATTTTTGTAACAGCTTAGAATACTTTCTCTTAGCTTACATCAACACTATTTTAGCTTAATCTTTCCATTTCTTAGCTTATATTTCTTTTCCAAACACTAAGAGACCACCTTTTAATTAGTTTTCTATTTTTGTACTTTTTGGATCTAATCTCGAATTTATGCAAATTAATGGTAAATTTCTTCTTTCTTTTACTTGTTATGCCTTTCATTTATAGTTTCTTATGTGTTTTAACTAGTATAATGAGTAGCTAAACCCTTTACATAGTCGAATCATGTGAAATTTGGTGAAAACACCCTTTGGGTGATGAAATTGGGAGTGGGTAGTGCTCTTTATTGTTGTATCTTGCATGTTTCATGGCTTAGAACTTGTTATAACAGATTTGGGCTAGAATGATTACCTAGGTCAAAATCACACACATCACTCTAAAGAGTTGTTCAGATAGAGAGATGTGGGAAAAGGGTTCCAGGATCACTGCTTAGAGTGAGGTTACTCGTTTTAACGTTTAAAGCGGCTCTAGTGCAAATCATGTCTTGTTAGTGATCCTTTTTTAGGGAAGGGTAATTAATTTGGCATAAGGTGTTAGAAGAGAGTTGTTCAGACCTTAGCACCGGGATTAGGAGTACGCACCCATGAAATTGAATGCAAGAGTTCATTCGTTTAATGCACACTCCCGGTTTTGTCATTCCTTGGGGTGAAACTAGCTATTTTAATCATGGTTCGGCTATGTCCCTTAATCTATCTTTAAAACCTAGTAGTTTAATCTTCTTTCTATCTTTCTTATCTTTAAACTTGTTAGTAGAGATCATTTTAGTGTCGTTGTAGTTACAAATACTTTAAAAGATTGATCACCTAGACTAAGTAATACGTTCACCTAGACCTCGTACTCCTGTAGCTATTCTAGCAATCGACCCGGTACACTGCCGGTTAGAGAGTTAGTTTGCCCACGGTTTCGAGTCTTTATAAATTGTTTTTGAAGGGTGAATTTTACCTCGATCAGTATACTAAACCTACGTGTTGTTCTTTAGCAACGGTTACTATTCCGACAACCTTATAGTCATTAGTAGCAATATCGAATCCAAATCCGAGCCCTTGAGTGTAGCATTTTACTCCAAAGTTAGGGACGGGGAGTTTTCGTAGTTCTCTAATACAAGGATTCAATAGAGTTATACTAAACAAATTATCTCCAGCAATACAAAGTATGCCATTAACATGATTGATAACCGTCATCCCATCGGGGAAATTACCTGATACCGGAAAATAACTACCTGATGATGATGATGATGTAGGTTGGGAGGCGAGGAGGGAATCGTAATAACCATAACAATTACTAGACAAAAAACTCTTATAATAAACACAGCAGCCACAACGTCTCGCTGGCACTGCTATACGCTTCAAAACTGTTACATCATCACCTTCGTCCATGGCATGTCTGAGGGCGAGATAATTGTTCTTGAAATTGGAACTTTGGATCAGCGAATACCATTTTTTAGAAACACATTTGAATCGGAGAAGGGATAGCACCGGCAATCTCAATATGATCTCCAAAATCAAGTCTTCGAACAGATACATAATGAAGCACAAAGGAGAAAGCAGTTCGCTCTAGCTATCCTATTGTATAGAAGATTAGGAACCTCGACTTGCGATTTATTGTTTTAAGAAAACTGATAATTTTATTTGGAAGCATGAAATAGTGGATATACTATATAGGTAGTTATCCATGGCGTCTCTTGAGAAATTTAAACTTTAATTTCAAACGAATTCTTTTAACATGGCCTTATAACTAGAATATTGTTTACAATCTGTCAAAGCAAGTATGTTGTTTTACCAATCACAAAAAGCCCACGGAAGCCAACCCTTTTGGTATGTTTCGAATGTGGTATGTACGGGTACAAAACTGAGGATTGTCCCCGCAAAGCTACTGATATGGATACTTCGAATAACCAACCTGCTGAGACGGCTAAAATGCCCACGGAAGCCAACCCTTTTGGCCCTTGGAGGCTTGCAACAAATCGTAGACGCCGTAATCAGGCCCCAAAAAATGCCCAAAATGCGAATGCTCCTGCTACTGAGAACATCAATGCTTCCCCCCAAAGAAATGGTGATCCTCCATTGAACTCTGATAAATTTGATAATCAAATAATTTCCCTTGTCCTCCATTCCCCAAAACAGTCAATATTTATACATAAAAGAGGGGAAACCTACGCCCCGTATATTTCCGTCTATGCCCTCGACTTACTAAAATAGAATTATAATTAACTTAATATTATTTCACAATACCCCCCCTCAAGTGGGAGCGTGAAGGTCTCGAACGCCCAACTTGCTAAGTAAAAATTCAAATTGCTGTTTTCCCAATGCCTTGGTGAAAATATCTGTCAACTGATCTCGTGTAGAAACGTACGTAGGAGCAATGAGGCCCTCAGTGATTGCATCCCGAACAAAGTGACAATCCGCCTCGATGTGTTTAGTCCGTTCATGAAACACCGGGTTCTGAGCAATATGTAAAGCTGCTTGACAATCACAGTGGAGAGGTATACCTGCGGGAATCCGAACCCCTAAGTCTCCAAAAAGGCGACAAAGCCATTTCAATTCACATGTAATGGCAGCCATAGATCGATATTCCGCCTCTGCAGATGAGCGAGACACCGTCTGTTGCTTCTTGGTCTTCCATGAGATCGGTGAGGTCCCGAGGAGCACAAACCACCCACTCAACGATTTTCGAGTAACCGGGAAACTAGCCCAATCTGAATCACACCAACCCTCCAGGGAGAGGGGACTATCAGCCCGTAAGAGTATTCCCTGGCCAGGATGCTTCTTCAAGTAGCGCACAACCCGCAACGCAGCTTCCCAATGCGCTAGCCGTGGTTCCTGCATAAACTGGGAAAGAACATGCACTGCATACGCCAAATCAGGGCGAGTGACGCCCAAGTAAATAAGTCGTCCGACTAATCTCCGGTATTTACCTGGATCATCAAGCAAGTCTCCCTCATCAAGCGCCAAACGATGATTTTGTTCCATGGGAAACTCCGCAGGACGAGCCCCTAACAGACCCGTCTCCTCAATAATATCCAATGCATACTTCCGTTGGGATAAAAATATGCCCTGTGAATTCCTGGCGACCTCCAACCCAAGAAAATATTTTAATCGCCCCAAATCCTTCATTTTAAAACAAGTACTCAAATAATTCTTGAATACTTGCAACGCTGTAGCATTATTCCCTGCAATGATCATATCGTCAACATATACCAATACATTAATACAGATCTCCCCTCGAACGAGAGTAAAAAGAGAGTAGTCCGAGTAAGATTGGTGAAATCCATAATCCTTTAAAGCGACCGCCAACCGCAAACCAACATCGGGGTGCTTGTTTCAAGCCGTATAATGATTTTCGCATGCGACATACCATGTTTGGTTGTGTGTGTTCAAAACCAGGAGGAATCTTCATATAAATTTCTTCATCCAAATCTCCATGTAGAAATGCGTTGTGAACATCCATCTGATGAATTACCCATTTTTTAATCGCAGCAACCGCGAGAAAGGCCCGAACTGTTACCATTTTGGCTACTGGAGCAAACGTCTCATGGTAGTCTATGCCCTCCACCTGGTGATTACCAAAGACCACCAACCGTGCTTTCAACCGTTGGAGATGACCCATCTCATCATACTTCTCAGTATATACCCTTTTACTTCCCAGTGCCTTTTTATCAGGAGGTAACTCCTGCAGGACCCATGTACCATGTTCCTCCAAGGCAGTGATTTCGTCTGTCATTGCTTTTCTCCATCCCTCATGCTTGACTGCTTCTTTGAACGAGCGAGGAATCCGTCCTGCGGTCACACTGGCTAGAAACCTTCTATGTGCGTCAGAAAAACAAGAATAATCGACAAAGTGTGTAAGCGGATATAAACTACCTGAAGAGGATGACGGACCGGAGGAGTGCGCCGAAGGACTTTTCTTTTCCATTGTCATGTGTGTAACGAACTCCTGATATTTAGAGTTAGGAAACTTCATACGTTTCCCTCTTCCCAATTCAATCGTGCTGTCGGTTAAAGGATCCGTGACAACACCATTTGTCCCAACATCATCCCCCACCACCGAATCACTCTCCACAACCCCCCATGCACTGGTACCAACGCCCTCCCTACTAGGTGGGGTAGGGTCCAGAAACCGAGTACTATCATCTGTATAGAGACCATCATCAGCAATGTCCGGAAAAATAATCGAGGAAGGAGTAGTGGACGAATACTCTTTCATGGGAAATATATGTTCAAAAAATTTGACATCTCTAGACACAAATATTTCGTCCGTTTCTAAATCGTATAGAGTCCAACCTTTCTTAGCGAAAGGATATCCCAAAGAAACACATTTCCGACTTCGACTTTCGAATTTATCTCCCTTGTGTCGTAAATTGTGCGCATAACATAAGCAGCCAAAAATACGCAAAGCATCTAGACTTAGGGGTTTACCGAATAAGCACTCATAGGGTGTCTTATAATCCAATATACGAGAGGGGGTTCGATTAATCAAATAACACGCGGTCAGGACACACTCCCCCCAAAATTTAATTGGAAGATGTCCCTCGAACCGTAAAGCACGAGCCACATTTAAAATATGGTGGTGTTTCCTCTCTACTCTACCATTTTGTTGAGGCGTCCCCACACACGATGTTTCAAAAATAATGCCTTTCTTTTGAAAATGCGGAAGCAAACGTTTAAATTCCGTCCCATTATCACTCCTAACACGAAGAATTTTTGCACTAAACTGACGCTCAATCAATGCCATAAAATCTAAAAAAAATATTCTCAACTTCCCATTTATTATATAATAAATAAACCCACACCGAATGAGAAAAATCATCCACAATCGTCAAAAAATAAGAGGCACCGCACGTAGAGAGAGTTGGGTACGGCCCCCACAAATCACAATGCACGAGTTCAAAAGTCCTACTAGCCCTATTTTCACTATTTGGGAAACTTTCCCGATGTTTTTTAGCCCTGAAATAGACCTCACATCCATCTTTATTAAGAAAACTAGACTCACTCACATAGGGAAGTTGCTTCAATACTTTTTCTGAGGATGTCCCAACCGCTTGTGCCACAGTTCCACGGAATCTTTCCCACCGATAGCCATAATCTTCACGTTTGGTACTCCCTTGAAAAAGAAAAGTCCATATTCGCGCTCACCCAATCCAATCAGCCTCCTCGTCATTCGGTCCTGCATAACACACAATGTGGAGGTGAATTGAACATGACAATCAAACTCATCAAGCAACTGAGTTACAGATAATAAATTGCAAGCTAAATTAGGCACATAAAGCACGTTTTGTAATTTCAAACCCCCATGCAATATACTAGTTCCTTCATGTGTGGCGTGTGAGGTCCGACCGTCAGGAAGACCCACTGGGCATTTTTCAATGACCCGTACATTCACCAAATTACTCAATGTCCCGGTCACATGATGTGTGGCTCCAGTATCAATTATCCACAAACACGCACCTGTTAAACAATCTTTTGGTTTTGCAAGATTTAAGATGTCGATGATGCTTTGCCACTGCCCCGGTGTCAAATTGGAGAGTCCGGCCTGTTCTGCTGATGTTCCCAATTTCAGCCCACCTGAATTTTCTTTTGGCGGGCTGACTATTGCCTGATTCGCACGAATCGAGCCTTGGTCGATCCGGCCGATCAATTGCTCCTGTGCTTCACGACTTTCCCTCGTCGACCGGCACACTGCACCTTCTGCACCCCTCGCCACGGCACCGCACCTCAAGCTCTCCGTGGCCGATCCCCCCACCAATCGGGGTACCCATGTATCTCAAAACAAGTCTGTTCGTCGTGCCCGTTCCTGCTACACACGTTGCAATATTTTGCTGCGTTTTCGGCATTAGTTTTTGCACGAAAATCAGCTTGAATTTTAAACGCCATAGTTGTATCACGATCTTCCCTTTGCTGTCCCGAATTTCCTCCATGCAAATTTTCTTCCTGAATTAAATTTTGATAAGCCCGATCCAAGGTGGGAAGGAGGTCCTGGTTTAACAATTGTGACCGCACCGATGCATACGCCCCATCCAATCCTACCAAAAACTAGTGAAGTCGATCTTCAAGAAACAATTTCTGAAATTGATCTGCCAAGTTACACTTACATCCACCACACTTGCATCCATCACAAGAGCAAACAGGAACTGTGATCAAAGTGCCCAAATCGTCCCATATTTACTGAGCCGTCCAAAATATGAAGCAATAGGTTCGGACTTACCTTGTTTACATTCTGCCAATGAAGCTTTCAGTTGACAAATCCGCGTTCCATTCACCACGCAAAACCTTCCCTTCAACGCCAACCACAGCTCCCTCGCATCTTCAAAGTAGGATAAAGTTGATCGAATCGAGGCTCGATTGTATTCATGAGCCACGATAGCGAAGATTGAATGGACTGTGTACCGCTCTTCTAATTTTTATTTGTCTGTTGGTTTCTTGATCGTGCCTCCAAGAAACCAAATTTTCGTTTTGCTCAGTAATTTTCGAACAGCTCTCGACCATTCATCGTAGTTATTTCCACGCAGCTGCGTTGTGGTGATAAGGTAGCCCAGGTTGTCTGTAGTACTAAGGTAGAAAGCGTCCAGCTTTTTGGGTTGTTCTTCACCTTCAGCCATGGTGATTTGCAGACGCCAGAAACCTCCCCTTGTGCAGGTTTTGCTGTCGCTCTGTTTGTTCTTTTTTTTTTTCACGTAACACACGGCTCTGCTACCATGATAAATTTGATAATCAAATAATTTCCCTTGTCCTCCATTCCCCAAAACAGTCAATATTTATACATAAAAGAGGGGAAACCTACGCCCCGTATATTTCCGTCTATGCCCTCGACTTACTAAAATAGAATTATAATTAACTTATTATTATTTCACAATAAACTCGTCAGGTTCCCGACCCAATGGGTCCAGATTTTCTGTATTGGATGAACAAATCAATGAAGAAGGTGATAGCTCAACCACATTGAAACACTACAAACAATGATTTGATCCCTAAATCAATTTAACGCCCCCACTTTGATTATACGCCAAAGCGAACACGACTAATCGGGCAGCAGGCTCTCGTGGCCGAAGTAGAGGTGGCATCCTGGTGGCTACTAATATGGTCTAATTCCAGCCTACTCCAGTTCGTGGCAATTCTGATGCCACTCCGTTCCCCCGAACAACTTCGGCTTTTGGTAATTTCTCGAGTTTTTCCTCAATCCCCCTCTCAGATATCACAAATGTGACAAAAAAATGTGGACACTCGTGTCGCCACCATTGGGGAAGTGTTACAGGAAGCTATGGCAATTGATGCGAGAATTGCAGTATATAAATCTAAACAACTTGAATCGGTGTATGTGAAAAGTAACCCACCAGACCCGCCATTACACGATAATAGTCAAACAGCTGTGTCTGATCACTAGGTATGCCCTGTCTCTGGACAGTCTTCTACTCCTATTCAAATTCAATGAAGATCCTATCTTGGAATTGTCGAGGGGCGGGCTCCTCCTCATTTTATCGTCATTTGAAAAGTGTTGTGACTGACCACCATCCTGATATTCTTTTTCTTATGGAAACAAGAGTTCCTAGTACTAAAGCTCACCGGATCCTTCGTAATTTAAATTATACGAATCTAATCGCAGTCAAGGCTCGTGGGTTTAGCGGCAGTATGTGGTGTTTCTGGGACAATTCAGTTATTGATTTGCATCTACTTTTTGCTACCAATCAAGTTATTTTTCTTACGGTAGTTGTTAATAACAGGGCCAATTGGATTCTCTCGTTATCCTATGCCTCACCGACTCCAATTATTCGGGATGATTTATGGAATCTTTTTGACAAAGCAACCATTTTTATTCGCATTCCGTGGTGTATTATTGGGGATCTCAACCAAGTGATACACGAAAATGACAAGCGGGGTGGTCGACCGATTGTAGGTCCTTCTGTTGAACGAATGCATAATACAATTCGTTGTAATATCCCGATTTTTTAAAATGGGCAATTCAGTCTTTTAGCAAAAATTAGAATATTATGTTATTTAATTAAAAGATTTAAGAAAAAGAAAAAGAAAAAGGGATAAACAAGGATTTTTCTTTTTAAGGAAAATAATTAGATAATTGGGATTATAAAAGGAAACCTAATCCTAATTTTAACCTAGTTGTTTTTGATAAAAAAAAAAAAGGGAGAGGGACGCAGAAAGGGGGCGCAAGTTTTGAAAAAAAAAAGAAGAAGAGGCTTTCGCTTTTCGAGGCTAATCCGTTGCTCTTTTCAACAGACGTCTCAAGAGAGAAAGGATCACCGCGAGACGAGGATCGTTTTGATACCAACAATCCCTAGATCCGTTGACGTAAGTTTTCTTCGTTCTTGATTTAGGGTTTGTTCATCCTCATCGTTAAGCAGCGTTTTCTTTGGTTTAAACACCATAGTGATCAGTTTTGGATTGATCGTTGTAGGTTGGAGGTTAAAGGTTTAAGCTTTTCCAAGGCTTTGGTAGTTTGGATCATTGTACCATGCAAATTAAGGTAACATGGTTTTCTTATCGTATAAGTAAGTTTTCGTAAAGTTGTAGAGCAATGTGTACTGTGTCCTTTTTATAGTTTGAGGACATGAGATGTTTAGGCGATGTTTTTCTGCTGTTTGGAGGGTTAGAATGATGTTAAGTTTGGTTGGATTCGAGTAGAAAACGCAAAGTGTAGAAAACTGTCTTCTTTGGTGCAGTCAGGGTCATCCGTACGGATGATTTAGTTATCCGTACGGATATTTCACAGTATCAAGTTGAGGGTTGTGTGGAGATCTGTCCGTATGGATAGCTCAGCCTATCCGTCCGGATGGAACAGTCTGTCCGTCCGGATAAGGTCTTTAATGTGTGACCTCCTTTCTATGTGTTTCAAGCTTCATGATAGCGTATTTACTGCTTAACCTTATGTGACAAAGCCCTGAATTTGCTTTTGATGCGTTTAGTTCTGGCACCATATGGATTCCTTAAAAAGATGAAGTGTGGGACCGTCGAAAGCTTTGGATTTGCCTTGTGCTTCGATAAGCTAGAGTTTATCGATGTCTGTGTAATTGCTAGGCCTTGTCCGTGTCTAGTGGTCTAGGAAAGAGAGTAGGAGATGTGAGGGAGCTTACTTGAAAACATTTAGATGGCTAGTTAAACATCTAATCAAACATATGTGCTAGATTAATAATCTTAAACATCATGTAATGCTTGTTAAGGCATAGTACAATATCGCGATGTGTTCTCTGACCAGACAAAGTAGACTGTACCCATGCCGGTCAATCGATTGGCTAGATAAAGCGTCTGGTACATTCTGCCGGTTATCACACTATCGGGACTCAGATATTCCCGGGGCTACTAGAGCGTGTCTCTAAGTAGGTTGCACCTAGTTGTCCTAGTACATCCTATTACTAGGCGTAGTGCCCTTGTTATTCATTATGTAACAAACTTGAGCTAAGCTAGATACCCTTTGGAACCTCATGTTATGCTATGAACATAATATGATAGTTAGCTAGGGTTAATAAAGGAAATGAATTAATAAAAGACGGCGTTGCTTTTATTTCTTTATGAGAACATGGTTATACGATCTTCTACGCGTTACTAAGTACTTATGTACTTACCCGTTACTTTTTGTTTGTCTATCTCTTTCCCCAAAGAAGATGAAACAAAGTTGCTAACGCCGATGAGTTCTTTGATTTGAGGGCGTGTGAGACGGAGCTCATGAAGATTTAGTTCTTTTAGTTTTAATTCTTTCAACGATGTTGTTGGTTCAATTCAAACAATGTTGTCTTTCTTTTGGATTAGTTCCGTTTGGTTCTTTTGGATTTAACGTTGGATGTTTAGAATTCTTCTTTTGGATTTAGTTTTACAGCATTGAAAACCCTGTGTTCGATCTTTTGTCTTTTGTTTTCCCGAGTCGTTTTATCTTCCGCGTCGTTTTAAGTTCTAATGTATGACGTAAGGCTTACATATATTATTGAATTTATTTGATAATATTTGTGCCGAGCGCTCTTTCCGGATAAGGACTCGGTGTCCGGAAAAGGGGCGCCGTTACAGTTGGTATCAGAGAGAAAGGTTTTCCTTGCTGTGTAGGACTTGATTTCTTCTTTAAGATAAGTGTTAGAGCTTTAGTAACCCCTCTCTTTTCTTGGTTACAGAATGGTTCTTACTAGAGGAGGAGCTAATACGAGTAACACTGAGGCAGGATTTACCGGGGTTGTGATTCCGAGAAGGAGAAGAAGTGGACTAGCTACCCAGGGCCCTACAGTTTCCCAAGTTAACACCCCGTCTGTGAGCAACATCATGCGTGGGGTGAGTCAAGGACCAGATATCGTCGTCAGGGGTAGAGTGGAACAAGGGGGTCCTTCACGGTTTAACACCCGCATACCGGTTACTACATCAGCTCCAAGGACCACGAGTTGGACCGGGTTGGGACTTTCTCATCCACCGGCTAGTCAGTTTTTCAGTTATCCACAGGTATCGACGTTTCCTTCTGCACCGCTGAGTTTTACACCGCAACCGACGGTTCTACCTCCACCACCGCCTAGGTCAGATTCTTTCGTAGCACCTTGCTACACCCATCCCCAATAGAACTATCGATGTCGAGAATGCCCCACGATGACAAAGACCCGATGCAAAGATCATCGATTTGGGGTTATGATGAGACCAGATGGATTGGTATGAGAAGATGAAGAAACATAGGGTGCCAGAGTTCTTTGGCAATGTCGAACCAACAGCAGCAGACTTATGGATTCGTGGGTTCGATAAGGCGTGCAGAAATATGAAAGCTCCAGAATCTGAATGGGCTCAATTAGCAGTATCCTTGTTGGCATGAAATGCAGAAAGTTGGATGGAAGCATATGAGCAAGTTAATCCAAGGATCACGGATTGGGCGGTGTTCAAGGATCTATTCTACAAGGAATACTTTCCTAGGACAGCACGGAATGCGAAGGCTAATGAGTTCCTGAGTTTCAAACAAGGGAGATATACTACAGTAAATCAGTACTCCCAGAAGTTCCATGAGTTGGGCAGATTCTACCCTGAGATCATGAAAAGTGAAGAGAAAAAGATTGATAAATTCATGGAAGGATTGTCACACGAGGTGGCAAAGGGCATGCTAGGAGATAGACCTACGAGCATGGAAAGCGTCATGCATAGAGCTTTGATTGTGGAGAGATTTGCCAGTAGACAGACGGTTGTAGTTGGAGATAAAAGGTCCTTCTCAAATTATCAAGGAAGCAACAGAGGAGCACCGCGGCGAGAATGTTAAGAGGACAGAAATCCGCCTACGAAGAGTTCAAACAAGTGGAACGCCCTCGGTTTGTGCTAAGTGTAACAAGACACACACGGAGAGAGTGCATGGCGAGTAGCGTGAGTTGTTTCCACTTGTGGGGAAGTGGGACATTACTCGAGAGCGTGTCCTAAGAAGCTCTCCCAAGGTAATCAGGTAGGAGGATGAGGTAACCAGCAGGGTAATCGTACCACAAGTAGCAGACCAGTTCATGTCTTCGCAGCAGATGCAGAACCGGAAGAGTTAGATGACCTTGTGGTGACAGGTACTTTTCGAGTGTTTGTGTTTATTATAGATATTTAATAAGATATAGCACGCATATGATATTACATATTTATACTTAAATTGATTCACTTGTTAGGTACCATAATCATAGATAATCTAGCAGTTTCAGCTCTGTTTGATACTGGAGCTTCAGGGACGTTTGTTTCCTCTAAGATAGCTAAGAAGTTGAACCTATCTCTTAAGGAATTGGAGAGACCTTTGAGTATAACCACACCTTTGGGCAGAGTCAATAGATGTGCTCAAGTCACACCCCAAGTTGATTTTAGAGTTGGGACTTACAAGTGCCAGCATGCTTTGACGGTGTTGGATTTCTCGGATTTCGATGTTATCCTGGGTATGGACTGGTTGTCCAAGAATTATGTCTACTTGGATTGTAGAGGTAAAAGGGTGATCTTTAAGGCCCCGGAAAATCATCTAAGACATTTCAGGGGTAACGTATACAAGCCTAGCAAGGGTCGTTATCCGATTATCTCAGCAGTTAAAGCCTTAAAAGCTTTGAAGAGGAGTTGCCAGGGTTTCGTTGTTTATGCATTAGATACGGAAAAGCATAGGCCCGAGTTAGGAGAGACTCGAGTAGTTAAGGACTTTCCTAAAGTTTTCCCGGAAGATTTGCCAGGACATATGCCTGATAGGGCCATAGAGTTCGAGATCGAATTGATTGCCGGAGCATCACCAGTGGCTAAAGCACCTTATAGGATGGCACCAGCGGAGTTGAAAGAGTTGAAAACTCAGCTGAAGGAGATGCTAGAGAAAAACATCATCCAGCCAAGTACATCACCGTGGGGAGCACCGGTCTTGTTTGTGAAGAAGAAAGAAGGGAGTATGCGTTTGTGCATCGACTACAGAGGGCTGAATAAACTGACAATCAAGAATAAGTATCCTTTACCAAGGATTGATGATCTGTTCAGTCAGTTGCAAGGTAAGAAGGTGTTCTCTAAGATTGATCTTAGGTCCGGTTATCATCAGTTGAAGATCAAGGTGTCAGATATACCTAAGACAGCCTTCAGTACGAGATATGGACATTATGAGTTTTTGGTCATGCCGTTTGGACTCACTAATGCTCCATCAAAATTCATGGACTTGATGCAAAGAGTTTTCATGCCTTATCTCGATAAGTTTGTGATAGTTTTCATAGACGATATCTTGGTGTACTCTAAGGATGAGGAAGAGCATGAAGGACACCTAAGGATAGTTCTACAGACCTTAAAGGAGAACAAATTGTATGCCAAGTTTTCTAAGTGCGAGTTTTGGTTGGACCAGGCTAGTTTTCTTGGGCATATAATTTCTGGAGAAGGTATTAAGGTGGATCCAACGAAGATAGAAGCCGTTTCTAAGTGGCCAAGACCGACATCAGTAACGGAGATAAGAAGTTTCTTGGGTTTAGTTGGGTACTACCGGAAGTTTGTAAAGGATTTCTCTAAGATAGCTACACCTCTCACGAGGCTTACTCAAAAGAACGTTAAGTATGAGTGGACCAGTGAATGTGAGGAAGCTTTTCAGACTTTGAAAGAAAAGTTGACCACAGCACCCGTGTTAGCATTACCGGAAGTTTTTGATAACTATGATGTATATCCAAGACGCATCGGGTCAAGGTTTGGGTTGTGTTTTGATGCAATCAGGAAAGGTAATTGCTTATGCATCTAGGCAGTTGAAGGTGCATGAGAAGAATTACCCTACACATGACTTGGAGTTGGCAGCAGTGGTATTTGCTCTGAAGCTTTGGAGACACTATTTGTATGGTGTCAAGGCAAGGATCTTCACAGATCATAAGAGTCTTAAGTTCTTCTTTACTCAGGAGAATTTGAACATGAGACACAGAAGATGGTTGGAGTTTGTGAAAGATTACGACTTGGACATTCAATACCACCCGGGTAAAGCTAATGTTGTAGCTGATGCACTTAGCCGGAGAGCGGTTAATGCTATCACTACCTTGCAAGAATTTGTGGATCAGTAAGATAGGATGCAGATTCAAGTGATTAAGGAAGGGTGAAGATCGGACTTTGGCGCCATTGATGGCAAGGTCATATTTACTAGATGAGATTCGGGCTAAGCAGGATAAAGACCCGGTGTTGATTAATTTGAAGCGAGTGACTCGAGAGAAGCCTACAGTGGGTTATCAGTTGCACAAGAGTGGTCATCTTTGGTACGGAGACCGTTTGTGTGTGCCCGATGTGGATGGCCTAAGAGAGAAGGTTATGGATGAAGCTCATAAGATTGCTTTTACGGTACATCCAGGAGCCACTAAGATGTATAGAGATCTCAAGGAAAGGTATTGGTGGCCTGGTATGAAGTTAGGGATCGCAGAGTTTGTGGTAAGATGTGATACATGCCAAAGAGTGAAAGCAGAACACAGAAGACCAGGAGGTTTGTTGAAACCCTTAGAGGTACCGGAATGGAAATGGGAGAATATCACGATTGATTTCATCACCAGTTTGCCTAAGACTAAGGGCGGTCATGACATGATTTGGGTGATTGTGGATAGACTCTCAAAATCAGCCCATTTCTTGCCGTGTAAAGTGGACATGCCTATAAAGAAGTTTGCTACTATGTATATCGACAATATAGTGAAGCTTCATGGTGTGCCTCTATCCATTGTATCCGCGAGGGATAGTAGATTTATCGATCGACGCTTCGGAAGGGTTTGCGAAAAGCTATTAGATCGAAGGCCGATTTGAGTCTGACGTTTCATCCATGAGACGGATGGGCGGTCAGAGAGAGAACAATTCAGACTCTTGAGCATATGCTTAGAGCTTGTGTTTTGGATGCCGGAGGATTCTGGATAGGAAATAGAAGATGATAAAGAGACGAGTGATCCCGTTAGTATTAATGCAATGGAGCAATCATGCACCGACGGAAGCCACTTGGGAAGTGGAAGCGGACATGTTCAACGAGTTCCCAGAGTTCCCTCATCTACCAGGTATGATTTAGTTTCGAGGACGAAACTCCTCTTAAGGGGGGAGGAATGTAATATCCCGGTTTTTGAAAATGGGCAATTTGGTCTTTTAGCAAAAATCAGAATATTATGTTATTTAATTCAAAGATTTAAGAAAAAGAAAAAGGGATAAACAAGGATTTTTCTTTTTAAGGAAAATAATTAGATAATTGGGATTATAAAAGGAAAACAAATCCCAATTTTAACCTAGTTGTTTTTGACAAAAAAAGGGAGAGGGACGAAGAAAGGGGGCGGAAGTTTTGAAAAAAAAGGGAGAAGAGGCTTTCGCTTTTCAAGGCTAATCCGTTGCTCTTTTCAAAAGACATCTCAAGAGAGAAAGAATCACCGTGAGACGAGGATCGTTTTGATAACAACAATCTCTAGATCCGTTGACGTAAATTTCTTCGTTCTTGATTTAGGGTTTGTTAATCCTCATCGTTAAGCAGCGTTTTCTTTGGTTTAAACACCATAGTGATCAGTTTTGGATTGATCGTTGTAGGTTGGAGGTTAAAGGTTTAACCTTTTTCAAGTTTTTGGTAGTTTGGATCGTTGTACCACACAAATTAAGGTAACGTGGTTTTCTTATCGTATAAGTAAGTTTTCGTAAAGTTGTAGAGCAATGTGTACTGTGTCCTTTTTATAGTTTGAGGACATGAGATGTTAAGGCAATGTTTTTCTGCTGTTTGGAGGGTTAGAATGATGTTAGTTTGGTTGGATTCGAGTAGAAAATGCAGAGTGCAGAAAACTGTCTTCTTTGGTGCAGTCAGGGTCATCCGTACGGATATTTCACAGTATCAAGTTGAGGGTTGTGTGGAGATCTGTCCGTACGGATAGCTCAGCCTATCCGTCCGGATGGAACAGTCTGTCCGTCCGGATAGGTTCTTAAATGTGTGACCTCTTTTCTATGTGTTTCAAGCTTCATGATAGCGTATTTACTGCTTAACCTTATGTGACAAAGCCCTGAATTAGCTTTTGATGCGTTTAGTTCCGGCACCATATGGATTCCCTAAAAAGATGAAGTGTGGGACCGTCGAAAGCTTTGGATTTGCCTTGTGCTTCGATAAGCTAGAGTTTAACGATGTCTGTGTAATTGCTAGGCCTTGTCCGTGTCTAGTGGTCTAGGAAAGAGAGTAGGAGATGTGAGGGAGCTTATTTGAAAACACTTAGGTGGCTAGTTAAACATCTAATCAAACATATGTGCTAGATTAATAATCTTAAATATCATGTAATGCTTGGTAAGGCATAGTACAATATCGCGATGTGTTCTCTGACCAGACAAAGTAGACTGTACCCACACCGGTCAATCAGTTGGCTAGATAAAGCGTCTGGTACATTCTGCAGGTTATCACACTATCGGGACTCAGATATTCCCGGGGCTACTAGAGCGTGTCTCTAAGTAGGTTGCACCCAGTTGTCCAAGTACATCCTATTACTAGGCGTAGTGCCCCTGTTATTCATGATGTAACAAACTTGAGCTAAGCTAGACACCCTTTGGAACCTCATGTTATGCTATGAACATAATATGATAGTTAGCTAGGGTTAATAACGGAAATGAATTAATAAAAGACGGCGTTGCTTTTATTTCTTTACGAGAACATGGTTATACGATCTTCTACGCGTTACTAAGTACTTATGTGCTTACCCCGTTACTTTTTGTTTGTCATTCTCTTTCACCAAAGAAGATGAACAGGTTCCTAACACTGATGAGTTCTTTGACGAGGACGTGTGAGACGGAGCTCGTGAAGATTTAGTTCTTTTAGTTTTAATTCTTTCAACGATGTTGTTGGTTCAATTCAAACAATGTTGTCTTTCTTTTGGATTAGTTCCATTTGGTTCTTTTGGATTTAACGTTGGATGTTTAGAATTCTTCTATTGGATTTAGTTTTACAGCATTGAAAACCGTGTGTTCGATCTTTTGTCTTTTGTTTTCCTGAGTCGTTTTATCTTCCGCGTCGTTTTAAGTTCTGATGTATGACGTAAGGCTTACATATATTATTGAATTTATTTGATAATATTTGTGCCGAGCGCTCTTTCCGGATAAGGACTCGGTGTCCGGGAAAGAGGCGTTACATTCATGTTTCTGATCTTATTGAAATTCCATTCCAAGGACCAAGATTCAAGTGGTCTAGCTCGGTTCATAACTTTTCGGCCATCAAACAACGACTTGATCAAGCCCTTTGTAACGATAAATGGTGGGATTGTTTCAACACATGGTCTGGAATTTTTCATTGAGTTATATACGGAAGAACCAGTTGATCCGTTTCCGGTTAATCTTCCTTTCCCGAGCCTCTCTCATTCGGATCGAAGATTACTGAACCGGCCAGTGAGTAGCAATGAGATACAGGCTGCGTTATTTGACATGGGGGCCTTCAAATCACCTGGGCCGGATAGCTTCTCCCCGGTTTTCTTCCAACATACCTGGGAGGTTGTAGGCGACATTGTTATTTCTTGGGTCACCAAAGCATTCCAACAACACTCGTTCTATCCAGATGCAAACCGGACATTTATCTCCCTAATTCCAAAAGTCCAACCACTGGAATCAGTCACTCAGCTTCGTCCTATAGAACTTGCAAACATGTCCTCAAAACTCATTAACAAGATTATTGCCAATCGTTTGCGCCTTGTGATCGGTAAGCTTGCAAATCATTGTCAGAATGCCTTCATCCCCGGGAGGCAAACCTCGGATAATATAATTAACTCAAGAAGTGCTTCACACAATGAAAAAAAAGACGGGCCTAAAGGGTATCATGGTCGTTAAAGTGGATCTTGAAAAAGCCTACGATAGGTTCAACTGGACTTTCCTATGGCATCTCCTTCAACTCGTCGGTTTCAGTAATGACTTGATTGAACTTATTATGTATTCCCTATCCAGCACATCTTTGGAGGTTCTTTGGAATAGTCGTCCGCTAGAAGCCTTCACTCCACATCGAGGCCTCAAACAGGGCGACCCTCTTGCCCCGTACCTCTTCGTCCTTTTAATGCAAGTGTTGAGCCAAATGATAAATACATCAGTTAATGATAAAAAGTGGAAACCAATATGCATTTCACGGGGTGGCCATCGGATTTCTCACCTATTTTTCACAGATGATCTCATCCTCTTTTCGAAAGCCGATATTGATCAAGCTCGAGAAATGGACCGGGTTCTTCAGCAGTTTTTTGATATTTCGGGCCAGAAAATCAGTATTTTAAAATCCAAATTCGCAATTCCCCAAACGTTAGCTCCCAACCACAAACTGTATAGCGTAAGTTCTTGGAATGACACACACGAAGCATTTTGAAAAATATCTTGGCGTGCCACTTCATCACGGGAGAGTAAAAAATGAGGATTTCACATTTGTTGTTGATAAAGTCCGGGCTAAACTTCAAGCATGGAAAGCATCCACTCTTTCTAATGTGGGTAGGGCAATTCTCACTCAGACCGTTCTTACCACCACGGCGTTTTACAATATGCATACGGTTAAACTCCCAACTTCCATTCCTGATGAACTGGATAAGCTTGTGCGTTCGTTCTTTTGGGCCGGCCATGAAGAAAAAAGAAATATCCACCACGTTGCGTGGCATTCTATTTGTCAACCCAAAGTCCATGGTGGCTTGGCTATTAGACGGGCTCATGAAATGAATACGGCTTTTTTAGCAAAACTTGTGAGGCAAATTATGACGAACCACAATAAATTCTGGGTTCAAATCTTGACGCAAAAATACGGTTTGCCATTTTATAAACCGAAGCCCACCTCTTCTTTTATATGGCGCCATATCTGTTTCGCCGCAAATGAACTGCGCCATGCCTTTACAATAGACGCCTCGGGAGCTCCGCTTTGGGCATCCAATCCATCCGGAAAATTTTCAGTTAGCTCGGCGTATCATAAAGCCTGCAAACCCATGGCCCTTGCTAATAACGATAAACAAATTGGAAACGAATTTGGAACATCAAAGGACCGCTTTGAGGTAATCATCTTCTCTGGCTCATACGCAATAAATCCCTTCCCACGGCTGGAACACTTGCTACACGCAATATTATTGATGATGATTCGTGCAACTGTTGTGGCAACCATAGTGAATCTATACTACATGCCCTTAGAGATTGTACTTGGGTGCGTGGAATGTGGAAGGATGTTGTGCACCATCAACACTAGCACAAATTCTTTAGCATCCACGATGTCCCGGCTTGGCTTGACACTTGTCTCCAGAAGGATATGTACAAGAAAGACAATATAATTTTCTGGAGATTCGTTTTCGGGAATTGATCTCAAGTATTTGGTATTGGCGTAATGAAGAGTATCATCGTGAGGACCAACATAGACCACCCAAGTCGGTGTTTATTTTACAAGCTATCCGGAAAGCAAGGGAGCTACACGTAGCCTGGCACACTTAGTTTTTGTAGATTTTTTAGATCGATGTAAATTTTTTGCTTTTCGATTGAACAGTTGTACAATTATTGTCATTTAATATAAATATCCCCTTTAAACCAAAAAAAAAGTCATATTATTTTAATGGTTAATGGCCTAAAAATAGGTAGAAATGTTAGCCCGGAGAATCGGTTACAAAAATCACGCCTTATTTTATCGGTAAACAAAAATTATTTTTTTCAGCCATAAATAAAATTAAGAGCACATTATGTAACATATGTGTTTTTTACAAGGTGCATCGGTTTAGTGGTGAGCTAGACTATAAGTTGACGTGGAGACCAATGTTCGAACCCGTTAGGGGCAAAAAAAAAACATATGTTTTTTTGGAAAAAAAAAAATAACGAGTGTGATATGCATTTTTTCTTTTACAGGAATCGAACTAAAATGCATAATCTCATGGAAATTTTTATAGTAGTCATCAATGAACACATCTCATCACATTAATGATTGTGCTCATAAATGTCAAATTCACAACCATTGAATTAGGTAAAAATTGAGTTTGATGGTCAATTGGCCACCAAAAAATTTGCATACTCTCATGGCTAATTGGGGATAACGACGGATTGATTTTTCTCTCAGTTAATAATGTTGCAGTTGTACATCTGAGGATGCAAGTTAGATTGGTAGCAAGATACATCAAGTGAGCCAAATGCCATTGAGGCATTTGGTCAAACACTTATGCCAAAAAGCGGTTGAAGTTGTTACATCAAGTAAAGCGATTATAACCGATTAGAAGCTGATCCAACTGCCTTAGTAGTATATATAGGACTGCAATCAACTATGTAAATTAACGATTATGCAGATGAATTACTGAATTAATAGAATTTTCTTTTTCTCAATTTCCCGCTCGTTTTCTTATTCAAATTAGTTCATCTTCTTCGTTTATCCTTTATTGATCTTTAATGGTGAAAATTAACATGGTATCAGAGCACGCTTATGCTGTGTCTTCTTGTTCATGATTGCAGTGTGGAATTGCAGTCTTGGAACTACATTCATATTCATATACTCGATTCGTTTTTTCCTTCTGTTTCTGTTCTAGATTCTTGTTTCTGCCTTTGTATTTGATTTCTTTGGAAATGACTGAAATTGGAGACTTTGTGGTCAATCCTTATCACATTCATCCTGGGGAGAATCCTTCAGCCCTCATTGTTCAACCGGTGCTTAAAGGGGCCGAGAATTATCACTGTTGGAAAAGATCTATTTCAATGGTGTTGTCAATGAAAGGAAAATTAAAGGTTGTTGATGGTACACTACCAAAACCAGCCGAGAATCACATACATTATGAAATTTGGTGTCAATGCAACGATATGGTGTCAAATTGGCTGGGGAATTCGGTGGGTACTTCAATTCAGCAAAGCATTTTCTGGTTGACCACAACAAAGGAAATCTGGGTAGATCTTGATCATCATTTTGGAATTGGCAATGCTTACAAGTTGTCAAATCTTCAAGAAGAGATTTATGCAACAAAGCAAGGTACTATGTCTGTTACTCAGTACTTCACAAAACGGAAGAGTTTGTGGGATCAACTTTTGATTCTAAGACCTACCCCACCCTGTACTTGTGATGCCCTCCCAATTTACAGAGAACGGCATGAAACTGATATGGTGATTAGGTTCTTGAAAGGGTTAAATGATGTTTTTGGTAATGTAATGTCCCAAGCTTTGATGTCAAAACCTATTTCAGATCTGGCTACAGTTTTCAATATGGCCTTACAACATGAAAGCCAATATAATTACTCAGAAATGAGTATTGATAAAACTGTTTTGAACACTAGAGCTTCTGGTATTAGGCAAGATTCCTAAGATTCTGTAGTATTAGCAGTCCAGAATACTAGCAATTATGGCAGAGGTGGAGGTAGAGGTTTTGGTAGAGGTTTTAATGGCAATTATAAGGGGCCACAATGTACATACTGTGGCAAAGAGGGACACACGATTGATAAATGCTACAAGAAGTTTGGTTATCCTCCTGGTTCAAAAGGCAGGGGCAGAGGTCAAATTCAAGCACACAATGTAAGTCTGGATCAAGGTTTTGTTCCTTCTGATAAGAGTCTTCATGATTCTGATCAAAATGTTCAAGAGATACAAAGGTCAGAGGTTCAATCATCCACTACTAATGCAATGACCAGGTCTCAATATGAACATATTATGGATATGCTCAAAAATGTCCATATTTCTGATCCTACTGCAAATCAGCCTGTCACTTTGACTGCCAATGTACAAAATACTTCTACTGCAGCAGGTAATATCTATGAATGGATAGTAGACTCAGGAGCTACTGATCATGTTATTCATACTTTATCCTTGTTGTTTAATGTTAGACCTATATCTGGCCTTACAGTCACCTTACCCACCGGTGCACATGCTAATGTCACACACATAGGGCAAGTTAGATTGAACAAAGATTTAACATTAAATGATGTGTTGTGCCACAATTTACTTACAATCTTCTATCTGTTAGAAGATTAACTAATGGCAACAGATATTCTTTGTCCTTTGGATCTGATAATTGCACTGTGCAGGATCATACATTGAGGAAAATGATTGGTTCAGCTAGTTTATCACAAGGTCTTTACATTTTGAAGGCAGATCCTACTGATGGTTCATCAATTTCTGCATTAGATATATCGGTTACCTATTCAACTGTTATCTCTGAATCTCTATTATGGCACTATAGACTAGGACATATGTTGGTCCCTTGGAAAGGCTAACACAAGTTTAGAGGGGGGTGAATAAACTTGTCCCTAAAACTGGATTTAAAACAAATTAAGGTTTAGTTAAACTTGTGTGGAGTTAAGCTGACTAAGCTGAGTTTAAGTCAAACTGACTTAAGCTTGAAACTGAGTCAACCGGCAGCGGATTAAGTTTTAGCCTTTTTCTTGATCTTGTTATTCTCTATGAAAACTGAATGAAGTAAACTAAATTCTGATGAATGTCAGTTTGTGAACTGTGAGGTGTATAACAATCAATTATCAAAATGTTGTAAATAAATAAGTAAGTGCGTAAAGTAAATAAGACAAGTGTTATAGAGGTTCCAGGTGGTGTAATCCTGTCAATCCTCTCTTCCCCTGTGGTGCGGAGGAAATTTCCACTAGAACTTCTTGAGGTGAACTGTTACAAAAAGTCCTAAACAATAGTCCTTGGCTAATCCCTAGCGTCACTATCTAAACAGGTTGTAGAAAGGTAGAATTGATGTTCTTCAATTGCTTGAACACTGATCCTTGGAGGTTGAATTGCCTCTTCACGGCTACCACCACAAACACAGTCTACTGATTGCTTGTCACAATCTGTCCTTGGCGAAACCTTCCGGTTTGCTTCACGATCTAAAACCTTTGATGTAGAATCAAAGTTGGTGAGAATCAATAAATTGATTCTTGTTTGTGGTTCTTCAAAGTGTATGATTCTTGATAAAATATGTGTAGCTTGAACACTTGAAGAATTTCTAGATATGATCTTGTTATAGCGCTGAGATGATAGTAATTCGAATAAGATGACTAATGCACAAACTTGCTTGATAATACTTGTTAATTCGTTCTTTATATTTTGGGTGCAGGAATCTTCTATTTATAGTGTGAAGTCCAACGTTCATCTGACTTCAATTCGAATTGTATCAACGTCTCTTTTGTAACGGCTATATTTTCTGACCGTTCTGCTGTGTCAGTAACTCATCCAATGAATTTGCTTTCTTTATAACGTTCGACTGTACTTTCAGTTTGTTGGATGGCTGACTTGTAAAACTGAGTTTCCTTATCAGTTTTATACTGATTTTATTGTTTGTCAGTTTCCTTACTGACTTGGAGCGTGAACTGAGGTTTTACTCTTTTTCAAATATCAGTACTCCAGTATTCATCTGATTATAATTGACTTAATCACAGTACACCATGACTCATTGTTATCTAAGAATTCATTGTCCTTATGATTCTTAGGTCTTCATACAAGATCCATAAAGTCAGTTCACGTCACCACAATCTTGCCTGAAATCTAACTTTGATCCTCGACTTGGTCTTCATAATCGAGTTTGAACCTCGGTTCTTCAATCTTCAATAATCGAGTCTGTGACCTCGGTTCTTGATCTTCTTAGATAAGCCAACCGAGTCAGAAACTCTAAGCGAACTTATCTTCTTGATTTTGATCTTTGGTGTATTACGAGTCAATTTACATCCTTAGTGATTTCCGATTTTCTAGATGACTCCCGATTTTTCGATTTTACGACACACTAATTATTACGATTGCTTGTCCGATGTAACTTATACAAATATCGACTCTAGTAAGACCTATACATTCGATTCTAGACATCTTTTAGCTTTTCACTATAACAGCTGGCTTCAGCACTTCATCAATGGGGTTAAGATAATACTTTAAACAAATAAGATGAATTATCATCAAAACATAAATTTTATTTCCAACAACATCCATCTAAACAGAGAATTTATTTGTTACAAAAGTCTGCACCTATTATTCAGTCAAATTAGATACTTGTTGTACTATTTGTCCCCATGCCAAACAAAAGAGACTTAGTTTTCCTACTAGTACTTCTGTTTCTACAAATGTTTTTGATCTCTTACATGTAAATATATGGGGTCCAAACAAATATTGTACTTACAATAGAGAATATTATATTCCAACTATTGTGGATGACTGTTCTAGGTTTTTTTTTTTGGTGCATTTAATGAAACAAAAATCAGAAACTAGACCTTTATTACAACAGTTCTGTAACATGATTGCTACACAGTTTACTAAGAGCATTAAAATCATCAGGTCAGACAATGGCCTTGAGTTCAAAATGGACTCCTTTTATGCCCAGAAAGGGATCATACATGAAACTTCATGTATCCACACACCACAACAAAATGGTGTGGTGGAAAGGAAGCATCAACACTTGTTGAATGTTGCTGGAGCACTTAGATTTCAATCTGGTCTTGATATGATGTACTTGGGTTTTTGTGTTAAACATGCTGCCATGCTTATTAATATCACTCCTACACCATTTCTTAAAGAACAGACTCCTTATTTTATTTTACATGGAAAACAACCAAATTATTCAAATCTAAAAGTGTTTGGATGTTTAGCATATGCAAGTACCATTATGCAGGGCAGAGGGAAATTTGACAGCAGAAGCAGAAAATGTATATACTTGGGTAATCCACCTCATACCAAGGGTTATACATTACTTGATCTTAACACCAAGGAGTTTCTCATCTCTAGGGATGTTATTTTTCATGAAAGAACATTTCCTTATCCTACTGCTTCATCCTACACTAATGATCAAACTGTTCTACCAGTATCTACTTTTCAGAATATTGACTGATCAGATGTATTAGGGCAAACAATTGGGGTAACTCCAAACATTGAGCAGCATCAATCAAACAGTGATGATCCTTCAACAGGCTCAGACACAAATCAAATCAATAATAGCCAACATGTAAGGAGGTCTACAAGGGAAAGAAGACAGCCAGCGCATCTTCAAGATTACCAAACAAGTTTAGGAGCAATGATTACTACCCCTCACATATTAGACAAAGTGGTTTCATATGATAAACTATCTACAAACTATAAGGTTTTTTCTTGCAACATAATCACTGAGCAAGAACCTAATTCATACACAGAGGCATCAAAGGATGCAAATTGGCAAAAGGCCATGAAAGAAGAGTTACAGGCATTACACAATACAAACACATGGTCTTTAGTGAATTTACCATAAGGCAAGAGACCAATTGGCTGCAAGTGGGTGTACAGGATTAAAAAGAAAGCTGATGGAACTATAGACAGATACAAAGTAAGATTGGTAGCCAAAGGCTACACTCAAACAGAGGGAATAGACTTCATTGAAACCTTTTATCCTGTTGCAAAGATGTCAACAATCAGGTTATTCCTTAGTTTAGCAGCAATGAACAAGTGGCACTTGAACCAGATGGATGTAAACACTGCATTTCTTCATGGTGGTCTAGATGAAGAAGTGTATATGAGACCTCCTCCTGGTCTTTCTGTTACAACAACTAATCAAGTCTGTAAACTAACCAAATCTCTCTATGGTTTAAGGCAGGCAAGCAGGCAATGGAATGCCAAATTAACAGATGCACTACTGGAAGCAGGTTACACTCAGTCCAAACATTATCATTGCTTGTTTACTAAAGGGCAAGGATCAACCTTCATAGCCTTTCTTGTATATGTTGATGATATAGTGGTAGGCAGTTCAAACTTACAAGAAATAATCAAACTCAAGAGTTTGCTACATACAGCATTCACATTCAAGGATCTTGGAACATTGAAGTATTTCCTAGGGTATGAAGTTGCCAGATCAGAAAGTGGTATCATCATCAATCAGAGGAAATATTTTCTTGATCTTCTCAAGGAGTTTGGATACTTAGGTGCCAAACCATCAAATCTTCCCATGGATCCAAAAGCAAAACTTGAGGCAAAGGACTCTCCTTTTCTAGCTGATAATAAGTACTACAGAAGTCTCATAGGCAAATTACTATATCTCAGCAACACCAGACCTGACATTGCCTTCCCAGTGCAGCAATTGAGTCAGTTTTTAGATGCAACTACTGAGAATCATCTAGCTACTACTCATAAATTACTCAAATTTCTTAAAGCAACCCCTGGTCAAGGATTATTTTTCCCATCTACTGGCACTCATGTCCTCAAAGCCATTAGTGATTCTGATTGGGCAGGGTGTACAAAAACTCGAAGGTCTGTGACAGGATATACAGTTTTCCTAGGGGATTCTCTAATATCTTGGAAAATCAAGAAGCAAACAACAGTAAGTAGAAGCAGCTCAGAAGCTGAATACAGGGCTATGGCAATGACAGCATGTGAGATACAGTGGTTAATTTACCTTCTATCAGATTTTCAGATCAATCAGTCACAAGTAGTTCCACTTTTCTATGACAACAAAATTGCTACTTATATTGTAGAAAACCCTATTTTTCATGAGAGAACAAAGCACATAGAAATAGATTGTCACTTTGTCTGAGAGAAATATCAACAAAAAATTCTTATTCCTCTTCCAGTCAGAAGTGAAGACAACCTTGCTGACATTCTCACCAAACCTGTAGACAAAGCAACCTTCTGCAGATTAATACCAAGATATCCATTCCAGAACATTTTTGCAGCTGTTACATCTGAGGATGCAAGTTAGATTTCAAGATGTCCTTTTCACCAAAGTACATCTTGAGGGGGGATGTTGCAGCTGTACATCTGAGGATGCAAGTTAGATTGGTAGCAAGATACATCAAGTGAGCCAAATGCCATTGAGGCATTTGGTCGAACACTTATGCCAAAAAGCGGTTGAAGTTGTTACATCAAGTAGGGGCAGTTATAACCGATTAGAAGCTGATCCAACTGCCTTAGTAGTATATATAGGACTGCAATCAACTATGTAAATTAACGATTATGCAGATGAATTACTGAATTAATAGAATTTTCTTTTTCTCAATTTCCCGCTCGTTTTCTTAATCAAATTAGTTCAACTTCTTCGTTTATCCTTTCTTGATCTTCAATGGTGAAGATTAACAAATAATTCAACTTAACTGCTTTTAAGTTAATAAGGACAAGTGGAATAATTATTACCCAAATTACCTTTATTAAGTGTTTTTCTTGCTGAAAATGATTTTTTCATTAACTTCCATACGTTCATTTTGCCATTAATTTACGTAAAACTTTTTAGAGGTTCTAGTTCTGTTTTCCGTTGATTTCGGAATCTTCATATCATCGATTCCGTGAACGATTAATCCATATTTGATGAAGAGATTCTTGTTCTGTGATCGAACTGTGATCGGAGATAAGACATTTTGATTTGGAGTCCATTTATTTTCCCATTTATCCCACATTGTTTCTATGCTAGATTTTATTAGGCTTTTATTATTATTTATTATTAGGTCTCTACTATACAAAAAAGTGTGAATGTGTTTACCACAAAAAAAAAATGTTTCTCCAAATTTAAATATTTAATCAATTAGTTTTAATGTTCATCTTTATCTCTCTCTCTCTCTCTCTCTCTCTCTATATATATATATATATATATATATATATATATATATATATATATATCAAGCATCATCATCATCATCAAGATCCTTGAATTATTATTTATTAAATAATCATTATTTTTAGGGGTGAATAATCATTATTAATTAATTAAAATAGTAAGATGAAATTTAAAATAAAATAAAAAAGAAAAATAAACAAAATCATTTATTGATTATTGACTATTTAATAAATAAATCATTAACAATTAATTAAATTTTCAAAGAAAAAAAATAATATACCTTTATTGATTATTGCTATTAATTAAAAACCGAAAATTTTAATAATCAAAATCCTTGATTATAAGTTTTCCCGAAAAAACAAAAATCAATTAAAAATTCCTTGATTAATTATTTATAATAAACTAAAATAATTATTTATACAAATCAACTAAAAACCAATAATAATTATTACTATGAAAACCAATTTAAATTATTAGTACGAAAATCAAATTAAAAACCGAAAATGTTTATCATCGTACATTAGCAATTAAGTTAAACGAAACAAATACAAACTTAACTCTAAACAAATACATATTTAACTCTCTCAATAGTTATTGAAAATCCGGAAACATAAAACAATATGGTGAAAGACACATTATCCACCAAAGGCAAAGGTAACACATTGTATCTCCTTTCGACCAATATTCGGATGTGTATTTTTTTTCTTTAATTTTACAATATAGTTAAACACAAAATAAAATTTGCATCATACACAAGTGGAATGAAAAGTATCTTATTATTTTTCATTAACATCTTCACTATTATGGCTTTAATCGGTATATTGTGCATGTTTTTTTTGTGAATGTAAAGAAGACGATATGCATAGACTAGAAGTTCAAAAAAGAAAATATTCTCAGCTAAACAATGATGAACGATGCAATAAGATTTGAAGTGTCGTGAAAACTAGAAGAAAAATATAAGTTGAATTCAAGATTGAGTTTGATGATCATTGAGCACCATAAAATTTCAAACGAAAAAGATGGCCTTATAACTTACTAGATTATTGTTTACAATCTGTCAATCTGTCAAAGCAAGTATGTTGTTTTACCAATCACAAAAGACCACATTATTTTAATGGTTAATGGCCTAAAAATAGGTAGAAATTTTAGCCCGGAGAATCGGTTCACGCCTTATTTTATCAGTAAACAAAAATTATTTTTTTTTCAGCCATAAATAAAATTAAGAGCACATTATGTAACAGATGTCTTTTTTTTTTTACAAGGTACATCGGTTTAGTGGTGAGCTAGACTATAAGTTGGTGTAGAGACCAATGTTCGAACCGCGTTAGGGGTCCGGAAAAAAACACATATGTTTTTTTGGAAAAAAAAAATAACGAGAGTGATATGCATTTTTTCTTTTACGGGAATCGAACTGAAATGCATAATCTCATGGTAATTTTTATAGTAGTCATCAATGAACACATCTCATCACATTAATGATTATGCTCATCTGTGTCAAATTCACAACCATTGAATTAGGTCAAAATTGAGTTTGATGGTCAATTGGCCACAAAAAAATTTGCATAATCTCATGGCTAATTGGGGATAAAGACAGATTGATTTTTCTCTCAATTAATAATTCAACTTAACTGCTTTTAAGTTAATAAGGATAAGTGGAATAATTATTACCCAAATTACCTTTATTAAGTGTTTTTCTTGCTGAAAATGATTTTTTCATTAACTTCCATACATTCATTTTGCCATTAATTTCCGTAAAACTTTTTAGAGGTTCTAGTTCTGTTTTCCGTTGATTTTGGAATCTTCATATCATCGGTTCCGTGAACGATTAATCCATATTTGATGAAGAGATTCTTGTTCTGTGATCGAAGATAAGACATTTTGATTTGGAGTCCATTTATTTTCTCATTTATCCCACATTGTTTCTATGCTAGATTTTATTAGGTTATTATTATTATTATTATTATTATTATTAGGTTTCTACTATACAAAAAATTGTGAATGTGTTTACCACAAAAAAATGTTTCTCCAAATTTAAATATTTAATCAATTAGTTTTAATGTTCATCTTTATCTCTCTCTATATATATATCATCGTCAAGATCCTTGAATTATTATTTATTAAATAATCATTATTTTTTAGGCGTGAATAATCATTATTAATTAATTAAAATAGTAAGATGAAATTTAAAATTAAAAAAAGAAAAATAAACAAAATCATTTATTGATTATTGACTATTTAATAAATAAATAATTAACAATTAATTAAATTTTTAAAGAAAAATAATAATATACCTTTATTGATTATTGATATTAATTAAAAACCTAAAATTTTAATAATCAAAATCCTTGATTATATGTTTTCCCGAAAAAAACAACAATCAATTAAAAATTCCTTGATTAATTATTTATTAAAAACTAAAATAATTATTAATACAAATCAATTAAAAAAACCGATAATAAATATTACTATGAAAACCAATTTAAATTATTAGTACGAAAATCAAATTAAAAACCGAAAATGTTTATCATCGTACATTAGCAATTAAGTTAAACGAAACAAATACAGACTTAACTCTAAACAAATACATATTTAACTCTCTCAATTGCTATTGAAAATCCGGAAACATAAATACAATATGGTGAAAGGCACATTATCCACCAAAGGCAAAGGTAACACGTTGTATCTCCTTTCAACCAATATTCGGATGTGTATTTTTTTTATTTAATTTTACAATATAGTTAAACACAAAATAAAATTTGCATCATACACAAGTGGAATGAAAAGTATCTTATTATATTTCATTAACATCTTCAATATTATGGCTTTAATCGGTATATTGTGCATGTTTTATTGTGAATGTAAATAAGACGATGTGCATAGACTAGAAGTTCAAAAAAGAAAATATTCTCAGCTAAACAATGATGAACGATGCAATAAGATTAGAAGTGTCGTGAAAACTAGAATAAAATGATAAGTTGAATTCAAGATTGAATTTGATGATCATTGAGCACCATAAAATTTGCATAATATCATAGCTAATTAATTGCGGATAAAGCTCTCAGTTAATAATTCAACTCAAGTGTTTTTAAGTTAATAAGGACAAGTGGAATAATTATTACCCAAATTACCTTTATTAAGTGTTTTTCTTGTTGAATATGTTTTTATCATTAAGTCCACCTTGATAATCAAAAATCCTTCCCGACCCATTTTGTTTCTCATGGTGTGAAGAATCTCTTGTGCCACAAGAATGCTATCGGAAGTCCGCTTACTAGAATGAATGCATTTTACGGTTGTCAATGAATTTTCCAATGAGCGATTGCAAACGGTTTGCAATGATTTTAGTTATGAGCTTGGCCGTCACATTTGTAAGGGGCAATATGTCGTAGGTGAGAGACCGATTCTGGGGTAGATCTTTGGAATCAAAGCAATATAAGTTTGGGTCATGCTTGGGGGAATCTGCGTTCACGCTTTGATGACCCAAAGTCGTTAGAGAGGGCCAACAATATCCCAATTGTTTGAAAGAAAACCGTGGAAAGCTATTAGGACCAGGTGATTTAAAGGCACCCATCCGGAAAATAGCCGCTCGGATTTCTACTTCACAAACCGGGTGATTAAGGATCCTCTTATCCGCATGAGTGAGGTTTGCTGGTAAAAGATCAAAAGAGAATGGGGCAGCATAAATGCTCATAAATTATTGGCAAACGGTATCTCAAAGAGTGGCATCATCCGTAGTCCAAGACCTATTAGAATCTTTAGGTACAAAATCTTATTCTTGCCTTGTCTTCGAATGGTAGATAGGTGAAAATATCTAGTATTCCACTCTCCATTTTCGATCCAATCCAAGCATGATTTTCAAAACCAATAAAATCTCATCATAAGCCCGAATCAACTCCTTGTTCAGTTTAGTGAGGATATTCGGTGGGGCTAGAGCATGTTCCGGCGAGATAGGACCAAAATTGTGAAAAAAGCCAACTCACAGGACTAAAGTTGTGATGGGAGTAAAAACATGAGTTTAAACTAAAAACGTGACAACTTACACGACTGAAGTTGCAATTTTGCCAGATTTGATACTATGATGTTTGAATATTACTTTGCACTTTGTTTTCATTTTTTATTTTTTATTGGAAAATGATACGTGCACTACACATTATATGCACTACACATTATGTGTAGTGCACATTCAATACATGATTTCTAACACTTGATGAAAATGTAGGGTCATTGATTAAAATGTGACATATCACAATTATTGGATAAAAGTGTGTTTTGCATGTGTAGTGGATGTATCACCACCTTTTTTATTTATGTATTTGGATTTGATTTTCTATACTCTAACGAGCCAAATCAACTTTTATTATTATAAATGAGTCGAGTTTGAACATAACACTACAAAAAAAGACCTTTTTACTACACTATAGCTTGCCATGCCACAAAAAAAGCGCCGCAAAAAATTAACCTGTAGCGTCACTTTTTATGAGCGTCGCAAAAAAGTTGTTTTCGCGTCACTGTTTTATCAAAAAATTACAGTAAAGGTACCTTTTGCGTCGCTCGTAAAAAGTGACGCAAAAGGTAACTTTGTGCGGCGCTTTTTCGCTGCAGCGTGGCAAACAAATGTGTAGCAAAAAGGTATTTTTTTAGTAATGTAAGTTTTTGTTTGTTTATTTGGCGAACATGTTCGTGACCTTAACAAGCCAAGCTTGAACATATTTTGTTTGTTTGTTTATTAAACGGATAATCACGAACAAGCTCACCAAAACGAACACAAGCTTGAACAACAAATACCTAGCTCGGCTCAGCTTATTAGCTCAAATACGGGCACAACCAGTGGCATAACGTGTTTTTAAACCATTGTTAAAGATGTAAGACCCAATATTGACCATGATCCATATCAATTACGATAAATAATGTAAATACATGTTGTGGCGAATTGTCTAAAGATCTAAAGTTGATACGACACGGTTACGTTTTTCTACAACCTGACAATATCTATAATGCTTTCTCATAATATATATAATATATCCATGGAATTTTAGCAATACCATTATTATCCTCTAGTTTTACACAGACAAAACACTTGTACATATAGTATAACACATTAAGCATCCAATGATTGCAGGTTGGTAAAATACATAATCGATCTGTAATGTGCATTGTTGGTCCTGTAATCAAAAGATTAAATTAAAAAGACCCCAAAATCAATCAATTCATATTCAAATAAAAGCTTCTTGCTATGAATTAAGTTCTTGAAAAGTTTAAGAAATTACTTCAGTTCCTCAAAACTTTCCAGCATTATATATGCAAACAAGTCTTCCTCATTACAGCTAAAATGAAAAGACTGTAACAAAAAAAAAAACCTAAAATGAAAAGACAATTTATTAATGAAACCAAATAACAAATAAGATTGGTGGTTCAACCAACTAAAGAAACATAACAACAATTAAAAAAAACTCACATGTCACATGATCCCTCACACTTATTTATTAGGCTTAGGAAAGAATAAAAAAACGAAGAAAAACCAAAAGTTTATAGTTACAGCTTGATGGAAACAAGACTTTCATTGCAAGTTTCAACACTTACTCCCATCAAGAATGGTTGATATACTTCACCTTTGGAGGGCTAAATTACAATTTTGGTCCTCTAACTAGACACGTTTTTCGATTTTGGTCTTGGTATTTCTCCGGCGACAATTTTAGTCCTGTAAGTGGTCTTTTTTTGCAAAAATAGTCCTGAACGCCGGAAAGACCACTTACAGGACTAAAATTGGTCTTTTCCGACGACAATTTTAGTCCTGTAAGTGGTCTTTCCGGTGACAATTTTAGTCCTGTAAGTGGTTTTTCCGGCGTTCAGGACTATTTTTGCAAAAAAAGACCACTTACAGGACTAAAATTGTCGTCGGAGAAAAACCAGGACCAAAATCGAAAAAAGTGTCTAGTTAGAGGACCAAAATTGTAATTTAGCCCCTTTGGAGAGATCATAACAAATCGAATTCCCACTCGTAGCTCGGAATACAAGTTTATCTTTCCTCCAAAAACACCACGGTCTTACGATTTCCGGTAAAGCCTTTATCGAATAAAGTTTAGTCCAAGATTCCATGACACCATATTCTTTCATCACCCATACGTATGTCCATCAATTGCGGTCCTGAAAAATGGTTAACTTCATATTCTAGAGGATCCGTATAAGCCACCAACACAATAGTCGATGTTTCAACGTTAAACAGTTTAAATAGTATCCTGGACTCATAATCTTTCAAGGCATTAGGTAACAAAATCTCTCGAAATAACTCATTAGTCACGTTAAAAGTGAGTATCCAGTTTTTTTCCATCACCAACCAATGGACGGATCCATGGGAGAAGATACAAGGTTGAGGGCCAAGAGCCCACCCTAAAAAGTAATTCTCAGTACCATTTTAAGAGTCTTGATAATACTCAGACACAAATGCAGGCAACTTACCCCATATTGTCCAAGTGTTGGTGCTTAGACGGTATACTAAACCTACATGTTCGTGTTGATGATGATAACGATAACGACCTTCTTCTTTATCAACGGTTACTATTCCAACCACTTTATAGTCATTAGTAGCATAATCAAATCCTAATCCAAGCACTTGTGTGTAGCATTTTAATCTTAAATTCAGGACGGGGAGTTTTTGAGACGGAAAGGACGAGGAGGAGGGAATCGTAATCACCATAACAAGTACTAGACACTAAACTCTTAGAAAAACGACAGTCGCCCCAACGTCTAACTGCTATATGCTTCAAAACGATCACATCATCAGTTCATCACCTGCGTCCATGGAATTTATGAGGGCGAGATAATGGGTAAATTACAATTTTGGTCCTCTAACTAGACACGTTTTTTGATTTTGGTCAAGGTTTTTCTCCGGCGACAATTTTAGTCCTGTAAGTGGTCTTTTTTTTGCAAAAATAGTCCTGAAAGACCACTTACAGGACTAAAATTGGTCTTTTCCGACGACAATTTTAGTCCTGTAAGTGGTCTTTCCGGAGACAATTTTAGTCCTGTAAGTGGTCTTTCCGGCATTCAGGACTATTTTTGCAAAAAGAGACCACTTATAAGACTAAAATTGTCGTCGGAGAAAAACCAGGACCAAAATCGAAAAACGTGTCTAGTTAGAGGACCAAAATTGTAATTTAGCCGCGAGATATTTGTTCTTGAAACTGGAACTTTCGATCAGCGAACACCATTTTTAGAAACGCATTTGAATCGGAAAAGGGATAGCACCGGCAAGCTTAACAGATCTCCAAAATCAAGTATTCGAGCGAGATACATAATGAAATACGTCTGAGGAGGGAGAAAGCGGTTCGCTCTATTAGGAATCTCGACTTGCGATTTAGGGTTTTGTGAAATCGAAAATTTTATTCTGTGAGTATGAAATAGTGGATATAATGTCTTTATAAATTTATTATCCATAGCGTGTCTTGAGAAATTTAAATTATAATTTCAAACGAATTCGGATGGCCCAATAACTAGGTGGAATGAAAATCTAATTCGCGCCGCTTCCTAATAGAACGAGAGCTCGCAGCGAATTTGCCATTTTCTTTAGCCATAAAGCCTCTATTCTTCTCATGTTCTCTTCAATTGTCTTCATCCTCGACTTCTCGTGAGCGGATATTCTACCGCTTTCTTTCCACCATTATCATTGATCGGTGAAGCTTCAATCTCTTCGAATCCGAGCGAGAATCGGAGAAGCTTTCTTGATATATCGTCTTGAGCCATTTTTCTATGCGCCGATTCCTTGCGGTTGTTCAAGTATCAAGCTGAAAAGAGTTGAACTCTTCAACTTGAATATGTGATGAATGGCTGAATAGTCCACCAACAAAGGTGTCGGCGCAGTTAAAAAAGATCATAGATAAACCAATCTCTATAACTATAAATGCAAGGAAATATTTAGATATCCAGGTGAGTATATATTAAGGCGATATTACATCCAACAAGTGGTATCAGAGCCTTTGATCTAGCAATCAAAGTATTTAAATTTTAGATCTAAGGAGTGGAATAGCATGTGTAGATTGTTTGTTTTCGTTTTAATTTTTTTTATTGATTCAAAAATTTGATGATGATGCTTTGTGATTGTCGTGGTTGAAGAGATGGATTGGGGTTGGTGAGTATATATCGGAAATGAGAGGCAGCAAATGTGTTGCCGGCAAAATCACCGGATTTATCAGAAAGTGAGAGAAAGAGAGAAGAGCTAGAGCGTGCTAAGAAGAGAATGGCGAGAAAAGAGAGGGCCGACATCGATTAGTGAGCTGTGAACATGCTGGTCTGGGGATATGTTGGGAGAAGGGTAGGAAAAAAGTCCAAAGAAAGGGTAAAATAGTCCAAAGGAAATTGTTTTGTTCTTAAATCAATAAAAAATTGTAAACTGGATTAAAATTTAGTGTTATTTGTTTATAAGGACGTGTTTTAGAACTTAATTAGGCACTTAGGACACCCAAAACAGATCCTCATTTATAAGGACAAATAACAGTGTCTAGACAAAATTACCCTCACCTCTATTTTTTTTGGGAATCCACCTTTCTTTAAACAAAATTATTCTCGTCCACTTCCAGAAAGAAGGAAAAAAAATCCCCCCTCCTATGGCCGGCCGGAGATGAGCGGCATGAGCCATCATCTTCAGAGGATCCATCATCATTTTACAGAAGTCCTTAGTTAAGAACATGATTAAGATTGTGGATTTGTCGTTGTGTTTATTTGTAGGTGGAAACAGTTGTTAGATGTCTAATGTTGCCATTCAATCCGGATCGTTAATCTGAATGAACCACTCGAGGTTGTCGATGTGTAGATTCCTAAGATTTATCAATTGATACGGAGTTGTTGGGTAGTCAACTTTTTCTTTGTGGAAAGTTTGAAGTGTTTGTGTGCCTATTTCGATTATGATTTCATTTTCACATTCGCCTTTACCTTATGATGAGACCATTTGGGTTTATTGTCCTTGTTTCAATATCTGCTGTGTTGATTCTTTCGATTATTTGGTTTATTGCAGCTGTGTGTTTATGTGAAGGAACAAGAAGATTTGAGCTGTGGTGCTTGGAACTACAACCGTAATATGGGTTGTTTTTTTAACTTCTTGAGTAACACCTGCTTACTTTTGTCTGCCATCTGTTGATTCTTGGGATCGCTATCATGTTCCTGGCGTCAAATTGCACAAAAAGTTCAACAAAAATTTTGATGTCACTGCATATTTGATTGCCGATTTCACTACATAAATTGTTGATGTCATTCATATATGATTGCTGATGTCACTGCATAAAATGTTGATGTCACTGCATATTAATGAAGTGACATTGATGTCACTGCATACAATTTGAGAAATACAGAGACCTTGTAATTTTGTCGGATAATTTCTCTAATCTTTTTTTAGGAGCTGTTGATATTTTCTCTAATTTTTTGTGCTGTTAAAATGTTGGTGGAATGTTTGCTTTTGATAAGCTTGATAAATAATTGTTGTTTCATGCATCTACTAGTAAAGGCTTGGTGATTTTGTTATCACAAAAATACTTCAGTTTTGATTTATTGTAGTATTTTTAGTTCATGCGCGTTGTTGTGCTGTTTTCATAAAAATGTATTGGAAATGTGAAAAAAATAGAAATAAAAGTTGGATGCTTTGGTATGATTATGAAAGGCTTTGGATGATATTTTATTGGAGTAATGATCCTGTTACAACCGTTGTGACACAACGAGTGTCACATCGTGTATCGACACCGTGGATCGTGATGTAATAATGATCAATTAGTTTAACATGCATCACCTTGAAACAAAGAAAGAAAAGCTATACGTTGATGGTGGGTTTGTGTATTATTTGGAATAAAATTGATGCGGTGATATTGATGTCACTGCATTTACCGTTAGAGAATTGATGCAGTGACATCGATGTCACTGCATCATTTTCCAATTTTTTGTTTTTGCAATTTGGGTGTTGATGCCACTTCATAAAATGTTGGTGTTATTGTGTGTTATTCGATACTCCCTAGGGCTTGAGCTCGAATCGACTAAAAAAGTACGGGCTCGATTGAGCCATAAAAAGGCAACATCGAACTCGACTGGCTAAGTACTCGATATAGCTCGACGCGGATCATAAGCTCGATTTCCCCTGAAAAATCTTCCTAATTTCAGGACAAAAAGTTCAACAAAAATGTTGATGTCACTGCATATTTGATTGCCGATGTCACTACATAAATTGTTGATGTCATTCATATATGATTGCTGATGTCACTGCATATCTGATTGCCGATGTCGCTGCATAAAATGTTGCTATCACTGCATATATGATTGCCGATGTCACTGCATAAAAATATGAATTAAGGTGAAAGGTTTATGTTGATCGTAGTTTTATATCAAAAGATATAGCCATTTGAAGTCGATTTTATGAATAAAAGAAATCGATTTTTTGAAATGAAGTCGGAAAAATATCAAATGTAATCACGGTGTTGCTTCATCAAATGTCACTGCATATCTGATTGCCGATGTCGCAGCATAAATTGTTGATGTCACTGCATAAATTGCCGATGTCACTGCTTAAATTGCCCATGTCACTGCATAAAATGTTGATATCACTGCATATATGATTGCCGATGTCACTGCATAAAAATATGAATTAAGGTGAAACATTTATGTTGATCGTAGTTTTATATCAAAAGATATAGCCATTTGAAGTCGATTTTATGAAGAAAAGAAATTGATTTTATGAAATAAAGTCGGAAAAATATCAAATGTCATTCATATGTGATTGCCGATGTCAATGCATCGCGGTTATTAGTGCATCGCGGTGTCTCTGCATCGGGGTGGTCAATGCATCGCGGTGTCTCTTCAATGGGGGTGATCACTGCATCGGGTTGCCTCTGCATTGCGGTGGCCAATGCATCGCGGTTGTCAGTGCATCGCGGTATCATTTCATCTCGGCGTCTCTACACCGCAGTTGTCAGTGCATCGCGGTTTCACTTCACCACGGTAGTCAATGCATCATAGTTGTCAATGAAAAAAAGAAAAATAATTTTCACTGTCCGCCGAACGAAAAAAAAAAAAAAAAAAAAAAAAACAAACAAACCACAAACAAACCTTTCAGCGTCTAGCTGAAGTAAAATAAAAAAGAAAATTAAAAAAAAATGTGTCCTTCTTTTTTTAATTATAAAGAAAAAAAATTAACAACAACATTACACATTATGACATTAAGCCGCCTGTTCCTTCTTTTTTTTTTTATTTCTTTTCTTCATTAAGAGTATTTGGGTTTATCTACCTAATTTTTGTCCTTATAACTAAGTGTTTGTTTTGAGTGTTCTTTTTGTCTAATTAAGTCCAATATACGTCCTTTTGAATAATTGTCCCTAAAATTTATATACAGGATGGAAAGTGGACTAAAATCTAATATTTCCTAATCTAGGGAGTTAAATATTTGTAATATTTTGTTTTCATTAAATTAATAACTAAGAGTTAGACATATCATTATTGTTATTTACATTTGAAAAGGGACCTATTATTATGATCTAAAAAAAGAAAAGGGACCTATTATTAATGTATTTTTTTCGAAGGAGACCTATTATTATCTTGACATATGACTCCTTGTTGCTGGAATAGGAATAAATGGGAGATTTTTAGTACACCCGCCATATGGATGGCGTAATGACTGAAGGGATCAGTGATCAGTGATCAGAATCTCATAATAATATGGATGAAGTGAAGTATCATTGTTTTTATACATTTTAGTAAAACGACGTAGTTTTAAGAAAAAAATTAATCTACGGCTATATCATATTCACGTTTTGAGTATGTCGTTAGATCATTAACACTTGACTGAGGACTTGACCCACATATCTGAGAGAAACCTTGCACGTAAAGTGATAGCACACATTTTAACACAGTTTATTGTGTTATGAATAAAGATAGTGTGGTTGTGATCGGTTTGACTCTTAGTTTGTAATATCCCGATTTTTAAAAAGGCAATTCTTGCTTTTAGCAAAAAATCGATATTATTATGTTTTTTTAATTAAAGGATTTTCAAAAAAAGGAAAAGAAAAAGGGATAAACAAGGATTTTCTTTTTTTAAGGAAAATAATTAAATAATTAGGTAATTGGGATTATAAAAGGAAAACTAATCTTAATTTTAACCTAGTTGTTTTTACAAAAAAGAGAGAGCGCAGGAGAGAGGGACGCAAGTTTTAAAAAAAAGGAGAAGAAGCTTTCGATTTTCGAGGCTAATCCGTTGCTCTTTCATCGACTCATCAAGAGAGAAAGATCACCGCGAGACGAGGATCGCTTTTGATATCAACAATCCTTAGATCCATTAACGCTTTGGATTTAAATGTTAAACTTTTGACGGGTTGAAGCTTTGGATCGTTGTACCACGCAATTTAAGGTAACGTGGTTTTCTTATCGTATGATTAAGGTTTCGTAAAGTGGTAGAGCAATTTGTATGATTGTTTTTCATGGTTTTAATTCGTTTAAGTCGAGTTTGGGTTGAATTTGAGTAAAAACGATATAGTGCGTAAAATCGCCTCTCGTGGTGCAAGAAGAACGTGTATATGTGCAAGAGAGAGGCTCGGTCGACCGAGCCTATCCATTCGATCGACCGAGTGTTGGTTCATCCAGCACGGATGAGTTGTGTATCCGTGACGCCATTTCTCAATGTCGGACGACAAGTTTATCCGTCCGGACAGGACTGCTCCAAAGGCTATTTTTCTTTTATGTGTTTCAAGCTTTATAATAGCATATTTATGATTAACTTTGATGTGACAAAGCTCAATTAGCTTTTGATGCGTTTAGTTCCGGCACCACATGGATTCCCTAAAAAGATGAAGTGTGGGACCGTCGAAAGCTTTGAATTTGCCTTATGCTTCGATAAGCTAGAGTTTATCGATGTCTGTGTAATTGCTAGGCCTTGTCCGTGTCTAGTGGTCTAGGAAGAGAGTAGGAGATGTGAGGGAGCTTACTTGAAAACACTTAGGTGGCTAGTTAAACATCTAATCAAACATATGTGCTAGATTAATAATATTAAACATCATGTAATCCTTGGTAAGGCATAGTACAATATCGCGATGTGTTCTCTTACTGCACAAAGTATCAGACTCCACGCCGGTCAATCGATTGGCTAGATAAAGCGTCTGGTGCATTCTGCCGGTTATCACACCATCGGGACTCAGATATTCCCGGGGCTACTAGATCGTGTCTCTAAGTAGGTTGCACCCAGTTGTCCTAGTACATCCTATTACTAGGCATAGTGCCCTTGTTATTCATGATGTAACAAACTTGAGCTAAGTTAGATACCTTTTGGAACCTCATGTTATGCTATGAACATAATATGATAGTTAGCTAGGGTTAACAACGGAAGTGAATTAATAAAAGACGGCGTTGCTTTTATTTCTTTATGAGATCATAGTTATACGATCTTCTACGCTAGCATTCGAGTACTTTTGTACTTACCCCGTTACGTTGTGTTTGTCTTCCCTTTCCCCAAAGAAGATGAACAGAGTTGCTACTGTTGACGAGTTCTTTGATGATGAAGTTTGAGATGAAGCTTTTGAAGACTTAGTTCTTTTAGTTGTTTCTTTCTTAAAACAGTTGTTTCACGTTTGAACAATGTTGTCCTTATTTTTTGTTTAGCTTCTTTTGAGATCTTTTGGGATTTGGATGTTGGATGATTAGTTCTTTCTATTGGATTTAGTTTTTCACAGCATTGATTACCGTGTGTTCGATCTTTTGTCTTTTGTTTTCCCGAGTCGTTTTATCTTCCGCGTCATTTTAGTTCTGATGTATGACGTAAGGCTTACATATATTATTGATTGTATTTGATAATATATGTGCCGAGCGCTTCTTTCGGATAAGGACTCGTGTCCGGAATGGGCGCGTTACTGCTTGGTATCGAGAGAAAGGTTTTTCTTCTTTGTGTAGGACTTGATTTCTTCTTTAAGATAAGTTTTAGAGCTTTAGTAACCCCTTCTCTTTTCTTAGTTACTGAATGGTGCTTACCGGAGGAGGAGCTAATACGAGTAACACCGGTGGCGCTAACACCCGCATGTAATCTTGGCGGGATTTACCGAGGTTGTGATTCCGAGAAGGAGAAGAAGTGGACCAGCTACCCAGAGCCCTACGGTTTCTCAAGGGAACACCCCATCTGTGAGCAGCATCATGCGTGGGGTGGATCAGGGACCAGACATTGTCACCAGAGGTAGAGTGGAACAAGGGGGTCCTTCACGGTTTAACATCCGCATACCGGTTACTACTTCACTCAAGGACCACGAGTTGGACCGGGTTGGGACTTTCTAATCCACCGCTAGTCGGGCTTTTCGCTATCCACAGTATCGACGCTTCCTTCGCACACCGCCGAGTTTTACACCGCGAACCGACGGTTTTACCTCCACCACCGCCTAGGTCGGATTCTTTCATAGCACTGGCTACACCCATCCACAAATGTAACTATCGAGATCGAGAATGCCACACCAAAGGCAAAGAACCAAGACATCATCATCGCTTGGAGGCTATGATGACCACGGATCGATTGGTATGAAAAGATAAAGAAGGACAGGGTGCCAGAGTTCTTTGGCAATGTTGAGCCGGCGGCAGCAGATTTACGGATTCATGGGTTCGAGAAGGCGTGCAGAAATATGAAAGCTCCAGTCTGAATGGGCTCATTTAGCCATATCCTTGTTGGCAGGGAATGCAGAAAGTTGGATGGAAGCATACGAGCAAGTTAATCCGAGGATCACGGATTGGGCGGTGTTCAAGGATCTGTTTCTACAAGGAATACTTCCTAGGACAAAGCCATGTAATGCGAAGGCTAATGAGTTTCGAGTTTAAAACAGGAAGATATACTACGGTGACTCAAGATTCCCGGAAGTTCCATGAGTTGGGCGGTGTTCTACCCGGAGATTATGAAGAGTGAAGAGAAAAAGATAGACAAGTTCATGGAAGGATTGTCACATGAAGTGGCAAAGGGCATGCTAGGAGATAGACCTACGAGCATGGCAAGCGTCATGGATAGAGCTTTGATCATGGAAAGGTTTGCCAAGAGATGACAGACGGGTTGTAGTTGGAGATAAGAGGTCTTTCTCAAATTTTCAAGGAAGTAATAGAGAGCACCGCGCAGCCAGAATGTTAAGAGGATAGGAAATCCGGCTACGAAGAGTTCAGCAAGTGGAACGCCATCGGTTTGTGCTAAGTGTAACAAGACACACACAGGAGAGTGCATGGCAGGTAGCGTGAGTTGTTTCCACTGTGGGGAAGTGGGACATTACTCGAGAACGTGTCCTAAGAAACTCTCTCAAGGTAATCAGGTAGGAGGACGAGGTAACCAGCAGGGTAATCGTACCACAGGTAGCATACCAGATCGTGTCTTCACAGCAGATGCAGAACCGGAAGAGTTAGATGATCTTGTGATGACAGGTACTTTTTTTTCAGTGTTTGTGTTTCTTATAAATATTTAATATGATATAGCGCGCATATGATATTACATATTTGTACTTAAATAGATTCACTTGTTAGGTACCATAATCATAGATAATCTAGCGAGTTTCAAATTGCTTTGATCTTTGGAGCATCGAGGACTTTTGTTTCCTCTAAGATAGCTAAGAAGTTGAACCTACCCCTTAAGGAATTGGAGAGACCTTTGAGTATAACCACACCATTGGGCAGAGTCACTAGATGTGCTCAGGTCACACCCCAAGTTGACATTAGAGTTGGGACTTACAAGTGCCAGCATGCTTTGACGGTGTTGGATTTCTCGGATTTCGATGTTATCCTGGGTATGGACTGGTTTTCCAAGAATTACGTCTACTTGGATTGTAGAGGTAAGAGGGTGATCTTTAAGGCCCCAGGGAAATCAGCTAAGACATTTCTGGGTAACGTATACAAGCCTAGCAAGGGTCGTTATCCGATTATCTCAGCAGTTAAAGCCTTAAAAGCTTTGAAGATGAGTTGCCAGGGTTTCGTTGTTTATGCATTAGATAAGGAAAAGCATAGGCCCGAGTTAGGAGAGACTCGTGTAGTTAAGGACTTTCCTGAAGTTTTCCCGGAAGATTTGCCAGGACATATGCCTGATAGGGCCATAGAGTTCGAGATCGAATTGATTGCCGGAGCATCACCAAAGTGGCTAAAGCACCTTATAGGATGGCACCAAATGAGTTGAAAGAGTTGAAAACTTCGGATGAAGGGGATGCTAGAGAAAACATCATCCACCCAAGTACATCACCGTGGGAGCACCGGTCTTGTTTGTGAAGAAGAAAGATGGGAGTATGCGTCAGTGCATCGACTACGAGAGTGAATAAACCGACAATCAAGAATAAGTATCCTTTACCAAGGATTGATGATCTGCTCGATCGCCAAGGTAAGAAGGTGTTCTCTAAGATTGATCTTAGGTCCGGTTATCATCGCTTGAAGATCAAGGTGTCGATATACCTAAGACAACCTTCAAGATTTGAGATATGGACATTATGAGTTTTTGGTCATGCCGTTTGGACTCTTTAATGCTCCATCAAAATTCATGGACTTGATGCAAAGAGTTTTCATGCCTTATCTCGATAAGTTTGTGATAGTTTTCATAGATGATATCTTGGTATACTCCAAGGATAAGAAAGAGCATGAAGAACACCTAAGGATAGTTCTACAGACCTTAAAGGAGAGCAAATTGTATGCCATGCTTTCTAAGTGCGAATTTTGGTTGGACCAGGTTAGTTTTCTTGGGCATATAATTTCTGGAGAAGGTATTAAGGTGGATCCAAATGAAGATAGAAGCCGCTTTCTAAGTGGCCTGAACCGACATCAAGAATGTAGAGATAAGAAGTTTCTTGGGTTTAGCTGGGTACTACCGTAAGTTTGTAAAGGATTTCTCTAAGATAGCTACACCTCTCACGAGGCTTACTCAAAAGAATGTTAAGTATGAGTGGACCAGTGAATGTGAGGAAGCTTTTCAGACTTTGAAAGAAAAGTTGACCACAGCACCCGTGTTAGCATTACCGGAATTTTTCGATAACTATGATGTATATACAGACGCATCGGGTCGGTCAAGGTTTGGGTTGTGTTTGGATGCAATCAGGAAAGGTAATTGCTTATGCATCTAGGCAGTTGAAGGTGCATGAGAAGAATTACCCTACACACGACTTGGAGTTGGCAGCAGTGGTATTTGCTCTGAAGCTTTGGAGACACTATTTGTATGGTGTCAAGGCAAGGATCTTCACGGATCATAAGAGTCTTAAGTTCTTCTTTACTCAGGAGAATCTGAACATGAGACAAAGAAGATGGTTGGAGTTCGTGAAAGATTACGAATTGGACATTCAATACCACCCGGGTAAAGCTAATGTTGTAGCTGATGCACTTAGCCGGAGAGCGGTTAATGATATCACTACCTTGCAAGAAGTTGTGGATCAATTGGATAGGATGCAGATTCAAGTAATTGAAAGGAAGGGTGAAGCTCAAACTCTGGCGCCATTGATGGCAAGGTCAGATTTGCTAGATGAGATTCGGGCTAAGCAGGATAGAGACCCTGTGTTGGTTAATTTGAAGCGAGTAGCTCAAGAGAAGCCTACAGTGGGTTATCAGTTGGACAAGAGTGGTCATCTTTGGTACGGAGACCGTTTGTGTGTGCCCGATGTGGATGGCCTAAGGGAGAAAGTTATGGATGGAGCCCATAAGATTGCTTTTGCGGTACATCCAGGAGCCACTAAGATGTATAGAGATCTCAAAGAGAGATATTGGTGGCCTGGTATGAAGTTTGGGATCGCAGAGTTTGTGGCAAGATGTGATACATGCCAGAGAGTGAAAGCAGAGCATAGAAGACCAGGAGGTTTGTTGAAACCCTTCGAGGTACCGGAATGGAAATGGGAGAATATCACGATGGATTTCATCACCGGTTTGCCTAAGACTAAGGGCGGTCATGACATGATTTGGGTGATTGTGGATAGACTCACAAAATCAGCCCATTTCTTGCCGTGTAAAGTGGACATGCCTATAAAGAAGTTCGCTACTATGTATATCGACAATATAGTGAAGCTTCATGGTGTGCCTTTATCTATTGTATCCGAGGTGATAGTAGATTTATCGATCGCTTTCGGAAGGGTTTGCGTAAAGCTTTTGGGACGAAGACCGATTTGAGTATGACATTTCATCCGCAGACGGATGGGCAGTCCGAGAGAACAATTCAGACTCTCGAGGATATGCTTAGAGCTTGTGTTTTGGATGCCGGAGGATCATGGATAGATTACCTCAATTTGGCTGAGTTCGCTTACAATAACAGTTACCACGCTAGTTTGGGAATGCCACCTTTTGAGGCCTTGTATGGTAGGAAGTGTAGAACTCCCCTTTACTGGAATGAAGTGGGATATAAACACATTACGGGGCCGGAGATGGTTCAGCAAGCCAAGGAGAAGATCGAGTTGATAAGGAAGAATCTGAAAGCCGCTCAAGACCGTCAAAAGAGCTGGGCCGATGTTAGAAGAAGGCCGCTAGAGTTTGAAGTCGGAGATAGATTTTACCTTCGAGCGTCTCCGATGAAGGGTATCAAGAGGTTCGGACAGAAAGGAAAGCTAAGTCCAAGGATCACCGCGAGACGAGGATCGTTTTGATATCAACAATCCTTAGATCCATTAACGTTTGGATTTAAAGGTTAAACTTTTGACGGGTTGAAGCTTTGGATCGTTGTACCACGCAATTTAAGGTAACGTGGTTTTCTTATCGTATGATTAAGGTTTCGTAAAGTGGTAGAGCAATTTGTATTATTGCTTTTCATGGTTTTAATTCGTTTAAGTCGAGTTTGGGTTGAATTTGAGTAGAAAACGCAGAGTGCAGAAAACTGTCCTCTGTGGTGCAAGAAGAACGTGTATATGTGCACGAGAGAGGCTCGGTCGACCAAGCCTATCCATTTGGTCGACCGAGTGTTGGTTCATCTGTACGGATGAGTTGTGTATCCGTACGGCCATTTCTCAGTATCGGACAGCAAGTTTATCCGTCCGGACAGGGACTGTTCCAGTGCTATTTTTCTTTTTATGTGTTTCAAGCTTTATAATAGCATATTTACTGATTAACCTTATGTGACAAAGCTCTGAATTAGCTTTTGATGCGTTTAGTTCCGGCACCACATGGATTCCCTAAAAAGATGAAGTGTGGGACCGTCGAAAGCTTTGAATTTGCCTTGTGCTTCGATAAGCTAGAGTTTATCGATGTCCGTGTAATTCTAGGCCTTGTCCGTGTCTAGCAGTGGTCTGTAAGAGAGTAGGAGATGTGAGGAGCTTACTTGAAAACACTTAGGTGGCTAGTTAAACATCTAATCAAACATATGTGCTAGATTAATACTATTAAACATCATGTAATGCGTGGTAAGGCATAGTACAATATCGCGATGTGTTCTCTCGACTGCACAAAGTAGATCGTACTCCACGCCGGTCCATCGATTGGCTAGATAAAGCGTCAGGTGCATTCCGCCGTTATCACACCATCGGGACTCGAGATATTCCCGGGCTACTAGAGCGTGTCTCTCAAGTAGGTTGCACCCAGGCTTGTCCTAGTACATCCTATTACTAGGCATAGTGCCTTGTTATTCATGATGTAACAAACTTGAGCTAAGTTAGATACCTTTTGGAACCTCATGTTATGCTATGAACATAATATGATAGTTAGCTAGGGTTAACAACGGAAGTGAATTAATAAAAGACGGCGTTGCTTCTATTTCTTTATGAGATCATAGTTATACGATCTTCTACGCGTTACTGAGTACTTTTGTACTTACCCCGTTACGTTGTGTTTGTCTTCCCTTTCCCCAAAGAAGATGAACAGTTGCTACTGGTTGATGAGTTCTTTGATGATGAAGTTTGAGATGAAGCTTTTGAAGACTTAGTTCTTTTAGTTGTTTTCTTAAAAAACAGTTGTTTCACGCTTGAACAATTTGTCCTTCTTTTTGGTTTAGCTTCTTTTGAGATCTTTTGGGATTTGGATGTTGGATGATTAGTTCTTTCTATTGGATTTAGTTTTTCACAAAGATTGATTACAGTGTGTTCGATCTTTTGTCTTTTGTTTTCCCGAGTCGCTTTATCTTCCGTCATTTTAGTTACGATGATGACGTAAGCGCTTATATATATTATTGATTGTATTTGATAATATATGCTGCGAACATTTTTTCGGATAAGGACCGGTGTCCGGGAATGGGGCGTTACATAGTTACTTAAATACTCCCTCCGTTCCAAAATAACTTAGGCAGATGACAAAAAAATTATTTCAAAATAACTGAACCAGAACATTTTTCAATACAAAATTTAATGAATGTTTCATTTTTTACCCATTTTTTTATTTTTTTCTATACATTTTCTAGTCTTTACTCCATATTCTAATCTTTATCTAAGTAAAGTCAAAACAAATAATCACTTTTTAATGTGCATGTTTTTTTGCAGAAAAAAAAAAGAATAATGAGTGAGAATGACACAAACATTTAATCAAATAGGGAGAATGACAGCTTTTTGAAACTTTTGTTTAAAAGACAAAACATATTTTTATTTTTATTTTCTGGCGCCATTTTTCCCGGAAAAAAAAACACATTTTCTCTCTCATCCATATTTTTTAAACACTCAGGTTCCGCTTGATTTCGTTGAAGTTTTTTTGGAGTTTTATTACATCACTTGATCAATTATTTCTTACAATTCTATCACTAATGATTATTTCAACTACAAATAAAAAATATTAATTATCTTTCACTATTTCACTTTATCTACTTTATTACTTTTTTTATCATTATTTTATTCAATATACTACTTTATTTTAATTTCTCTTACCAATCATTTCTTTATATACACAAATTTCAAAAAAAAAAAATTAACTTTCTAATCATTACTCCAATCAATTTTATTATATTTTGTTATCCACTAGCATATAAAAAACCTCCAAATAAACTCCAAACCCAAAACAAACGGAGCCTCATATCTCCAAATTTGAAAATTCTTTCACCAATTTTTTTATTTTTTCATGCTATTTATTTTGATGCCACATTCAACATATTCCAGGGTGGTTTCAGAAAATCCGCTGTCGAAATTCACTATTGTTCGATTACAGTCGATATTCATTGATTTTTGGAATTCACTGGGGAGATTCAATAAGTGAATTTTGACAGTGAATTTTACGAAAAACGATGTAATTATATTGAACCAAGTCTTAAAACGAAGAGTATCAAAAAGTAAAAAATTCAATGCAATTTTCATCATGTTTGGTGATCTAAATCAAAAAATATTAGCGTTTGAAAATCGAGGAGAAAAGAGAAAAAGGGAAGAAAAAGGAAAACAGGCGTGAAATTTTTTTATTTTTATGTTTTGTCCTTTAGGCTATAAAAATATAAAAGTTATCATTCTGATTATAAAAAAAAGATGTGGCTGTCTTGTTAGTCAAAAATATTCAAAAGCATTATCCCTAATTCTTCTAAAAAATAAATCTAATGCATTAAGATTAAAGCCCTCGCACATTTTTATACAAATGTATTTTTTCGTTTCTTTTGTGAAGAAAAATTAATAACATATTTACAATTTCTTTCAAAAGCAACTTTATACATTTCCGTTATTTAATAAAAATAAGATTTGACTCAGCTCACACTAACTCAGCACGGACCCATCTTCAAACCGAATTGGGACGTCTGTTGTAAATTGCTCATGCTGTGCTGGACGGTGCTGTGAAGTAAAACGGTGTCGTTTCAACTCAAAACGTGTTTTTTTTTAAGCTCAGGACAAAAACGGCATCGCTTGGACTCATAACAACATCGTTTTGACATCACAACAGCCTTTGCTTTGTAATACACACATGGATCCGGAACCCCTTCAAACCCAAGTATACGAGTCGAACACGTTTACGGAAAAAATCTTATACAAGAAGTCCCTATAACAGATTATCGGATTACTGCTATAGTTTTCTTTGTTTGTGTACGTGTCATTAATCCAAACGGTTGAATGGAGTCCCCTCGTTCATGGATTCATCTTTTGGCATCCGTATAATCCCTGATCCGTCCGATCAGTATCATGCTTTTAAGAGATATGCCGTAAAAACACAGATTAATCGTAAATACTAGCATTAGCTGGGAGCCCAGCTGTTCAAGTACATAACCTGCCGGAGAGATTCCTCGGATTGCTTCCTTCTTTCCTCTACTTTTCCATTTCCGGGAAAACAACCAACATCGGATCCCAGCATGCCGGACATAGGCCGGAGATCCATGACATCGCCGGAGGATGAAAACAAGCGTTTCTTTCCTTGGTTAAAAGTCTTGAGGCCGGATTTCAATACGTGGCCTTGGTCACCATGGTTGTTCACCACGGCGACGGTCGCTGCCATCCATACACGGTGTAGATTACTCATTTTTCTCTGTAGAAGATGTTTTCGCCTGCTTTTCTTTTGATGCTTATTTGAGTGCTTGTTTGAGTTTAATTATTAGTGGAAAGTGTTGAATAAACCAAAGGGGAAGAAGATGTCAATTTATAGGGGGGAGTCGGTACATGGGTTTGGCACCAAACCATTGGATGAGAGCAATAATTTGTGGTTTTTTTTTTTTTTTGTTTTTTTGGAAGGGAATAATTTGTGTTTATTTTAACAAAGAAAAATCCAAGATAATATGATAAACTTTACACGTTGGCATCGATATCAGGTGGCCCATGTGATGCAGTACTGCTATGTAAATACTGCCGGTGGCCAAGGTAGGCCGATACCGCTTTACCACGTGCATGATCCATCGTTTAGCAGAGGTTATGAATTTATTATAAAACGACACCTTACGTTTTTTATTTTAGCTTTATTTACTTACAAACACCCAAATTGATGAATTCAGAAACCTGTTGGCTTATGGTAAAATAAAATAAAAAAACCGAAATAACATTTAACTTTTTTCTTTAATCCTCCCTCAAAATCCATATGGTTGACTCCATCACTCCCCAATGGTCAGGGGTGGATGTACCCTAAGTGGCTCCCTCTGACGATGGAAAATTCACGATACATAGCTTGTATATTTACCAGTTGGAGAATCAAAATGCTTTAATTACATCCTCAAACTAGACACGTATTTGGAGCCTTAAAGGGCGATGAGACACAACTTCCTTCTTTGGAAACTTTTCTAGGACTTTTCACCTGTTAACAGCTTCCTGGCTCATCGGCACATTTCTAGTTCCTCCTTCTGCCAGCTCTGCCACGAATGTGAAGAGGCTCCGCTCCATGTTATCCGTGATTGTAAGTGGCCCCGGAGTATTTGGAAGAAAACCCTCCCCCTCTATGGAGATACTTCTTTTCGAATGCCAATGCACATGATTGGGCCACTGGAAATTTGAGACCTTCATCGTCACATTCTGCAACGGCAAAACAATGGCCGTATCTATTCCGTGAACTAGCTTTTGGGATTTTGTTTTGACGAAACAAATTCATACACTCTCCGGACATTGTCCACCCGCCTACTCACGTGTTCCTCTAGACAGCGATTAATCGTTCCAGAGACTTAAGACTAGCTTGGGCCAATGATATAGACTAGATTTCCTTCAACATTTGTACCACTTGTGGACTGCTTATTCTATTTTAATAATAATTCTTCTTTAAAAAAAGAAAAAGAAAAAAGAAACATGTTGGCTTTAAATCGGTCGGAAGTAATGAGTCATATTTTTGTCTTCATCTAATAAGTATAAATTTCATATTTTATATTCATCGACAGCATGGACGCAGTAATCCCTGATGAGGAGAAATGATCTACTACAAGAGTGTAGAATTTTTTAGAGTGAAAAAAATACACAACATACATAATAGTGTATTTTCCTGATCTGAAGTGTCTCTCCCCCTATTTAAAGGGTACATCCGCCACTATTCGATTTCAATTAACTCAATAACAATAATATTATCAATTATAACTTTATACGAACAAAACACAAAAAAAAAAACATTAAAGTATTGTTTATTGTTTAATTTGAGATTTTAAAACTTACGGGTAAACAAATCAGAAAATATCAGTGATGAAATTCATCATCATTTTCATACGTTTATCAAGCAGAATCAACGTCAACGGATCTTAAAATATTGGTATTGAGGATTTAGAAAGCGAAGAAAGAGTTAAGTCTTGTAAGTTATCAATGAAAGTGTCGAGTTTGACATCTTTATAAGAGTTTGAAACACTAAAGATAAATGTGTGGAAGGATCATTAAAAGTTAGATTTTAAGGAAATGGAAATATTAATGAATCAGTAATATAGTACAAACAGAAAACAAAAATGGGCTGAATCGGAATGACCTAAATAATAGTTGAGAGTAGTAGAATCTAAAGTAATAGTAGTAGTAGTATTCTTAGCAGTAATAGTAGTGTGTGCGTGTGTATGTGTATGTATCTAACTCCGGTTTTGTCTGATATAAACGATATGATATTTTTCAAATTGAAGGCAAATTATACCAATTGTTTTCTGATTTTGTCAAACCCGGCTGGAAAACGACGGGGTCATGGACCTAGCATGGAGGAGGGGGGTGCATGACCCCACTCAAATTTCGATGCGAAATTACTAATATACTCCTCCAAAAATATTAAACACCTATGTATGTATATATATTTTCGAATATTTTTAACAACTCTCTCCTTGAAACTTAATTGGTATGGTGTCTTAGTATTAATCTTGCAATCAAATGTTCAAATCATGACTACTATATATTTTTTTTAGCCTTTTTTTGTTTGTTTGTTTGTTTGTTTTTTTTTATTTATTTCCTCATTTCTACCGTTTGTAATTTATGTTTTATTTTTTTTCTTTATAGTGTTTAATATTTAAGTTTTTTCCCTTTTCTTATTAACATTTGTAGAAAAAAAATTCGCTACCATATTTAGATGAGAATTCGCCCTTCACTTAAAAAAAATTCTGGGTCCGTCACTGTACAAGGTACATTATTCCGTTTCGGTTCGAGTCGGCTTGGATGGTTGGTTTGATTTCTCAAATTTTTGTTCACCGCTATTAATCGCCACGTCAATGTATCGAAATTAAAAAAAAAAAATGTAAATGATATGAATAAGGCATATTTCTAAAGTGATGAATATAATGTCTGCAGTCGCATTCGCGCCATCCTCCCACTCATTGCGAAGCAAAAACTGGATGGCATCGAACCGAGTAGCATAATAGTCAATCCCGGCGTCGAGATTCCAAGAGGACTCATAATCCTCAGCAGGATTTGAAAGACCATAAAAATCATTTATGGCGGCCGGGGTGAAGTTCATTGTCACTCCACGGACGAAAACATCGGTGGTACAATCGGCATGACCATTCTCCGACAAAGCGGAGTAGAACTCACGCACCAACGTCAAATTACATTCCCCCACTGGGGTGGTGATGAAATTCCTCCAGCCGTTGGCAGTAATGGTGGCCCGACGACCCGGCCCAACACGGCGCAAGTTAAGCCTCCTCTCCACTATGTGACCTTGATCGCAGAAGAAGGTCATAAAATTGTTTATAGCCACCAGAGAAACGGTGGACCGAAAACAAATAGAGGGTTCCTCTCCTATGACGGGATCAAAGGCATTGGAGCCCTGGATTGGGGATCGGATGAAGACATAATGAGAAGATTCTTTAGAAAATTAGTTAAAAGAGTTTTTCAGAAAAGATGAAGGAATTTTCAGAAAGATTGCAAGTGAGGAATAAGGCCAAGACCTTCTTCTTTTATAGACCCAGAAAATTAAAGGACGGGAAGGTCAAAAGTCACGCACGTTCGAATTCGAATTCAAGTCTCCACGATAACCGAGCTAACGCTTCGTAGGAGAAGTCATAAATGCGTCGGTTGGGTGAAGAATCATGAATGTGCCATGTATAGAGTTATAAGGCTTCACAACTCCCTAGAGCCCAAAACCGTTTCAGTCGAGCCCGACCGAAACTGGCGGCTCCATTGGAAAAGGGGGCCATTGACGGACACGATGAAGTTCTCACCCACGATTATCTTTCATAATTCCTACCTAAAAGCGCTCTCACCTCACTCGAAGACGGGGGCTGCCGGTCAAATCTTAAACTCAAAGCAAAATCAGGGCGAGTACAAAGAAAAAATGGAAATGATTTCATTATACAAAACGGGGCCGTCAAGGCCAATTCATTACAAAGGTCAAATGGAAAAATAAAACCTAAAGCTAATCAGAATCATAATATGTCGATGAGTCCGAAGCAATACGCTTGAGCTCAACGTTTGTACGCGGCGGCACCAGCACGTTGTCATAAGAAACGGGCATCCCAAAAATGCCGGTACACAAACTGGAGATCAACTGAGGACAATGGATGGGGCGATGAAGGTCAGTCTGGGCGGCGAACCGCAGTATCTCTCGGTAGATCAACAGACCCCAATCAACGCTGACATCCTCATCGGCCACCATGATCGCATAAAGGAGATGCGATTCAGCCTCTGAGATCTCCTCGGAATCATATGAAGGAAAAACACGGGAGTTGATCAACCTTTTCCACTCTCGATTTGTAACGCCCCAAATTTTATGACATGAAAAGAGAAGGGTATAGTTGTCAAATATAATAAAAATATTAGTAACATCAAGACATAAATTATTATTGATATCATGTACAAAGATTTGTAGATGTTACTTTATATCAAAGTTCGTTGATTTGTTTTATTAACCGCTATTTTTTATCCTTATTTTTATCGTTATTATTTAGGCTCCGTTTGGATTGAAGTATTTACAGAAAGGAAAAGGAAATATAGTAATGGAAAAGAAAGGAGAGGGGAATGAGGGATTGTGAAGTCTATTTTGAGTGTTTGGATAGAACTAAATAGAAAGGAAAGAGATACATGGATTGTCAGTACACTTATAAGAAAAATATATTGTTTCCTTCCGTTTCTTACCTGTTTTGGAAGGAAACGAGACCATCCAATTTTTAAAGAACCTTATACATCCTTCTCCCTTACTCTCATTTCCTTTCTATCAAACTAAAACAATCCAAACACCAAAATTTAAATCCGTCCAAATCATATCATTTCTTTTCCCTTCAAATCAATCAATCCAAACAGGGCCTTAGAGAAGTTTTGTTTGCAAGTTCAGACTAATAATATACTCCCTCCGTCCTATTTTATTTATCTTGTTCGACTTTTCACACAGATTAAGAAAAATGTAGTTAATGTTTTGAATTTCATTAAATGATTCAATATTTTTATATTTATGCCCTTTAAGTAGTTGTTGGAGCATTTAATGCTATACATTTTTTTATTTTAAATATTGTAAAAATAAAAGGACATTTGAAGAAATTTGACAATAAATGCACAAAGTGAATAAATATTTTTTGGGACAAACCAAAAAGGAAATATGGACAAACAAAATGGGAGGAAGGGACAAAATATTTCTTTTAAACTACCTTAAGTCAATGGATGTTTTCTTTTAAAATATTTCATTACCGTCGTCATCAGTTTCCTTTGCCCTTCATTATTATAACTATCAATATTACTTGATTTCAGTTTTCTAGGAAAATAATTAAAACAACATTTAACCCTCGCACGTTATAGCACTACTCTGGTGTCAATATAACCACTATAAAGCCAACCCGAAATAGCAATATCTGTTTACCAATAGCCACCACATAATTTTTTTTCATTTACCGCTTCGAACATCCTTTCTCATCATCAACTATTTCACTCTTGTACCAACTAGCTCCGAGGCGTAGCCATCATTCGTCCACCATAAAAGAACGACCCTGTTCAACCATCAAAACTCCATCATCTCTTTAATTACGGTGTGAAGGATTGGTCGAAGGGAAGGTAGAAGTCGACCGAGTCCTTAAGAAGGAAATTGGGTACAGACGGAAAATTCAACCACAATATAGTAAATAATTAACCAATGTTGTTAGTTGAATTTAAACGATATAGTTGGCATGGACACGAAGCATGGGCTTGCTGGGTTAATGAATCAGCCGTTTTGTTTTTATTTCTATTTTTTATGGCAATGCTGATGATAGGAAGGGAAACGTAAATTAAAGAAAGGTAATATTTCCAAGGTGGGGGATATGGTATATATATAGCGGTGCAGGCCGATCCGACTAGTGTGATGAAAGAGATTGGTAAAGAAATGAAGAAAACAATGGAGGAGAAGAGAGTGAGCATGTAGGTTTGTGCAAACGACCTTTCAGTCTGTAGATATTGATTCTTTCAATTATGTGTGTGTGTGTGTGATTTTCCATACACCTGAAAGGAAAAAACCTCAACTCTCCACGTTCCCCACACTTATCAAACTTCTCTGAAACTTCCGCATAACTTCTTTTCCAAAAAAAAAAAACATATAAAAACTTCCACATCTCCGTTCATTCTCTACCACGCCCCCACTACCACTCCCACTCCCACCCCACTTCCCCACTCAAATTCTCACGTACAATTTCTTTTCTTTAAATCTTTTTCCTATAAGATCGTTACCATGTACGGATTTATGACATTTTAGCTTCTTAATTTTTTGATTTATTTACTTCATTCTGGACAATTTGGAAACACATTTATGATTCTGAATCTACTCTATCCGGAGAAACTAAAAATGATTTCGATTTCAGGCGAGAGGATGACGGCTTGGTAAATGAAGATGTCCATGCCAATTCGTCACCGTTTGCGCACATATGTCAACTTAAATCCGCCATCGCTGCTTGCTGCTGGCGATTCCAAGACAATGAAAGGGCGTGGCTTCCCTGAGGAGACTAAACATAACACTGATCGGTCTTGAAAGTTGTAATTTTTTTTATTGAGTAATTCATAAAAAGTTGAATATGTTTTCCCCTTCTCGGTATTGTATTCTATCAGGTTTCACTCAATTTTTTTTCTATGTGTTCCTATCGAGTTTTTCTTGGTAAAATAACATTAAAGGTTTTTTTTCCCTTTCAATTTAACCTTTTAACCTATGATCAACATGTTGTGTTCGGTTAGTACAGATGGTTGTGGTTCTGCCGGAGAATGGTGCGTGGACTTTCATTTCATGTTTTTGTGAAATTATGTCTACATTGGTGATCTTTGTTTGATTTGTTTTTTCGTTGTATGGGTTTCTGGCATAATTTCATATGTGACGTGTTCAAAGAGAAGACGTGTGCAATGAAGCTAATGTCATCATTGAGAGATGTTATCCAGCTCTGCAATGGGTAAAATAATGGCTGGAAATTCCATCTTTAGGTAACCCATGGATATGACTTTTGCTTGCACTCTAAAATTCTACATCCGAAGTTCTCGATTTGGAGACTACGGTGGCTGGGAACATTTGGAGAAACATTTGGTCTCTAAAGGGCCCAACAAGAGGCAACTATCTTCTGTGGCGATTGCGCACGCAGCTATCCCAGTGAATGCGATGTTGAATGCTAGACATGTTATCGATGACCCAATTTGCAACATCTGTAGAGAGGGAAATGAGACAATTTTGCATGCTCTAAGAGATTGCCCCTAGGCTATGAATATCTGGGACCATTGTCTACCCCTTGAAGGGAGAGATAAATTTTTTGACACCACTAATGTGGAGGAATGGCTGAATTTTAACTTAACAGAAGGCAATACTAAAATTTTTGGCTCAAACAAGTGGCAGTACACGTGGAGAGAAGCCATATATGGTATTTGGATGTGGAGAAACAAGATCAATCATGGTCATGAAGACGAGTGGCCTTCAACGTACGTTACGTACGTCTTACTTTCGAATGCAGTTGATCGCGCCAGAAACTTTAGACTGGCTTGAAGTATAGATTAGACTCATGTTTTGTGCTTTGTAAATTCAGTGAAATTTTGTAATTCTTGGATGATGCCTCTTTAACAGGCTTAATCTCAATAAAGTGATCTTTAAAATACAAAATAAAAGAAAATTCTACATCCGAATATATCTTTGCACAATTGTAATTTTACGAGGATTGGTGTTGACTATATGCTTTTTTACTGATGTTATGTTTGGTCGTTTGAGCCGAATATGATGTTCTATCTTTTTCACAACACACTGATGAGACAAAAATTGCTGGAATGTGCCACAAAATAAGACCTCAAGATGCATTTTTTTCCTCCCGTTTTCTGCATTATCTAAACTTCGTTTTGTAAAAGAATGTGGCTTTTAGAAAACTGGTGAGTACAATTGTTCAGTAGTATGCCTTTCATCTACTCCCCGTTTCCATTCTATAATAAATGCATGGTAACTGTTGGCTAATTACATTTTCATTGAAAGAGGGAATGTGTTAATTATTTCTTTCCTTACAATTTGACAGGCTTGACCATTAGAAGGGGAGGTGCGGTGCAGGCCGATCCAACTAATTTCATGAAAGGGATTGGTAAAGAAATGAAGGAAACAATGGAGGAGAAGGTAGTGAGCAGGTAGGTTTGTGCAAACGACCTTTCAGTCTGTAGATATTGACTATATATTGATTCTTTCAATTATGTGTGTGTGTGTGTGTGTGTGTGTGTGTGTGTGTGTGTGTTAAACTGAACTGAACTGTCATTCGGGGAATTTTGGGAGACAAAAATAGAAGAGCTTAAGAAAAAGATAAAGTCGGGGTCAGCTTCGGAGGATTAGAGGTTTAATGAATCTGTTGGGGTTTTAATATTTATTTTACTTTTCTCATCAGTTGCATGTTTTTCAAACTAATTTTATATGTTGTGTGTATCTACCGTGCAAGTTATAATGAAAATGTCGATTGCATTGCAAGCGAATGAGAAAGATCCATATGCTCGGGGCAGTTGCTAACTTAATTTGTGGTTTTGGATCGATTTGTGGTGTTGTTTCAATTGTGTGTATGTAACAGTGGCCATCTTGGTGTCAAATTTCATACTGTCAACCTAATTATTATTGTGCATCTTTTGATACTGTTAACGTAATTATTGTGAGTATCCTTTCATGACATCAACCTAATTAATTATTGTTTTCCACAATGTTATCCTAATTATTGTGGTTCTATGTTCATCTTTGTCACTCTTATCATATGCTACTCTTCAGGATTATTACTACCGGAATGCTTCAAAGCTTATTACTATAATATAAAAAATGATTAAGTATACACATATGTCCAACAATATGTTTTGTTTTAAAATTAAATCTGTCGTAAATTAATGCAAATGATGATTTGAATGTAATATAGAAACAAATATTTGGACATGAGAACATATGAGAATCGAATTGAAAGACGCCTTACACCAATCAAAGTGAATACAAATAAAAATACTCTACTACGATGAGACTGAACAAAATGTTAATAAATGACGAATGGTATAGAGCTCTTCCACCTTCATCAAAAGAAAATTGTCAATCCAACCGTTAGAATAGCCCCTTTCCACCTAATAGTGATTGTGCTTTTTTGCTGTAAGCAATCACCATGGAATAGCAAGAGAACCACCTCGCCCCTTACCCCTCTTACATGCTTCACTCAATCACCTCAAATCCAACAACAACAACAACAAAATCCGTCAATAGAAAAAGGTGATTACACAACAAACTCAAGGGATAAAATACACTTCGAGATGAATTGGACTTCATTCTTTTGATAAGTTAAGTACTGTCATCCATTGATCCAACTATTTTCACAATGTGGAAACAAAAAAATCCAGACATGAGCTGCTAATATTACGACTTCACTATAATCTATGATGAAGAAAAAACACCGGAATAAAATCAGCCAAAATAGAAGGATAAGTGTTCATATTGACGCCGATGACAGACATATCAGTATCAGTATCATAAAGAGAGGGAGAATGGTTATAAGAGCCGCCGGAGTCGGTGGTGGATGTAGGCATGTAGGCGCTTTACTTGTTGTTGTAAATACGTGGCTGCTATAATGTTGTTTGCTTAACGCAATTATCGTTTAATGGAATAAAAAAAATATATAACCAAAAGTAATGACTTGCACCAAACACTGTGATGAGTCCAAAAAAATACATCGCATACGGTTCAAATTAATATCACAAACATATAGAAAATAAAATCAACTGATACCAAATGCATCGATATTCCCCTATTCAAAAAATGTAAAACAATTTTGGCCAACTTACTTCGGATGCAATAGAGAATACGGAGAGCAAAAGTTGTTTTGAATCATTTGTCCCCAACAGCATGTGTGGTACGGTCTGAACATCGTGGTGTTCCAAGGATGATTTAGCAAAATTGTTATCCTCAACAATCTCTTCCTCATTAGATTTCAAGAAAATGAAAAGAGAAAAAAAAGACGATCAAAACATTATATCACTACTACAATTACACTCTTTTGGGACGACAAAATGTCGTCCCTAATAATCAAAAGTCGTCCGTTTTTTACGTTTAGGGACGACATGTAAATCCCTAATCTGTCGCCTCTAAAGGTTCGTCTCAAAAAATAGGAGGATTTTTTAGGGGCGACATGTCGCCTCTAAAGATCCATCGACGTGGCAAATTTTTTATTCAACGCCGACGTGCATTTTAGGGGACGACGACATGTCGTCCCTAATGTAAATTTCAAATTAATTTATATTATTTCACAAAAACAAATTAAATAATTTAATTTTTATTAGGACTACATTGTCGTCTCTAAAACTTTACAATAAATTTAATTTAATTTCCGAAAATGAACACATTAAAAAAATAATTAAATTAGGGACGACAAATGTCGTCCCTAATGATCGGCTATAATTTTCTGGGAAATTAGGGACGACAAATGTCGTCCCTTTTTTTTTTTTTTTTTAGGCAAGATTTGTTTTGCATGCCTCGCATGCCGAAAAATCAAACGCAACATTAACATGAATCAAAAATCATCCAAATGAACCAAAAATCATCCAAATGAACCAAAACTACTAGCTAGGGATGAATAAACATAATAATAATATGAAAATCGTAAATTCCATCGCAACGCGTCACGGTTAACCAACAAAATATTTAAAACAAAGTTATAAGTTATGTTTGTGATCCATCGTGTATACCACAAATAATTTTCAACACAAAGTTGTAAACCATTTCAATCCAAAATCAACAAACTATAAACCAAACTCCGGTTTCTAGCCTAAAATAACAATTCATTTTAATCCAATGATCGTTACTCGTTACTTAGGAAATTGTTGATTTCAAACTCACATCGAAGAAGAAATAAGAAATGTCAAAAGTATTTTATATATATTGACCTTGAGAGTGAATATTACAGCATGAACTTCATTGAAATGCAAGATTTTAAAATCAAAGGAGTAAATAAATGGAAAACACTTACAAAGCGGACGGTCACCACAATCATAGTAAAGCACAGATGCTTGCAAGAAGAATATGTAGTATCGTTTTGCAGTTTTACTGTGGAATGGAAAAGAGCTATATCACTATATGCATTGGAGAGCAAAAAGTACCACACTATAACTATATAGACCTCAAAACACACGATATGTATGGTACATAAACACTAGAACCTGAACTGAGACAAAACCTACTCAGAAATTATTGTTTTCAATGTATTGTATAATCAAATGCACTGAATACACTTATATCTCTCGAGTATTTACCTCCACGGTATAATATCACCATGTTATCCTTATATTTGTAAAATAAACGTATTTTAACAACTTAACGTGCAAATACCATCTATCATAGCTACTTCCTGAATGTGCAAATGTAGCATCGTGGTTATTGTTATATAATAATGATGATTTTTTAGAAGTAATCTTCTTGCCAGCACTTTTATACTATACTAATGGTTGATTATTAAATACTTTCAAACAAAGTAAGTAAAATATAAAAAAAAAACTGTACACTTTAAACATTAAGAGAATATAGAATCAATTCCAAGTACCTTTCCAAAAGATTTGGTTGTTGTGTTTTCGTTAAGTAAAGATTCATCCGCCACGGTATGAGAAGTAAAAGGTTGCTCGCTTACTACTTTCACCATCCCGCCCATATACCCAAGCTTGTGAACCGTATATATCTAAGAGAACAAAAGAGTGAAATTCACATCTGCAGATGCATTCGTAAGATAAACGTAACATAGTTGGCACATAATTAGTCTCTTCCGCACAAGTCATCTTGGTTTATCAAACCAAGTGCACTTTTGAGACTCGATTCTTTACAAGGATTAGATCAAATGAACACTAGCTATATTTTTCACACAAAGCTAACATCGACTACGCTTTTAATCTAGCACACACACCGCCATACACACACATGGAATGCTATAAAATCAGAAACAACAAGACGAGCTTATCGATCAATAGGAGAGGTCAACACCAAATGTCCCACCTCCAATGCTCAAAACCAATACTTTCTAAAACAAAACTCGATGCAATTGAAACATAAAACTCAATTATCCAAACAAAATTCACTAAGTTTGAAAAAATAGAAGAAATAAAAAGGATGACGATGCTTATTACCTTAATTGCTTGTTTGAGAATCTGTTCGCGGCTCGGATCGAAGAGAAACGACGATACCCACAACCTCCGCCCACCACCGCCGCCTGCCTTTCCGGTGGCTGTAAAAGACGGAATCAATCGCTTTTCTGCCCTCACAACAAAGAGAAGCTAAAACTAATTTGTATCAAACAAATCAACATTCTTGACAACTAATTAAAAGTACTTTTAGCAGCAAATCAAACCATCACAGTTAAAAAGCATATCAAACATAGAAAACAACAACACATTGCTGCTGAATTATTACCAAAACAAGCATTTTTATTGCACAAAAATAGCATGAAATAGAAAGAAAAAATAAAAGAGTAAAATAGAATTAACATTTCAAAAGAACCTCAGTTATTCGATGATATACGAAAGAAAGAATGAAAAACCGAGCGCCGGAAATCACCCCAAATTCGCCCGAATCGCCGGAGCTATGCCAAGGAAGAAGAAAAAGTTAGAATGAGAGGAAAAATTTGATGAATATAAGATGAAAATTGGTTTACCCAAGTTTATGAATGAGATTAGAGGTGATTGGTTGTTGAAAATCGTAAACAATCGCCGGAAATTGGGTGAAATCGCCGGAAAGATTGGAAGAAAAACCGAGAAGATCGAAGAAAGAGGGAAAAAAGAGTCTGCCCGACTATATTACCAGGGTCTTTTTTTTGGGACGACATTTTATTTGAAGGGACGACAAAGTCGTCCCTTAAAACCCAAAAAAGTTATGGCGGCTAAATCTTCCCCTCCAAAATTTCATAAATTTTTTGATTTTTTGTTTAAAGGGACGACAATGTCGTCCCTTTAAACCCAAAGGCGTCCCTTTAAACCCAAAAACGTTTTGGGACATAAAATTTTTGACTTTTTGTTTAAAGGGACGACAATGTCGTCCCTTTACATAAACTTTTATAAAAAAATAATTTTACAAACTCTAATATTACATTTTTTTTTATTAAAAACCTTAATATTATAGTAGATAGTACTATCACAATGATCGATAACGATATAACTCATTCGCTCGATAACGAACCCCGAGATTCAAATCAATCTCTCTTTACTGATAACGATCTTCGCTCGATATAACGATCGATCGAGCGATAGTAGATAGTACTATCACAATGATCGATAACGATCTAACTCGTTCGCTCGATAACGAACCCCGAGATTCAAATCGATCTCTCCTAAGCGATAACGATATAATTCATTCGCTCGATAACGATCGATCGAGCCATAGTAGATAGTACTATCACAATGATCGATAACGATCTAACTCATTCGCTCGATAAGAACCCCGAGATTCAAATCGATCTCTTAATAACAATCCCTGACTCTTAACTCCTTCTCTCGATAACGATCGATCGAGCCATAGTAGATAGTACTATCACAATGATTGATAACGATCTAATTCATTCGCTCGATAACGAACCCCGAGATTCAAATCGATCTCTCCTTACCGATAACGATCTAACTCATTCGCTCGATAACAATTGATCGAGCCATAGTAGATAGTACTATCACAATGATCGATAACGATCTAACTCATTCGCTCGAGAACGAACCCTGAGATTCAAATCGATCTCTCCTAACCGATAACTCATTCGCTCGATAACGAGTATTGAATTCAAGTCCGATGCTCGTTACTTAGGCAATTGTTGATTTCAAACTTGATATTGATTGATCAGTATTGAATTCAAGCCCGATGCTCGTTACTTAGTGAAATGTTGATTTCAAACTCGAGATTGATTGATCATTATTGAATTCAAGCCCGAGACTCGTTACTTAGGAAATTATTGATTTCAAACTCAAGATTGATTGATCATTATTGAATTCAAACCCGATGCTCGTTACTTAGGCAATTGTTGATTTCAAACTCGAGATTGATTGATCGATTTAATTCAAGTCTGCACGCTCGTTACTTAGTCAAATGTTGATTTCAAACACGAGATTGATTGATCATTATTGAATTCAAGCCCGAGGCTCAAGTTTTAGGCAATTGTTCATTTCAAACTCAAGATTGATTGATCGAGATTGAATTAACGAGTAGTGCTTTTCAAACCTTAGGCTCGTTAATTTTAAGTCAAATGTTGATTTCAAACGCGAGATTGATTAATGAGTAATGATTTTCAAACCCAAAGCTCGTTACTTTTAAGACAAATGTAGATTTCAACATCGAGATTGATTAACGATTAGTGATTTTCAAATCTGTGGCTCGTTACTTATAAGTCCATTGTTCATTTCAACCTCGAGATTGATTAACGAGTACTGGTCTTCAATCCCGAGGATCGTTACCGCTTATATGTCAAATGTTGATTTCAAACTCGAGATTGATTAATGATTACCGATTTTCAAAACCCTTGGGCTCGATATTTATAAGTCAAATGTTGATTTCAAACTCGAGATTGATTAATCAATATTGATTTTCAAACCCTTATGCTCGATAATAATAATTCAAATGTTGATTTCAAACTCGATATTGATTAATAAGTAGTAAATTCAAACTCAATGCTCGTTACTTATAAGTCATATGTTGATTTCAAACTCGATATTGATTAATAAGTTGTAAATTCAAACTCAATGCTCGTTACTTATAAGTCCATTGTTCATTTCAACCTCGAGATTGATTAACGAGCAATCGGTCTTCAATCCCGAGGATCGTTACTTATATGTCAAATGTTGATTTCAAACTCGAGATTGATTAATGATTACTGATTTTCAAAACCTTTAGGCTCGTTATTTATAAGTCAAACTCGAGACTCGTTACTTATAAGTCAAATGTTGATTTCAAACTCGAGATTCATTAACGAGTAGTGATTTTCAAACCCGATGCTCGTTACTTTTAAGTCAAATGTTGAATTCAACATCGAGATTGATTAATAAGCGATAAATTAAAACTCAATCTCAATACTTATAAGTCAAATGTTGATTTCAAACTCGATATTGATTAACGAGTAGTGAATTTAAAATATTAAATATAATTTTAGATACAAAAATATAATTATTAAATATTAAATAAAATTTTTAGGTTAAAAATTTGAATTTTAAATATTAAATATAATTTTTAATAAAAAAATCATTTTTAGGGACGACATTTGTCGTCCCTATTAAATAAATAAAAATTCAAATTATTTCATGAAATTTTGGGTGGGAAAAAAAAAAAATAGAGACGACTTTGTCGTCCCTAAAGAGTTTCCCGGGTAAAATTTGCCACTCTGGAATCCACGTGGAAGGGCGGGAATTTTAAGGATTATTAGGGACGACATTGTCGTCCCAAACAATAAAGAATCGTCCCGAAAGATTTAACTTTCTCATATTTAATTAATCGATCGTTGGCGATCTTTGCGGAACTACACGTTGTCCCTAATAATCTTTATTTTGGGACGACAAATGTCGTCCCTAAAGGTACGGTCTCTAAAAACCTAATTTGAAAGAAAACAATCAAAATTAATCACCTTACCTTCTGTCTTTTTGCACACCTGTTGTGGTCTTTTTGAATTCTTAGGAGTTCCCATTGGAAGTTGTATATGCTCTCAACCTTTTTGTGAAGGCCTTATTTGCTTAATTTGTCGGGTGACAACAAACCGTGCTGCATTGATACAATTATTCAGTCATATAAAAAAATTAGAAAGAATATGTCCCATACGATCTTATAAGTTGTTTCGCAACCTCTTTGAATTGGATACATGTCGTATAATCTTCATTCCATGAAGAAAGAAACTGACGATGATTCATCTCAAAAAATAAATGCAGCTCATGCTAAAGGTGATGAAGCCTGCAATAAAAACGGAGACGGGCACATGAGGTGAGAAAGTAATTGAAAATTTTTATGTTTACAACAAAATAACTACTTAAAAGATCACATGGATCGTGGAATATTGCCAGGCACATGAAGTGAGAAAGTAATTGAAAATTTTTATGTTTACACCAAAATAACTATATGAAAGATCACATGGATCGTGGAATATACAATGGATAAACATCTTCTCTTGCTCAAAAAAGAAAAAATAACAAATCCTGAACACTAATATTTTTGTGTGCAACGTGTTTTTGTTCACATGGTACTGCCTGAACACTAATATTTTTGCTCAAAAAAGAAAAAATAACAAATCATGAAATACATCGTTAAGCAGGTGTAACCTATGTACGTTAACTGCAACGACAAAGATGAAACGATGCAGTTCTCTAGGCCTTTATGTGACACAAAGGATTCATCATTTTGCACACACACACACACAAAAAAAAAAAGAAAGACAAAATGTTTTTGCTCATGAATGATTCCCAGAAATAAAAAGAAGAAATTATTCATAGCTTGAAGAACTTCGCAAGCCAATTTAACACTGCTGAAGAAAAGCATAACCAATTCAAAGTGATACATATTAAAATCGATGGTTCATACAATGTCTAATGAAAGAACATAATATTTGAAGTAAAGTTCACTCTTTATTTTCTTTACGCGATTTTTCAAGTTCTTCTATAGGCACATCCACGGCTCCGGATCCCCCTCCAGCCACTGTGCGTGTTCAATGCAAATGTTAAGCTCCAAAACGACGTCGGTTTGACCTAAATATTTTAAAACAAAGTGTAGAAACGAAGTGGTTTGATCTATTTTTGTCACATAATTTTCCAGTGCATTGTAAGGGTTCTCATATCCACCTTAACACAGCAACATAAGCAAAGTTAAGTATTTCACCTTGGTCAGATGTATGGAAGTGGAACCATGAAAGGGCATAAAGACCTTCTGTATGCTGCATAGATGCAAAAAAAGTCCGTTCATCATCTCTACCATATATCCCCTCAAAAAAAATTCGCAGGATATAATGTCAGTTGAAAAAAGAATAAATGTTGCAATTTATACTTGAGGAATGCTTACAGGAAAGCCAGGAAGTTTATGAAGTACAACGACATAGAGCTATTGCTACTGCATCAACTGAGATATCACATCCTGCGAAAGCCAAGCCAATACGAAGTTTATATGAAATAGTGAACCTGCAGTTTCTGTCTTCTAAATACATGAACTTCTTAAGGTTAGCGAAGTAAACGGAATTAAAATTACCTTTGTGGGTAGTATCTCCATATTGCATTTGCCAGACATGTAGTTCCATTCTCTAGTTGTCATCTTTTTTCCCAGGCAGACTCTAGCCACCATTTCCCAACCCATAAGAAAAATGAAGAATAACAAATGATTTCTTAAGATTTGAGAACTAATGAAGTAATAGGCACAAAAATTTGCACTACTTCATCTTTGAATAAATGAATGTAAAAGAAAACAAAAGAATGAAAAGGAAACCTTAATTAAAGAGAAAAAGTAAAAGCAAACCGAATCAAAAGAGCTCACCGTAGAAGAATTTGCAGGGGTGAAGAATCTGATAATGGAATTAGAGATCGTGGGACGTTGGGGGAGTTTTTAGGAGTATCGTGGGCAGTTTATCCGGAAGCAGAACATGGGGGCAAACGCAAGGGTTATGGTGTTTGCGGATTCACGTCGTGTGTAAAGTAAACGGGTTTTCTTTTTTGCAACTAATGCGGGTTTTTTTTTTTTTTTTTTTCCTTCCTACTTACCAATATTTTCTTTTTCAAAACATGGGTTTGGGTCACCATGTCACTTCTCTTCAGAAGACATGTCTCTCCTACCGCAACGTGTAGAATTTGTAGCAAAGGATTTATGGAACTTGCATCCATCGTGGATTGCGAGTTTTCAAAGCAGGTTTGAAAATTTCTTGTACCCAGGCAAGAATGGACCGACTTCTTCTCCCCGGCAACCCCCCAAGAATGGCTTCGGGCTTTCTTGACTGACAAAGGAAGTCACAACAAGTGGTCCTACCAGTTTAGAGATATGCTTTATAGCATTTGGCACTGGCGTAATTCGATCCACCACGGAACTTATGAATTTCATCCTCCCCTCCATGTGATGATTTCAACGTCAGAGTCTCGCGTTCGAAATCTTAGATTAGCTTGGAATTTAGATACTTTACATTAGCCTTGTATTTTTTGACTCTGTATTTTGTGGATTTCCACTCGATTTTCTAATAATAAAGGTTCGTTTTAAAAAAAAACATGGGTTTGGGTCAGATAATTATTAGAAAATGGGTTAATTGGCAGTTTTTTCTAATAAATATATATATACTAGTATGAAACCCGTGCGATGCACAGAGAACGTTAGTCTTGAAAAATCGATATGTGTATATAGAAATTTATAGATACTGTAGTAATTTACAAGGTATTTTACTCCAAAAAAATGACATTCTTGAAATATTTACAATGATGTACGTGTATGTAGAAATTTGTAGATATTGTAGTAATTGAAGAGTTATGTAAGTGAAACAAAAATAACAAAAAAAATGGCATGAATGAAATATATACAATGAAATATAAAAGTGTAGACATATGTCATAGTTATGAGAATGAAAAGTAGCGTAGGTTCAATTAAAAGCGAACGTGAGATTGCACAACAACCATCCCAAAAAAGTTTACTTAACACCTGGAATGAATAAGTAAAAGAAAATATGTGATCATCCATGAAAAAGTATTTATTACCAAAACAAAATCATCCAAGCCGAAAGATTATTGTCCTAATTTTATTATGTATATAAAAAAAACATCGCAAAAGAATCAGCGCATCACATGATCCCTTGTTTCATGTGCTCGATCTTCCTCTTTGCATCACACAATGCAACCTTCAAGTCCCGAATCTCCTCTCGTAGGGCTAAATGCTCATCCCAGACCCGCCTTTCGTATCCATTGGCCCAGTGGTATTCTCTACCCTGGATTATCAAGGGGTTATGGGGATAAACAATCTCTAATGGTGTTGCTTCCCAGATCAGAGAGCCATGGACTTTCATCATCGGGTCCGGCTGGGGTTCTGGAACATACTCCGGGGTTGGCGTGTCTTCATGCTACACATTTGCTTCTACCCCCTGATTTTCCTTTTCTTCAGGGTCTTCCTCCTCTGGGTCCTCTTCTCCAGGGTCTTCTTCTGGCTCAGAATCATCGTCTTCTACCACGATGATGTCAACAGCAGATCCTTGCGCTCTTCCTTAGTAAGTTCCATGAAGTTCCTCTTGACCATGCTTCCAGATTGGCCCGCTTTATATTTGGGGAAAGGTCCTTATCGCCCGACCCTTTTCTTTGGTTTAGCTTGTCCGTTTGTTGACCCAATATTCAATGGAGAGGTCATTTCCTGAAAAATACAATATCCAAAAAATGATATAAAAGCAAAGAGTTTATATTATGTTGTTTTAAAAAACAATGAAAATTGAACAAAAAAAATATGAAGAAGTTGAGAAATAATAAGTAGTAGGTATATTTGTGTAATTGATGAATATCTATTTTAATTAGATAATAAGTAAATTAAGTAAGTTTTTTATTATGTAATTAATTATGTGGTTGTACCTAATTAAGTTTTTTTTTATGTTAATAACTAATTAAGTTTAATTAGTACATAATTATATAAGTTTGGTTATTAGTAAATAAACATTTTAAGTATTTGGAAGTAGTATAGTGATTTTAAATACGATATACTATGGATACTTGTTAAGTAGTTTGTATAAGTATGTGTATGTCACATTAAGTGTTTGAATATATAAGTATGCGAAATGATATTTGTCATGACATCACTTTAATAATAAATTCATATGACATATGAGTTTGTTATTAATGTTATGAAAAAAATGTAATGTTTTATTATTTTTAATAAGTTAAGTGGTTCAAAATAAGTTTATTTATTTTGAATAAGATGAAAATAAAACAAAATTTTGTATCCGTATAGACACAAATAAGGAATAGGTATTTACTGCAGCACATTTAGTTAATAAATTTGTAATTAGCTAATTAGTAAATTATATAAGTTTTTTTATTATTTATTAATGTAACCTTTTTAAAGATTCATTTAAGTTATTTCAATGTAATATTATAAGTGTATGAATTAGATGAAATGAATGAAAGAATTAATTAAATAATTATGTGTTATTAATTAAAGGAATATGTGTTAGTATGTTAGATGTATTAATTAAAGGAATATGTGTTACTATGTTATGTGTATGTCACATTATGAACTTATTTTAATAAGTGTGTCGAATAGTATTTGTCATGTCATTATTTCATAACAATATTAATGTGACATATAACATTATAATAATATCTATATTTTGTATAAGTTTTATTACCTAAGATATATATCTATATTTATTGAATTTGTGTAATAGCAATTAGCAAGGCCTGCATCTCACTTTTATATTAATTATCGGCCCAATCTCCTTCTCATAAAATATGAAACCCTATTTTGTACCACCTACCTGTCGTCCTCTAGTTTCCTTATCCACCCATTAGCTAGAAACTTCTAGGTAACACTAGTATGTGTTTAAATATGATATACTATGGATACTTATTATTTAAAGTATTTACAATAGTTAATTTTTTTCTAAAGGCCACAGTTTGTACTGTTGTCTAATGTGTATTTTATTGTCGAATTATTTAGGTTTATTTAGTAAATGTTTATGTAAGTTCGCTAATTAGTTAAAAAAGATTTATGTATTTATTATTTGGCATTTTTAATTATTTGTCCATATTTTTTTAGTAATAATTTATAAGTTTTTTGTAGCTTAAAGTATAATGTAAGTTTTTTATTTAATTACCCGATTGAATGAGTTAATGTTATGAAAAAAATGTTAATTTCTTTTAATTAGTTAAGTGGTTCGGAATAAGTTCATTTATTTTGAATAAGATGATAATAAAATTGCAATTTTGTATCTGTATAGAAACAAATAAGGAGTAGGTATTTATTGCAGGACATGTAATTAATAATTTGTAAGTAGCTAATTACGAAATTATATAAGTTATTTTATTGTGTAATTAATCAAGTTTGTATATTTATATAAGATTTTTTATTATTTAATTATGTAAACTGTTTAAATATTCATTTAAATTATTTTATAAAATAATTATTAACGGTAATTTATTAATTAAATATTTAATTTTTGTTGAGTAGGTAAGTAGTAAATTAGTATGTAATTGTAGTAATTTAATTAGTAAAATTTATTATTATTTAATTATGTAACTTGTATAAGTGCGCCCTTGTACTCCCTCCGTTCCAAATTATCTGAGGCAGTTGCCAAAAACGTGTTTACTAAGAACGTGATTTAATAATGCTATGATTTTTCGGATGCAATGACTAAAAAACCCCTATGATACAATTAATGCAGTATTTTTTTTAACTTCATCCCTAGTATTAAATAAGGGTAAAGTGGGAAAATTTGCAATAAATGCTGCTTTGGAAAATGTTACTCGCCGATTATTTTAAAGCAAATTTTTCGACAACCGCCTCGCTTATTATGGAATGGAAGGAGTAATCTACTAATAGTTTCCAGTTAAGTACCCCACCAACTCCTTTATTGCAAAAGAAATTTCTAGGAAATTTCCTCACCTCGGTAAATCCTCCACACCCCCCACTTTCTCCAAAAACCGTCATGTCGCTTCACTTTTGTTAAACGCTTCTTGAATGTCCTGCCAGCATTTCTCGCTGCAAAGACGCTGTCGCGTCCTAAGGGATCTATTTCTTGACTCCATCACCCTTTTGATGTAATCTCCGCCTCTGCCGTTTAGATTTTGCTTTAATAAAATTTATTGGTTTTCCTAAAAAAAAGAAAAATCATACCTAAAAGATTAACAGTCTAAAATAAAAATTACAATCCACGCTCTTTGCCGAAAATGAGTTAACAACTTGATACATCTAAAAAAAAACATAAATAACAAAAATAATAATAATATATGAATATATATACAGAAAAGATTTAAAACTTGCGAAGAGATCATGTAAAGGAGATGAAACCTTCAACTTAGATAAAGATATATTTTACTTTATGATTAATATAAAAATATAAAGAAAATTTCAATTTTTTTTAAATAAAACAAAACCATCATTTTTTTTATGTTATAATTTAGATTGAAAGTCAGCCCACTACAACAGAATTTTCTTAAATGGACACTTTTTTCCTGCTAACAATCATTTTCTGAATTGGACAAAAACAATATATATAAATGCAGAATCAAATACAATTGTTGTTAAATTGTTTATCTTAACTAAATTCTGGATTTGATAGCTCCCACAAAAAAGCTACTCGAATCGAAATTTCCTCTACTCAAAAATGCTTCAAGGTGTGCTAAGGATTGATGAATTTTGCTAGAAATTATGAGAGTAAAAGAGATTATAAAGGATTGATGAATTTTGGGTGAATGAATTGTGAGTAAAAGAGATTGTAAAAGCCTTAGAATGAAACTCTCAATATGACAAACTAATAAACGTGGTGAAGGTAGACCAGCTGTCACCCTCGTCAAATTAGAGCCGCCAAAAAAGAATTTTAGGCCCTCACCCTTCGAAAAAAAAAAACAGTAACCAAAAAATATATAATAAAAATAAAAATAAAAAACTGCGTGAGATAGTCATGAGTTTGGAAAGGAAAAAAAAACATATTTATTTGACTCCTACTCCTAGTTTAAAAAAACTAAAATTATTGTAGCTAGCAAGATTCGAAACTGAGTTTGGAAAGAAAAAAAAAACATATTTATTTGACTCCTACTCCTAGTTTAAAAAAACTAAAATTATTGTAATAAGCAAGATTCAAATCAGTCTCTTATCTAAGATACTGAAGTCTTGTATTAAGATAATACATTCCTTGTTTATATAAATACAGATATATATAATATTAAAGCGAAATTTGCGCCTTAAATTCATTGATTTTCAGCGCCTGCCACGGCTTTCTCTTCATGGCTTTGCGCGCGCGCTTCGAGTAGACCAAGCCAAATGGTGGAACCGAACCACGGTTTTAAACGAAAGGCACGTTTTTAAATAATCACCGATTTCTGCCGGTTTGACGAACCGCCGGTTTGACTAACCGTCGGTTTGAAAAACCGGCGGTTTACTGTTCAAAACCGCCGGTTGCCGGTTTGGGCCGGTTCCGGTTTACCCCGGTTCAGATCACGGTTTAAAATTTTCATAAAATTTTTTTTCTTCTCATTTTCACATAATACTTATTATTTTCACTATAATAACAAATTATTATTCTTTTCACTATAATTACTAAAGCGAGAGTAATATATATATTTTTTAAATAGTTTTCTATTCGGTTTTAAAAATAATATTAATATTGTGTTATTTTATTTATATGTAAATAATGTTATTTTAAAAAAATTGTGTTATTTTTTCAACGCTTGTACCGGTAATTCGGTTGCCTACGTATTTTTTATATGTAATCGTGTCGGAGGCACAACACATATAAAAAAATCAAAACGAACGTAGTTCTTATTGTTTAATTTGTAGTCTTTTATAGTTTGTTGTAAAAGTTTTTATAGTAATTTTTATTATTGTTTTCTTTAAAGTCTTTTATAGTTTTTTTTATAAATTTTTTGAGTCGGTTTTAAGTATACGTTGATTATAAATGTTGTTTTATTAAATATTATGTGAGAAATATTGTGTTTTTTTTATATGTAAATTGTGTTATTTTTTCAACGCTTGATCGGTAATCGGTTGTTTACGTATTTTTATATGTAATCGTGTCGGATGACAACACATATAAAAAATCAAAGTTTCAACGTAGTTTTATTGCTTATTTTTAGTCTTTTATAGTTTGTTTAAAAGGTTTTTATAGTAATAAGAAAATGTATTTAACATCATGTCTCATGATCTATATGTTATATAGTATAGTTTAAAAATGTAAATGTGAATATAAAATAAATTATTTTTAGATTTATGAAATTATAAAATAAATTATATAAAACACATAAAACTTGAATAACAAATAAAATAGGTTCATTGAATAACAAATAAACTTGAATAACAAATAAACTACATCATACTCTTTTATTCGTATAAAATAGGTTCGTTGGGTCAAGAAAGGTTGTCTCGGATCATATTGCGGTACCCTGAATTCTCTGGCAAAAGCGGTGATAAGAAATGGAAAGAAAATATAACCATCGCCGCATGGCCCATACTATCCGGCCAATTCTTTCCACGATGTATTGGCTTACATCTATTAGCTCATTCGTAAGAAAAGCATACGCAATGATGTACATCTCAATGGTCGGTTCAGTGTGGTTTACAGTACCATGAATGTGATAGGCAAGAAACAAAATCACCATACGAACGACTTCAGGGGTCCATCTACAAGGGTAATGTTGACCGCTCCTTCTAACCATAGGTGCCCAGAGGTAAGTCTCACCAAAATGTCGTACCATGTTAGCATGCAATCTTTCAGTCCAATGGAACGGTCTGAAAAAATCAACATCACGAGGGATATCTTCAAGTAAATAATACCGGTTGATCCAACGCGGTGTGAATTGGACGCGTACACCACGCCATGTGAATTCTCTTGTTACATTTTCTGTTGTAGCAACAATTGCGTAGAACTCACGAACGATTGAGCGATTCATCTCGTAACTGGGGTGCGGGTCAGTGACGAACCCATACCACCCTACACTTTCCACCAATTCTTTAATCTCAAAAGGTAGACTTTCCCATGCCAATCTCCGTTCACCAACAATAGCTCTACCCATGCAGCTTTTCACGGTACTTCGATAAATTGATCGTATGATGTGAATCGAGTCTCGTAAGGATGTTAAATCCATGGCACACCACCGTCATCCTCATCGGTAATTATAGGGCATGTGGATTATCCATTGTTAAATATTAAAATCAATTATCCAACTATCTATTCGTATCATATAAGAAGTATACTGAATAAATCGTAACAACTTCAAATTTCGGATTACATATAACGGTTATAAAAAAATTAAATTAACTAACCAATTTTACTTATAACTAAAACCGAATCAAAATAACGATTAAATCGTAACAACTTCAAATTTCGGTCTAAGTAAAGTAAATTTGATTATAAAATTTAATTTTTTTTACACTTGTAAAAGAAATTAGTTGAATAAAATACAAAACCAAATTTACTTATAACTAAAACCAGATTGAAGAACGATTAAATCGTAACAACTTTAAAAATCGGTATCGTAAAAGTAAATTTGATTGTTGCTTTTAACAACTAAACAAACTCGATAATCAAAGAATTGAATAGAAGATGTAAGAATTGAGTAGAAGATTTAAGAATTGAGATATAGAGATTGGTGTAGAAATTTTTGTTTGAAATGGGTGGTATTTATAGAAAATTTTTGGAGGAGTTTGAGAAAAAAAAAAATTTATATAGCCGTTGCCAGAAAATAGCCGTTTGACGGTTCCGTTCCGGTTCCGGCCGGTTTAAAAACCTGTTCAAACTGACTTGCCCCCGATTCAGCTTTCGCCTAAATATATCAAACCGACGGCTCACAAACCGCCAGCCTTGCCCAACCGTCGGTTTCGGTTAACCGTGGCCACCTCTAGGTGAAGGAAATAAATCGCATTTATGGGAATTTATTGACTTTTCTTTGCTTTTTCCAATTCTTCTTAATTTTTTTTTTATTTTTTTTTAATTTTCAAAATTCTGTAAAAATAAAAATTGGATCGTGACATACATTATCCCAAAGTGGGGCAGTTGGCAAGCCTACCTCAATCATCCATGTATGACTCACGCCTTTGTAGCCAATGGGAAGCAAACAGGTTTCTAAATCCATCCATAGAATTCAATTCATTTGTTCAGAAAACAAATTTAAAAAATTAATAATCATAGCAGGTGGTCCTACCTGCACTAAATTAGGAAAAGTTCGGCCAGTTACGATTGGGATTTCAAGAGAATCACTAACTACGTATGGGATCCTGACTTCACAGCTTCAAGTGAAATACACAAAGTCTTACGTGTGTGGAAATCACAGAAGTCAGGATCTTTCATTTGCGTAGCTTCCTAAGAGGAAATTCCTCACTCATGATAAATTTTCCGAAAAGTTCATTTAAAAAAACAGGAAAAAAAAACAAAGCAAAAAAATTAAGCTATCGTTTTGGAGAAATACTTGTGTAGTGTAGAGATTTTGAGCTGATGTGATGGGTGAAATGATCGATCGTAACCACACAAGCTTGAGATGAAATGAATCGCAGATGTAATATCTTGCGACGTGTATCCACACGTAGGTACATACTACACAAAAACTTCCCGTCGTTTTGTATGGATTGAATACCTTGGCTAAACGACGGATCATGCACGTGGTTAAAGGCTAAAGCGGTGCCACCATACCTTGCCCACTTGCATTAATTATTTTAAGAATGTCATTTTGCATGAAAAAATTAATACATAATATTTTTATTACTTGCACTCCACTTATTACTTGTCTGCGAAAATTACTTGGACACGCATGATTTTTATATAGGAAGTCGACATCGTACAGGTGTTTCTTACCAACGCCATCGCTGATCGACGTTGGTGTTCACAGGAAAAAGCAACACAGTGGTGATGCTCTATATAAAAAAGTGTTAAATCTTGAACGTCGATCGATGATTTTCACCACATTGGTGTTCTGGTGGCATACCAACGTGTCATCGACGTTGGTATGCCACTAGAACACCAACCGATGTGACGACGTTTTTTCACCCCAAAAATATTCATTAATGCGTGCAAGTAGTAAAAAAGTGAAGTCCCAAATAACCCACCTATTTTTATTTTTCGTTTTTATTCTTTGAATTTATGTTTTTTCACGCTCGTTGATTCTGATCGAATTTCAGACATAATGTCAGAAGTATTTTTGACTCATTTTTTTATCAGAAAGTATTTCTAACCGACATTGAGTATGAAAAACATTTAAAGTTATGACTCGAATTAAATCAGAATAATCATCATTTCTGACTCAAATTGAATCAGAATAATTTACGATGTCGTTGAGTCTGACAGAATGTTAAAGATTTTCTTGACTCAATTTTAGTCCGAAAGTTTTTCTGACCGGTTTTAGGTGTGGAAAACATTTAAAATTCTGACTCGAATTGAATCGGAATAATCATCGTTTTCTAACTCGAATTGGGTCACAATAATTTGCTTTGTAGAAAGACGTTACTTTTTTTTAGGGTACATGCATTATTTGACAAAGTAGTATTGTAATGGGGACCGATGGATTTACTCCATTAAATCTACAGTTTTTTTACACTATAATCATCTTATCACATATTTTTTTCCTTTAAAAAAAAAAAAACTTAAAACAATCTTTTTTTTTTTTTTTTTTTTTTTTCCACAAAACGAAAAGTTTTCATTAGATCAAATTAATTGTTACAAAGCCAAAATGGAATGTAATTATGCCAAAATATCCCTACATCCGAACGGAACGAGAAGCAGCGAAGATTACAAGGCCATCTGCTGCTTTCACGCCAAGTGTACAAAATATAACAAATGTTCGAACTTACTCAAGCTAACAACTTAATATCATCCAAAACTATAGAAACATCACCTGGAGGGGTCTTGAACTATTACAAATATTTACCAAGGTTAGACAATCTGAATAACAAACTATACATTTAAGCCCCATCGCTAAGCATCTACTCATACACCATCGTAAGGCTTGGGCCTCAGCAGCTAACGCCGAGCTGCACTGCGACCTCGGAGAGACCCAGGCCTCCAAAACTGCATCATTCTCCTGGAGAAGAACTGCACCATATCCCGCAAGACCCGAATCCGGCTTCCAGGCTGCATCGACAAAGGAAACTTAAAACAATCACAACTACAACATTCATCTCAAAATATAAGTCATTTTATCATTTTACCTTTTTGGATTTACTACTTTCTCTATTTTACCCTTAATTTATTATCAATCTAATAATTTTTCATTACTTAACAACTACTGCGTTAATGATAATCAATATACATTTTAGACACTTCGCATTTAAATTTATAACATTCAACTATTCTCTTAATCTGTATAAAAACACCAAAATAACTTATGTTTTGTGACGGAATTAATACATAATTTTGTTTGGTGTAAAAACACTCTAGACAGTGCCGGCCCAATAAGGAAGCAAAGGAAGCGTGGGCTTAAGGCCCAACCATCCCGGGGGCCCGAAAATACTTGTTTAGCAACAAACGATAATTAACAATAAATATTATATGCTCAAATGTTTTTTTAATTATCTATTGTAGTCCAGTTGGTTAAGGTGTTTTGCATTTCTTTAAAAGACTTGAGTTCAAAACACTTTGGGCCTTTTTTTTTGTCCCGGCAACATCAGCTCTTTTTTGTTGACTTCTTTGACTTTTTTAAATCACTTTGGTGTTTTTTTTTCATTCCGCAATTCCAATTAATTTATTGATTCCTTAAACAATTTTGATTCTTTTGAACACCGATATATTAAAACCCTCCAATATATATGCCGCTTTTTTATCACACCACATAATTACTACTCACACTGCTTTTTTATTTTGTATTTATTATTCCAAATTAATTCATTAACTCGTTTAAACATCTTTTTTGAGTCTTTTGGGTCTATTTTATAGGTATGTTTTGAGTCTATCAACGAATTTAATTTTGTATCTACTGGATATTAAAAACGAGATAATGAAGTAATATTTTATAAATATGTTTTTTCGTAAGAAAAAACCTTCGAACTAAAAACGCAATTCATCGATTCGTAAAGAATCGAAAAATTTCCGCGACCGACCCTCGACTTCTGTGAGTTGAATTATGGGTGCATGGTCCACCATATGGGGCACGTGATAAGGAGGCCTACGTGTAAACATTATCTTCGATTTTAGTGAATTAATCAGACGTCGACACGCCCTTCAAATAATATTGAAAACCACCCAATACTTTTCGCGCAAACTATGTTCGGCTCCCCCTATAAACAGACATCTTCCCCTTTAGTTTTTCACAGTCAACACTTGCAAAATTATACTAATATCAAAAGCACTCAAACCAGGCAGGCATCAGATTCAGAAGAAAAACAGCAGTCAAAAATTTTCAGCAGAGAAAAATGAGTAATCTACACCGTGTATGGATGGCAGCGACCGTCGCCGTAGTGAACAACCATGGTGACCAAGGCCACATATTGAAATCCACTCTCAAGACTTTTAACCATGGCAAGAAACGCTTGTTTTCATCCTCCGGCGAAGCAATGGATCTCCGACCTATGTCCGCCGGCATGTTTGGTTTAGCCGAAGTTGGTGGTTTTCTCGGGAATGGAAACGTAGACGGCAAAAGGAAGCCATCCGACGACTCTCTCCGGCAAGTTATGTACTTGAACTGCTGGGGTCCCAGCTAATAATTTAATGGAAACCATAATTACAGTACGTGTTTGTACGGATCAGTGATTCTTACGAAGCGAATGGCGAAAGATGAGGCCCGTGAACGAGTTCAACTCATAGAATTGAGGTCGTGCTGCCAAGTTAATTAGTGTGAGCTGAACATGTTTTATCGACAACAAATGTAAATATGTTTATAAACTTGTACGTTCTTCAAATCATCATTGCTCCAGACTCTATTACCCATTCCGGTAACAAGCAGTGATTTGTCAAGATAATATGTCCCTTTTCAATAAAAAAAACAAAAAACGAAAAAAAAAAAATTTGTATGTGTATGTATGTATGTATCATCGCCATTATATTTGATAATGATAGACGTAAACTCAAGCATCAAAGAGGTATAAATACTAATTAAAAGTTCAAGGCTTTCACGACAGATATGTCTTCAATGGATTCAGGGCCGGCCCTGAGTAAGGACCTGGGTTTAGGGCCTCTCCAAACTATAGCTGATTTTAGGGACTATGCGGTAAAATATTTATGATATAACAAGTTGTTCATCGACTCCAATCCAATAAATACATACATAAAATGATTTTGTTACGTAACGTTGAGTGACGATACGAGATTTCACCCCTCCACGTGGAATAATCTGATTGATCCAGTTGGCATGTGGAAAAGTCTACATTGATTATCCACATCGGATCGAATTCGAGACATACCAGTGAAGGCCGAAACAACCGACAGATTCTGCAAGTGTCCTACTTCGATCACCCACGTCGGTATGCATCGAGTCGAGACCAAGACTTCCAAATTGCAGACACCCAGGCCCACCATCCAACAAGTTCTTGGCGAAGAAGAGCAAGACAAGCGCCATTTAAGCAGTATATATGCCAATAAACCAAACCGCCTTTAGTTTAGAGGCGAAAGAAGGACATGTGCATGCTTTATAAATACATAAATCAGAATACGTGAAGGCTGATTCCCGGACATTAGACAGATATCGTAAGCGTCCAAGATACATTCTTGGACTCACCATATAACACTAAAAACACCATCTTTATTAGTCTTGGCCTTGCATATTTTCTCTCTGCTAACTCACCCTTGGATTACACGCGACTGCTTTTACCGGGTGGTGCATTATTCAAAGATCATCATTTAGCGCTAGAAGGAGGGTCTTCTACCGGTGAGTTGGCAAAGATATTGCAATGACACCACCAGCAAGAAAGAAACCGACGAACAGTAAGAATCCGCAGGTCAAGGAACACACGGATGTAGATCCAGCAGGGGTTCCATCCCAGATTCTAGAAGTTCCCACTGGATCTAGACCCGCAATGGCAGATCCCCCAAGGCCACAGCTTCCACCCCAGCTGCAAGACATGGCAGATCATTTAGCATCTTTAGATGAAGACGCCTTGAAGAGAGTGGTGGCGTCAGCATTCATAGGTAAGGGAATTTGTAATACCCCCGAGGAACACCTGTTAGACCCACCAGGTCGAAAGGAGCGTGAGAATGCTAGGGAAAGAGGCCTGTTGATCCTCAAGAAGAGCATGAGGATGAAGTGGAAATCAGCATAACCAAGAAGCGTCCTGAACACGAAAAGCAACAACGGCAGGTCGAGGAGAGCATTCGAAACGAGTTCAACCGTATCGTAGGGAAAGAGCAGGTAACAGAATGGCTCGAGTCGCCTTTTAGCCCCGAGATCGAAATATATACGATGCCAGAGTCATTTAAGCCACCGAAGATGGAACCCTATGACGATACCACGGACCCAGAAGATCATTTGTATCGGTATATATCATTGATGAGATTGAGAAATGCCAACGACGCCATGAAGTGTCGAGCATTCGATACCTTGCTTACAGGCCGAGCTCGGGAGTGGTTTTACAAGCTACGGCCAGGGTCGATCTCAAGTTTTATACAGCTGGGACAAAAGTTTCGAGCCGCTTTCATCGGGAACAAGAAGTTCCACCTTAGTGCTACCCACCTCATGAACATCAAGCAAGAAAAAAGGGAATCAACCATTGATTTCATGAGGCGCTTCAATCTCGAGGCCATGAAAGTGCATAACGCCAAATACCGCTGCAATCGCAGTCAATGCCTTTGTCGGAGGTCTGCGCAACATGAAGGTCATGCGATAAGCTTTCCAAGAAGATGCCAAATGATATGGACGAATGTGTAAACATAGTTCACAAATTTTGCCAAGGTGAAGAGGCAGTGCGTCTGCACACCATTTCACTTGGTCTCAATTCGAGGAATGACACCCGAGGCCAGTCCAAGGGACAGTCAAAGGGTCGAAATGATGAAGGGAAATCCAATGTGTTTGATCGATTAACAGCTCCGATCACAGATCGACTCGGAAAGAAAGGGAATCTGAAAGATCGAGATTTTATCCCTCTCAACCGATCTCGGAGGGAAGTGCTGGCTATCATGATTAAGAAGAATATCGCTCGAACACCTAAGCCAATGTCCAAAGATCCTGAGAAGAGAAAGAATACCCACAAGTACTGTGACTATCACAAAGATGTGGGACATGACACAGAGGAATGTTTTGATTTGAAGAGAGATATTGATGCCTGTATTCAAGAGGGTCGATTAGGCGAGGTGATCGATGAGATCGAGAAAGACGAACCAAAGGGTCGTCGAGTATATAAAAAAAGTTATAACGGGAAGAGAGATAGATCGCCGCGTCGAGACAATCAGAGACGCCGAGATAGATCATCCGAGCCGACCTACAGAGATAACTGTCGGGATGATCGTCGGGAAGATCAAAATCGAGACCCTCATCGGGATAACCGCATCGGGTATGATGTCAACACGATTGTCGCTGAATGCGAGCCAGATCGACCTCGATCTAGTCGACAGTCTTCTGACAGATCGAAGGAATCGAAGAGGCTCAGGTTCACAACGGAGGTGGGTTATGGACCCAAAGACGATATTCCGAGTTTGCACAGCCATAGTGAAGGATTAGTGATAGAGGCGGTAATAAGCCGAGGTCGGGTAAAGAGAGTCTGCGTCGACAGTGGAAGTGCCGCCAACATCCTTTACTACTCAGCCTTCAAAACCATGAGGTTGAAAGATGAAGACATTGTGCCATTATCTACCCCTCTATTTGGATTCACAGGGCAAGCCATCCACCCTGTCGGGTCGATCAATTTATTGACTACAGTTGGAGACGGAGAAAAAGGACGGACAATGGAGATGACCTATGTCGTAGTTAAGGCCCCATCGGGGTACAACGCGATATTAGGCCGACTAGATTTATACGATCTCAGAGCCATCATCTCGACATTCCACAACAAAGATGAAATTCCCACCTGGTATGGTACCCATGAAGTAAAAGGAGACATCGAGGTAGCCAGGAATTGTAGCTTAGTCACAATTAAAGGGAAAGGAGTTGGACAAGTCTTTGGTTGAGGAGTTAATACCGGAAAGAAGAGGAGGACTGGTCTGGTCTCTATCGATCCGGCGTAAGAGATCCGTGTCTGGAAAGAAGAGTAGGGCCAAGGGGTCCAGATCGGGAAGTGGTTGTCACACCCGACATGAAAGCCTTGGTCGACCTCCTGGTCGAGTATCGAGATGTGTTCGCATGGAAAGCAGACGACATGCCAGCTATCGGCGATATAATAAATGCATCGACTCAATGTCGACCCAAAAAGAAGCCGATACGGCAAAAGAAGAGAAACCTCACTCCTGCGAGGAAGAAGCGGTGAGGAAGGAAGTCGACAAGTTGTTAGTTGTTGTTGGATCGTGAAAGCGGTATTCTATCCGGATTGGTTAGCCAATCCAAAGTTGAATTAAGCCGCCGATGAAAGTCGGCGAATGTGCGTGGACTTCACACATCTCAACAAAGCATGCCCTAAGGATTCGTATCCGCTCCCGAAGATTGATCAGTTAGTCGATGGCGGGGTCTGTTTCCTTCAGGTAGTTTGGAAGGAAGACTTGGACGTGGGATATCTGGCCTCTTCGTGGTGCTCCGATCAATGAGGTTATCGCCGTCGGGCGGTGGCGTTTATCGATGTTGGTGATGAACTCACGGTGGTAATATGAAAACAATAAATATGAGAGAGAGACAACAAGATCTTGATAGAAATAAACGCGCAGCGGTTGTTCTCCATATCTTCATTAATGTCATAGTAGGGGTATTTATAGGGAAAGGATAAAGCTGTAAAAGACTACTCGTGCTAGCGGCGCCGATGCCCGACAGATGGCGATTGGCCTCGCATTCTATCTAAGCTTATGAACTTTCCATTTACCGGGTATTCTCATAGGAATGGGCCCAGCGATCTTTGCGCGGCCCTTATGCTTATGATGATGGCGGGATGACCGTGAAGTTGGCGACGCCGCGCTTATGCTCGGGGAAAGAGTTTGACTTATGTCCTCGAGACGAGTTGACGGGGATAATGGGACCGTGTCGGTTCCGTATCATCAATGGCCCCTACTCTGCGGCGGAAATTTGTTGCGCGTAGAGTAATATCTTGGTCGAGAGTCTCCGTTGTCGAACACTCTTGGAAGACAAAAATTGAGCGGACTCAGGATTAGGGATACAAACTCGTAGAGCCTCATCAAAACCTTTCTTAAGAAAAACCCAGGTGGGAAAAATCTTAAGCGAGGGAAAAGAGTACTCTCTGTTTGTATCAGAAATCTCAAGACCGCTCCTTCTGAGGCGAGGCGGGGTTGCGACATGAAGTTGATGCTACATATCCCGCGAGCGCTTCGTGAAGTTGAAGCTATACGAAAGGCACCGCCAATCACTACAAGCGGGTTTCCTCCTCCTAGTACACGTTAGTGGTGATCTGAGTCGCCGCCGCGCTCGGTAGTTCGCAATCGATCGCAAGCAACAAGAGGTATCGACCTACCAGGCCGCCCCTTTTCGATATATGAAGCGATCTTCTCTCATCCGGCGGCTACCAGGTCGTCCTCCTCTATAAGAAGCGATCCTCTCTCATCTTGGATCTCACCTTGCGGACTCGGTGATTGTAAGGGCCCACTGCGTGAAAGACGCTTTGCCATTCTTCCCGAGGCAGCGTCGACCATGGCCCCTGGCGCTTTCCATTCGGACTAGACGCACAAACTTTTTGAAATGCTTTGCTTTGTGTGGTCTCAGTGGATCCGATCGCCGATGAATACCTCGATCCTCCCGTGAGCTCGCAGGACTCGGATTCACTTATCTCGCCTTCCTCCTCACGCCTAACTCCGCAATCTCGGGCGAGCAGAAGGCGCGCAAATGTATCAAGATTCTGCTCCATTTCCACTCGTGGTATTAAAATTGGGGTTGTTCTTCCCTGAAGGGTTATGGAGGAAGTGCAAGTGGATTCCGGATGCTCGTTGCCTTTGTAATCCTCCATAAATTCGTATTCAACATTATCCGACTGAGACATTCTTGTTTTTCTGGGATTTTGTAAGGAAGAAACGAGTGATTCGAATGGGAGAAGAAGCATCTGTGGAGGAGGCAGTGAAATGGCTGGCTTTTATAGAGGGAGGTGGCGTGTTTGGCATGGATTACCATAATGGTGGATGCATGTAACGACGGGCTATCTCAAGAGACAGTCATAATGACCGGCGTAATGATGGTTATCTGAGAGGTTTACCGTCATTATGAGCATTCGAAGGGACGGTTATTTATGGTGGGTAGTCATGGGCTATTTTTCGTCCAGAATAGTCCCTAGTCAAAGTAGCCCTATTAAACACGGCTAAAACTCGGGAAGACCACCAATGATGGCTTTTGAACCGCTCCATCCGTTGGGATACTCGACGCTTGTGTAGACGCAGCGAGGAGATGTGATGACACACCGGATCGCGATTTGAGGTGCCAAAGATGTAGAGCGATTCGTATATGCCGCGAGGAGTCGTTCGGTCGCCGCGATCGCGCTTGAGAGCTTGCGATGTAAATCGTCTGTGTTTCGTTAGTCCGACCGAGGTCGACATGTTGAGGTGCATAGCATGTAGGCGATCCGATATGCCGTGAGGAGTCGTTTCGTCGCCGCGATCGCGGCTTGAGAGCTTGCGATGTAAATTGTCCGTGCTCGTTGGTCTCACCGAGGTCGACATGTTGAGGTGCACAAAGATGAAGCGATCCGTATATGCCGCGAGGAGTCGTTTCGTCGCCGCGATCGCGGCTTGAGAGCTTGCGATGTAAATCGTCCGTGCTCGTTGGTCCGACCGAGGTCGACATGTTGAGGTGCACAAAGATGTAGCGATCCGTATATGCCGCGAGGAGTCGTTTCGGTCGCCGCGATCGCGCTTGAGAGCTTGCGATGTAAATCGTCCGTGCTCGTTGGTCCGACCGAGGCCGACATGTTGAGGTGCACAAAGATGTAGCCGATCCGATATGCCGCGGTGAGTCGTTCGTCACGCGATCGCGGCGAGAGCTTGCAATGTAAATCGACCGTGCTCGTTGGTCCGACCGAGGCCGACATGTTGAGGTGCACAGCGATAAGCGATCCGATATGCCGCGAGGCGAGTCGTTTCGCGTCGCCGCGATCGCGCTTGAGAGCTTTGCGATGTAAATCGTCCGTGCTTCGTTGGTCCGACCGAGGTCGACATGTTGAGGTTTCGGGATTTAATCATTTTCTGCGATCCCAGCGAGATGGCGAAGTCATTTGTGTTGGCGAGCGAAAAGCGCATGCGGAAGCTATTACGGTGGCGTGCCACGTGGAGCAATACAAATGGGCCGCGAACGTTGCGTATCATTAAATGTGGCGCCCTTTCGCCTCGACAAGGTGACGTTTAGCCGTAGGACGTGGACGGTGGTAATGATGGCGCTTCGCTTTTTACGCAAATTTCAAATTTCAAAGCGTCGTGTCGGATTCGAAACTTTTCGCTTCCCAGCGTAAACCCGAACCGTTGGATGAAGATAATCACAGCCGTTGGTTGGCTGAATGCCTATCTATTTAAGGGGGTGTTGCCCCTCCTTTTCGCTTTTTCGAAAACCTCCTCCAAAATTCCCAGGCTGATCAAGTCAGAAATCAAGAGCATCCTGTGGTGATTTAGAACCAAGTTTCCAGAATTCTGAGGCTGAGGCCGTGTTTGAACTTCATCGGAGTGAGCCTTTTTCAGCGATCGGAGCGATCATCCTTGTCTTCCCAATTTTCTCGCCACCCGGATCATAAAGGTACCATCTTTATCCGATCTAACACCGGGTTTTTCTTTGTTGATCGCCTCTTTTGTGGTTGATTCTTGGCCCGTATAGATCATAAGTATGCTTTTGTCCTGTAGATATTCGGATTTTTGAGGTTTTCTAACCGGTGATAGAATCCGTATGCCTAAGCCCTTCTTTTGTGAATTTGAAGCCTTCGAGGATTAGGGTGCAATTTTCAATTTTTCCGTGTAGTATTTCTTTATGACCCCGCTGCCCTCAGGCTTTGTTGGCTTGCGCGAAATGGGGGGGCGGTGTCGACTGAACGGCGTTGATCCACCTCTCTTCATTTTGCATGTGTCGCACAATGGGACGATAAATGATCAAGAGGAATTTAGTTATGGGGATGGCGGGGCCGAGGAAAGGGTCAAGCGGCGGCGGTTTCACCTTCCCATTCTCGACGAAGAGGACTCGCGTCCTGCGGTAGACGAGGCCCAAAGGCTACTTAACGAGGGGTACTCACCGCTCAATCCTTGCAAGACTTTGCTCCCAGAGAGCGAATTTCTAAGACCGCCGGTGAAAGGATTCAGACGGCGTCCCGCCTGCCCGCAAAGCGAAGGGGGACAACCGTGGGGGCACCTGCACTGCTAGCTTCGCCTTGAGAGGGGAAAATCCAGATCAGCTTGAAGACTGCGGAGTCTTTGGAAGAGGGTGGCAAGCTGAAGGCCATGCATCGCGCCGTCGATGTAGAATGGAGATCTTTGTTGACCGCGGCGCCTGACTTTAACACCGCTATCCGCACCCGATACCGGCTTTCCGACGACTATCATTTTTGTCCGTGCATGGACGGCCGGCGATATGAGTATACTTGTGGGCGCTACCAGGACCGCTTGTATGTTCATTTCGACAATTTCTGGCGGGCTCAGGCCCCTTTCGATCCTTTTTGGTGGAGGTGATGTATTTGCTTTGGAAGCCTTGCCGCGCGGACTTTCACCCTAATCTTCGTTAGGACCACAGCGGCGTTTATTGCGACGTGTCGCCTTAATGGAATTGAGCCCTCCTTGGGCCTGTTTAGGAGTTCCATGATTTCGCCGGCACCCAAACTCCGGTCGTGTGGCGTGGGCGCGTGAGGAGGCCTCGCCTTTTTACCCCGCCGACAACAAAATCTACAATCGAGCCAAAGAGTTATGCGGGTGCAATCCAGGGTCGGATGGCCATTCCCGCATTTTGGGAGTCGAGCTACACGCGACTAGACTCCAAGTGGCTTAAAGACAGTGTGGTTCCTCTCGCAAGTCCTCAAGAAGTAGTAGCGGCGATTGTGGCCTTGATAAGCTCTGCGATGATCTGCACAGTCCGCATGATCGGCGTCGGATGTTGACGAACGTAAAGTCGGGTAGCGCGAGGATGGTAAGGATCCCGGGCTGTTTGGAGTCGGGATTTTGCCTGTCGTGAACATTCCCCGCCATCTGTGGAGCTTAGTGATCTCGACCGGTCGGCGAGTGCCACTTGGGTAGGAACTTTCCGGCGCAATGCGCGAAGAGTGTGGCGGTGATTGATCGAGCCGCCAGGGTAAAACCATTTCTTCTATTTTTTGTTTTTGCTAACCCAAAAATACACAAGCCTGTCGGCGCTGGGTCGGGCGGCGCCGCACACAATTTCTCCCTTTTTTTTTTTTTTTTTTGACTCGTACATTTCGATTGCTTCCTCTTGTTTTTCTTTTTTCGCTGATGCCGCATCCGGTCTTCGCAGGAGCGCTAATGTTGCCGCTTGCTAATGCCGCGAGGAAGACGCGGGAGGAAGAGTTAGCGAGGCGGCGATCCCGTGATCATACCGATCGCTCATGCGGGATCAATCGTGGAGTGACCGTTGTTCGCGGCGAGCGCATCTGGCCGAGGCGGGACTTCTCTGGTGTTTGCGATCGCCGAGCGATTACAGAAGAAGTCGCCCCCACCGGTGAAGGCTCTGAGCACCGCCTTGGTAAGCGACCGGTAGAGTTTGAAGATGTTATTGAAGACGCCCCTTTCCGGAAAAGACCAAGAGTGGATCGCCATCCGAGGTTGTCGACCTGAGGGTCCCGACTCTCCCTCTCAACCTTGCACTGCTTATGAATTCGTACGCGCAGGCGCGCCACGGCAAGAAGCTTCGCGAGCGCCGATTCCTTTATACTTTGACGAGGCTTTCTGCGCCCGATCAATCATCGCTTTGGCCCGGGGTATGATGATGGAGTCGACTCTGCTCGGCCGTTCCTCCTCTTCCTCTACTTACCAGAAAATGGAGCGCTGAGGCTCGCCTATCCGTGGGGACCGGACTGATAAAAAGGATTGCTCCTGCCAACATCGGCAACAGCTCTATTGATCCCCGCGAGGCTATGAGGGCTGCCGTCGCCGAGTACGGGATGTCGGCGCATAAGGTAAATATGTTTCCTCGCACGAATTTCCTTTTATTTTCCAAGTGCTTACTGTGTCTTTCTTAGGTCTCGCGTTGCATGCTCGCCGCTTTAGATACTGTTGAGAAATTGGTGGAGAGCGAACAGCGAACGAGCGATGAGCTGGCGAAGAAGGCGCAGGAGAACCAGGAGTTGGCGCGGACGATGAAGGACCTGGAGGCCAAAGTTGGTGATGCCAAGGCTCTATATACCGCTAAAGAAAAGACCTGGGCGGACAAGATAGCGGAGTTGGAGCGCCAAGTTACCCATGAGAAGAATCATCGCAAGAAGGTCGGCCGCCACGGTGCTGTGAGCAAAAGTTGAAAATCGCGAGGATGTTGTCGCCGATCTTTGCTAAGGAAACCGAGGATGCCCGTCGGAAAGCCGAGGACGCCAAGATCTGGGCCGAGAGGCTATCAAAAGGGCCGAGGGCCTTGCCTCGATGTCCAGCCAAAATTGAGCCGCCGCCTGTCGAATATAAGGACGGCGCCGAATATTGGAAGGATCTGGTGACAATTATGACCAAGGTCGCTATCATATGGCGAGGTGTGTCTCAGAGGTCGATGCACCAAACCAGAGGTCCCCACTTACATGATATGGCGGCGTGGACTCGGAGAATTCCTTCATGCCGAGCTCATTCAATATCATCCCGTGGTTCCATACTCCGAGGAGAGATCGCGGAATGCCGCGAGCGATGTAGGGTTGATGGTTTACAGGCGGCAGTATTTCCAGCGGCAGCAAAAGAGAACATGCGATCACTTGCAAAGCGATCTTGGATGGGGCCAATACGAGAGGGGATCAGCACCTCCAGTGTGGTGAGGAGGGGGCGCACTGTGAGATTCGCAAGCTGGCCTTGATTTCGGAAGCGTTTGATTCTCCTTTTGTTATTGATAAAAACTTTGTTGTTGGTTTGTAATATTAACTTTTGTTTCCGGCTGATGTGGGGCTCGCCACCCTGTTAACTTTGATCCTTTTCCTTCTGTGCACATTGGGGCCGCTGCATGGCCATTTCGCTTTATGCCTTTGTTCTCTGCTTTGGTATTTTGAGTTGTTTTTGTTTTTGCTAACCCAAAAATACACAAGCTCAGTCGCTGGTCGAGTCGGCGCGGGCACAAATTCCCTACTACCTTTTTTTTTTTTTTTTTTTTTTTTTTTTTTGAAAGGGAAGAAAAATATATACACAAGGAACAAAAACTTCCAAAAAACGAGAGGACTACATGTAATATCTCTTGAGGTTGTCAGCGTGCCAAGTATTCTCATATTCATGGCCATTCCTGCCTTTGAGATAATATGTCCCTTCTTTGTTCGCGAGAGATCCGAAGGGTCCCTCCCAATTGTCTTTGCCTAACTTTTTGGGTTTGCGTCGGGCGGCTTCACGTTTAATTAATACGAAAATCTCCTCGCTTTGAAAAATGGTGGCGTACCTTCTTATCGTGATGTCGCTTAGCGGCCATCTTGAAGTTAGCCAAACGGGTCGCCGCTGCGCCTATTTTCTTCGAGCATGTCGAGCTCAAACTCACGCGATCGCTCGTTGGTGTCCTCGTTGAAATGCGACACTCGATGCTAGGTAGAGACATCTCCATCGGTGTCATCGCCTCCCGAACCATAAGTCGTGAGAATGGGGTTTCTCCTGTGGTGGACTTTTTACGGTCCGAGCGACCATAAGATCGCGGCGCTCATCTACCCACCGCTTTCTTTCCGCGTGAGAGTGCATTTCAGGCCTCTCGAGCACTTGTTTGTTTGCGTTCTCTGCTGACCATTACTTTGAGGATAGTTGACCAAGACGCCGCATGAATGACGCCATGCTCTTTACAAAACTCGTCGAATTCCGTTCGAATCATGCGGTCCATGGTCGATATGATGATGCGAGGTACCCAAACGAGTCCACACTTGATCCATTAGAAAATAGATGACCTGGTGGTGGCGATCTCTCCGAGGGCTTCGCCTCGTCCATTTGGTGTAATAATCAGCCACATTACTACTATGTACTCGCATCCTCCGCGCTTCTTTAGGCATTGGACCGACGAGGTCGATGCCCCACATTTCGAAGGCCATGAAGCGGTGACGATGCTCGCTTCTACTGGAGGGTAACCTGGGTATATCTCGTACCTTTGATGAGGGTCGATTCCCTAACGAATATATCCGCATCCCTCAACAAGGTAGGCGAGTAGTATCCTGCGGTGATCGCCCTTTGTGCGAGGGTTCGACAGGCTGGATGCCCGCCGCACACTCCTTGATGAAGCTCATGGAGGATACCCTCTACTTGCTCCGGCCTGACACAGCGGAGCAGAGGTTTGGAGAAAGAACGCCTATAAAGTATCCCATTTTGCAAGACATATCTTGCTGCTCGGCGAGCCAAGGTTCTTGCCTCTATCTTGTCTCAAGGCAAAACTCCATGCTCAATATAATCCTTGACCTCATCGATCCAAAGCCCGCGCGAGGAGGGTTGAATATCCATGACCTCGATCTGCTGATAGAAAGGTTCCTCGAGGTATTCCAAAGGGATGTCAGAGCGAGCGCCGCGCGTCGGCGCCGGATAACTTGGATAAATAGTCCGCCTCAAATTCGAAAGGTGGTATATAAGAGAGCTCGCAGATCCGAACCGATGACGTAACTTTGGACCAGGTTGATGTACTCGCCAGTAGTTTTGAACAATAAATCTTATAACCTCCATTCACTTGATTGACAACCAGGCCAGAGTCGCAAAAGACGTGTATGTTCTCAACTCTCATTGCGAGGGCGAGCTCAAGGCCTGTGATGACCGCCTCATATTCGACTTGGTTGTTTGATGCCATGAAATCGGGCGGCGCTTTCTCAATTTCTTCGACGCTCTCGCTCGAGCAAGACGATGCCGCCCCAAGAAGCTCCAATCCCACTAGCGCCGTCAACGAACAAGCGCCAGCCAACAGTGGCTGGGCCTCGCTGGGGCCGCTAGAGCCGGTTTGTCGGGCGAGTTGGTCGAGGGAAGTGGGTTGTGTTGTCGAGGATCTCGGAAGCTTGCTTCAAGAATGAACTCGCCAGGGCCTGTGGCCTTGATTGCCCTTCGAGGCTCATACTTGATGTCGAATTCATGAGCTCGGTTGCCCATTTCTCGAGACGACCGGCGAGGTCTCGGCTTATGTAAAACCCGACGCAAATGGACTATCCGATAGTACAATGATCGTATGTGATGAAAAATATGCACGGAGCTTTCAGCCGCTATAACAAGAGAGTAAGCCAATTTCTCTCGCATTAAAATATCGACCTTCTACAGACTGAGCCTTTCAAACATAGTAAATGGGCTTTTGAACGGGCTTCTCAGTGTCCCCTCTTCCTTTATAAGAATCATGGGCGACAAAATTCTATCTCGAGGCCGCCAAATATAAATAAAGTGGTCGCGCATGATAGGACTTACTAAAAGAGGCGGGTCGACTGTGTATTGCTTGAGCTCTTCAAAGGCTTCAGCAGCATTCTCCACCCATTCAAACCCCTTGCCGCTTTCAAAATTTTATAAAAGGAAGGCACTTGTCCGCCGATTTGAAATGAACCGCCCAGAGCGGTTATCCTTCCATTCAACCTCTGAACCTCTTTCACAGTCGTTGGAGGCGCCATGTCCAGAATGGCTCTGATTTTCTCAGGATTTGCTTCGATGCCGTGCGCTGTGTGACCATGAAGCCTAAGAATTTTCCAGCTTTGACCCCAAACGTGCATTTGACTGGGTTTAACTTCATGTTGTTTTCTCGCACGTTCGCGAAAGTTTCCCTCAAATCTGCTATGAAGTCGCATATGCTGGATTTGATGACCATGTCATCTATGTAAGCTTCCATATTGCGGCCGATTTGAGTGTGGAAGACCGGTTGATCATCCTCTGAATGTTGAACTCGCATTCTTCAGCCGGGCGGCATCATTTTGTAATAATACATGCCGCCTCCAGCTCTGAAAGCAGTAAGTTGTCTTTCGTCCCTGGCCATACGGACCTGATGGTATCCAGAATAGGCGTCGACGAAACTGAGGACTTCAAAGCCCGCTATCCGATCTACCATTCGCATGCGGGGGTAGCTCATGTGGATCCTCGGCGCTTTGTTCAAGTCGGTGAAATCTACGCACATTCGCCACTTGCCGTTGTGCTTCAAAACCATAACGACGTTGGCTAGCCAAGTAGGATATTGTAGTTCTTCAATGATATCCGCCGCAAGTAGTTTTGCGATCTCAATTTTTGACCTCTTCTTCTTTGCGGTTGAAAATTGGCGAGCCCATCAATGAATTGGCTTGAAGTGGGGATTCACGTTAAGACGGTGGAGTGCGACCTCGGGTCGACGCCTCGCATGTCGCTGACCTCCTGCCAAAAGGCCTCCAGTTCTCTTTTCAAAGACGTTGATCGCATGGACATATCGGCCTCGGCCGAGGTGCGCCCGACTTTGATCTTTTGGTCGGGGTATCTCGCATTGATGATTACCTCGACGAGCTCCCTCTGCGCTTCAATGCTTGGATCATCTCAGATCTCGCAATGTGTCGCGATACAATTTCCTTTTGTTGTTTCTTAAGCGGCGGAGGGTCGTTTCGTGCCTTGTCCCCGCTCGATATGGGCTTCCAGCGCTCTTTTCTTAGCGCCGCCCCTAACTCGGCCATGGACTCACTTATCCGGGGTTGAGTCGTCCGGCGGTACTTGGGATCTCAAATTGTATCGATTATCACTGTAGCTTCTTCCAACAGATTTATTGAATTCGTGATGGGGTTAGTCCTGTGGTGCGACGACGGAGGTGTAGCATGAGCTTGTCCTAGCACACCTTGGACTTCGGGCTCCGTGCCCTTTTCAACCCCGCTTTGATTTTGCCAAGTGGTCAAGATAAGTCTGTGGTCGGCTAATCGCCTGGCCTATCTTGCCATTTTCGTATAAAATTTGACCTCTCGACGCTGAATGGAAGACACCATCTCAAAATTTGCGCATCGCAGTATGCCCAGATCATGTGGTAGCGAAATGGCGGATCGACCACCGTAAATTCTATTTTTTTCGATCCGGAAGGGCCCGAAGTCTCCGATGCGGACCTCCAGTCAATCATTCCTTTAACCTTTACCTCATGGTTGGTAAAACCCTCTAGCGAGCCCAGTGCGGTTTCGATTGGCCTCGTGAAATTCAAACCTTTGAGGCAGTCAAGATAGATGATGTCTCTGGCGGCACCTGTATCCACCAGGACTCTGTTAACCCCGCACTTGCCGATCCCGATTTTGATTATGAGGGGCATCTCCATTGCTCCCGTAACAAAGCTAAGCTCGCTCTTTGTGAAAGTCAAGGCCTCTTCATCTGGTCGCAGAGTTCTAGGCCGCTCACGTCCAAATTCGTTGATCGAGTTGATCTGTTCTTTTATCTGCCTGTTGCTAGGCGGGCTTTCGTGGATGACATTAAGCTCGCGCTCATACTGGGCTGCGACGAGTCTCTGGTTGGCACCGCCTGCCAATTTGAACCGATCTAACTTTCCCTCCCGGGCCATTTTGTCTAGGATCCTTATCAGGGAGAAACAATCATCCGTGTTATGGCCGTGATAATTATGAAACTCACAGAATTTGCTTGTGTCCGCTTTACGAACCCTGTCTTCGCTACGATTGTCGCGGGGCTTCCGGATGTGTTCCGAAATTTCGTTCAGGATCGCCGACGGTCGGGCATTCAGCGGAATGTAATCTTTTACGTCGAACTTTTGCGGCCTTTTGAAATCACGGTCGTCCGTTCTTTCGCCGGATTGACGGCCTCCTCCTTTCTTTGGGGATCGGCCTCGAGTACTATTGGACGGGGCCGTGGGATCAGATTGAAGGCCCCGGTTTCGGCGGGATGACCTCGACGGTAGTAAACTTCCGGGCCTGCTCCAACATGTCCCTCAAGTTGGTCGGAGCGTGCATCGTTAAGTGTGTCTTAAGTTCGCCGCCCACCAGTCCAGTTAAGAATGCCATCATGACCGTGGGTTCGGGCTCGTCCCGTGTTTGATCGTAAACTTGGACGAATTTCTCGACACGACCGGGCGGACTCCCAGGTGTCTGCTTTATCAAAAACAGATCGGTTGTGGTCTTGCGAGGTCTATCTGCCGCCTTGAATTCTCGCCGGAACTTTGTGCGCATATCCTCCCAAATTGTTAACCGATCCGGTGGCAATTTGCGAAGCCATGTAGAGGCTCTATCTTTCATGCAACCCACCATAGACACGCACCAGGCCGCCGCGCTATGGCGAGTAGCGAGCATCATTTTACTCTCGAACGGCTATCCATTCGTATGGGTCCGACTTACCACGATAATCCGTTATGTTGATGTTGGAGACTCGGCGTCGCGGAGGTTCGCTATGAGCGAGTCCGAAAGTGCATCCATAGCAGCGCTTAGGTTCCTTATCCTCTTCTCGTTTATTCTTTTTCATCTCCGTAACCATCAACCTCGGATCTTCAAATCGCCGGTTGGTGCAGGTTCGAGTGCGCCGAGAGTGGGCGTCGCCCTCGCCACGCCGAGCCTTCTGCTTTGCCCGTGCTCTTCTTCTCGTGGATAATGTCCCGGATTTTCACCGAGGGGCCCATCCCGTCGGACGTTGCCTCGCGTTCCTTTATCTTCATCCTCGGTGGTGATGGTAAAGCTCTCACGCTTTACCAGCGGTCGTGCGCCGATATTCTAGTTTGGCTGTATTCACCGTGCCGAGAGGAGGATACACTTTCCCCTCGATGCTCGTGACGCTGTGCTCGCGTTGTTTCCCCCATGTTTGGCCCTTTCCACGGAGGGGTGATGACGTTAGGTCCGGCGTTCATGCCCTCTATGGTTGGGGGAGGATCAATTGCTAGCGCGGGCTGGCCGGCGGAGATTAAGATCTCGTTGGCTGCCTTCATTCTCGCCGCGTATTCACCATAACTCTTTATTCTTGCCGATCGGCCTCGCTAGAAACCCCGGCGGCGGGGGGGCTCTTTTCTCCGGGCCTCTGTGTTAATCTGTCTTCGGGCGAGCTCTGCCTCTAATTGAGCGTTTTTCTTTCTCAATTCTAAGAACTCACGGAAATCGACGGCTCCATGGGCGGGGTCGCTCTCATGCGACCTCGCTGGGGCGACCTGCTTTTCTGCCGGGTTGGGTGTGACGGGGTTAGGTGAAGGATTAGCCATGATGGGAGGTCTGCTACAAGTCTGACAACAAGCTTTCCAAGGTAGCAAGTGGGATTATTGCCTCTGACACAAGCCAACTCTAGTATCCTTTTCAAAAGGTAGTTGATGTGACGTGACGTGACGTGATCTGCTGTCAGATTTTATGTACGCAACATCCGATGAACCTTTTACCCTCCTACAAGCAATCGATCCCAACACAGATATGCCACAAGTTGAATTTTATGGCGTTCACACCGTCCCGATCAACATGCAAATCGGAAAACGCTAACCACAAACGTTTCTTAGCGGTTCATATAAGATTATCCCAATAGTGGTGAATCTTCAAACGCAAGATTGGGATAGTCTACATAAACACATGAGCTATTTTTCAACGGACTGTGAAGACAAAGATAACCGATTTGATGATGATAAACTGGAATAACAAACCTGTTATACAAGGGAGACGGAGATCGGTACAAGCTGAGCAACTATGGAGTTCACGAAGGTGTTGAATCCTTTGAAGAAAACGGTTCCCGGTAACGGAGCCAATTGGCGGGGTCTGTTTCCGTCAGGTAGTTTGGAAGGAAGACTTGGACGTGGGATATCTGGCCTCTTCGTGGTGCTCCGATCAATGAGGTTATCGCCGTCGGGCGGTGGCGTTTATCGATGTTGGTGATGAACTCACGGTGGTAATATGAAAACAATAAATATGAGAGAGAGAGACAACAGTGCTGATAGAAATAAACGCGCAAAGGTTGTTCTCCATATCTTCATTAATGTCATAGTGGGGGTATTTATAGGGAAAGGATAAAGCTGTAAAAGACTACTCGTGCTAGCGGCGCCGATGCCCGACAGATGGCAGTTGGCCTCGCATTCTATCTAAGCTTATGAACTTTCCATTTACTGGTATTCTCATAGGAATGGGCCCGCAGTGCTGCGGGGCGGCCCCCTTATGCTTATGATGATGGCGGGATGACCAGGAAGTTGTCGACGTCGCGCGCTTATGCTCAGGGAAAGAGTTTGACTTATGTCCTCAGACGAGTTGACCGGGGATAATGGGACCGTGTCAGGTTCCGTATCATCAGTCGACTCGACACTGGGCTTCGAGGTATTCAGGTTTCTCGATGCATATAGGGGATATTATCAGATGTTCATGGACCCCCAAGACTCAGAGAAAACCGCATTCATAACAGAGTTTGGTACGTTTTGTTTTGTGACAATGCCGTTTGGCTTAAGAATGCGAGGCCACCTATCGAGGCGAACAACAAAATTTTCAAGGGGCTGATAGGTCGAAGTATGGAAGTTTATGTTGACGATTTATTAATCAAGAGCAAGTCCATAGGACAATTTCTTGTCGATGTCGAGAGGTTTTCGCGGTGTTGCGGGTCATGAACATGAAGCTCAATCCAAGAAATGCACTTTTGGAGTTCGATCTGGGAAATTTCTAGGTTATATAATATCGAGAGATGGGATTCGAGCTAACCCAGATAAGATCGAAGCTCTCAAGAACATGCCCACACCTCATAACGTGAAGGAAGTGCAACGGTTGACGGGTCGGATGGAGGCCCTCAACCGTTTCTTGTCGATATCAGCGCAAAGGGCCCTGCCCTTCTTCAGGATATTGAAGAAAGCAAGTCCGTTCCAATGGGACAAGAAATGTCAGAAAGCGTTCGATGATTTGAAGGAGTATTTGTCCGATTTACCAACACTGTCTTCACCTCGAGAAGGAGAGAAACTCCTGGTTTATCTAGCAATCTGTGAAGAGGCAGTGAGTGCAGTATTGGTTCGAGAAGGGACCAGGGACAGATTCCGGTTTATTTTGTAAGTAAAGCATTGCATGGAGCCGAGATCAGGTACACCCCTGCTGAAAAATTAGCATTAAGTTTGGTTCATGCATCAAGGAAGTTGAAGCCATATTTTCAAGCACACCCCATTGCTGTGGTCACTGACCAACCTTTGAAGCAAATTTTAGCAAAGCCCGAGACATCGGGTTGACTAGCAAAATGGGTTGTTGAGCTAGCTGAGTACGATATCGAGTTTCTACCTCATACAATTATTAAAGGTCAGGCTCTGGCAGATTTTATAGCCGAGGGATTGTCGATCCAATTGGAGCAGGATAAACAGACGTCAGAGGAATAGTGGACCATCCATGTCGATGGTGCCTCAAGTAAAGAAGGAGCTGGAGCTGGGTTATTGTTGGTTAGCCCTAAAGGAGAAGAGTTCCCTTATGCACTTCGATTCGAGTTCAAGGCCACAAACAACGAAGCAGAGTATGAGGCCATGATTACGGGTTTGAAACTAGCATCGAAGCTGGGGGTCGAGAATATCCTGGTGTATAGTGACTCTCAACTAGTAGTGAATCACATACGAGGCGAGTATGAGGCCAAAGAAGAATCTATGAAGAATTATCTGAAAGTGGTTCAGGGGTTGATATCGAAGTTCAAGACGGTTCACATCAAGCAGGTACCTCGGAGTGAGAACAAACGGGCCGATGCGTTGTCTAAACTCGCATCGAATTTTAAGTCGAAGAGGAAAGTTCTGGTAGATATGCTAGCGGAGCGAAGCTATAATGAGATCGATGTGCAACCAGTGGTTCAGGGATCGACATGGATGGATTCGATAGCTCTGTTCCTGAAAGACGGAATTCTCCCGTCCGACAAGTCTCAAGCCAGAAAAATCCGACTGCAAGCTTCCAGGTATGCCCTAGTTGACTATGTCCTTTATCGAAAATCGTTTGTAACACCTTGGATGCGATGCGCATCGGAAGACGAGGGGGCTTATCTTCTTGAAGAGATACATCGAGGAGTTTGTGGTAATCATTGCGGAGCTCGAATGTTGGTGAGAAAATGTAAACTAGCAGGCTATTTTTGGCCGTCAATGCAAAAGGACGCCAATCGATTGGTGTTGAGATGCAGGGCTTGTCAGGTGCATGATGTGGTGACACACCAACAAGCACTAGAGATGAACGCCATCGAATCGGTATGGCCGTTCGATGAGTGGGGAGTCGATATAGTCGGGCCCTTACCTCGAGCTCCGGGTAATTTCAAGTATGTTGTGGTCGCGGTTGATTATTTCACAAAGTGGGTCGAAGCCAAAGCTCTTACTGACATCCGAGCTCAGACCATCAAGAAATTTCTATGGGAAAATATTTTGTGCAGGTTTGGAATTCCGAAGTATCTGATATCGGATAATGGGACTCAATTTCTAGATGACCGAGTGCAGGATTGGCTCAAAGAATTCAAGATCAAGCATAGAACGACGTCAGTGGCCCGACCTCAGTCCAATGGACAGGTCGAATAGACAAACAAACAGATTAAATTTGGCTTGAAGAAGCGGTTGGAAGATGAAGGTCGGGATTGGGCAGCTCAGTTACCCAGCATTCTGTGGTCGTATCGAACAACACCCAATTCAGCCACCCAAGAGACTCCCTTCGCCATGGCTTATGGATGCGAAGCTGTAATACCTGTAGAGATCGGACTAGCCTCGCCTCAAGTTTTGGCATATAACGTTGAGACAAATGCCACAGATCTGCTTCAAGAGAAGGATAATATCGAAGAGAAGAGAGAGGTTGCGGCATAACGAATGGCCAATTATAAAAGAAAGATCTCACAGTATTATAATTCGAGGGTGAAATACAAATATTTCCAAGTAGGGGATCTCGTGTTGAGGAAGAATGAAGCCAGTAGGCAGGACCCAATAGGCAAGCTCGAGCCGAATTGGGAAGGTCCATATAAAATCCTGAAGGTGCATCCTAAAGGATCGTATCAGTTGGGCAGGTCGGATGGAAGCACAGTGCCTCGAACGTGGCACGCCACCAACCTCCGGAAATACTATGTTTAAACTGTTTATCCACTTTATAACATTTGCAACTCTACTTACTAGTTACTTGTAATAGGTCGATGTGACAATTGATTTCAATGTCTTTTATTCAAGTAATTTTCTTTTCTAGTTGTGCTTAACTTACAAGCTCATGTAAAAAAGAAAAGGAGGCTGGAAGAAAAAAGACCAAATGCTAAATCACAGACAATGCTTATGTCACCTCCGAGCTGTGAGCCATCGACACGATGGAGTAACAATAAAATAGTGAAAAAAAGCCAAGTCACTGACAGAGCTTATATCACTCCCTACCTGCCAATAAGCCACGATGCGAGGCGGAGAGAAGATCCCACGATGGATACCAAGCTCGACCAGATCATAAGCACCACGATGTGCGACAGTCGAGTGAGGACTTCTTAATTCGATATCCCCATAATCCTTACGAGGCAGGATAGACGAATCGAGCTCCGACCACAAAGCCAAGTCAAGCCGATAAGGCGATGATAAATATAGTCGACTCGGACCCAAGTGTACCATGAGTCATGTACTCATACTACACTTCGAGGGGCCACAGGGGAATTAAGTCCAAAGGACTACACCCCAGAAGGCAACGTTCGCAAGGGAATTAAGTCAGAAAAGACTACACCCTAGACAAATGATCAGTACAAGGCAAAAGACATTCAATGGAAAATCATAGATTGAGATTCAAAAATCAATGCAAATTGAAAAGTCATAAGGCTGCGAGATCGAATCGGTGAGATACATATCTAGAAAGTAAAAATACCAAAGTTGTTACAACCAGATCGAATAAAAAGTTTACAACCAAATCGAATCAAAATTGTTTAGAAGGACAACAAGAAAACAAAGATCGAGCGACCGGGCTGGGAGAGGATGAGGCATTGGGGTCGACTTGATCTTCTGACTCGAGGTTCTCCGCTCCATTTCCCTCCAAGGCAGGGGTCACATACTTCTCGTACAGGGAAACGCCAGCCTTGAATTCGGTGAAGTATCGGCCGTAACGAGGGATGGCCTCAGGATCGTACAGATGGGCCTTCTTGATGCTGGATACTTCAAAATCTGGGATGACAGCCTTGACCTGGTCGAGCGCCATTGTAAAACCACCCTTCATGCCCTGGCTCATCAGCAACGACAGATCGTTTTCAAGCTCTATAGAAGCCAAGAAGTCCTTCTTAGCCGATTCCATGCGAGTCGTTAAGCTATCGAGGAGAGACTGAAGGTCGTTACGAGCCTTGATAGCCCCCGCCAGCTCGGCCTTTGTCCCATCAAGCTCCGACCTCACCTGCGCCAGTTCCGACCTTATCTTTGCCAGCTCGGCGCCCTGTCAGATATGTCTTTGTGCGCTTTGGACAGATCGTCTCGAGAGGTCGCCAAGTCAGACTCCAGCTTGATACGCCGATCGTCCAACTTGTTCACCTTGGCCTTTTGCTTCTCGATGTCCGAAGTCAGCCTGGCAATAGTTTCTTTCTGCTCCTCCATTACAGCAGATGGAGACTCGATTCTAGTCACGGCCACCTTAGCTGCTAGCCGAGCCTGCAATAGAGAAAATTGTTAACATAAAAAATAGACAAAAGTCAAAGTGACAAGAGAAGTAAAAGGAAGACTTACAACTCGGTTGATTTTCATCAGAAAGTCATGCAACTCATCCGGAGTCATGGCTTCCATCTCGGTAATGCTCACTCTAGGGAGTGGGTCGGTTGTGTTCGATCTGGGAGGAGCAAGATTGTGGGTCTCCTTCCCAACCCCATGCCTAACCTCAGTAGTTTTTTGTCGCTTTCTCGGAACGACGTCCGCCTCGATTTGCTCCGTCACCTGAGCCTCGTCAGGTTGGTCTCTCAGAATGTCTGATGTTGACACAGGGGTTGAAGATCGAGCCGAGTCCTCGACCTCCGAGACAATGGAGCCAGATATCTTGGCGTCTTCGACTGATGCCGGCGCTTCTTGGATTTTCTTGGTCCGTATTCTTGGGGTCAGGCATCTTGCCCAGCACCTCCAGCTTTGAGAAATATTCCACTGCGAACAGAGAAAATTCGACATCAGAACACAGTTAAGACGAAAATAAGTCAAAAACAGAAAAAGAAAAAATAAAATACTCAAGTATAGCAGCTCGACAGAACGAATAAAAGTCCTACATAAGACTCGGACATCCTCATCGAGTTCCAGGTAAGCGCCCGGACCAGCTGTCTCGATATCGGCGAAAGGATACAGGGAATGCAGGTTTCGAGTCGCGACGTCGGGGTGAACGCTCTCGATAATCCCACACCGGTTGGGGACATCCGAGTCGAGTCTATCATGCCATTTCGGGCCCTCTCGCTGTACAAGTATGGACATCGATGTCTTCCGATCCAGTGTCGGATAAAGAAAAAATTAGGCTTCCACTCGCCTGGGGCGAGGTCACCTTTCTCACGAATTCCGACGTCAGAGGACGTCTCTGGAAAGTATACCATCCGGCATCTTGCAAGCCCTGAATCGCGTAGTATTGCCGGAACAGCCGGACTGAGAACTCAACTTTGGCGATTCGACACGCCAACACGAAGCCCATAACACTCCTAACCCCATTGGGAGCAAGTTGTGTAACGCAGATCTTATAGTGTTGGAGAATCGCAACGAGGGACGGATCAAAAGGAAACCTTAATCCCTCCTCCAATCAATTGTGCCTCGTATATGGCGCGAGAACCCAGAGGAGTCACACAGCGAATTGAAACGCCATGTGACACTTTGATGTTTGCAGAGAGGAGTATGGGATGCCGTATCGTATACAAATGACTTTGGATTTTTCTTGAGAAAGGTTAGATATGCAACCGTATGGCCCTTGGCCCTTCATTCTGGTCTGGCGTTTGGAAACGGGTTGAGAAGATGATTCTTCTTCTCCTCCCTCTTCTTATTCTCCGGCAGCTCTCCCACCGGAAGCAATTGGACGCTCAAAAACCGTCTGCTCCGTCGATTCTTCTTCTACCACAACAATTTCTTCCCTGTTTTGAGAATCGCTATCGCTACTAGACATGGAATCGACAAAAGATGCAGGAAATAAAAGACAAAAAAGAGTTTGAATAAATTAGGGCTTACTTGCATTTTTCTGATAAAACTGAGACAAATAATGGCAAATGAGAGGCTTCTAAGTCTTGGGCTCCCTTATTATGCTTGCAAGATCTCTAAAATGATTTGAAAGGGCGATTTGGGGGCAGTTATAGGATTTGCAGCGCGAGAATCAAGGACAAAATCCCCGCGTGGACCAATGACAAACGCTTCGTTTCCTACACCCTTTATTGCTGGTACAGTGTGATGTCATCCTGACGACAGCCTACATCGGCTAGTAGGACAGCTGTATTCCCGGTTAATGAAGACCTCGTGTCAAAAAGATTATTCAAATTTTCAGATCCGACATCAGCACTCGAGATGAACTTCCCTCCGATCCGGGGGGCTTATGACGATACGGGATTTCACCCTCCACGTGGAATAATCGATTGGTCCAACTGGCATGTGGAAAAGTCTACATTGATTATCCACATCGGATCGAATTCGAGACATACCAAAGAAGGCCGAAACAACCGGCGGTCTCGCAAGTGTCCTACTTTGATCACCCACGTCGGTATGCATCGAGTCGAGACCAAGACTTCCAGTCCAGACACCCAGGCCCACCATCCAACAGGTTACTTGGGCAAGAGGACAAGGCCCATTTAAGGGTATTTATGTCAATAGACCAAACCGCCTTAAGTTTAGGGCAGAAGAAGGACATGTGCCTATAAATACATAGCTCCAGGAACTACGTAAGGCTTGATTTCTGGACATTAGACATGATACGTAGGCAATCCAAGATACATTCTTGGACTCAGCCATATAACACTAAAAACACCATCTTTATTAGTCTTGGCCTTGCATATTTTCTCTCCTATCTCACCTTAGATTACACGTGACCCTGTTTTACCGGTGGTGCATTATTCAGCATCATCATTGAGCTTTTAGGTTGGCTCACTATGACAACATTTTGATTTTCCGTCATTTATTGTATAATTTTTTTTAACCTTATCGGTATTAGAAATGACATTCCGCCTTTTTGTTTTTCCACTTTCCACGCACTAATTGAGAAGAGTATAGGTGAAAAAAATGATTATTCTATATTGAATATATTTAGAAGAGATGTGTTAAAATACCATGTATATTCTTCAAAAAATAAAAAACTACCGTGTAAAATTTGTACGACAAAAAATTTGAGCTCTTTTTTACTTATGCTTTTTTAATTCAAAAATGTATTTTTTACGGAATTGAAAGGGCCTCGTTTGAAGAATCGGTTTAGGCCAATCACACATGGCCGACCCTGAAGGGATTCAACCCTAGTTGTCTTTCCTTGTGACATTGGTGTTTAATTCGCGAGAGTAAGTTAATAAAGATTTCTATACGAAAGCGTTGTGATGGAGAATTAATCGAATCATTACGAAAATACTAGCTTTTTTTTATAGAGGGTTTTAGATATAAGTTTCTTATAGGTAGATAGATTCCGGCTCTTAATTAATTAAGCGGTGGCCCTGGAACCAAACGGACGGGAACTTTTGAATTCTGATAACTGCCGGTAGTTTTCAACAGTTTGCCTCCTTGTTCAAACCCTTCTGTTACAAAATCAAAAATAGCCCCTTTGTTCATCGTTTTCTTCCCAACTTTTCACCCCAAAATCTTTTCACTATTCTCCCCAATTAGTCTGGGCAAAATCCCGCAATTTCAAGGGGTTTGGGTAATAATATAATTATCCATATTCTTTTCTTTTTTATCTCTCTTTTTTTTGGATAAATAAGAATAAATAGTTAGAGTTTACTAAAAATAATAAAAAAAAATGACTTAAGTACGGACGAGGCTGGATCTCGTCGGGTGTCAAATCCGGGCTAAATTAATCTAGAGACAACAATCAAGATCCGAGAACTTAAGAACAATGTGATGTGGGAGAGTATTTGGGTACTAGCGTTAGACTGAGCCTGAGAGTTTAATCTCAAGTTGCCTACGTATCCAACAAGTGTATTAGAATCAAGTCCTTCGTTGTTCCTTAGGGATTGATTATATAGGGGTCTCTCACCCGTTTACTTGTCCTACATGTAGTAGGATTCTTAACCCCTAAGGATTAATCTGTGTATATCCCGGATTTTTGGGATAATTGTGACTATAACTGATTATTCCAATCAGAGTCTTAATGACCCATGATTCTCTCCATAATTATCTGATTAGACAACCTCGTAGCCCAAGGAAAGCTCAGTCCGACCTGCGTCGAGCTCTTTAGACCTTCTCGGTCCACACTTAGTTATCTTTGGAGCCATGCTTTGAACAGACCGACCTGCGGGGGTCGGCTCGGATCCTCGGATCGGATCCTACCTGGGGCTCCGATCCGTATTTCCTAAGTATTTTATTAATGCCATGTGGCACGTTCTGTTCCGGACATCGTCATAAGACCCCCAGATCTGACTGTCCTTGTTCGGAAGGATGGAGTTCGTCATAAGACCCCCAGATCGGCCAAGGATGGAGTTCGTGCCACGACCCTTATATTCGAGAGACTACTTACCATTTGAGTTTGCCACTTGGCCTTCATGGTCACGATTACGTCACTCTGTGCGGAAGCCGAGGTATTTTCGCCTCTATACTCGCCCTTGAACAGTTACCAATGCACCGGGGCGGCTCTCGAGGCGTATTATGGGGTTATTACCCCATTTTCCTATCATATCAACTTTTTTACCTATTCGCTATATTACAAGCTGAGGACGTCATTTCGCCGGTTACTCCCCCTTCTCCAACTTTCCGATTTTTCAAGTAAGCTTTTTTCCTTGTTTCTACTTTGTTTTGCTTGGTTAATAAAGGTACTTCTATTGGGAGCATTTTGTTTGTTTTGATGATGGCCATACTAGCTGTTATAGCATGCCTGAAATAAGTTAGAAATGTTTGTATAAGTCTTTACTTAGAGTCTGACATGTTCTATAAGTTCAGTCAGACAAGTACTGTACTAGACTGGTGGTATGGCTAAGTGAAAGATAGAAGATCAGTAGAGTGAAGGCAGCCAACACCAGCAGAGTAGAGTGAAGACACATAGATTGACTTATAACCAGGGAAGTCTGTGATGACCTTGATCAAGTCTAAGATATATTTCAAGTGATGAAAACTATTGTTTTAATATGGTGTACACTGATCTCACACAAATAAAGGATCAGTGAAGTACAAGTATACTTGGAAAATCAAAGAAAGAAGAGAAACAACAAAACGGCAAAGTAAAAGACCCCACTGGCTGACTAAAGAAAAACAATGAAGGAGATCTCAACAGCAAAGGAAAAAGATCCACTAAGCCGGTCAAGCAATAACGTAAACAACAAAGTCAAGTATGTTGTATGCATTCTATTCAGAACGTGGAAAATAAGCAAATCAAGCAATTAATGCAGAATCAATCAAGGACAAACGTTTGAAGAAATCCAGATCACTGAAATCAAGGAGAATTAAATCAAGGATTATTCTCAGCATTAAATAGCCAACTGACGAATTTTCAAATCAAGGAGATCACGGCTATAAATAGAAGGCATTGGTAGAGAAGAAAAACAAAGATTGAATTAAGGACAAGAAATACTGAACCCTGCAAAATTCTCTAGCCTTCTTTCGAAATTTCGTTGCTCAATCCAGAGGATCAAGTTCAAAATTATCAAGGACTCAATCAGAATCATTCAAGTCTGAACATGATCAAGTTTGGTGAATTTCTCAAATTCACATTCATCTCAAGCAACTGAATCAGAGAAGTCTAAGAAGGAGTTGTGTTTTTGTGATAGCTGCTGAAGGATTTGTTCCCAAGGAGCAGTGTTGAAGACCGAGTCACTGAAACTTTTGTAGCCAATGAGTGATAGTCTTAAAGATTGTTAAGCTTGTGTAGCCAGGGACAATCACACTACTGTATTGGTGAAAGTCAATAGTTAATTCCTCCAATCATCACAGGAGAAAAGTGGATTAAGGGATTACACCACACTAAACCACTATAAACCTCATGTTAATTTACTTACAGCACTTTACTTTACAGTATTTCTTTACTGCATTTTATTCATACTCTGTGTGTGCAGAATATACTTTGAAAACAACTTTTAAGAAGGGACTTATCCGCTGCCCAAAAGCTTTTAAATATAAGAAAAGTTTTTGAAACTCCAATATAGTCATTCACACCCCCCTTCTTCTGACTATATTCTCACCCTTCCCTTGGACCAACAATTGGTATCAGAGCAGTGTTCCTAGTATCAGAACCTATTCAGATCTGATTTATGGTAACAAGTAGATCACACACACTTTCAAAGTAGTTTTCAATTTTATGTTTAAACATATATATCTATTTGTCCGTGACTATGGATTCTTCAAATTTCATGTCTAAAGTACATGTATTCAATGTTCACAATTTTGAAGAATATAAAATAAGAATGTTATCTTATCTTATAGAAACTCATGAGGAGATGCTGGATGTCATCAATGATGGTCCAATCAAGATCACGACTGTGATAGCCACAGGTGCAGATCAAGGAAAAGAAATAGACAAGCTTAAGAAGGATTGGACTAAAGATGATAGAAGAAGAGAAAATCTGGATTTTGTTGCAAAAGATATGATCTTGAAGACCCTGGACAACAATATGTTCATGAGAATTAAAGATTGCAAAACAGTGGAGGAGATATGGGACAAATTGGCACTGATCAATGAAAGATCAGAGGAAGTCAAATAAAACAAATTATCTATTGCAAAACAGAAATTTGAGAATTTCAAAATGAAGACTGGTGAATCCATTGATCAAATGGATAACATATTTTCAAGCATCATCAGTGAACTGCAACAACTGGGACATACGTATCCACAGAAAGAAGTCTGTCTAAAAATCTTGAGAGGTCTACCTAAAAGATGGAAGATCATCACATCAGTACTTAAAGGCACAATAAATCTTGCAAAAACCGACACCTTGACACTGATGTCTCAATTAAAAACTCACGAATTTGAGTTAAACAATGAAGACGGTGTACCAGCTGAGCCATACAAGGCCAGTGCACTGGTTGCACCGTAGCAAAGTAAAGCAGCTGACTCAACCAGTAGAGAGACTCAAGAGCTTAAGGAGCAAATTGCTTTATTGATCAAACGCTTTGACAGATTTAGCAAAAAGAAGTTCAAATGAAGCTCTTCATCAAACAAGAAGTCAAATTCAAGCAAAGACATGAAGAAAAATACATATGCTTCAATTGCATAAAGAAAGAACACTTCAAGGCAGATTGTCCTGATGAAAAAGACAAAGATGAAGAAAAGAAGAAATACAAGTCATCAGATAAAAGAAAGAGCAAGAAAGCACTAAAACCTGAAACCAGCAGTGAAAGTGGTGAAGAATCATCTGATAATCACTCAGATGACGGTGAAGGCACCAGTTCAGACAATGACAAAGCATATCTATGCTTAATGGCAAAAGAAATTAAAGAAACAGAGGTATTATCTAGCTCATGTTCAACTAATGAATCTATAACTATTTGGCCTTTCCAAATTTTGGCCTAAGCCAAATTTGGTTAAGGAAGACGCCTTTTGGTTTAGGAAACCAAAGGCATCCCTTTTAGTTAAGAACCAAAAGGAAAGGAAACAAATTGGAGATTTTATAATTTTAATTTTATTTTGAATAGTTCAAATTTAATAAAATTGAAATTAAAATCGATTTAAAATTAAATATTAATTTTAATTATCGATTAAGTCATATAATTAAATAAAAGTTAGTTAATTATTTGATGTGATAAAATAAAGACGCATAAGTAGTTAAAATTAGAATTTAATCTTTTTCATAAGATAAAATTGTATGGATTAGATGTGTAGATATAATCTGATTATACGGACCCCGCTTGATCATGGACTCGACCAATAGGATAGATGAGAATATTTTCTTTATGTTGGTTTTTGAAATTGTCCTAGGCCGTTATGAAGAACGTGACCTAGTTTATTTTTTGTATTTATCCCATTCTCGTTAGCTCCCCCCCCCCCCCCGTGTGCGGCGGGTGTAATTGTTTATTAGATAGATTATTATGTAACAAGAATGGAGCAAGAAGGAAGACCAAAGAGAGATAAAGAACCCATTGGCGTACAACAATAAAGATCATATTGGCGGTTGCAGATACCCTTAGTTTGTGACCCGCGGTTTCATCAGTTTGTATTTGAAACCGCACCTAGGAAAGTCCATGATCATACCGGTTATTTTGTGCACGGAATGTTGTGTATGTTTTACTTTATATGATATCGTAGTAATATGCACATAGTAGATGAGACCATAATCAAACAAAATTAATTAAGTGAATTAATTTAAAATTATTCCCACGCCAAAAATCGAGCCAAAATTGTCTCCCAATATTATAATGACGGTGAAGAGCCCTTGTTCGGATCCAACTGATCGACCACCGTCGGAAGTTGACCTACAACGGGTATATCGTTTTTATTGAGATATGATCGTCACGAGATCTCACGAATATTGGGTTCTGACTCGACTAAAGTCTCTCGTGATTAGCCACCGTCGAGGCCGTCGACTTTAGAGACAAGGGGTTGACTACCACATAGAGATCGGATCTATCAAAGAGTTGGTTGGTCAACCACTTGAGTCGCATATGATGCGATTGGTAGGAGTACCTACCTTTCGAAATTGCCAAGATTGATCGACCACCGTCAGGGATTAAGGCGATTAGATTGGATCCCAGCCACTAAAGAAAAATAATTTTCTTGAAAGCCAATTGGGAATAGTTGGCTAGTGGGAGTAAAAACCGTATAAAATTTTAAGTGCAAATTTAGGCTTTTTTATACATGAGCTTTTACTTATTCTATGTTTATTTATTGTTGTAGAAAATGTCAAACAAATTGAGACTTCGTTTTATCATCGACAACAAGCTTGACGAAACTAATTTTCTCGATTGGGAAAGAAACCTCAAAATCATTTTCAGGCACGAGAAGATTGGCTATGTCTTGGACGAGGCCCTACCGAAAGAGCCCGCTGAGGGTCTGGCCGCGGATCTTTGTCGAGAAGTATAACAAGCAACTGCTTCACAAAGATCTTGATGCTACATGTATCATGCTTGCTTCTATGACACCTGAACTGCAGAAACAACATGAGTCTATGGACGCCTACACAATCATGGTCTATCTAAAGGAACTCTATGCTTCTCAGTCTCGCCCTGAGAGGTACGAGGTCTCGAAGGCCCTGTTTAGTTGTAAGATGGCATCTGGGACTGTTGTGGGGTCACACGTGCTTAAAATGATCGGGTACATAGAGAGGCTTGGGATGCTGGGCCACAAGTTGGAACGAGAATTGATTATTGACTTGATTCGGCAATCTCTACCTGGTTCATTCTCGCAGTTCGTGATGAATTATCACATGAAGAAGATAGATTGCTCCCTTGCAGAGTTATTGAACGTGTTGAAAACTGTTGTGGGCACTGTGGAGAAGGGAAAGCAAGTGTTGCTGGTTACTTCTAGCAAGGGTAAGGCCAAAGCCCATAAAAAGTCCAAGAAGGCGAAGGCTACACCTAAGCCAACGCCTAAGATAGCAAAAGACAAATCCAAGGATGCTTGCTTCCATTGCGGTGAGACCGGACATTGGAGGAGAAACTGCAAAGGCTTCTTGAGTACCAAGAAGAAGCATTCTGATGCTTCGACTTCGTATATTTATGATTGAGATCAACATTACTTATTCTAAGTCTAACCACTTTGGGTATTAGATCTCGGTTGTGGTTCTCATATTTGTACGAATATGCAGGCACTAAGAAGAACTAGAGATCTGAAGAAAGGAGAGGTGGACCTACGCGTTGGGAATGGAGCAAGTGTTCTTTGCACTAGCCATAAGAGTTTATTTTCTTTCATTGCCCAGTGGGCTAGTACTTGAACTTAATAACTGTTATTTTGTTCCTGCTTTTACGAAGAGCATTATTTCTATTTCCGCATTAGATGTTGATGGATTTTCATTTACGATTGAGAATAAATGTTGTTCTTTTTCACGTGATGGAATGATTTATGGTACTGGCATACTTAGCAATGGTCTCTACATATTAGGTATGAATGTTGACGTACTTAATATAAATAACAAGAAAGCCAAGACATATGACTTGAATGAATCCTACTTATGGCATTGTAGACTTGGTCATATAAATAAGAAACACATTTCCAAACTCCATAAAGATGGAATGTTGGATCAATTCGATTATGAATCGTTTGATACATGCGAAGCTTGTTTACTTGGTAAGTTGACAAAGTCACCTTTTAGTGGCAAAGGGATAAGATCCAATGAATTGCTTGAGCTCATACATACTGATGTATGTGGCCCAATGTCAATTCAAGCCAAAGGTGGATACTCTTATTTTATCACTTTCATTGATGACCATTCTCGCTATGGTTATATATACTTAATGAAGTATAAGTCTGAAGCCTTCAAAAGTTCAAGGAATTCAGAAGTGAAGTGGAGAAACAACTAGGTAAAGAAATCAAAACACTTCGATCCGATCGATGCGGAGAATACCTAGATGGAGAGTTTCAAAGTTATTTGAAGGAGAATGGGATTCTACCTGAATGGACCCCTCCCGGGACGCCACAGATGAATGGCGTATCTGAGAGGAGGAACGCACCCTGTTAGACATGATGCGATCCATGATGAGCTACGCAGTTCTCCCAAAATCTTTTAAGGTATGCTCTAGAAACCGCATCCTATACACTGAACCGAGTTCCATCAAAGACGGTTGAGTCCACTCCCTATGAAGTGTTCAAAGGGAAGAAACCAACACTAGGTTACATGAAACCTTGGGAATGTCCGGTTTATGTGAAACGGACCATGCCTGATAAACTGGAACCTAGATCTGACAAATGTCTGTTTGTGGGATATCTAGGAAACCAAAGGTACTAATTTTACCACCCGAGGAACAAAGGTGTTTCTTTGCCGGGGATCGCCACTTTCTAGAGAAAGAGTTTATTCTAGATAGGGTCGGTGGGAGTAAGATTGATCTTAAAGAAATTCGAGAACCACTTACAGAGATAACAAATCCGTTGATGGAAGTAGGGAGACACCACATCTGAGATGTGGGGCCACCTCTACCGTAGGCACACTAGCTCCTCGAAGATCCACCAGGGAACACCGTGAACCCAAAAGGTATCTTGGCATGTATCTCATGGAAGATGATGACCCTAGAACTTATGAGGAAGTGCTATTAAGGCATGACAAAGAGAAATGGCTGGAAGCCATGAATTCTAAAATGGAATCCATGAATGACAACCAAGTTTGGAACTTAGTTGATCCACCTGAATGAATAGTTCCTATAGGGTGTAAATGGGTATTTAAGAGAAAGACCGACATGGACGGTAACGTGACTACCTACAGGCTAGGTTAGTGGCAAAAAGCTATAAGCAAAGACATGGAGTTGACTATGATGAAACATTTTCGCCTGTTGCCATGTTAAAATCCATTAGAATTTTGCTCGCTATTGCAGCATACCATGATTACGAAATCTGGCAGATGAATGTGAAAACAGATTTCCTTAACGGGAATCTGTCTGAGGAGGTGTATATGACACAGCCTGAGGGTTTCACAACCAATGACGCCAGGATGGTGTGTAAACTGCAAAGATCTATTTATGGATTAAAGCAATCTTCTCGGAGTTGAAATCTTCACTTTGATGAAATAATCAAACAGTTTGATTTCATCAAGAACAAAGATGAGCCCTGTGTTTACAAGAAGGTTAGTGGGAGTGCCATTGTGTTCTTAGTGCTTTATGTAGACGACATATTGCTCATAGAGAATGATGTGCCTATGTTACAATCAGTCAAAGCTTGGTTATCCAAGAACTTCTCAATGAAGGACTTGTTAGGAAATCTACGTGGGAACGCAGCGGAATTCAAAAATTTATTTCCTATCGACCCAAGATCGACTTCGTTTAAGCAATAAACAAATAAGCTAAAGACGGTGGTTACCTTGGTTGATCTAAAAGATCGACGCTTTGACCGTCTAAGGAGAGTAGTTACATGATGAGCGCCCAAGTGTTCGGCCTCTACCGCTAGTCCACCCGAGCAGGCCCGCCGAATCCCATCATGGATTGCTATTGGAAAACTCCGGTTGCTAGACCGGCCCTTTTCCCCTCTCTCCAACTCTTTATAGGATGCTCTCTATTTTACACAAGACTATTAGTTCTTGGAATTGTCTTGTACAAAAGAGCTTGACACCCACCTCTTACTTATAGTAGAAGTGGCGCCCCTACTAGGTGTGGAAGAGAAGAAAACATTTTCCCAATAAAATAAGGAAAATATAATTGATTGATTTATCTCATTTATTACAATATCTCATATTAAATAAATCTAGGATATTGTCAATATCTTATATTGAATATTTTCAAGATATTGTCAATATCTAATATTGACTATCTTTATTATTTTACCATAAATCAATTTACACATGTATATATATCACATATATATTATTACACATATAAATCTATAAATATATTATGGAAACAACTATGCACATGCACATCCAATGTGCACCACACGCTGAAGCACAAATATATATATATATATATATATATATATATATATATATATATATATATATATATATATCTAATATTAATATATAGTAATACCATTAATTAAATTGCATGTAATCAAAGTGTATCTTATACACTTCAATGTGGCGCCCCACATAGCCAAATATTGGCTTTTGGAATATTTTTTAATTAATATAATATTATTAATATATTGTATTTAATTTATTCATTATAAATAAATACCACCATATTAATTTACCACTATAACCTTTATAGTCGTGAGATAAAACTTTCCTTATTTGGCTATCAACTATAACCAAATTTTAATCCGGCTAGATGTTCATATGTGTGACCCGATAGGCTTCCGAATATGTTGGCCGTAGACACAAAGTGCAAATTACGAAAATGCCCTTCATGCCTAACGATCACGGGATAGCGTCTAGCAACACACCGTGACCTCCAATTATCGGAAGATTCAAATGCAATGACTACTACCTTGCATGTAAAATAGTTACCGTGTAATTTACAATCCTATCGCTGTAATAATATCCATACGGTCGTACGTCGAGTGTCAAACATTAACGACCGTATCTTATAATCTGGATATCATACTCTCTCGAAGTAACTTATTTACTCCCACTTTGCAAAGATTCACGAGAGCTAGACATTCCTTATAAGAAGGCCATTTCGGATATTCGATCCCAATCATAGGATACGCGATTCCCGGATGAACAATCATGTATACTCCGCATGCTTCAGTATCACACCCAATCACTACCACATGATCACCCCGTGGCTAGGAGAAACCTCAATAGTGTCAAAGCATGACAATCCACACCGTGATGCCATGAAGACTCCGGTCCAAAGGATAATTACACAACCACCACATAGTGTGACACTTAACCGTGTAAGTGGGTCAGTCTAACGTACGCATTCTCTAATACACGTCCACATACAGTCCAAGTGTCTCTACACTTCGATAGACGAGATCTATCCCTGCCCTTAAAGACAGAAGACATCTAATACGTGCTAGTCTGCTTGTACTATCAATGCCCTGTTTAATAGTACATCGACTAGAGACATTTAAGTATCAAACTTATTAAAGTGAATAGAGATCTCATCAACTATAATCGCCTATCATAGTTTCTCTATCATCATACTAATTCTCATAGTTTCTCACAATTTAATACTAAGGGCGTTATCATATAACAATTCATAATTGGTTCTTTAAAAGAACATATATATGACAACATAAAAGCCATTTAATATATGTATAAACACAAAGAAATAGTAGAAATGATCCGACCGGTCGGATCCGGTTCAAACCGATTGGGTTTAGGATACTATTCCAATAGGACTTAGGTGAAAGCGACCTATATTCTAGGAATAAAGATCTATAGAGATAGATCTTAGAGGTTGCTTGATGCATCGCAATCCACCTATATAGACAAGATGTTGAAGAGATTCGGCATGGAGCGATCAAAGAAAGGATTGCCGCCCATGTCACATGGGGTTTACCAAATAAAGAATGAGTCCTAAGACGAGAAGAGGAAAGGGCACAAATGAGTAAGATCCCTTATGCTTCGGCAATCGGGTTTATCATGTATGCCATGTTGTGCACTAGACCAGATGTCTCGTACCCTCTGAGTATGACTAGTAGGTACCAGTCCAATCCAGGTGATGGTCACTGGATTGCTGTCAAGAATATCCTCAAGTACATGAGACTTACTAGGGATATGTTCCTGGTTTTCGGGAATGATGATTTAGTATTACGAGGTTACACAGATGCCAGTTTCCAAATTGACAAGGATGGCTTTAAGTCGCAATCTGGATTTGTTTTCACGCTTAACGGCGGAGCGATGGTGGAAGAGTTCCAAGCGAGGAGACTCTGCCAGACTCTACAACGGAAGCCGAATACATAGCGACCTCGAGGCGGCAAAGGCGATTTGGATAAAGAAGTTCATTACTGAACTTGGTGTGGTTCCCTCCATTAAAGGTCCAGTGCCTCTGAACTGTGATAATAATGGGGCGATATCTCAATCAAAGGAACCAAGGTCTCATCAGAAGTCCAAACATGTGTTACGGCACTATCACTTGATTAGAGAGATAGTAGATAGATGAGATGTAAAGATAGAGAAAGTCCACACGGATGATAACATAGGCGATCCGTTAACCAATGCTTTGTCTCAATCAAAGCATGAGAAACATGTTCACTTGCATGGGCTTAGGCATATGGGTGATTGGCTTTAGGCCAAATGAGAGATTGTTGGAAAGGTGTCATAAACCCAATCGGGTTGGACCGGATCCGACCGGTCGGGTCGTTTACAGTCTATTTAGTTCATTTAATAACTTTATTATGATTAATAAAAGCACTTATGTTATTATATATTGTTTATCTTCATATTATTTGTTGTGCATATATAGTAACGCATTACCTAGTATCAAATCGTGATAGAGAAACCATGATAGTGATTATGGTTGATGAGATCTCTAATCACTATAACAAGTTCGGTACTTAAAAGTCTCTAGTCTTATGTATAAATGGAACATTGATAGTATAATCGATTCTAGCATGTATTGGATGTCTTCTATCTTTTAGTAGGTAGGATAGATCTCATCTATCGAAGTGTAGAGACACTTGGGTATGCGTGGGCGTGTATTAGAGAATCGTATGTTAGGTGACCCACTTACATTAAGTGTCACACTATGTGGCGCGTTGTGTAATTATCCTTTTGACCGAGTCTTCATGGCATCACGGTGTGGATTGTCATGCTTTGACACTATTGAGATTTCCCTAGCCACGGGGCGATCATGCGGTTGTGATTGGGTATGATATTGAAGTATGCGGAGTATACATGATTGGTCGTCCGGGAATCGCGTATCCTATGATTAGGATCGAATATCCGAAATGGCCTTCTTATAAGGAATGTCTACCTCTCGAGAATCTTTGCAAAGTGGGAGTAAATGTGTTATCCCAAGAGAGCATGATATCCAGTTATAAGATACGATCGTTAATGTATTGACACTCGAGATCACGATCATATGGATATTATTGAAGCGAGGGATTGTAAGTTACACGATAACCGATTCACATGAAAGGTAGTAGTCATTGCTTTTGACTCTTCCGATGATTGGGGAGTCACGGTGTGTTGCTAGATGCTATCCCGTGATCGTTAGGCATGAAGGGCATTTTAGTAAATTGCACTTTGTGTCAACGGCCATCATATTCGGAAACCTATCGGGTCACACACATATGAACATCGAGTCGGATTAAAATGCGGTTATAGTTGATAACCAAATAAGGAAAGTTTATCTCTAGACTATAAAGGTTATAGTGGTAAATTAATATGGTGGTATTTATTTATTATGAATAATTAAAATACAAGATATTAATTATATATAAATTATATTAATTAAAGAATATTCCGGAAGTCAATTCATTGACTATTGGGGCGCCACATCTAGGGTATAAGATACACTTGGATTGTGCACTTTAATTAATAAGATTACCATAATATTAACATAAGATATTAATTGATTTTGGAAAAATAGATTTATGGTAATAAGATAATTATATTCAATATAAGATATTGGCAAAATTAATTATAATAAAAGAGATAAATCAATCTAATTGATTTTCCTTATTTTATTGGGAAAATGTTTTCTTCTCCTACACACATGTGGGGCGCCACCTCTCACTATAAATAAGATGTAGGTGTCAAGCTCTTTTATACATCACAATTGCAAGAGCTCATAGTTCTTGTGTGAAATAGAGAGCATCCTATAGTGAGTTTGTGAGAGAGGAAAAAGGCCGGTCTAGCAACTGGAGTTTTCCAATAGCAAACCAAGGAGGATTCCGGCGAGGAGTTTGTGTGGATTAGCGATAGAGGCCGGACGCGTGGACGGCTTGCGCACTGTACTACTCTCTGTTGACGGTCAAAACAACGATCTTATAGACCATCTAGGTATAACCGTCAAACTACTTAACATGTTTATTTCATTAAACGAAGAATGATCTAGTAAAAGGAAATCAAATTTTAAATTCCGCTGCGTTAAACTAGTGATTTCGTAACAGAGAAGGGGTGTGAGCCGAATTAAAATTAAAATTGAATGGAATTCGGCATATGCCGTGATGTTCACGGCGCGCGCCGAACTACTCGATCATTAAAACCCAACGCTAACTATTCACATCTGACAAAAACCAAACTTCTACTACACTTAAGTTTTATCATCACATTGAACGAACATCTTTGAACACAAAATAAAATTTTTACGGGTTGCCTCCCGGTAGCGCTTTTGTTTAACGTCGTTTGCTCGACGGGATTAAATGACACAAAATGACGGTGATTAAGCAATCTACCAAACAGAAGGGGATACAACACTCCTAAAAATTACTTGTTTAAGCATATAGCAATTAAATGCAAAAGCCAACCGAAAATTAATGCTCAAGAAGTAATAAGAAGGATAGTACCCGTGTTTACTAAAATTATAGTCTATAGCTAGACTTTGCCTTGATTAGGTCTCTAATGCACGGGTGGTGGTTCATTCTTATGCCTTTGCATCCGTCTTTTCATCAAAATTGGTCTCTGTCGAGTGTGAGACGAAGGCCACCAATCCCAACGGTTCTTGACCTTTTCCTTTGATCTCCGAGCTTTCGGTTTGTGAGCTTTCACATTATTGCTAGTCATTTTCTTCAACTACTTGCGAGTTAGGACGATCCACAACAAGGGGACACAAAGTGTCCACAAAAGAACAATATTCTAGTGTAGTTCTTGGATATTTCAATGAAGTGTAGACGTTGAAGACAACACGCTCATTATTTATTCCCAAACTAAGCTCTCCCTTACGAACATCGATCACCGCTCCCACCGTTACTAAAAATGGTCTACGGAGGATAAGGGGTGTAGTGTACCCTACCTCCATATCCATAACAACAAAATCAACGGGGAAGTAAAATTTATCAACTTTCACTAGTACATCCTCAATGACTCCCATTGGACGTTTTATGGATCTATCCGCAAGTTGGACAGTCATCTCCGTACGTTTTAGTTTGCATATGCCAAGTTTCATGAAATCATTGTAGGACATGAGGTTTATGCTCACACCGAGATCACATAGCGCCTTCTCAAACAAAAGTCCCCCAATATCACATAGGAGTATAAATCTCCGGTGTCCTTAAGTTTAGGAGGGAGCTTGTGTTGAAGCACGGCAGTAACACTGCTCTCACTTAAACATACCGTCTCATACTCTTCCAACCGTTTCTTGGTGGATAGTATGTCCTTAAGAAACTTACCATACGCCGGCATATTTGTGAGTGCTTTGATGAAAGGGATATTAATGGTTAAGTGCCGAAAAGTGTCAAGAAAACGTGCATATTTCTTATCCAACTTCATTATTTTAGTTTCCTCTCTCGGGGGATATAGAAGTGATTCAAGATCAATTAAAGTAGGGCTAGAAAGTATACCTCCCTTAACTTTGTCGTTTGATGAAGATGGTGAGGCTTATTTGAATGTTTGTGCACTTTTTGGCCGCCATGTGTCATCATCTTGCACTATTTTCCTTGAAAGACGCCTAGAATTTTTTTAACACTTCCGGCGTGTGCCGGGTTGTCATCAACAGTTTCTTCTCCAACATGCTCATTGAATAAAGTCCTCAAATCACTCAATCTTGGATTTTTCAATATTCTCATAACTTTCACGCATTCTTCTCCTTTCTCTACTTCAACATAGCCATCATTTTTCAAGAAACAATCAACGATCTCTTCCTCTTCTTCACTTAATTCTTTTCTTTCTCATCATTCAAATCTTCTTCAACCTCATTGCTTCCTTCATTATGCCCATATAACCTTCCACTTTGAGTAATAATATCATTGACTTCTCTCGGGTTTCTTTCGGTGTTGCTTGGTAATCCACCCGGTGGTCTACTACCATTCCTCTCACCTTCCCTAGTCAAATGGTCTTCAATACCTCGCATTGATGCTTCTATTGTTCTCATTCTTGTATTTTGACTCACCATGGATGTTTTCAATTTGCCAACATCTTAGGAAATCACACCAATAGAATTCATCATTGTTTGCATATTAGCGGCTTGAGTAGCAACTACACCCATCAAGTTTTCCATCAAAATTTTCCATTGAGACACCTCTTCCATTGATTGAGAACTTTGTTGAATGGGGGCATATTGAGTAGGAAATTTTGGGTAAAAAGGATGTGGTGGTGATTGGTAAGAGGGATTTTCTTGGTATTCACCTTGTTGTTGCACATTAGCATTGATGGACTCCATTTGTTGTTGCTCAAGAGATGGTCCGGGTCCATGATTTGTTGAATTATTGGACCAATGGAAAGTGGGATGATCTCTCATGATATTATTGTAGGCGTTGGTGTAAGCATTATTGAGCTTCCGGTGTTGTTGCATAAAACTCACTTCCTCCTTTGAAAATTCACCGGCTCTCACTAATCCCAATGGTACATTATCATTCCTCAAACTATCATAAGTTTCATGACTAGGCTTTCCATTCCCCAAACTCTTTCTAGCTTGCATTCCATCAAACTTTTTATTAAGAGTTTGTAATTGTGCTAACACTTCCGATTGTACGGTTGATTCTCCTACAAAAGCAACTTTCCTTGTACTTGTACCGGTTTCCCACATTCGGTTATTCTTCGAAATTTTCTCAATAGCATCATACATATCTTGTGCCATACTCATCATCAAAGAACCATTACAAGCTTGATCAACCTCTACACGTGTCTCTTTCCTCAACCTTCGGCAAAAGAATTGAATTTTTATATCCAAGGAATAACCATGATCGGGACATGCTCTCAACATCTTCTTAAATCTTGCCCAAGCATCCCCAAGTGATTCATTGTCTCCTTGCTCAAAACTAGCAATCTCAACCTTCAATTCCAAATTCCGGCCTGGGGTGAAATATTGCTTCAAGAACTCATTCTGAATGTCTTCCCAACCGGTCAAGGAATGGTGAGGGAGTGACATAAACCATTCTTTATCTTTACCATTCAATGAAAAAGGAAACATCGACATCTTTGTTAACTCTTTGTGAATACCATGACTTTTCGCTGTGTTGCAAAATTGTTCAAACAAGTAGAGGTGGTGATGTGGGTCCTCATGATCCTCACCCAAGAATTGGTATCGAGTATCAATTAAACCAAAGAGATGAGATTTCACCTCAAAATTGTTGGCTCCATCATTGGGTAGGCGAATAGGGTTATTGGGTTGATTCCTTCTCATGGTTTGGTCACAAATAGGTCTGGTGTTTGGAGGGTTATTGTTGTTGTTGTTTCGGTTGTTTTGGTTTTGGATGTTTTGGTTATTGAGATTTTGGTTATTGTTGAGTGGTGGAAGATTTTTGTTGTTTGGTGGTGGTGGATTTGGATTTTCGGGATTTTGGGCATGGCATTGGGCACGATTGAGCCCTTGCTCTTCTTGTGCATCTTCAAAGTCCTCATCCATCACTACTTCTTGATTAGACGACACTTGTGAAGAACTTTCACCTCGATTAGGCTCTTGGCTTGCTTGACTAACTTTATTTTTGGCTCTCAAACTTTGAATGTAAGTGTTGATATCCGAACAATATGGAGTGAGCGGTGCCTTGCCTTGTCAAGAACGGATCATCACCTACAAGATAGAAACAACAAGAAAATAATAAAATACACTTAGTGACTTACCAAGAGGTAAGCACCAAAGAAACAAAATAGAAATTAGGTTAGAAAAAAGTTTTGATTCATTCTCAAGAATTGTGAACTAATACAAGTATCAACCGTTACACATCCCCGGCAACGGTGCCAAAAAGCTTGATGCAAACCTTTTTAGGGTTCCAATCTCACCGGTAGTGTACCGAGTCAATTGTAGTCTAGTACGGTGAGTCAAGGTCGTATCCACAGGGATGTGAGGTCAAACACCAATTAGTTATTATTATCTTGATCCGAATCACAAGTTTGGTTAAGAAACTAATGATTCTAGAAATCTACTACTAAAAAGGGTGATAAAATGATAAAAGAAACCTAACCAAGACAATGTGTAGATTAAGCTAATCTCTCGTAGTATCACGGGAATGACTTCATTCCATCTTACCCTTGGTGTTCAAAAGTGTGAAACGGTGCATTCCTAAGCAGGTAGTCTCCCTTCATACGAGTGTATGAAACCACTCTATACCTCCTCATTGGCCTAGGTGCCCTAAACCTAATGAATTGGTATGATAAGCACTTGAATGAAATGACAATGTCAACAACCCCGGATAAGAAATCGAATTCCAATTAAGGTCAATTTTACCTTCCGGTTCTCCTATTCCTTCTCCCACACCTAATATCTCCTTTCGATCTCAACTAAGTGTGTGTGTGTTAGTGCTAGGTGATCAATCCAACACCAACAAGCAAATCATTTCAAATAGGAAAAGACTCACAACAATTGAAACTAAACAACATCAACAATCATTCACAATCAACATAAGAGACTAACTAACTATCACTACAACATCATCTTGGCTAGTTAAAAATTTCGCTACTCATTACCATAAGCACTAACATGTCAAAATTAGCATTCATAGTAATCAGATTAACAAAACAAAATAAAACTAGAATGATACCAATTACAACCGATGAGTTTACAAGAAAGAAAACTTGAAGTCTTCTTCTTCAAGCATCCATGGAGAAACCCACCAAGATGAGAGCTCCTTCCAATCAAAATGATCACGAGCTTGAGCCGAACATTCTAAGGATTAATTTGTGATGAAAATAGCTAATATATTGTAACTAATTTTGGCTCTAAGAGCCTTGGATGAAAATGCCGCCTGCAAGGAGATAAAAAAAGAAGAAGTTGGGGGCCGAAAAATTAGGTAAAATTCGATCAAAAAGGGGATTCTAATGCTGAATCCGCTTTTCGCGATGTTCCGGCGTGCGCCGCAAAAGGTCCGGTGCGCGCCGGTATTAATAAATATCTCTGACAGCTTTCTGTGACGCTCGGCGCGCGCCGCCACAGGTTCTTCACAGCAGCTCGGTAAAATGATCATAACTAGAGTTGTAGATCTCCGATTGATATGATTCAAAGTGCGTTGGAAAGATCGTTTCTTGATCTACAAATATCATGAAGAATTCGTCTCCATAAAATGCCTCTAAGGTGGGTAAAATATGTCTTGAAGATAAGTTACGGTAGAAATGCTAAAGACAAATGATCCGTTTGAATCTGATAGCTTCTGGCACACTCATCTAGCCCTCAAAATACATATTTAGGATCAACACATGTCGTCCATCGGGGTCTTGGTCAACCTATAATCCTGCAATACAACACCAAAATACCAAGAGTAAACACGACACGACGCTCCGGTTACTATAACCGGTACAAAACCAATCAAAACATCATATTATATATAATAATTACTATCTAAACATATGGATGAAACTAAGCAAATAATGACTTGAGTTGATACAAAAACATCAATAAATGCATGAGAAATGGGCGATAAAACATCGTAAAAAGTATCATCTAGTTGACTTACATCATTGTACTTGCAGAAAGAGAGAAGACAACATATATGTGGTAGATTGGAGGACAACCAAAGCGAGAAACATGTCTTCTTGTCAATAACAAACACTCACTAACTTGGATTTGTCACGAGAAGACTAAATCATCGAAATTTCAAGACCATCAACAAGCTGTCAAAGAACAAGTTAGTGGAAGGCTTACCTGACATCACATTCAAGAAGGAAAGTCTCTGTGATGCATGTCAGAAAGGAAAACAGATCAAAAGTTCTCTCAAGTCAAAGCCACATCAATCAACAACTATAATCTTACATCTTTTGCATATGGATCTTTTTGGACCAGTTACACCAGTGAGTGTAAGTGGAAAGAAATACACTTTAGTAGTGGTTGATGACTTTTCAAAGTTCACATGGACAATTTTCATGAACAAGAAAAGAGAAACTCTCAAGAAGCTTCCAGATTTGCTAAGAAGAATTCAGAATGAAAAGGAGTTAAAGATCATCAAGATAAGATCAGACAGAGGCACATAGTTCCAAAATGAAGTGATCAGAACTTACTGTGAAGAAAATGGAGTTCTACATCAATTATCAGCAGCATGAACTCCACAACAAAATGGAGTACCAGAAAGAAGAATTAGAACTCTGAAGGAAGCAGTGAGAACCATGAAAGCAGAAGCAAGCTTACCAAAGAGATTTTGGGCTGAAGCAGCAAACACAGCATGCTATACTCAAAACAGATCCATCATCAATAAACATCATGGGAAAACACCCTATGAAATGTGGAATGGAAGAAATCCTAACATATCTCATTTACACATGTTTGGATCTATATGTTTTGTTTTGAACAGGAATCAAGTTCATACTTTTGATGAAAAAGCGATGAAGCAATATTCATGGGATACTCGGACACCAAAAAGCTTTGAGTACTCAACAAAAAACTCAGTGATTGAAGAATCAATTCATGTAGTGTTTGATGAACCATACACCCGTAGTGAAGACTTACACTCATTTGAAGAAGAAAGTTTGCACAAGGACAAGTCTATATGAATACAACAGTACCAGCTACCATTCTGAACAACACTTTTGATAATCAAGATTTAGCACCAGTGACTACAACAATAGAGCCACCAACACAAACTCTAGACTTTGATGCACAAGTAGGAACAGTAGAAGAACCATAACAAGCACAACTTCAACCTGACTTAAACTGGCTCAGAGATCATCCAGAAGAATAAGTCATTAGAGATGTTCATACATGTGTTAGAACCAGAAGACAACTGAAGAGCATGCTAACTTGTTTTCTATCACAGGTGAAACCCAAGACAAAAGATTATGCAATCCAAGATGCTGATTGGATTACAGCCATGCAAGAAGAACTCAATGAATTTGAAAGAAATGATGTCAGAGAACTTGTTGACATACCAGACATGGCCAACATCATTGGAACAAAATGGTTATTCAGAAACAAGATGGACGAACAAGGAACTGTTATCAGAAACAAGGCAAGACTAGTTGCAAAAGGATATTCATAAGCAGAAGGCATAGATTATGATGAGACCTTTGTACTAGTAGCAAGACTGGAAACATTCAGACTTTTTCTAGTCTTTGCAGCTCACAAAGACTTCAAAGTCTATCAGATGGTTGTCAAGAGTGCATTTCTGAATGGACTCCTGGAAGAAGAAGTATATGTGGAACAACCCCCTGTTTCCAGATCAAAAGAAAAGAAGACAAAGTTTACACACTAAAAAAGGCACTATACGGACTCAAACATGCCCTTAGAGCCTGGTATGAGACACTGTCACAATTCATAATCAATAATGGATTCAGCAAAAGAACCATTGACAATACTCTTTTCAAACTAGAAGATGGAACAACCACATTTCTAGTTCAGATCTATGTAGATGATATCATCTTTGAATCGAAAAGATGAAAAGTGTGTGAAAAGTTTACAAATATGATGAAAAGCAAATTTCAAATGAGTATGATGTGAGAACTCAACTACTTCCTTGGTTTACAAGTGAAACAAATGGAAAATGGCATTTTTATCAATCAGGCCAAGTACACAAAGGACTTGATACACAAATATGGAATGGACACAAGTGGCACATCGGACACTCAGGATGTGTGCAAGGATTATACTTGGGAAGGATGAAAATGGGAAAGATGTTGATAAAAAATTATACTGAGAGGAATCACTACTCTACCTAACTGCAAGCAGACCTGATATAGCATTTGAAGTAGGAGTATGTGCAAGATTTCAAGCTTAACCTAAGGAATATCACTTGCTAGCGACTAAGAGAATCATCAAATATTTGAAGCACACAATCAATGTAGAATTTGGTATCCAAAGATGGAGGATTCAAGTCGATATCATACTCGGACCGCACTATGATGGATGTAAAATTGATGAAAAAAGCACTTCTCGAACTTGTCGGATGCTAAAAGTGAGACTATTATCATGTTTTAGTAAAAGCCAAATTCCATATCCACCTCAACAAATGAGCGAAAATATATAGCGGCGAGCGGTTGTTGTGCACAAGTATTATGGATCAGACAACAGCTAAGAGATTATGGAATAGAGGAGAAGACAATTCCAATCATGCGTGACAACATAAGTGTAATATCTATTACAGAAAATCCAGTGCTTCACTTTAAAATAAAGCACATTGATGTGAGACATCACTTTATAAGAGATCATGTGGAGAAAGGAGATGTAATCTTGAGATATATATCTAAAGAAGATCAATTGGCTGATATTTTCACTAAACCACTTAGTCATGAAAGATTTTGTAAGTTGAGAACTGAGTTGGGAATGATTGAAATTGACTAAGTTACAATAAGCAGCTAACTAGAGTAATCTGCGGAGTGACTTCACCAGCTGACTGAACCTTTGCCATTTCGGGTGCGCTCACTTGGCAGGTAAGGCACTGGTACCAGCGAAGTCCACTTCACCGATCGTTAGGAACATTTTTTTGTTACAGCATCTCAGTAAATAGGCCTAGTGAATCAGCCAAGAATGCCAAGTCCACTTCACCGGCCTAGTGATCAGCCAAGACACACAACCGCTAAATACTATGGAGGAAACAGGGAAGTACAATGTGAAATGAATTTGTTTTACAAGTGGAAATTCAGACTACTCCACCAGCCACACACATCTACTACATGCACTTCAATAGACGATTCCCAACACAAAGCAAGGGGGAATGAGAGACAATAATGCAGCTGAAATCACCACTACACAAGGAAGAGTACATCGATTGAATCCAAATCGGATAAGTCTGATCTTCACTATAGAAACTACCAAAAGCATTATGTTACAACAGCAAGATGATGCTGCCAAAAAGGTGGAAAGAAGAGGTAAGCCTAAAAGTTCTAAGGGTACCAGAAAAAGCATTAGTAGACTATGATAATGTTAAATATAACATTAGTAGACTGTGATAATGTTAAATCTTTTTTTGAGTTTTATATGATAATATTTACTTATGTTCAGGCTTATGAGGGTATTGGCATCATCAAAAAGGGGGAAATTGTTGGGAACATTTTGTTTGTTTTGATGATGGTCATACTAGCTGTTATAGCAAGCCTGAAATAAGTTATAAATATTTGTATAAGTCTTTACTTAGAGTCTGACATGTTGTGTAAGTTCAGTCAAACAAGTACTATACTAGACTGGTAGAATGGCTAAGTGAAAGACAGAAGATCGGCAGAGTGAAGGCAGCCAACACCAGCAGAGTAGAGTGAAGACACATGGATTGAATTATAGGGAAGTCTGTGATGACCTTGGTCAAGTCTAAGATATATTTCAAGTGATGAAAACTATTGTTTTAATATGGTGTACACTGATCTCACACAAATAAAGGATCAGTGAAGTACAAGCATACTTGGAAAATCAAAGAAAGAAGAGAAACAGCAAAACGGCAAAGTAAAAGACCCCACCGGCCGACTAAAGAAAAACAGTGAATGAGATCTCAACAGCAAAGGAAAAAGATTCACTAAGCCGGTCAAGCAATAAATTTAAACAAAGAAAGTCAAGTATGTTGTCTACATTCTATTCGAAAAGTGCAAAATAAGCAAATCAAGCAATTAATGCAAAATCAATCAAGGAAAGATTTTATGATGAACATTTGAAGAAAATCCGGATCATTGAAATCAAGGTGAATTAAATCAAGGATTATTCTCAGCATTAAATAGCCAACGGACAAATTTTCAAATCAAGGAGATCACGGCTATAAATAGAAGGCATTGACACAGAAAAAAAACAATTGAATTAAGGACAAGAAATACTGAAACTTTGCAAAAATCTCTAGCCTTCATTCAACATTTCATTGCTCAGTCCAGAGGATCAAGTTCAGAATTATCAAGGACTTAATCAGAATCATTCAAGTCTGAACCTGATCAAGTTTGGTGAATTTCTCAAATTCACATTCATCTCAAGCAACCGAATCATAGAAGTCTGAGAAGGAGTTGTGTTTTTGTGATAGCTGCTGAAGGATTTGTTCCCAAGGAGCAGTGTTGAAGACCGAGTCACTAAAACTTTTGTAGCCAGAGAGTGATAGTCTTGAAGATTATGAAGCTTGTGTAGCCAGGGACAATCACACTATTGTATTGGCGAAAGTCAATAGTTAATTCCACCAATCATCACAGGAGAAGAGTGGATTAAGGGATTATACCACCATGAACCACTATAAACCTCATGTTCATTTACTTACAGCACTTTACTTTACAGTATTTCTTTACTGCATTTTATTCATTCTCTGTGTGTGCATAATCTACTTTGAAAACAACTTTTAAGAAAAGACTTATCCGCTGCCCAAAAGCTTTTAAATATTAAGAAAAGTTTTTAAAACTCCAATATAGTCATTCACCCCCTCCCCCTGTGACTATATTCTCACCCTTCTCTGGGACCAACAACTGTTAGGAAATCTACGTGGGAACGCAGCGGAAATTAAAATTTTATTTCCTTTTAACCAGGATCGACTTCGTTTAAGCAATAAACAAATAGATAGTAGACGGTGGTTACCTTGGTTGATCTAAAAGATCGACGCTTTGACCGTCTAAGGAGAGTAGTTCTGCATAGAGCCGCCCAAGTGTTCGGCTTCTACTGCTAGTCCACACGAACAGCCCGCCGGAATCCCATCATGGATTGCTATTGGAAAACTCCGGTTGCTAGACCGGCCTTTTTCCTCTCTCTCCAACTCTCTATAGGATGCTCTCTATTTTACACAAGAACTATTAGTTCTTGGAATTGTGATGTACAAAAGAGCTTGACACCCACCTCTTATTTATAGTAGAAGGTGGCGCCCCATATGGTGTGGTGGAGAGAAAATATTTTCCCAATAAAATAAGGAAAATATAATAGACTGATTTATCTCAATTATTACAATATCTTATATTAAATAAATCTAGGATATTGTCAATATCTTATATTGAATATTTCCAAGATATTGTCAATATCTTATATTGACAATATTTATCTTATTACCATAAATCAATTTACACATGTGTATATATCACATATATATTATTACACATATAAATCCATTTATATATAAAATATGTACTACTAAATATATCAATTTCCTAGACACGTGAGTGGATGCATATCACATATATGATCCACGCCTACATATATATTCATATCTAATATTAATACAAGGTAATACTATTAATTAAATTGCACAATCCAAGTGTATCTTATACACACACAAATTGCTCCACCTTAGCCAAAAAATTGGCATCCGGAATATTCTTTAATTAATATAATATTATTAATATCTTGTATTTAATTTATTCACAATAAATAAAAACCACCATATTAATTTACCACCATAACCTTTATAGTACGAGATAAACTTTCCTTATTTGGTTATCATCTATATCCACATTTTAATCCGGCTAGATGTTCATATGTGTGTGACCCGATAGGCTTTCGAATATGTTGGCCGTAGATACAAAGTGCAAATTACGAAAATGCCCTTCATTCCTAACGATCACGGGATAGCGTCTAGCAACACACCGTGACCCCCAATCATCGGAAGAGTCAAATGCAATGACTACTACCTTTCATGTGAAACAGTTACCATGTAACTTACAATTCTATCGCTGTAATAATATCCATACGGTCGTACGTCGAGTGTCAAACATTAACGACCGTATCTTATAATCTGGATATCATGCTCTCTCGAAGTAACTCGTTTAACCCCACTTTGCAAAGATTCATGAGAGTAAGACATTCCTTATAAGAAGGCCTTTTCGGATATTCGATCCCAATCATAGGATACACGATTCCTAGACGACCAATCATGTAACTCCGCATGCTTCAATATCATACCCAATCACTACCGCATGATCGCCCCGTGGCTAGGGGATACCTCAATAGTGTCAAAGCATGACAATCCACACCGTGATGCCATGAAGACTCCGGTCCAAAGGATAATTACACAACCGCCACCACATAGTGTGACACTTGTTAGGAAATCTACGCGGGAACGCAGCGGAATTCAAAAATTTATTTCCTATTGACCCAAGATCGACTTCGTTTAAGCAATAAACAAACAAGTAGTAGACGGTGGTTACCTTGGTTGATCTAAAAGATCGACGCTTTGACCGTCTAAGGAGAGTAGTTACGCATGATAGAGAGCCGTCCAAGTGTTCGGCCTCTACCGCTAGTCCACACGACACACCGCGGAATCCCATCATGGATTGCTATTGGAAAACTCCGGTTCTTTGGACCGGCCCTTTTCCCTCTCTCCAACCCTCATATGATGCTCTCTATTTTACACAAGAACTATTAGTTCTTGGAATTGTGATGTACAAAAGAGCTTGACACCCACCTCTTATTTATAGTGTAGGGGGCGCCCCATCAAAGTGTGGAGGAGAAGAAAACCTTTTCCCAATAAAATAAGGAAAATATAATTGATTGATTTATCTCATTTATTATAATATCTCACATTAAATAAATCTATGATATTGTCAATATCTTATATTGAATATTTCCAAGATATTGTCAATATCTAATATTGACTATCTTTATTTTATTACCATAAATCAATTTACATATGTGTATATATCACATATATATTACACAAATAAATCTATTAATATCATATATATACGCATACTTGCATGCATGCAAATCCAATTTGCATTTATGCACACACGCATGTATGGATAATATATCTATATTATTTTATTTTATTAATATCTAATATCATTAATTAAATTGCATAATCCAAGTGTATCTTATACACTTCAATGTGGCGCCCCATATTGCCAAATATTGGCTTCCGGAATATTCTTTAATTAATATAATTAATATCTTGTATTTAATTTATTCATAATAAATAAACACCACCATATTAATATACCACTATAACCTTTATAGTCTCGAGATAAACTTTTCTTATTTGGTTATCATCTATAACCACATTTTAACCCGGCTAGATGTTCATATGTGTGTGACCCGATAGGCTTCCGAATATGTTGGCCGTAGGCACAAAGTGCAAATTACGAAAACGCCCTTCATACCTAACGATCACGGGATAGCGTCTAGCAACACACCGTGACCCCCAATCATCGGAAGAGTCAAATGCAATGACTACTACCTTTCATGTGAAACAGTTACCGTGTAACTTACAATCCTATCGATGTAATAATATCCATACGGTCGTGCGTCGCCGAGTGTCAAACATTAACGACCGTATCTTATAATCTGGATATCATGCTCTCTCGAAGTAACTCGTTTACTCCCACTTTTCAAAGATTCACGAGTAAGACATTCCTTATAAGAAGGCCATTTCGGATATTCGATCCCAATCATAGGATACGCGATTCCCGGACGACCAATCATGTATACTCCGCGATGCTTCAAAGATCATACCCAATCACTACCGCATGATCGCCCGTGGTTGTGGAAACCTCAATAGTGTCAAAGCATGACAATCCACACCGTGATGCCATGAAGACTCGGTCAAAAGGATAATTACACTACCGTCACATAGTGCGACACTTATCCGTGTAAGTGGGTCGATCCTAACGTCGCATTCTCTAATACACGTCCACGTCATACCCAAGTGTCTCTACACTTCGATGAGATTTAGATCTATCTCCTCTTAAAGATGTAAGACATCTAATACGTGCTAGTCTGCTTATACTATCAATGTCCTGTTTAATAGTACATCGACCTGAGACATTTAAGTATCAAACTTATTAAAGTGATTAGAGATCTCATCAACCATAATCGCCTATCATGGTTTCTCTACCACGATTTAATACTAAGGGCGTTATCATATAACAATTCATAATTGGTTCTTTAAAAGAACATATATATGACAACAGTAAAAGCCATTTAATATATGTATAAACATAAAGAAATAGTAGAAATGATCCGACCCGGTCGGATCCGGTCCAACCCGATTGGGTTTAGGACACTATTCCAACAATCTCCCACTTGGCCTAAAACCAATCACTCGCACACACAAGACCAATTTGAAACACAAGAATCTCATGCAATACTCGCAACCTGCCCTAGCCATAAACGGATCGCTATCCGTGGGGACTCAGACTATCTTCATATCATGTTCCAAATTGACCAAGTCAAAGGAACCGCCTCAACACACACACGGATCTCTGACGAGACCCCGGTCCTTGCTTTAAGCAATGAATCCACTTACTATATCAGCTATCTAGAAAAGGTGGAAAAACCGTACAAGGTTCAGGAATGAACCTTCTAGATCCATGTACTGCTCCCGCTGCGCCTCTAAAGCACTACTATGTTTTGGCCTAGTTGTAGAATTTACAGTGACCCATCGCTAAGAACATTTCCAGCTCACTGTATCACTTATTCAAAGTGACTGCAAACCCAGACTGTAGCTAACACTCGCCTTCATAAGACTCAGGATATACGTCTGTATATCTACGTTTATTTAATTCCAAGTTTCAATAAACTAGGATACTTTCCTTAACTTGTTTAAGGATATTCTCGACATTAACCAGATTTACTTTCATACTTGCTCTTGACTATTCATGGACTATGAACGTCCGGCATTATTCTTATGATGGTTTCTATCGCAGTAGCGAAGGAAACCTTCCATAAGCATCATCTTTCACCTTATCTTTAGGACCAACGTCCTAACATAGATAGATCTTGAGAACACCGACTAGCAGTATCCCCTGTCGCGACCTATGCTAAACTCTTTTAGCATCACATCTATATAGGTAAACTATAATCTAACAGCAGTTAAATCTATCGCTATAGATTCCTATTTCTAAAAATAAGAACTGCCAATCCAAGTGCTTTCGTAAAGACCTTGAACTACCAAACATTAATTGACTGTGACATGGGGTGATAATTCTCGAGAGAGATATCCAATACCTTACTCAAAAATCGTAACACACTCCCACTATCCAACTTGCACATTGGCATATCCTTCTTTTGACTAAATCAAACAAAGAAATCGTCTAGAGAAACTTGTTTAAGTCCATAAATGGATCTCATGAGCTTACATATCATGTTAACGTCTATGAACATTGAGCTATATGCCCAACGTCTTCAACACTATCATATAGTCATGATACGAAGTTATAACAAGCATAGTCTGAATAGAACTGGGCTCAGCCTTACAGGGACATTCCCTCTAGGTAAGACAGACTAGGTTCATAACCCGATTGTCACTGATGGAATCTAATTCAGATATTATGGCTCCTGGCCATATCTCTCAATCTTGTCTTTCAAACATTCTTTCATAAGTCGTGAGATATTCATTCTTCAAGATGAACATACCAAAGAGCCCTTTCAGGCTTTAAGGTTATCCACAGACTTCTGAGAACTTTTGTGTGCACTGAAAGCAAAGTTATACACCTCATCGCTATCAAGGCGTCTCCTCATGTTCCAATGGTTGAATGTATCTTTGTGGTTCTCAAACTCTTTTGAGATCTGATTCACTCCCACTGCTTTCTTTTGGAAGAAACACTTCCTTTAGAAGACAACATGTTTGGAGACAAACATTTTGCTCATGGACAAGTAAATAATATCCAGCGTGCTAGCTAAGACATTCCACAAAGTTGTATATGTTGTACTAGGCTCCAAGCCTTTACGACTACGCCACGACAACTTCAAATCATCGGTTAAGATAGATTCGACATTATCATCTTCCATATCTAATATGGAATTTATTCAACCTTTATCTTTGGAACTCGGTTAATTATAAGAGCACTATCCCGAAGCGGGTAAGGATACTTCGCGCATGGCTTGCGTCACATCTTTATCATATAAAGTGTTGCTTCCATTCTGGAACACAATCTAATTGCGTATCCCAAATATGGTATCCTTCAAAGGAGAATCTTATTCCTTTTCGACGACTTCAAAACACCCTTCGGTATTAATTACTTCAATCCAATTGAAGATTAATTCCTAAGTAGCTCATCAATCTCATATTCGTACTAGCTCAAACTTTTCGGACTTTCCGAATTGTGCACTTCACTGAGTACACTTGACTATTTCTAAAAATAGTCGTAGAGACTAATAAACAATTATTTGTGGCATTAATTGTCACAAGCCAACAAACATCGGTATGTTTAGGCTTTGGCAACTTTCTAGATTTTATGACCTTTTCATAAAAGGGTATTTTAGTCATCTTTAGATAAGATACGTATTACCCACATGATTCATAATCATATGGTTCAACATCATCAGAATGACGTTTAGTTACACGCTTTCTTTCCATAGAGACTATGTCTAGAGTAACCACAAATCAAGGATAACAGCCATACAAATATTTAGTTGAGATCTCATCACATATATCAACTATATAGTGACATAAATCTAGTATGTTAGATTCAGTGACCTTCCAACTTTATCGGAATAACATTTATTCTTTACAATTGAATATGTCTACTAAATCCTAACAAATAACTGAAAGTGTGTTCTTCATAAGAACCGGAACATAATAACATTTATTTAGTTCCCTTATCAGTTTACTAGATCCAGAATATGGTAAGTGGTACAACGTTTGTTTCACCTTACATATCTGCATTTAATCTTTCCAATTAAATCACATTCGCAAGATATCATATATCTAAGAGTCGACTTGAGCTTAGATAGATTTATCTCAACAGACTTGCTTAGAATAGAGACTTCGATAAGCTCTCTATTTAAGCACATGCCCTAACTTTTCTTTCAATCCTTTAAGCACTTGAAAAATATTTCTTATTGTAGTCTTCATAAGACTTAAGAAAGATCACAAGAGCCATGTCCTTAATTTCCTTTCATAAAGAAAATCTAAAGTTTATTAAATAGTCTATTTAACCTTTTGAATCGTATTCAAAACATTGACTATTTAATTAACCTTTAAGCAATGATAGAATTAAGTCGATACTTAAATCTTATAATTTTGAAAACAACCTTTCCAAAATTAGACGTGGTCATTCTTATCCAACGCTTGAATTAATTGTCATCGTATGATGAATGATCATCTTGGATCGTATCCAATATATGACTAATTCGTTGAAACTTATTTCAAATGATTTAATCATATCATGAGCTTCCGCATTCATTAATAATTAAAGCTTTGGAGTACTCCATCAAATATGTAGCCTCCTTGTCTCTAACTACTACAACGGGATCTCTCGTGTCATTGCTCATTTTAAAAGGATTAAAATTACTTAACCATATTTGAGAATGTTTCTCAAAATTAACAGTCATAATTTGGTTTTACTAATCGAGAATAAAAACATAAATATAAAATTTGCTAAAACTACAACATAAAAATGAAAATAAAAGAGTGTTGTTGTTTATACACGCAAAATCAAAAATGGTCTTTTGGTTTATGATTTTGCTCCCACTAGTCAACTACTCCCAATTGACTTTCAAGAATTATTAATTTCTTTAGTGGATGGATCCCACTAAACTACCCCGACCCCCTTTTTGGGTGGTGGGCGAAAATAGCATAATAGGTAGACAACTCTTTGTCAATCGTATCTTATACGACTCTTGTTGTTCGACTAGTCAACTCTTTGACAATTTTCATCTTATGAAGTAGTCAAACCCTTGCCTCTAAAATCCAAACGACCCCGCTTTGGTGGTGGCGAGAGAATTCTTAGTCAAGTCATAACCCCAATATTCGTGAGATCTCATACGATCATATCTCGATAATAACGATATACCCGATGTAGGTCAACCCCCTGCTTTGGCTGATGAGTTGGATCCGAACAAAGGCTCTTCACCGTCATTATAATATGGGGAGGCAATTTCAACTTGATTCTTTTGAGGTGGAAGTATTTATGTAAATTAATTCACTTAATTAATTTTAATTATGGTCTCATCATAAATATGTCCATCTCTATAAACATACATCCTACACATTTATCTAGATCGTGTCTAGTCATACATCTATCGTATCATATAAAATAAATACAAGCACAAAATAAATAAATGCGTAAAGTAACCGGTATGATCATGGACTTTTCCTAGGTGCGGTTTCGAATACAAACTGACGAAACCGCGGGTCACAATCTAAGGGTAGCTGCAACCGCCAATAGGATCTTTAATGCTCCATTCTCCAATGGGATCTTTATTTTCGTCTTTCTTTAGTCTCCATCTTCTGCTCCATTCTTGTTACATTTAATTCTATCGAATAAAATAAATACACCCGCCGCACACGGGAAGGAGCTAACGGGAATGAGATAAATGCAGAAAATAAACTAGGTCACGTTCTTCATAACGGCCTAGGACAATTTTAAACCAACAGAAAAATTAAATCATTCACATCTATCCTATCGGTCGAGTCCATGATCAATCGGGGTCCATATAATCATATTATATCTACTATATCTAATTCATACAATAAAATCTTATGAAAAAGATAAAATTAAAATTTAACTACTTGCGTCTTAATTAATCAATTAACATTTAATCTATTAAATAAATTTATCCAACCAATTAACTAATTAACATTTAATTAATTAAATGATTTTAATCGAAATAAAATTAACGATTAACTTTAAACGATTTTAATTTTAATTTTAATCAATTGGAACTATTCCAAAATAAATCAAAATTAAAATTATTTCTCTTTTGTTTCTTTCCTTTTGATTCGTAATCAAAGGGATGCCTTTGGTTTCTAAACAAAATTTGGCTTAGCCTGGCCATACTTTTCAAAATCAAAATTTTGGAAGTGGCGCTGGCTACAAGCTATTCCAAATCAAATATTTGGAAAGGCCAAATAATTTGGGTTTAAGTTCGCCACTTTCCAAAATCAAAATTTTGGAAGTGGCTTCAGCTTTTCCCAAATCAAATATTTGGAAGGGCTGAGCCTATTCCAAACAAAGTTTGGAAAGACCATTATTATTTTAATGCCATGTGGCATCCCAATGGCCCAAACTATTTGAACCATTGGTTAGCCATATGACACAACTAAACAAAAGACGAATTACCAATCACAACTATGAACCATATTGAATCACAAATACACAAAACAAAAATTTGGAGATCCGACAGCATTGACCGGTCAAGCGATCGCCGGCGGCGAGTTGCCTATCTTGCCCGCCGCCGCTTGCCATCGGCCGAGCACCACCCGGTCTCAGTTTTTTTTTCTTTTCATGTATCAATTTTGCAAATAAAAAATCTTTCATCGTTTAATTACGTGATTTAAACGATAAAATTAACTACGCAAAATAACATGCTTATTGCTTAAGCTCGAAGCTCTCTCTGATACCACTGTTAGGAAATCTACGCGGGAACGCAGCGGAATTCAAAAATTTATTTCCTATTGACCCAAGATCGACTTCGTTTAAGCAATAAACAAACAAGTAGTAGACGGTGGTTACCTTGGTTGATCTAAAAGATCGACGCTTTGACCGTCTAAGGAGAGTAGTTCTGCATAGAGCCGCCCAAGTGTTTGGCCTCTACCGCTAGTCCACACGAACAGCCCGCCGGAATCCCATCATGGATTGTTATTGGAAAACTTCGGTTGCTAGACCGGCCCTTTTCCCTTCTCTCCAACCCTCTATAGGATGCTCTCTAGTTTACACAAGAACTATTAGTTCTTGGAATTGTGATGTACAAAAGAGCTTGACACCCACCTCTTATTTATAGTGTAGGGGGCGCCCCATCAAAGTGTGGAGGAGAAGAAAACATTTTCCCAATAAAATAAGGAAAATATAATTGATTGATTTATCTCATTTATTATAATATCTCACATTAAATAAATCTAGGATATTGTCAATATATATTGAATATTTCCAAGATATTGTCAATATCTAATATTGACTATCTTTATTTTATTACAATAAATCAATTTACACATGTGTATATATCACATATATATTACACAAATAAATCTATTAATATCATATATATATACGCATACATGCATGCATGCAAATCCAATTTGCATTTATGCACACACGCATGTATGGATAATATATCTATATTATTTTATTTTATTAATATCTAATATTAAAAATAGGTAATATCATTAATTAAATTGCACAATCCAAGTGTATCTTATACACTTCCATGTGGCGCCCCATATTGCCAAAATTGGCTTCCTGAATATTCTTTAATTAATATAATTAATATCTTGTATTTAATTTATTCATAATAAATAAACACCACCATATTAATTTACCACTATAACCTTTATAGTCTCGAGATAAACATTCCTTATTTGGTTATCATCTATAACCACATTTTAATCCGGCTAGATGTTCATATGTGTGTGACCCGATAGACTTCCGAATATGTTGGCCGTAGGCACAAAGTGCAAATTACGAAAACGCCTTCATACCTAACGATCACGGGATAGCGTCTAGCAACACACCGTGACCCCAATCATCGGAAGAGTCAAATGCAATGACTACTACCTTTCATGTGAAACAGCTTACCGTGTAACTTACAATCCTATCGTTAAATAATATCCATACGGTCGCACGACGTCGAGTGTCAAACATTAACGACCGTATCTTATAATAACTGGATATCATGCTCTCTCGAAGTAACTCGTTTACACCCACTTTGCAAAGATTCACGAGAGTAAGACATTCCTTATAAGAAGGCCATTTCGGATATTCAATCCCGATCATAGGATACGCGATTCCCGGACGACCAATCATGTATACTCCGCGTGCTTCATGATCATACCCAATCACTACCGCATGATCGCCCGTGGTTGTGGAAACCTCAATAGTGTCAAAGCATGACAATCCACACCGTGATGCCATGAAGACTCGGTCAAAAGGATAATTACACAACCGTCACATAGTGCGACACTTATCCGTGTAAGTGGGTCGATCCTAACGTCGCATTCTCTAATACACGTCCCACGTGCGGTCAAGTGTCTACACTTCGATAGATTTAGAGATCTATCTCTTCCTTAAAGATGAAGACATCTAATACGTGCTAGTCTGCTTATACTATCAATGTCCTGCTTAATAGTACATCGACCTAGAGACATTTAAGTATCAAACTTATTAAAGTGATTAGAGATCTCATCAACCATAATCGCCTATCATGGTTTCTCTACCACGCTTTAATACTAAGGACGTTATCATATAACAATTCATAATTGGTTCTTTAAAAGAACATATATATGACAACAGAAAAGCCATTTAATATATGTATAAACATAAAGAAATTGTAGAAATGATCCGACCCGGTCGGATCCGGTCCAACCCGATTGGGTTTAGGACACTATTCCAACAACACTTAACCGTGTAAGTGGGTCAGTCTAACGTATGCATTCTCTAATACACGTCCACGTATAGTCCAAGTGTCTTTACACTTCGATAGACGAGATCTATCCCTGCCCTTAAAGATAGAAGACATCTAATACGTGCTCGTCTGTTTATACTATCAATGCCCTGTTTAATAGTACATCAGCCTAGAGACATTTAAGTATCAAACTTATTAAAGTGATTAGAGATCTCATCAACCATAATCGCCTATCATGGTTTCTCAATCACAGTTTAATACTAAGGACGTTATCATATAACAATTCATAATTGGTTCTTTAAAAGAACAAATATATGACAACAGAAAAGCCATTTAATATATGTACAAACATAAAGAAATAGTAGAAATGATCCGACCCGGTCGGATCCGGTCCAACCCGATTGGGTTTAGGACACTATTTCAACAATTTCCCACTTGGCCTAAAACCAATCACTAGCACACATAAGACTAAGTTGAAACCCAAGAATCTCATGCAATACTCGCAACTAGCCCTAGCCATGAACGGATCGCTATCCGTGGGGACTCAGACTACCTTCATAACATGTTCCAAATGACCAAGTCAAAGGAACCACCTCAACACACACACGAATCTCTGACGAGACCCTGGTCCTTGCTTCAAGAAATGAATCCACTAACTATATCAGTTATATAGAAAAGGTGGAAGAACCGTATAAGGTTCAGGAATGAACCTTCTAGATCCATGTATCTTTGCTCATTTAGCGCTCTAAGGCACTACTGTGTTTTGGCTTGGTTGTAGAATTTACAGTGACCCATAGCCAAGAACATTTCTAGCTCATTGTATCACATAATCAAAGTGATTGCAAACCTGCATGGTAGCTCCCACTCGCCTTCATAAGACCGGGATATACGTCAGATAACTATATTTATTCGATTCCAAGTTTCGACAAACTAGGAAACCATCCTTAACTTGTTTAAGGATATTCTCGACATTCACCAGATCTACTTTCATACTTGCTCAAAACTATTCATGGACTATGAACATCCGGCATTACCTTTATGATGGTTCCAATTGCCGTAGTAAAGGAAACCTTTCATAAGCATCATCTTTCACCTTATCTTTAGGACTAACGTCCTAATATATATAGGTCATGAGAACACCGGCTAGCAGTATCTCCCATTGCATCTATGCTAAACTCTTTTAGCATCACATCTATATTGGTAAACAATAATCTAACAGCAGTTAAATCTATCACTATAGATTCTTATTTCTAAAAATAAGAACTGCTAATCCAAGTGCCTTCGTAAAGACCTTGAACTACCAAATGTTAATTGACTGTGACATGGGGTGATAATTCTCGAGAGAGATATCCAATACCTTACTCAAAAATCGTAACACACTCCCACTATCCATCTTGCACATTGGCATATCCCTTCATTTGACTAAATCAAACTCCTTTGATTATCAAACAAAGAAATCGTCTAGAGAAACTTGTTTGAGTCCATAAATGGATCTCGTGGGCTCTCATATCATGTTATCATCTATGAACATCGAGCTGTTTGCCCAACGTCTTCAACACTATCATATAGTCATGATACGAAGTTACAACAAGCATAGTCTGAATAGAACTGGGCTCAGCCTTACAGGGACATTCCCTCTAGGTAAGACAAACTAGGTTCACAACCTGGTTGTCACTGATGGAATCTAATTCAGATATTATGGCTCTTGGCCATATCTCTCAATCTTGCCTCTCAAACATTCTTTCATAAGTCGTGAGATATTCATTCATCAAGATAAACATACCAAAGACCTTTTTCGGGCTTGAGGTTAACCACAGACTTACAGAACTTTTGTGTGCATTGAGCAGTGTTCTACACCTCATCTCTATGCGGCATCTGCTCATGTTCCTTTGGTTGAATATATCTTTGTGGTTCTCAAACTCTTTTGAGATCTAATTTACTCCCATGCTTTCTTTTGAAGAAACACTTCCTCTGAAAGACAAACATGTTTGGAGACAAATACCTTTTGCTCCATGGACGAGTGAATAATGTCCAAATGCTAGCTAAGACATTACACAAAGTCGCATATGTCGTATTAGGCTCCAAGCCTTTCCGACTCGCCTATGACAACTTCAAATCATCGGTTAAGATAGATTCGACATTATCCTCTTGCATATCTAATATGGAATTTATTCAACCTTTATTCTTTGGAACTCGGTTAAGTATAAGGGCACTATCCCAAAACGGGTAAGGGATACTTCGCTTGGCTTGAGGCACACCTTTATCATATAAAGTGTTGTTTCCATTTTGGGAACACAATCTAATTGCGTATCCCAAAGATGGTATCCTTCAAGGGAGAATCTTATTCCTTTCGACGACTTAAAAAACCCCTTCATGTATTAATTACTTTAATCCAATTGAAGATTAATTCCTAAGTATCTCATCAATCTCATATTCATACTAGCTCGAACTTTTCGGGCTTTCCGAATTATGCACTTCACTGAGTACACCTGACTATTTCTATAAATAGTCCAAGAGAGATAAATAATTATTTATGGTATTAATTGTCATAAGCCAACAAATATATATATGTTTAGGCTTTAGACAAATTTCTAGATTTTATAACCTTTTCTTAAAATGGTATTTTAGCCCTCTTTGGATAAGATACGTATAACCCACATGATTCATAATCATATGGTTCAACATCATCAGAATGACGTTTAATTACACGCTTCCCTTCCAGAGAGACTATGTCTAGAACAACCATCAAAATCAAGGATAACAACCATACAATACTTAGTTGAGATTTCATCACATATATCAACCATATAGTGACAACAATCTAGTATGTTAGATTCAGTGACCTTTCAACTTTATCGAATAACATTTATTCTTTACAATTGAATATGTTTACTAAATCCTAATAAATAATCGAAAGTATGTTCTTCATAAGAACCGAACATAATAACATTTATTTAGTTCCTTATCGATTCACTAGATCCGAAATGTTGTAAGTGTTACAACGTTTGCTTCACCTTCCATGTCTGTATTAACCTTTCTAATTTAATCACACTCGTAAGATATCATATATCTAAGAGTTGACTTGAACTTAGATATGTTTATCTCAACACACTTTCCTAGAATAGAGACTTCAATAAGCTCTCTATTTAAGCACATGCACTAACTTTCCTTTCAATCCTTTAAGCACTTGTAAATATTTCTTAATGTAGTCTTCATAAGACTTAAGAAAGATCACAAGAGTTATGTCTTTAATTTCCTTTCATAAAGAAAATCTAAAGTTTATTAAATAGTTTATTCAACCTTTTGAATCGTATCAAAACATTGACCATTTAATTAACATTTAAGCAATGATTAAAGAAATAAGTCTATACTTAAATCTTACAACTTTGAAAACAACCTTTCCAAAATTCGATGTGGTCATTCTTATCCAACGTTTGAATTAATTGTCATCGTATGACTGAATGATCACACTGGATCGTATCTAATGAGCTTCCGCTTTTCTTTAATAATTAAAGTCTTGGAGGACTCCATCAAATATGTAATCTCCTTGTCTTTAACTACTATAACGGGATTGCTCGTGTCATTGCTTTATTTTAAAAGGATTAAAATTTACTTAACCATTCTTGAGAACGTTTCTCAAATAATCATAATTTGGTTTTACTAATTGAGAAAAACATAAATATAAAAGTTTGCTAAAAACTACAACATAAAAAATGAAGATAAAAGAGTGTTGTTGTTTATACACACAAAATCAAATATGGTCTTTGGGATTATGATTTTGCTCCCACTAGTCAACTACTCCCAATTGACTTTCAAGGATTTTCAAAATCCTTTAGTAAATGGAATCCTATCTAGTTGACTCGATCCCGACGTGGGCGATCGACCGGATCAATTTTGACGGGTAGGTACTTCTTACCAATCATGTCTAACGCGACTTCCAGTGGTTTGACTAGTCAACTCTTTGACAGATCACATCGTATATGTGATAGTCAACCTTATGTCTCTAAAATCAGACGGTCCTGACGTGGGCCAATCACCGTAAGATTCTTAGTTGAGTCGTAACCCAAGTATTCATGAGATCTCATAACGATCATATCTCGATAATGACGATATACCCGTGGTAAGTCAACTCCCGACGTGGGCCGATCAGTTGTATCCGAACAAGGGCTCTTCACCGTCCTATAATATCGGGAGACATTTTATAACTCAATTTTTGTTGTGGGAGTAATTACGTAAATTAATTCACTTAATTAATTTAATTACGGTCTCATCAAATATATCTATCTCTATAGACATACATCCTACACATTTATCTAGATCGTGCCTAGCCATGCATCTATCGTATCATATAAAATAAATACAAGCACAAAATAAATAAATGCGTAAAGTAACCGGTATGATCATGGATTTTTTCTAGGTGCGGTTTCGAATAAAAACTGACGAAACCGCGGGTCACAATTTAAGGTAGCTGCAACCGCCAATAGGATCTTTAATGAGCCATTCTCCAATGGGATCTTTATTCTTCTTTTTTGGTCTCCGTCTTCTGCTCCATTCTTGTTACATTTAATTCTATCTAATAAAATAAATACACCCGCCGCACAAGGGGGGAGCCAACGGGAATGGGATAAATGCAGAAAATAAACTGAGTCACGTTCTTCATGACGGCTAGGACAATTTTTAAACCAACAGAAAAATTAAATCATTCACATATATCCTATCGGTCGAGTTCATGATCAATCGGGGTCCATATAATCATATTATATCTACTATATCTAATCCATACAATAACATCTAATGAAAAAGATAAAATTAAAATTTAACTACCTGCGTCTTAATTAATCAATTAACGTTTAATCTATTAAATAATTTTATCCAATCAATTAACCAATTAACATTTAATTAATTAAATGATTTTAATCGAAATAAAATTAACGATTAATTTTAAATGATTTTAATTTTAATTAATTAGAACTATTCTAAAAATAAATCAAAATTAAAATTAATTCTCTTTTGTTTTTTTCCTTTTGATTCCTAATCAAAATGAATGTCTTTGGTTTCCTAAACCAAAAGGCACATTCCTAAACCAAATTTGGTTTAGGCTCAGTCATTTTCTAAAATCAAAATTTTGAAGTGGCTTGCGCTGCCGCTTTTTTTACAAATCAAATATTTGAAAAGGGACTGCAGCTTATTTCTAAATCAAATATTTGGAAAGCCAAATAATTTTGGTTTAGCTTTACCACTTTCCAAAATCAAAATTTTGGAAGTGGCTGCAGATTAAGCATTTTTCCAAATCAAATATTTGGAAGGCTTAGCTATTCCAAACAAAGTTTGGAATGACCATTATTATTTTAATGCCACGCAGATCCCAACGACTCCAAACTATTTAAACCATCGATTAAATGCGTACGACACAACTAAACATAAGGGATATTTTCTATGTACAATAAATAATCACAATACTTAAAACAAAAGACCGGTCAACATCACGCATATGTCCAATAGGGTCAAACCCTTTATTATGTACGCACAGTACTATGCACATTGATTTTGCCTAGACCTGACCGGTTCCGGGTCCAAATCCGGTTCGACCACGCCGGTTCTCGGTCCAACCCCGGCGGCTCCACGGTCCACGCGGCCACTGAATTCATGGTCCCACTGGCTTTACCCGCTTGTGCTCCAACGGATCTGGCTGCCGCCGAACCATGGCGGTTCAAAGAATCCGACTAAAATCAGCCATTGATCGGCGAACCGTCCCGGAAGACCGGAACCAAGCGGTTTTGATTTTTTTTTTTTTTTTTTTTTTTTTTTTTTTTGAATTTTCGTTTTTTTTTTTTTTCTTTTTCCTTTTCCTTTTTCTTTTTCTTTTTCTTTTCTTTTTCCTTCAAAATTTGACCAACGGATATATATTCAAAAATTTTGATTTTATTTTATTTTATTTTAAAATATCACACACTCATCACACTATAAATACATATCCATTTCATCAATTTTTACCCACAATTCTTTTCTATCTCTCATATTCTAACTCACATATTATAATATTATCTACAATTATAATATATTTCGGATAGTGATTTGAAGTTGTTCTGAATAAATTCGTTTACTTTATCACATTCGAAATATATTATTTTGCAATGTCGATCATTGTGTCTGCTTTTCATTTTTTTTTCCGAAAAGAAAATGTTACTAATGAAACTACCGGGGAAGTGAATCATTCAAAATTTAAGGTTGTTTGTAACGTTTGTGAAAAAACGTATCATTACGAGCGTGGAATCGGGCTTGGTTCTTATATGCGACATTTACGAATAAGGCATTCCGAGGAATATGAAAATTATATGCATGATGCGCGGATACGTCGAGACGGGTAGCCAGGTAGGATGTGACATGTAACAACGTCAACATGCACGTTATGAAAAATCGATGTAATATCAATGTTGAATGTTGCTTGTTGTAGTGTTTTGTTGTATTAATTTAGTTTTATCAATGTAACCGTTACGTAGAATAATCGGTATCCATCATTTATGTTTAATTTATCCATCATTTATTGTATTCTAATAAATTAATGTAATCGAAAATGGTCGTTATAATGAATGTTAAAAGTTAATCCATGTTATTTTTCTTTATTTTCTTAGCAATTGTTTTATTTAAATATTATACAAGCCGTGTGTTTTTTTTAAAACATACTTATGAAATTAAATATTATACATAGTTTAATAACCAATTAGAATTTATTATTAATTTTAACGTAAGTTATACAAATTTTGTAAAAAACAATTGATTTTTTTGGAACCGGGATTGGAACCGTGATTGGAACCGTGATCGGAACCGTAATCGGAACCGTGATCTGAACCGTCTGACCCGGGAACCGCCGAGACCCGGACCCGGACCGGGGAACCGCCAAACCCGCCGGTTCCGGGAATCGCGGAACCGGCTAGAAAATGGAACCGGCGGTTCGGTTCCATTTTGACCCGAACCGGAGGGTCGTGCCATGGACCCGGAACCGGCCCGGAACCGGTCACGTCTAATTTTGCCGCATCCATTATATATGATAGCAACAATTCAAAATCATATCTTTGGTAATATTTACCAAATTGGCCGCCGGTAACTTTCGACAATCGAATGTCGAACTTCTTCTTCTCCTTTTTTTTTTTTTTTTTTTTTTTTTTGTTCCTTGAAAATTTAAATCATGCATCTGGATTTAATTACTACGCAAATTAACATGCTTATTGCTTAAGCTCGAAACTCGCTCCGATACCACTGTTAGGAAATCTATGCGAGAACGCAGCGGAATTTAAAAATTTTATTTCCTTTTAACCAGGATCGACTTCGTTTAAGCAATAAACAAATAGATAGTAGACGGTGGTTACCTTGGTTGATCTAAAAGATCGACGCTTTGACCGTCTAAGGAGAATAGTTCTGCATAGAGCCGCCCAAGTGTTCGGCCTCTACCGCTAGTCCACACGAACAGCCCGCCGGAATCCCATCATGGATTCCTATTGGAAAACTCCGGTTGCTAGACCGGTCTTTTTCCTCTCTCTCCAACTCTCTATAGGATTCTCTCTATTTTACACTAGAACTATTAGTTCTTGGAATTGTGATGTACAAAAGAGCTTGACACCCACCTCTTATTTATAGTAGAAGGTGGCGCCCCATATGGTGTGGAGGAGAAAAAAAACATTTTCCCAATAAAATAAGGAAAATATAATAGATTGATTTATCTAATTTATTACAATATTTTATATTAAATAAATCTAGGATATTGTCAATATCTTATATTGAATATTTCCAATATATTGTCAAAATCTTATATTGACAATATTTATCTTATTACCATAAATCATTTTACACATGTGTATATATCACATATATATTATTACACATATAAATCCATTTATATATAAAATATGTACTACTAAATATATCAATTTCCTAGACACGTGAGTGGATGCATATCACATATATGATCCACGCCTACATATATATTTATACATATATATTAATATCTAATATTAATACAGGGTAATACTATTAATTAAATTCCACAATTCAAGTGTATCTTATACACACACAAATTGCGTCACCTTAGCCAATAAATTGGCATCCGGAATATTCTTTAATTAATATAATATTATTAATTTCTTGTATTTAATTTATTCACAATAAATAAATACCACCATATTAATTTACCAACATAACCTTTATAGTACGAGATAAACTTTCCTTATTTGGTTATCATCTATAACCACATTTTAATCCGGCTAGATGTTCATATGTGTGTGACCTGATAGGCTTCCGAATATGTTGGCCGTAGACACAAAGTGTAAATTACGAAAATGCCCTTCATGCCTAACGATCACGGGATAACGTCTAGCACCACACCGTGACCCCAATCATCGGAAGAGTCAAATGCAATGAATACTACCTTTCATGTGAAACGATTACGTGTGTAACTTACAATCCTATCATTTGTAATAATATACATACGGTCGTACGTCGAGTGTCAAACATTAACGACCGTATCTTATAACGACCGTGTCAAAGCATGACAATCCACACCGTGATGCCATGAAGACTCCGGTCCAAAGGATAATTGCACAACCGTCATATAGTATGACACTTAACCGTGTAAGTGGGTCAGTCTAACGTACACATTCTCTAATACACGTCCACATACAGTCCAAGTGTCTCTACACTTCAATAGACGAGATCAATCCCTGCCCTTAAAGACAGAATACATCTAATACGTGCTAGTCTGTTTATACTATCAATGCCCTGTTTAATAGTACATCAGCCTAGAGACATTTAAGTATCAAACTTATTAAAGTGATTAGAGATCTCATCAACCATAATCGCCTATCATGGTTTCTCTATCACAGTTTAATACTAAGGACGTTATCATATAACAATTCATAATTGGTTCTTTAAAAGAAAAAATATATGACAAAAGAAAATCCATTTAATATTTGTATAAACATAAAGAAACAGTAGAAATGATCCGACCCGGTCGGATCCGGTACTACGTGGGAAATACGAGATCTAGGCAAGCCGCCACACCTTCTTAACCCGAAATGAAATGGCTGGGGAGAGGCCAGATCGGCCAATGCTCCCCGGTTGATGCGATGTTTCTTAGTGCACTCTTACGTGACCCTACACGACTTTATCGCTTCATTCGAAGTCATAATAAGTCCTAGGGGATAGGAAATGCTTTTTCTTGAGGTGTGGGCCATTTCTCAAGAACAATAGCTAAAGGACCTGATACTACCACTTGGATCTGGAACCTAGCTCACGATTTCGATAGTCTGGAGAAAAGTGCTCATTTCGGCCTTAGCTGAATTTCCATCGCGAAGGATTCACTCCAGCTACAGGTTCCCCTACGGCTACCTAGTTACGACTTCACCCCAGTCGAAGACCCCACCGTGGTATGCGCCAATACGCCCACCAAAATCCTTTGTGGCACTATTTTGACACAGAAGACATGGGTGATCGTTGGTCCGATGCTTCGGGCGAAACCAATTCGATCCCAGGGTGTGATGGGCGGTGTGTACAGGGCCCGGGTACGGGGCATACTATGTGTAAGGATTCTACCGTTCACAATAACAATAAATAGATAAAGAAAAGCCTTTCCATTTCGACAAAAGACCCACACCCAAGTTCCGTAGCTTTTGGTCCGCTATCCCCATCATTCTACCCCCAGAGGGAAATGTGCTTCCTCTCTGGGCCGGTTGTGGGCGAGGAGAGATTCAAACCCCTAACACCGTGGTTCGTAGCCATGTGCTATAATCCTCTGAACTACAGGCCCCACCTCATCTCCAGTGGATCTGTTCCCGGGAGTACCCTAAAAAATAAAGACCCTATTGAATATGAATAGTCCCAAATTCAGAGTGAGTGAGAGTGACGGATGCTGCTGTTAACGGTGAATTTTATGGTTTTTATCGCTTTATTCCGTAACAATATTCTTCGTATTTTATTACTTTTTATAGGAAAGTAGGAGTTTAATTGAAATATTGAGATAATGAAGTTCGAAATGTTTAAAAGTGCAAAATCGAGTTGTGTATGTGTTTTTTTATGTGTTTATGTACGATTTTACACTTTGCTATTGGCATGAAGACACATTGATGGCTGAACTGGCGTCTGAGTCCCGTCCAGTGGACGGGCGTTTGAAGGACCAGACGAGCGTCCAGGAGAGGAAACTTGATTCAGAGTTTTGAAAATTCCAGTGGACGAGCGTCCATTTTTGCATAGGACGGACGTCCAAGAAGACTCGGCCCGACTCGATGAATTTTGTGAAGACTGGACGGGCGTCTACCTTGCTGGACGGGCGTCCAATCGCCGACTTAACCCTAGCCGCCTCAAAGTCTTATAAATACCAGTGCATATCAAACCCTAAGAGGCATCATATCATTCATTCAGAAATTCCTAGCAGCCGCATATTCCAAAAAGAGCAAACACATAGATGAATTCTTCCATCTCAACAATCATGATCACCAATATGATTGTTGGCTAAGCATCTTGTGGTGGGACAACGGAGGAAACCAACCAACAACCACACCAACTAGAAGATTTTAAGCTATATTTTTTGTGAGTTAAATTTACTGTTTTTCATCAATTGAATTTTGTAATAATTGTTTATGTTTTATTGAATCGAGAGATCGATGAAACTACCGTTCTAATTGAATTTATATGAGAATATTATTCAAGTTGTGATTTCTTTCAATTGATGCAATTAATTGTGATTCAAGAGATTGTTTATGATTAATTGAGTAGAGTATTGGAGACAATCTCATTATCGTGTTATGCATGCTAGTTTAGTTTTGCTTGAGAAAGAAAACGAAACCCTAGAAATTGATTAAAGAGATTTAATCGAATTCGTGATTTGATCATTACTAAAAATCGTACCTTTAGCTCACAATCTAGTTGGGGTTGGTTGGTTGATTGGTGGATTCTAGTTGCTTGCCGTTCTTTTAATTCTTGATAAACCAATTTGTTCGTATCAATTGTGATTGCTACGATTAGTTATTTCAAGAACTTTAGTTGTTACCCATTTGTTTTCGCATATTTCGTTTTCGAAGACGTCACGGACGCCCGTCCACCCTCAGTGAACGGCCGTCCAGTGTTGAATTTTTCTGTTTTCTGCTATTTTAGTCACTGTTCTTTGTTTCTATTTTACAATTAATATAAACCTTTGTTTTAGATAATAATTTGTGACATAATCGATATAATAACTGCATCTTAATCCGATAAACATCCGACTCCCTTAGGACGACTCGTTAACACCCTTTACTACAAGCCTTATACTTGGGGTATTTCGGTTTATAAATTTAAAACTAGTTTTTACCGAACAACTGCCTAGCCTATGTAAGGAGTCAAGTCTTTGTCCTATTCCTTCCTGAGCCTGGATCAAACTCTTCTTTTGACTATGTTTGCTCGAACGAATCAAAGAATTTCTTTTTTGAAAGGCGGAAAGACTAGCAGCTCAATTGAAAAAAGAAAGGGCGGGGGGCATAGCATAGGATAAAGGTGCATTCAGTCCTGTTCTCACCAGCCTGTGCTGGGAGTACGCTTCATTAGGATGATCCCGATTGAGTTTAGGACACTATTTCAACAACAACATCCTACCACTAGCAGTTCTATTGAAAGAGAGTTCATTTCGGTGTTTAATTCTGAGTCTGAAGTTGACCAACCCAAGTTCATAACTTTATATCCTCCTCCTCCTCATCTAGTCTTTCCCGGTAGGAGAGGTTTTGAACACCTAATCATTGACCCTCGATTTACTGCATCCACCTCAGCCCCCAGACCCTTGTCTGAAAAATCTCCATTTGTATTATCTTTGAAAGCGTATATGGCCCTTCGGTCAGCTGTTGGTAGTCATGGTGTCATATCTCTTGTGACTCAATCCGAGTTAGACAAGGCTTGTGAGACATATGGTATATACAGAATGAGGTACGCTTCCTGTCTTCCTTCGGCCCCTCACCTCTTTGCCTATAATCCTCCGGAAGGATTTTGCACAGTGTACCTAGAGTATTTTGAGATAGGGTTCCAACTCCTTTTTTTCTGGCTCACTTAGCCGTGCTACGCCATTATGGTATAGGAAGCACCCAACTTGCCCCAAACGGTCTTAGAGACATTTTAGGGTTTGTGATCTAGTGCTGCCTTTTCGGTACTCAATTTACGGTCCCTTTATTCAAATCCTTTTTTCAATATAAGAAGGTGAAACACCTGAACGGGTGGTACTACTTCCCTCGCCGTTCGGGTCCATTAAAAGATGTTTACATCAAGCCCAAGGGTATGGAAAGGTAACTTCTTTTTCATTCGACACGAGGGCATGCCTGAGATGAGCAAATGGAAAAAGACGGAGCTCGGGAAGGATGTTTGCCCCAAAGACGTTAGTGTGAAATTGTTAAAGAGTATCTGTAAGTCGAGGTTTAAGTGTGGATGTGAAGAAATTTTCTACGGAAATTATCACCACAACTTGGCTAGAGGATGCTGGTCCGGGCCCTTATGTAGAATTTGAGAAGAGGAGTGGAATACTTGTAGGATTTTCCTTTTTTTTGACATAACAGGTTATCTCTTCTTTTTGCAGTGGCGGATCTGTCCTCCCTTATGGTTGATGCTGACGGGGAATTTAAAGAGGTTGGGGATGATCAAACTAATCCCAGTCAGAGCACCGAGAGGACCCAAAGCATGGATCCTCCTATAAACCAACTGGATAATGCATCTTTGAGTGCTACTGCAGTTCGGGCACTTGCCGAACATCCTGATAAGGTTTTGCACTCCGTCTCTCCAGTTGATCAAAGAGATTGGCGTGATCGCATCAATCTAGGTGAATCCAACCCCGAAGGAGAGGATCTTCATGAGTTGGTACGCAGGCCCCGATATGGGGCGGGTTCATAGGAGAGACCTGCCAAGAGAGAAAGACTTGACGGGGATACCGAGGGTGCCGGTAAGCGTGCTCTTCCTGAAACAGAACCCGTAGAGGACTTTACGGGGTTAACAGACCTACAACTAGCTTAGGCGGGATTTGCCACTGTGGAAAAATGAGTTCTTTATTCCTTTCTATTATTCTTCCTTACTGGCTATTTCTGATATTGGCTCTCATTTCTATGCAGGGGACCTGAATTGGGCAGGCAGTTTTTGAAAGATTTGCCAAGTCTACTTCCATCCGAACCGAGTTAGAAGGGATGGTCATTGCCCTATCTGCCAGCCGCGATAAGCACAAGGGGTTATCCAAATCTTGGGGGGAGGAGCTCAAGAAGTAGCTCTTAGGTAAGGAATCGGAATTGGAGGACTCCAAGGTCCAAAATGACAACCTTCGATCAGAGAACGATGAGCTGGTTGGAGCCAAGGCTGAGATGGATAAGTCCATAGAGCGTCTCCGATCTGAAAATGCGGACCGATCGCCGCTTATTCGTGCTAGATTGCCCCAGCCATTCAAGAGTATAAAGCTTCTTTGAATTTGCAGCGGCCCTAAAATTGTTGATGACCCAGTGCTGTGTCATGGTTTCACTTTAGGGGTTGATGCCGTGAAGACCCAATTTTCAGATCTCGATATTGGGAACCTACCCAATAAAGCTAAGTATAAGGCTGGTTCGGGTGCGCTCTACGAAAAATGGTTGAAAGAAGTCTTAGCTTAACCCGGCAGAAAGGCGCAAATGAGTGCATATGATATATCCATGAAGCTCCATCTCGTACACCTAAATCCATGAAACTAAGAAACACAAAAATGCACGCACGGGGAACAGCCACCGTGCCAAAAGTAGGCAATAGATAACGAGATATAATGAAAAGAATCAATTTCACACACACTGTCTTAGTATAACCGAAGGTACCGAACTCGAATTACATGAGATGAAAAGATAATAAAAAGAGAAACATCATCCATGCATAAAATAAGTGCCAAAATGATACCAATCCAAGTACGGTACGGGAATGAAAATGAAATCTTTACCCGAAAGCTCAATTCCTAGGCCGAAATTCCCCACTATTTTACCTAAGACTCACTCCTACTACTACCAAACAAAGAAAAATTGGGTTTCCTCCCACAATTAAGAAACTAAAAGAAAATTGAAAAAAAGCACGAGTGAAATGAAAGAAAAAAAATTGTATATCTTTTGCTCAATAGCCTCAAGAACATGGCAATTAAAAAAAACTTTCATCCACTTTTATATTTTTGACTAAAATAAAAACATCTAAAATATTCTAAGTTTAATGTCCTTAGATCGACTCTCTACCCCTAACAATGTTAAGGATAGTTATACCAAAGGAGAGCAAATCGTTGCATTTCCTTACACAAATAAAAAGAATTGAGCACACCCTTAAAATATGGCAAGACAAAGAAGGGGCTCAATCCCCACCACCAAGATTGGTTCAAGAAATTCATCGTGCAACACAATGAATTCAAATTCCTCGCATGAGAGCATATGCCAAGTAACAAAGATTCAAACACCAAGAAATAACATTTTGGCTCAACCACAACATCAACATATTCTATATGATCCACCACCACTATTTTTTCAATAAGGTTCAAATGAGAAGGAATAAATGATTCACTAGTAGCATGATTCATACCTTCTTCAAAACACTCATGATGGGTGATTACCTCAAGAGTCGACGTTGGAGCAAATAAAATTTCATCATTTTTAGCACTCATCTCAACCTTCCTCTTCTCAATCAATTTCTCTACCCGGTTATCCAAGTTCTTTATTGCTGATTGAAGAGTAGTAAATGTGTTGTTGGAACTAGTCCAAAGATCCTCAACTCACGGCCTTGCTCTTGCAAAGTCTTGTTGATTTGCTCCAATAACACTTGATCGTACTCTTTTGTTGAAATAGTGTCCTAAACCCAATCGGGTTGGACCGGATCCGACCGAGGTCGGATCATTTCTACTATTTCTTTATGTTTATACATATATTAAATGGCTTTTACATTTGTTATATATTTGTTCTTGTAAAGAACCAATTATGAATTTTTATATGATAACGTCCTTAGTATTAATCATGATAGAAAAGCATGATAGGCGATTATGGTTGGTGAGATCTCTAATCACTTTAATAAGTTTGATACTTAAATGTCTCTAGGCGATGTACTATTACACAGGGGCATTGATAGTGCGGACAGGTTAGCATGTATTAGATGTCTTCAGTCTTTAAGGGCAATGATAGATCTCGCTCTATCGAAGTGTGAAGACGCTTGGACTATACATGGACGTGTATTAGAGAATGCATATGTTAGACTGACCCACTTACACTGTTAAGTGTCACACTATGTGACAGTTAATTGTGTAATTATCCTTAGGACCGGAGTCTTCATGGCATCATGGTGTGGATTGTCATGCTTTGACACTATTGATGTTTCCCTTAGCCACGGGGCGATCATGCGGTAGTGATTGGGTGTGACACTGAAGCATGCGGAGTATACATGTTTGGTCGTCTGGAAATCGCATACCCTATCAGTAAGGGTGAATATCAGAATGGGCCTTCTTATAAGGAATGTCTTACTCTCGTGAATCTTTGCAAAGTGGAAGTAAATGAGTTACTTCGAGAGCGTGACATCCGGATTATAAGATATAGCCGTTGATGTTTGACACTCGACGAACGACTGTATGGATATTATTACAGCGATAGGATTCTATTTACATGGTAACTGTTTCATATATGAAAGGTAGTAGTCATTGCATTTGACTTTTCCGATGGTCGGGGTCACGGTGTGTTTCTAACGCTACCCGTGATTGTTAGGCATGAAGGGCATTTTTGTAATTTGCAATTTGTGCCTCACGGCCAACATATTCGAAGCCTATCGGGTCACACACATAAGAACATCTAGCCGGATTAAAATGTGGTTATAGTTGATGAACAAATAAGGAAAGAATTTATCTCATACTATAAAGGTTATAGTGGTAAATTAATATGATGGTATTTATTTATTATGAATAAATATAATACAAGATATTAATTATGTTGATTAATTAAATATACATATAATGTATATGTATATGTCGAAAATATATTGTGTATATTGATACACGTGTATTTTGCAAATTAATTAATCATAGCATTATATTAATTAAAGAATATTCTGGATGCCAATTTATGGCTAAAGGTGGCGCCATATGTATTGGATACATTTGGTTTGTGCAATTTAATTAATATGATTATCATAATATTAATATTGGATTTTAATTGATTTTTGGAAAAATACATTTATGGTAATAAGATAAAGATATATTCAATATCATATATTGTCAATATATATCTTGGAAATATATTTAATATAAAATATTGAATATTAAATAAGATAAATCAATCAAATGTATTGTCCTTATTTTATTGGGAAAATGTTTTCTTTCTCCCCAATCTACTTGGAAGCTAATCCTAATCAGATTGGGAATCACAAGGGGCGCACCTATCTCTATATAAAGTAGGGATTGGCTAACTCTTTTATACATCACAATTCCAAGAGCAAATAGTTCTTGTGAAAAATAGAGAGCTTCTTAGAGAGAGTTTTGAGAGAGAGAAAAAGTCGGTCTAGCAACCGAGTTTTTCTGGTAGCAATCCATGATGGGATTCCGACGAGTGTTCGTATGGATCACCGGTGGAGGCCGAACACTTGGGCGGCTCCGTGCATCACAACTCTCCTTAGACGGTCAAAGCGTCGATCTTTTAGATCAAGCAAGGTAACAATCGTCTACTTCTTTTATGCTTGTTGCTTATATGAAGTCGATCTTGGGTAAAAGAAAATAAATTTTTGAATTCTGCTGCGTTCCTGCTTAGATTTTCTAACAACTTTTGCGTTGGAGAATCTATTTGTGGAGGTTGAGAATATTGCAAATAGGCAATAGTGTGTTGAAACAGGGAACTTGGAGGACTCCCCACTCATTGTTGTATGGTGGTGTGTATGGGTTGAATTGATAATATGGTTGGAATCCAAAACCCATACCACTGAAATTAAAGCCTCCAAATGGGTAGGGAGGAGAGCTCTCATGGCCATATAGATCCATACACTGCGATTCAAGAAAAAAAACAAGAACACAATAACGGTATTTAGTCACCACCATCACCGCAGTAGGTGGTGTGATTCTTCAACAAAAATCCAACATCAAGAAAAAAAAAACAACCTAAGCCTAAGTCTTCAAACGACTTATGAGATATCGATATGATTCCCCGGCAACGGCGCTAGAAAACTTGATCACCAAAATAGTAACGACCAACCTTAACCAGCAGAGTACCGGGTCGGAAGCACTATAGTGGAGAACAAGGTCGTATCCCTCGAGGAATCAATCGAGTACCAAAGCCATTCTCATACTTAGTTTAGATTAATCAAGTTTGTTCAAGTTTTGATTATGCTAAAACGATATTTAAACTAGAGATAAAGAGAGAAAGAAACATAGCCAAATCACGATCCAATTGAATACTTTCGCCCCTCTAATCGATTATTTGGGAATGGAAAATACCAACCAACCATCCTAACACTTATATCGATTCATTTATGGGTGCAAACTCCTATGATAGTACTAGACGCCATGCAACAACCTAGTACCCTTTGTCCGGTTCAACAAATCCGCTTTAAGGATTTAATCGACGGAACAAGATAAACGCTCTAGAGCCGCTCGATTTACACCGAAAAACCTCGTTACCCAATCGATCTAAACAACTCAGTCAATTGTAAATAACGATCTTAAAACCCTTTTTTCCCACCCTTCGCAAACATACATTTATAAAAAAAATTAAAGTAAGAAAGAGTTTAGAAGGGCTAAAAGAGGAGGGGTCGAACTATGCTAAAATTTAGGGTTTTAAGGAGGATAATAATGCACAATGCGCACGCATTGCTCTGTAGCCCCTGGGGAAGATTTGATTCTGCTTGAGAGGTGAATGCGCGCACGCGTTCGCTTTGAATGCGTACGCATTCAACGTGCTCTTTCAATCCTGAATGTTGTTGATGTTGTGATGCGTACGCATTCCATATAATGCAAACGCATTGTTTCTGACCCTTCAAAGCTGAGCATCCTGAATCAGCGATGCGTAAGCATTCCACATATATCGTCGCATTGCTGCCCGCACCCTCCAATTTCCACTTTTTCTTCAACTTTTCCATCCCGAACTTGACGCTTGCTTTCATAAGCTCAATGCCTTACCTTCCGGCTTACAAACACCTATATCCTCCGAGTTCCATAGTACAACATACCGAGCATAACCGCCCAAGATAAATAGGGCTCAAAATGGCCAAAAACATCATAAAATGACGAGGTTTACCATCTAGGTGATGACTTACCTCAAAGTGAACGTACTATGTGTTTTTTTACCCTATAAAGGTCTAAAACTACCCGGACTAAGCCAAAAATGCCGTGGCGTGGGTTAAAACACGTGCCGAACGTAGTAAGGTTGACTCTCATCATGCATCGGGGGGTGCTGAGGGGTATTCATTTTGGCAGGGAGGCGGAGATTTCTGTCTCTCACTTGCTTTTTGCTGATGATTGCATGATTTTCTTTGAGCTCTTAGATGGGGTGGTGGAGGCGCTGGTTGAGCTGTTTGACAGGTATGGGGCCCTCTCAGACCAGGCAATCAAATTTCATAAATCTAGTCTGTACTTCTCAGTCGGAGTCTCAGATGAGGATCGAGGGATGGTTTCGGACCTACTACAGATACCCTTTGAGGACGGGTCGGGCAAGCATCCAGGGTGCCGACGTGATGTGAGGAAGGAACAAGCATCATGTGTTTGCTTTTCGAGGACAAAATTTGCAAGAAGGTGGCGGCTAGAAAGATAAATTACTCTCGCCCGCATAAGAAGGATGCGTTTATTAAATCGGCTTTGCAGGCCATTCCAACATACATTATGAAGTTCTTCAAAGTGCCAACTACTCTAATTTAGGAAATTGAGCAAGCGATTAGAGGCTTCTTTTGGGGAGATACAAAGAATAAGCGCAAGATACAGAAGAATTCGGAGACTTGTTGCTTACCGAAAAATTTGGGCGGGTTGGGATTTCATGACTTGGAATGTTTCAATCTGGCTTTATTGTGCGAAGCGATCTTGAGACTCTTGACTTTGTCTAGGCTCACCGCCGCCTGCAGTATTACATGCAAGTACTATGAGAATAGCTCAATTATTGTTGCTAGGTTTGGGGCTAGGTCGTCCTATCTGTGGCATAGCATTTTGGAGGGCGGGACCTTTTGCTCGGTGGAATGCTGCGATGGCGAGTGGGTGATGGGGATTCGGTGTATGTTTTTCATGATGCATAGACCAAGAGGGCGCCCTTCTTTCCGTATATATTTTTCCGGTCATGAGATCCCCTGTGGATTCTACGATCTTAGATCTTTTATCCCGGATCTCGGGTATGGGACACGCGGCCGGTGCAACAACTATTCCAATCGATGCTATTTTAAGGACTCACCGTGGCCCCAGGGGCATCCCGATCGACAATTCGGCATTATGATCGCAGGGAGTGTTGCTCGGGTATTTTTTTGGCCTTATCAATATATCGATCGTCATCTGTGCCAGGTCCGTCTACATCAGACGGCGTGAGTAGGCTTTGGCGGAGATGCTGGCAGCTCCCTGTCCAGCCACGTTTTCAACACTTTTTGTGGAGATGTCTACATGATTGTCTTCCCATCGGCCAAGGGCTACAGAGGCGGAATATAGGGGATGGCATCTATTTGGCTTGTGAGGAAACCCTTGAAACAATGAGACACGTGATTTTTGAATGTGAGATGTCATATAAAGTGTGGTGGCATCACCGTTTCAGGGGACCTTGCAACACCTTCGCTCTGCTTCCTTTGCGGAGTTTTTTTATGAGGTTGCTTGAAGAACAAGGTGTTCAGGATGCGGCTAGGTTTGTGTGGCTTATGTGGGGGATCTGGAAGGTGAGATGCTCTACGGTGTTCGATGGTCAGGCAATTTATGTCTCTGCACTATGTACACGATCTCTGTCAGCCTCGGCAGAGTATATGGAGGCTATGGCAACTTTTCGGGTTCAAACGACAGCTTGCCACTTACCGGATAGATGGATGAAGCCTTTGACAGGTGTGGTGAAAGGTAATGTGGATGCATTAGCTACTGATATGGGTGTGGGTATTGGAGTCATCTTTCAGGACTCGAATGGATCCGTACTCCACTCCTTTGCGTATCACTTTGATCCAGGTGATCTTGTAGAGTTTTTGGAGCTTAAGGCTATTTACTTGGCCTTGGAGGAGGCGGTGCACCTAGGAATTCAGCGGCTTGAGGTGGAAAGTGATTGTTTGGCATACGTCTCGCGACTTCGACGGCCAGGAGAAGATCTCACAGCTCAGGGTTGTCTTCTTCAAGATTGTTTGGCCCTTGTGGCTAGTTTTTCGTCTGTTTCGTTTTCTTTTGTCCGACGCGTAGGGAATGTTCCTGCGTATCTTTTAGCTAGACATGGTTTGTTTGTTACTTCCGGCATCTTGTGGGGCTCCTCGCCTCCGGTTGATGTCCTAGCCGCTTGTTTAGCGGATAATATTTAATAAAATATTTGTTTCTTTTCAAAAAAAAAAAATTGATTCATGTATTGATGATTTAGTATCAATCGAGGTTTATTTATTTATTTTTTTGAGGTTTTTTTTATTTTAGCTTCCATATGTATTATTGTACCAATTCAAAAAAATTAATTCCGAATCATGGTCGAGCAATTCGAATACAAAATAATTCATGTTTTAAGGTTAGGATGTTATTTAATTAGACAGATATATATATTACGGGAACGCTAGTCACTACCAGAAAACATGTTTTAAGGGACGACATTTTGTCATCCCTTTAAAGCACTTGTCGTCCCTTTAAATATTTGTTGGGACGACAAGTCGTCCCACAAAAGTCGTCCCTTCAATTTCGTCCCGTTAAACAAGTGGCATGTTTGAAGGGACGACATTGTCGTCCCTATAAAGGTACTGATGACATGGCACGAAATTCCTTATGAAAAGTCAACTGCTGACATGTCAATCTTTGTTGGGACGATATTGTCGTCCCTTCAAATAAGTGCAAATTTTTTTTTAAAAAATGAAATTAAATGATTTTGATAAAAAAATTATGAAATTTGTTAGTTGGGACGACATTGTCGTCCCTTCAAAGTTTTTTAATTTCTTTTATAAAAATTAAATGAAATGATTCGATTAAAAAATAATTAAAAGGGACGACTTGTGTCTGTAGGGACGACATTGTCGTCCCTTAAAATATATATTTTTTTTTATAAAAAATTAAATGAAATGATTCTGATTAAAAAATATTAAAAGGGACGATATGCGTTTGTAGGGACAACAATGTCGTCCCTTTAAATGATTTTTTTTAAAAAAATATTTTTTTTTGTTTTTGAATGGCCTCCCATGCTAATAAATTAATCCAATCCAATCAATATTAATGCAAACCAAAATAAAAAGGGGATTCAAACCAAAAATAAAAAAGGGGATTCAAACAAAAAAAAAGGGATTCAAACAAAAAAAAATGTTACATAAGAAATGTATGAAAGTAAAAAGTATCCAAAAGTATTAAATGTATCCAAAAGTAATAATTGTATCCTAAAGTAATAAATGTATCTACTCATCATCATCAAGATCAACATCGTGCTCGTCTTCAGAATCGTCTTCATCATCATCGGAAGAGGATGAACTAACCTGTATTTGGATATTCGGTTGAAGAGTTTTAAGATTATCCACCAACAATTTGATAAGACTGTCTTGCTTTTTGGCTCTCTTCTCCAACTTAGAATGAGACTTTTTAAGACATTCCATATCCGTATGCAATTGTTGGTAGGAAGAAGTTGATGTTGTAGACTGGGACGATTGTGATGAATGGGACATGGAGGAAGATTGTGTAGGGCCAAGGCCAATCAAATAATCCCGCCTAGTTACTAAGGCGGCCTGAAAAATTGCCTCCTCATCTTGAAAAGTCAACGGTCGAGCTGGTGCAATCCTATTATGCCACCCATCCAGCCTCCTCTAAACACAACATATATCATTGGCACTTAGGATAAGGAATATGAGACCGTATTGAATTGAAATATATACAATGTATATCACTTACGTAAAGCGACCTCCGCTTCATTGTTGATAAATGAACCGTCGACATTCTTATGTTTGCTCGCCCATACATGGATAGGATCCTGCCCCATAGGATCTTCATTCAGAGTCACATTACCCTTGGAAAAAAACAAAAGTATTAGTTATGAAAATTCAAAAAAATGAAGTCATACGGATTTATTTGTAGATACTTACACTTCTTAACTTATCCCATCGAACTACGGCCATAGGCGTTATTCATGGCGGCCTACATATTTAGTTTCAGAGCGATTCTTTTATTTTGATCGGATCTTTTACGGAAAAAAATTGTACTTTGTATTATTAATAAGCGGTAACAAATAATAATAATCGAATCTACGTAACACATGTAATGGAATAAAAACTTTACCTTGAAAGCGGCGAGATTAAGGTGGCGGAGAAACACTTCCCAATCTTGCTTTGTGAAAACACATCTAGGCACAGAAGCGAGCCGAACCCTACCGAACCCCTGGCGGGGTTCGCTCGGCTCGGTATGTTCGAACCTTAGGCTCGGCTCGGCTCGAAATGGCCGAGCCTTATATTTTCATTATTCGCCTCGGGTTCGATCCGGTATTTGGGGAAAAAGCTCGGCTCGGTTCGAAACGAACATGTCGAACCGTTCGAACATGTTCGCTCGAATCGGGTTTTAAAAAAATCGAAACATGTTCGCCCGGTTTTAAAAAACATGTTCGCTCGAAGTGTATATGAATTTATGATATCCGGGCGAACATGTTCGAACATGTTCGGCTCGACCACCGAATATCTAATTTGTAAGGTTCGGCTCGAAGTTCGAACCCACGAAACGAGCCCGAATCGAGCTTTTTCGAGCCGAATACTCCGGATCGAATCGAATACTTAGGTTCATTTACAGCCCTAAACACATCCCTTGGTCGGGGACAAGGCCCTGGCAACTCATTCATGTTGTGTTCATCTACAGCACGCCTTAGTCTACCCTTCCATTTTCTGAATAAAGTACCAGCGCTCTTCATCACGGCATCGTAGTGAATGTCCTCAAGGGGTTGGAACGATGCCTGAAAAGACAATAAATGAGACGATTGGTTTCTAAATTAATATAATGAAACTTACAATTTGAAAGTGTTAACAATTTGATTAGATAAGTACCCGAAGTTCTTCCCAAATCAATTGTTTATTCCGATTTTCCACCTTTCGCCAGTTGGGGATGTAACAGGGAACATGAGACCTCATCACTTTCCCTGTCTCAGATTCAAAATCCTTGGCATATCTCCCCAATGTCTTTTGAACCTTGGGAAATCTAGGATCCCATATCAGAGGAATCAAGCCCCCTAACTTTCTCTTGAGGACTTGGACTGTCACACCTTTTGCAGGTCCACGTTGACCCTGCTTCTTTTTCTGGGATGGAGGCGGTGGTATTAAATCCTCATACTCATTATCAGGTATAGGATCTGTAGTATCGATGTCAATGTTAACTCAACGAAATAAAAAGTAAACATACTAGGAAAAAAATGAAAGTTAATTAATTACCGTCCTCGCAATGTCCCGGTATCCTAAATGGATGCTCGTGCGGTGGTTGAGAACCACCTGCTGATCCCGCACAATCCATTCACCTATATGATCAAGTATTTGAATGGAATGTAATAAAAAAACTAATACAAAGAACACATTTATGTTGATGCAGGATAAGTAAAGCACTAGTATTATATAATTCTTAAATCCAAGTATATTTGAATAAACTTACTAAAAGAATATTAGATTTATAGCATCATTCATCATCATTTGGAAAGTTTGGTGGGATCGAGTCGTATATGTCATCATCTATCCAGTTGTTATCATCATCGGAATCCGTTGAATCATAATCGTTGTTAACTTCATTTTCATTTTCATCGAGATCGTTTTCATCGTTTTCATCGGTTTCATCAACATCTGTTTCCACATCATTTGCACTCATGTAGAACGGTTCCATCGGTGGCAGTTCAACAACAAGTCGGAAATTTCCGTGGGTTGTTTCGTCGATTACCACTTCTTCAACAACCACATCCCCATTAATATTTGGTACGTCTATGACATGACGGTGTTGAAAATGCTCAACAACTTTCCAGTCACATCCGTTGTACAAATCATCTATGTAGAACACTTGTTCTGCTTGTGAAGCAAGAATGAATGGATCATGTTCGTACCAGGTGTTTGTAGTGCGTACACTTGTTCTATTCTTATATACACGGACACCCTTCTTAGCTGGACTAGTATCGAACCATGTACATTTGAATAGAACAACAGTGTTATCATTTGGATAGCTTACGACATATATGTCTTCTAGGACTCCATACCATGTATAGTCCTCTCGGTCCCTTTGACAGAAACCCCACTGCTTTTGAGTTGTGCGTGTCTTTGTCCCGATTTTGTGTATTGAATCTGACACCGTTCATGACACAACTCTGATAGGATTTGACGGTTGAAAAACATCCGGTAGAAAGTGCCAACAATTGGTCATTCATGTCTGATGGGTTCTGTTTACTCAATACATTCATCTGCATAATGTACCGTACATAAGTATTTATGTAACCGTCAATAAAAGTGCACAACAAGTGTATGAAGCTTTATTTTGTACCTTCGAATGAAACCAATTAGTAAATTCTTCACGGTGCACTTTGTCCAGGTTCTGTTTCGTGCAATAACTTGACAGTTTTGTACGATGTTCACTGCTCAATGTGTATAAGACCAGTTAGCTTTAATGGAAATATAACAAACAAAAGAATTAACTTGTGATTGCTCACTTACATGAGGTATTCATCGACCTCATGGCAGTTTTGCAAGACATACCACTGAACCTTCTCTCTCAAAGGAGTATTGAATGTGAAGCATTTCATCGATCCAATTGATCGAAAAGGCGTCTTGAATACTGATATACGGTTCCTGATTGTATCCTTATTGTCAACCCAGTTCCTTTCTGGCCTATTGAACTTTGTCTCATTTCCCGAAAAATACAACGAAGCGAAACATCAAGGTCTCGTTAGCCACGTATGCCTCTGCGATGGATCCTTCCGCCTGGCCCGATTTCTAATATACCTCTTCAACTTACCTAGATAGCGTTCAATCGGATACATCCATCTCAAATGAACAGGTCCACCCCTAATCGCTTCTTCAGGCAAGTGCATTATCACATGTATCAATATATCAAAGAATGCCGGTGGAAATATCGTTTCCAGTTTACACAAGATTTCCAAAACCTTCTCTTTTGCATTCTCTAGATCACTAACCCTCAACGTCGCGCGCAAAATCAATCTGAAAAAATCGCTTAAATCAATGATAGTATCAGCAATTTCTTTTTTCAAGAATTTTCGTACCCCAACTGGTAAAAGCCTCTGTAGAATGATATGAAAATCATGAGATTTTAGCTCGCTAAATTTGTCTTTACCAGATCAAATTCTTTCTTAGGTTTCTGCAAAACCATCGGGAACCGAACATTTCTTAAGAAATCATAGAATTTTGTCTGATCTTCTGGTGCCAACGTGAACAAAGCACGCGGTTTTAAGGTCTTATCGCCTTGTTTAATCACATGTAGTTCATTTCTCACTATCATGTTTGCTAAATCCTTACGTGCCTTGATAGTGTCCTTGGTCTTACCATCGATATTCAATACCGTAGACAATAAACTATCACACACCTTCTTGTCAATGTGCATAACATCTAGATTGTACTTGAGTTTTTTCGGCATCCAATATGGCAATCTATTTAGTATGGTGTTTTTATTCCAATTCAAACAAGAATCTGGGGCGCTTAGATTTTTATCACCGTAATCTTTGTGTTTCCCCGACAAACATTCGGGTAGGTTACTAAGTTGTTGAAGAATTTCCTCTGTGGTTTTCTCAACTGGAGGGCTTAATGTTTCGATTTTACCGTTAAACCCCTTATTCTTTCGCATCGGGTGGTCCGCCCGCAGCCATCTACGATGTCCGACGTATCCAGTCTAACCATACCGAAGGTGTATCGTCGTTGCAAGTTAGACATGCTTTATATCCTTGACCAGTCCAACCTGAGAGATAACTATGAGCGGGAAAATCATTCACCGTAAACATAACTACAGCTCGCATTCTGAAGGTAGTATTTGTAGCAGCATCAAGCACAACTACCCTTTGTGACCACAATTCCTCCAACTCATCAATCAATGGCCTCAAATAAACATCCAGGTCCTTGCATGGGGATTCTGGTCCTGGGATAAGTAAACACATGTGTTTATACAGTTCATTGTTGCAAACCCATGGTGCTGGATTCAACACTTGTGTTAGAACAGGCCACATGCTGTATGTTTTACTCGTACTACCGAACGGGCAAAAATCATCTGTAGCCAGACTGAGACGTACATTTCTAGGTTCGATAGTGAAGTCCGGGTGTTGCTCGTCGAATTCTTTCCATTCTTTACCATCGGTTGGATGCCTCATCACATCCTCATCCGTTGAACGCCCCGTCTTATGCCACGTCATTGCATGAGCTGTGTGACGGGAAGCATACAAACGTCTCAAACGATACTTTAACGGAAAATAACGTAGCACTTTCTGAGCAACTTTTTTTCCTTTAGACTCCTTATAACGGCTTGTTTTGCACACTGGACATGATTGTAAGTCAGCAGTCTCCTTATAGTAAATGCAACAGTTGTACAAGCAAGCATCGATCTTTTCATACCCCATACCCAATTTGTTCATAAGAGTTTTTGCTTGATAGAATGTATCGGGTAAATTTGACCCTTCCGGAAAAACTTCTTTCAGTTTCACTAAAAGAACGTCGAAACTTTCATTTGGCCACTTATACAACACTTTAATATGCATTAAATCCGCTAAGAACTTCATGGCGGATGAGCTTCTGCATCCCGGATAAACTTTTTCGTGCAATTTGGAGAGGAGTTCATCAATGTTGTCATCCTGCTCTGACTGTAAAATTTCTTCTTCTGAGGCTCTACCAATGAAATCATTTATAACTGGAGCCATTTCGTCTCCGGATTCAACTACCACTTGAGTTGTTCGTGCACGTTTACGGGAGACACCGTCTTCACCGTGGTGAAACCATGTTGTATACCTAGGTGCCCATCCCCAAATGAAACAGTGATCATACACGTCCTCCAAAGTTTCCATACCAATGTTGAAACACCTTTTGCATGGGCAATGAATCTTACCTTCATCGTTAACAAATTGTCGTGCATATTTAATGAATTCACTCAACCCTTTATCAAACTCAGGTTTCAGTCTGTCAGTATACAACCACGACTTGTCTAGTTCCATTTGAAAGCTACCTACTTAAGGCACAAGGGAAGCTAAGAACACAAGATTTCACTTGTCTTAACATGATACACAATTTAAATACAAATATAACTTGGATCACAATTTACAGTATACTAAGATACACATGAGAAAAATGATATTATAACTTGGATCATGAAATATAAATTTACACAAGTACATGTGCATAGTGTAATCATAAAATATGGTTTCAATTCTTGTGGCATAACAATAATATATCAACTTACAAGTTACATGATGTTAATCCATTTAACATATCATTTTTCCAACCTATTAAGGCGTTCGGGTCTGTATGTCACGTTATCAACGTACTATGAAACACAGGATCAAAAGTTCGACGCTCATAATAACTAATCGATGGTCTTTGATCACAAAGACCACCCAGTCTATTTTTCCATTTGGGTAGGAACAGCACCCTTTGAGGACCTTTTGTATGTTATGCTTATCAATAAGCACATACTTGTAAACCATTTCAATCCCAAATCAAATAACTAGCCTAAACTCCGATTTCTACACTAAAATCATCAACACATTAACCTTAATTTTCCAAAATCAACAAACAATAAGTCAAACTCCGGTTTCTAGCCTAAAATAACAATTCATTTTAATCCAAAATCAACAAACTATAACCCAAACTCCGGTTTCTAGCCTAAAATAACAATCAATTTCAATCCAAAATCAACGAACAATAACCCAAACTCCGGTTTTAGCCTAAATCATCAAACATTTCAAGCAAAAATCACCAAACTATACCATATATATAAATTGAAATTTCACCATATATATATATACTTAAATCTGCAAAAAAAATTATATGTATATATACACGCCATACTTGAGATACAAACACAACGGGGTTTTCCATAGGCCCCCTAACTATTGGGGTTTGCAGTAGGACCCCTAACTACACTAACCTGAAGTAGCTTTCTTCTCTGCAAAACGGAATTGAGAGGGGCGGCTGGAATCGAGAAATGGTCCGGCCCAGTTGTTGTGCTATGAGCTGGAGCGGCGGTTGAAGCAGGTGGAGGTCCGGCTGGCTCAGTGCGGAGGAGAGGAGGAGGAGAAAGAGAGGAGGCCGGAGAGGGGGGCGGGAAAATTTGCAGGGGCTCTGTTCTTATGCGAATGAAGAAGAAGAAAAGAAGACGACCTGTTTTAATTTAGGTCAATCTTTAAAGGGACGACATTTTTTTTAAGGGCGACAATTTGCCGTCCCATTAAAGGTTTTTTTTTTTTTTTAATTTTAAAACTAAATAACGAGCCTCGGGTTTTAAAACTTATTAACGAGGCTCGGTTTTAAATAATTAACGAGCCTCGTGTTCTTAAAGTAATTAACGAGGCTCGGGTTTTAAAACTAAATAACGAGTCTCGGGTTTTAATACTAAATAACGAGGCTCGGGATTGAAATCGCTTAATCAATTTCGGATCCCGAGATTGACATCAAAACAAATGCTCGATAATGAACTGACGATCTATAGCAGATAATACTACGACTAACTCATTCACGTGATAACGATCTAACTCATTCGATCTATAACGAACCCTTAGATTCAAATCGATTGCTCGATAACGAACCTCGAGATTCAAATCGATCGCTCGATAATGAACCACGACTGTTAACTCATTCGCTCGATCGAGGCATAGTAGATACTACTATCACAATGATCGATAACGATCTAACTCATTCACGTGATAACGAACCCCGAGATTCAAATCGATCTCTTAATAACGATCCTGACTCTTAACTCCTTCGTTCGATAAAGATACATCGTGACAATGATCGATAACGATCTAACTCATTCGCTCGATATCGAATCCCAAGATTCAAATCGATCGCTCCAATTTCGATCCATCGAGCCATAGTAGATAGTACTATCACAATGATCGATAACGATCTAACTCATTCGTTCGATAACGATCCCTGAGATTCAAATCGATTTCTTAATAACGATCCCCGACTCTTAACTCCTTCGCTGCATAACGATCCATCGAGCCATAGTAAATAGTACTATCACCATGATCGATAACGATCTAACTCATTCGCTCGATAACGAACCCCGAGATTCAATTCGATCTCTTAATAACGATCCCATACTCTTAACTCCTTCGCTCGATAACGATCCATCGAGACAATGATCGATAACGATCTAACTCATTCACGTGACAACGAACCCCGAGATTCAAATCGATCTTTTAATAACGATCCTGACTCTTTCCTTCGTTCGATAAAGATCCATCGAGACATAGTAGATAGTACTCTCACAATGATCGATAACGATGTAACTCATTCACTCGATAACAAACCATTAGATTCAAATCGATTACTCGATAACGAACCTCAAAATTCAAATCGATCGTTCAATAACGAACCGCGACTCTTAACTCATTCGCCTAATAACGATCGATCAAACCATAGTCGATACTACGATCACAATGATCGATAACGATAACGATGTAACTCATTAAACTTGATAACGAACCCTTATATTCAAATCGATCGCTTCGATAACGAACCCCGAATTCAAATTGATCGTTCAATAACCAACCCCGACTCTTAACTCCCTTTAAACAAAAATTCATATTTTTAAAAAAATTCTATCAAAAAACAATTTTTTTATAAAATGTCATTTAAAGGGACGACATTGTCATCCCTTTAAACAAAAATTCATATTTTTATTAAAACTTTATCAAAAAACAAATTTTTTTTATAAAATTTTATTTAAAATAACAATTATATTTTCCATTAAAAAATGACACAATGTCTAATAATACAACGTGCTTAAAAAAAATTAATTACATTTAAAGGGACGACAATGTCGTCCTTCAAACACAAAAGTCCACGTGGATTCCATGCCGCACTGTCGTCCCAAAAAAGCGGAATGTCGTCCCTTTAAAGAATTTACCCGCCAAAAAAATTAGCCCAAAATTAGCGGGGAAAAAATTAAATATTTATTGGGACGACAATGTAAATCCCTTTAAAGTTTCCCTCCCAATAAATTCACCAAAGGTTTGACTTTTCTCTGCACCCATTTAAAGGGACGACAATGTCGTCCCTTTAAATGCGTTTTCTTGAGAAGAGGAGTGGAATACTGGTAGGATTTTCCTTTTTTTTTTGACATAACAGGTTATCTCTTCTTTTTGCAGTGGCGGATCTGTCCTCCCTTATGGCCGATCTTGTGAAATTTAAAGAGGTTGGGGATGATCAAACTAATCCCGGTCGAGCACCGAGAGGACCCAAAGCATGGATCCTCCTATAAACCAACTGGATAATGCATCTTTGAGTGCTACTGCAGTTCGGGCACTTGCCGAACATCCTGATAAGGATTTGCACTCCGCCTCTCCAGTTGATCAAAGAGATTGGCGTGATCGCACCAATCTAGGTGAATCCGACCCCGAAAGAGAGGATCTTCATGAGTTGGTACGCAGGCCCCGATATGGGGCAGGTTCACAGGAGAGACCTGCCAAGAGAGGAAGACTTGACGGGGATACCGAGGGTGCCGGTAAGCGTGCTCTTCCTGAAATTGAACCCGTAGAGGACTTTACGGGTTAACAGACCTACAACTAGCTGAGGCGGGATTTGCCACTGTGGAAAAATGAGTTCTTTATTCCTTTCTATTATTCTTCCTTACTGGCTATTTCTGATATTGGCTCTCATTTCTATGCAGGGGACCTGAATTGGGCAGGCAGTTTTTGAAAGATTTGCCAAGTCTACTTCCATCCGAACCGAGTTAGAAGGGATGGTCATTGCCCTATCTGCCAGCCGCGATAAGCACAAGGGGTTATCCAAATCTTGGGGAGGAGCTCAAGCGACTCTTAGGTAAGGAATCGGAATTGGAGGACTCAAGGGTCCAAAATGACAACCATCGATCGAGAACGCGATGAGTTGGTTGGAGCCAAGGCCGAGATGGATAAGTCCATGAGCGTCTCCGATCTGAAAATGCGGACGGATCATTTGTTATTCCGTGCTAGATTGCCCGTGGCCATTCAAGAGTATAAAGCTTTTGCTGAATTTGCAGCGGCCCTAAAATTGTTGATGACCCAGTGCTGTGTCATGGTTTCACTTTAGGGGTTCATTCCGTGAAGACCCAATTTTCAGATCTCGATATTGGGAACCTACCCAATAAAGCTAAGTATAAGGCTGGCTCGGGTGCGCTCTTCGAAAAATGGTTGAAAGAAGTCTTAGCTTAACCCGGCAGAAAGGCGCAAATGAGTGCATATGATATATCCATGAAGCTCCATCTCGTACACCTAAATCCATGAAACCAAGAAACACAAAAATGCACGCACGGGGAACAGCCACCGTGCCAAAAGTAGGCAATAGATAACGAGATATAATGAAAAGAATCAATGTCACACACACTGTCATAGTATAACTGAAGGTACCGAACTCGAATTACAAGAGATGAAAAGATAATAAAAAGAGAAACAACATCCATGCATAAAATAAGTGTCAAAATGATACCAATCCAAGTACGGTACGGGAATGAAAATGAAATCTTCACCCGAAAGCTCAATTCCTAGGCCGAAATTCTCCACTCTTTTACCTAAGACTCACTCCTACTACTACCAAACAAAGAAAAATTGGGTTGCCTCCCACAATTAAGAAACTAAAAGAATATTGAAAAAAAAAAAAGCACGAGTGAAATGAAAGAAAAAAAAATTGTATATATTTTGCTCAATAGCCTCAAGAACATGGCAATTAAAAAAAAATTTCATCCACTTTTATATTTTTGACTAAAATAAAAACATCTAAAATATTCTAAGTTTAATGTCCTTAGATCGACTCTCTACCCCTAAAAATGTTAAGGATAGTTATACCAAAGGAGAGCAAATCATTGCATTTCCTTACACAAATAAAAAGAATTGAGCACACCCTTAAAATATGGCAAGACAAAGAAGGGGCTCAATCCCCACCACCAAGATTGGTTCAAGAAATTCATCGTGCAACACAATGAATTCAAATTCCTCGAATGAGAGCATATGCCAAGTAACAAAGATTCAAACACCAAGAAATAACATTTTGGCTCAACCACAACATCAACATATTCTATATGATCCACCACCACTATTTTTTCAATATGGTTCAAATGAGAAGGAATAAATGATTCACTAGTAGCATGATTCATACCTTCTTCAAAACACTCATGATGAGTGATTACCTCAAGAGTCGACGGTGGATCAAATAAAATTTCATCATTTTTAGCACTCATCTCAACCTTCCACTTCTCAATCAATTGCTCTACCCGGTTATCCAAGTTCTTTATTGCCGATTGAAGAGTAGTAAATGTGTTGTTGGAACTAGTCCAAAGATCCCTCAACTCACGGCCTTGCTCTTGCAAAGTCTTGTTGATTTGCTCCAATAACACTTCAGTCGTACTCTTTTGTTGAAATAGTGTCCTAAACCCAATAGGGTTGGACCGGATCCGACCGGGTCGGATCATTTCTACTATTTCTTTATGTTTATACATATATTAAATGACTTTTCTGTTGTTATATATTTGTTCTTGTAAAGAACCAATTATGAATTTTTATATGATAACGTCCTTAGTATTAATCTGTGATAGAGAAAGCATGATAGGCGATTATGGTTGATGAGATCTCTAATCACTTTAATAAGTTTGATACTTAAATGTCTCTAGGCTGATGTACTATTACACAGGGCATTGATAGTACGGACATGTTAGCATATATTAGATGTCTTCTGTCTTTAAGGGCAATGATAGATCTCGTCTATCGAAGTGTGAAGACGCTTGGACTATACATGGACGTGTATTAGAGAATGCATATGTTAGACTGACCCACTTACACTGTTAAGTGTCACACTATGTGACAGTTAATTGTGTAATTATCCATAGGACCGGAGTCTTCATGGCATCACGGTGTGGATTGTCATGCTTTGACACTATTGAGGTTTCCCTTAGCCACGGGGCGATCATGCGGTAGTGATTGGGTGTGATACTGAAGCATGCGGAGTATACATGTTTGGTCGTCTGGAAATCGCATACCCTATCAGTAAGGGTGAATATCGGAATGGGCCTTCTTATAAGGAATGTCTTACTCTCGTGAATCTTTGCAAAGTGGAAGTAAATGAGTTACTTCGAGAGCATGACATCCGGATTATAAGATATAGCCGTTGATGTTTGACACTCGACGAACGACTGTATGGATATTATTACAGCGATAGGATTCTATTTACATGGTAACTGTTTCATATGAAAGGTAGTAGTCATTGCATTTGACTTTTCCGATGACTGGGGGTCACGGTGTGTTTCTAGACGCTACCCGTGATCGTTAGGCATGAAGGGCATTTTTGTAATTTGCACTTTGTGCCTACGGCCAACATATTCGGAAGCCTATCGGGTCACACACATAAGAACATCTAGCCGGATTAAAATGTGGTTATAGTTGATGAACAAATAAGGAAAGAATTTATCTCATACTATAAAGGTTATAGTGGTAAATTAATATGATGGTATTTATTTATTATGAATAAATATAATACAAGATATTAATTATGTTGATTAATTAAATATACATATAATGTATATGTATATGTCGAAAATATATTGTGTATATTGATACACGTGTATTTTGCAAATTAATTAATCATAGCATTATATTAATTAAAGAATATTCTGGATGCCAATTTATGGCTAAAGGTGGCGCCATATGTATTGGATACATTTGGTTTGTGCAATTTAATTAATAAGATTATCATAATATTAATATTGGATATTAATTGATTTTTGGAAAAATACATTTATGGTAATAAGATAAAGATATTCAATATCATATATTGTCAATATATATCTTGGAAATATATTTAATATAAAATATTGAATATTAAATAAGATAAATCAATCAAATGTATTGTCCTTATTTTATTGGGAAAATGTTTTCTTTCTCCCCAATCTACTTGGAAGCTAATCCCAATCAGATTGGGAATCACAAGGGGTGCACCTATCTCTATATAAAGTAGGGATTGGCTAACTCTTTTATACATCACAATTCCAAGAGCAAATAGTTCTTGTGAAAAATAGAGAGCTTCTTAGAGAGAGTTTTGAGAGAGAGAAAAAGTCGGTCTAGCAACCGAGTTTTTCTGGTAGCAATCCATGATGGGATTCCGGCGAGTGTTCTTATGGATCACCGGTGGAGGCCGAACACTTGGGCGGCTCCATGCATCACAACTCTCCTTAGACGGTCAAAGCGTCGATCTTTTAGATCAAGCAAGGTAACCATCGTCTACTTCTTTTATGCTTGTTGCTTAAATGAAATCGATCTTGGGTAAAAGAAAATAAATTTTTGAATTCTGCTGCGTTCCTGCTTAGATTTTCTAACAACTTTTCCGTTGGAGAATCTATTTGTGGAGGTTGAGAATATTGCAAATAGGCAATAGTGTGTTGAAACAGGGAACTTGGAGGACTCCCCACTCATTGTTGTATGGTGGTGTGTATGGGTTGAACTGATAATATGGTTGGAATCCAAAACCCATACCACCAAAATTAAAGCCTCCAAATGGGTAGGGAGGAGAGCTCTTATGGCCATATAGATCCATACACTGCGATTCAAGAAAAAAAAACAAGAACACAATAACGGTATTTAGTCACCACCACCACCGCAGTAGGTGGTGTGATTCTTCAACAAAAATCCAACATCAAGAAAAAAAAAACAAGAAAAGAAAAGGAAAAGAAAAAAAAACAACCTAAGCCTAAGTCTTCAAACGACTTATGAGATATCGATATGATTCCCCGGCAACGGCGCTAGAAAACTTGATCACCAAAATAGTAACGACCAACCTTAACCGGCAGAGTACCGGGTCGGAAGCACTATAGTGGAGAGCAAGGTCGTATCCCTCGAGGAATCAATCGAGTACCAAAGCCATTCTCAACTTAGTTTAGATTAATCAAGTGTGTTCAAGTTTTGATTATGCAAAAACGTTATTTAAACTTGAGATAAAGAGAGAAAGAAACATAGCCAAATCACGATCCAATTGAATACTTTCGCCCCTCTAATCGATTATTTGGGAATGGAAAATACCAACCAACCATCCTAACACTTATATCGACTCATTTATGGGTGCAAACTCCTAAGATAGTACTAGACGCCATGCAACAACCTAGTACCCTTTGTCCGGTTCAACAGTCCGCCTTTAAGGATTTAACTGACCGGAACAAGATAAACGCTCTAGAGCCGCTCGATTTACACCGAAAAACCTCGTTACCCAATCGATCTAAACAACTCAGTCAATTGTAAATAACGATCTCAAAACCCCTTTTCCCACACCCCTTCGCAACATACATTTATAAAAGTGGTGTGTGTTCATGAACTAGGTGTACAGTCTAATTCAAGCATTAAGAACAAGTTTTAAGACATGAATTCATCGATATAACAACAATTAAACACTACCCATTCACAATTTCATCAATTAGAGGGTGATTTCTTCAACTTTCACATGGTTTGGCTATGTAGTAAATTAGCTACTCATCACAAAGCAAGAAATAACAAGCAAGGAAGAGATTAAAGCCATAAAACAAGAAAAGAACTAAATTAGTTACCAAAATCGTAGCAAAAGTAGGATTACATCAAGCTTCTTCCACACAATGTCAATTGATGATGAAGAAGACCCAAAATTCCAAAATCGAAGAGTAGAGAAGAAACTTAAGCTAGAAACTAAGCTAGTTTAAGTCTAATCTAAAAAAAAAAATTTAAAGTAAGAAAGAGTTTAGAAGGGCTAAAAGAGGAGGGGTCGAACTATGCTAAAAGTTAGGGTTTTAAGGAGGATAATAATGCACAATGCGCACGCATTGCTCTGTAGCCCCTGGGGAAGATTTGATTCTGCTGAGGTGAATGCGCACGCATTCGCTTTGAATGCGTACGCATTCAACGTGCTCTTTCAATCCTGAATGTTGTTGATGTTGTGATGCGTACGCATTCCATATAATGCGAACGCGTTGTATCTGACCCTTCAAAGCTGAGCATCCTGAATCACTGATGCGTAAGCATTCCACATAATACGTACGCACACTACAAAAAAACAGCAGTTTTGCGACGGAATTTTTGCGACGGACTTTATTTCCGTCGCAAATTTACGTTTGCGACGGATGTTTAATTGTTTGCGACGGGACATTTGGCGGGACCAATTTTTCCACTTGGCGGGCAATTTTGCGACGGAATTTTTATTAATTTGCGACGGAATATTTAATAAAATTTTATAAAATTATTTTATTATTCTGAATATATATGTTTGCGACGGAATTAGGGTTATTTTGCGACGGACATTAAATTCCGTCATAAAGCGGCGGATATCGATCGAAGGCATCCTTTTCTTCCTCATTTCTCTTCTTCATTCCCCCTCTTCTCACCCGCCGCCCCCCTTGTCAAGCTCTTCCGGCGCCACCTCCTCCCACCACCGCCGCACCACCCACAGTATGCTCTTCCTCCCTCCCACCCCTCTCTCTAAGGACCCGATTCCCCCTCCTCCCCCCCCACAGTATATATATGTATGTATATATATATAATTTTTTTTTTATTTATATATATATATATATATATATATATATATATATATATATATATATATATATATATATATATATATATATATATATATATATGTATGTATGTATTGTATATGTACATGTATGTACAGATTTTATTTTTTTTTTATATATATTTTTTTTTCAATTTATATTGTATATATATATTGTAGTATGTAATTTTTGTATATTGTTGTATGTAATATATTTTTTCGTTTTTTTTTTTCGTTTTTTTTTTATGTTTTTTTTTTATATTTTTTATATAGTGTATCATATGCAGTATAGATTTATAGATATATATGTGTAGTAATTATAAGTTAGAAAATGCTTACTTATGTGTATTAGTTAGATAAGTTAGGAAAATGCTTAAGTATGTGCAAAGCCGGATGTTGGTTGAATTGGTTGAATTGGTTTGTTGAATTGGTTTGTTGAATGCTTAAGTATGTGCAAAGCCGGATGTTGGTTGAAAATGCTTAGTTTAGAAACCGGATGTTGGTTGAATTGGTTTGTTGAATTTGGATTGAAATGATGATAAGTATGTGCTTACATGATAAGCATAACATACATAAGGTCCTCAAAGGGTGATGTTCCTACCCGTTTGGAAAATGGTACTGGGGGGTACTTTGTTATCCGGCAAAGCCTCCGAATTATTTTGACGTCGAACCTTTGACCATGAATCGAAAATTTAGGTTATAGTGTTGTTAGTTTCATAGTAAGTTGAGTAAAACCTGAGTTTGCAAAAGTGTTGAGACAACCTTCAAAGACTATTGTTAATCTCATATTTTGTATGATATGATGTGTAGGATTGAAAATGAAGAGAATAGAACGTAGTTGGATGTACGAGAGGTTGGATGCTAACAAGAAATTTAACCCGGTATTTGTGAATGGTGTGGAGGAATTCATAAAACATGCAAAGCAGTTAGATTCGTTTCGGGCAAATAATGGAATGATGAAGTGTCCATGTAGTAAGTGTAAGAACACTAAATTTTCGATCGAACATGACGTGAGATTACATTTAACTAAATATGGGTTTTGCGCAAACTACTATGATTGGGTGTGTCATGGTGAAGAGTTTCCCATTCCGACCAACGTTCAGCAAGAACGGAATGTGAACCCTTATCAGGACATGGTTAATGACGCATTACGTGATAGGATTGATCACGTAAGAGAATAATTTCTTAACCAAGAGGAGAACAATGAGACACCAAACCCTAAAGTTGCATCGTTTTTTGAAATGCTGAAAAACACAGAGGAACATGTATGTGATGGAAGTAGTGTCTCCGTACTGCAAGCGGCTTCTAGGTTGCTCACTTTGAAATGTGATCACAACCTCTCTCACAAATGCGTTGACGGGGTTACCGGTTTGATAGGAGATATTCTTCCGAAGAATAACTTAATGACCTCGAACTTCTATCAAACCAAAAAGTTGTTAAAGGCATTAGAGCTACCCCACGAGAAAATACATGTGTGTCCCAGCGGGGTGTATGTTATTTTGGGAGGAGGACGCGAATCTGGACAAGTGTCGGAAAGTGTGACCATGATCGATATAAACCGAAACGAACGCAAAGAGGTCAACGTGTGCTAACAAAGTGATGACTTATTTCCGATTGACCTAGACTCCAAAGGTTGTACGCCACTAAACATATAGGCAAGGAAATGAGGTGGCACGCGAAAACCCCAGGACAAGCGGTATAATGGCCACCCAAGTGACGCTGAAGCTTGGAAGCATTTTGACCAAATGCACCCTGAGTTTGCTAAGGAGCCTAGAAATGTGCGGTTAGGACTTTGCACGATGGTTTTGCACCTTTTGGTAATTTTGGGAAGAACTACTCTTGTCGGCGATCATGGTTACACCATACAATCTTCCGCCCAGTTTGTGCATGAAAAGACAGTTTATATTCTTATCGATTGCTTGTACCGGGGCGAAAAATCCGAAAGGAAACCTCGATGTTTATTTGCAACCATTGATTAAGGAGTTGAAGCAATGGGAAACAGGGTTGTTTACTTACGATGTATCCACAAAACACAAAGCGAGGTTGGAGGAGCTAGAGAGAGACAGAAAGTCGGGGAAGACAGACTAGCGCAGAGATGGAGGAGTGGATTACCCAAATGTTAGGCGCAAAGATCCTCCGGAGGATGCAACCCGGTACGAGCGAAGACAGAGATGACCGATCCGATCACGGACCTGGAGGAAGTGACATGGGTTTAGGTAGTACACCGGTCCATTGGGTGACATATTGCTTTATACATTTTTATTTATTTTGGCTTATCGTATCCCTTTGACATTTCGTTTTATCCCTTTGACATATCCCTTTGACATATCCCCATTGACATATCGTTTTATTTATTTTGGTATCGTATCCCTTTTTATATTGTTGTTGTTGATAGCCGTAGCAATTGTAATGCTACCGGGAAAATTATGGCTTTGTTTTGCGGCGGTGGTTTGGCGAGTTCACGCAAAATGCGATGGCATAATTTTCGATTAATTTAACTTTTATGACGGAAATATTCCGTCGCAAAGTTGTTTTTATGACGGAAAAGTGTATTTGCGACGGATATGTAAGATCTAAAAATAAAAAAATATTTAATAAAAAAATATTTGCGACGGATAATACAATTTTTGCGACGGTTTATAAAATTTGTGCGACGGATTATAAATTTTTTGCGACGGATTATATATTTTTGCGACGGATTATACAATTATTTGCGACGGATTTTACATTGTTTTGCGACTGAAACTATATTTTTTTTAAAAAATAAAATACGTTATTATTCGTCTCAACATTCGTCGCAAATAATTTGCGACGGATAAACCGTCGCAAAAACTCGGTTTTGCGACTAAAAAATGCGACAAATAAAAACCGTCGCAAATTAGGATTTGCGACGGAATAAGCCTAGTTTGCGACGATAACCTTCCGTCGCAAAAAGCCCAGTTTTTTGTAGTGGCATTGCCTGCTGCACCCTCCAATTTCCACTTTTTCTTCAACTTTTCCATCCCCGAACTTCGGCCTTGCTTTCATAAGCTCAATGCCTTACCTTCCGGGCTTACAAACACCTATATCCTCCGAGTTCCATAGTACAACATACCGAGCATAACCCAGCAAGATAAATAGGGCTCAAAATGGCCAAAAACATCATAAAATTACGAGGTTTACCATCTTGGTGATGACTTACCTCAAAGTGAACGTGCTATGTGTTTTACCCTATAAAAGGTCTAAAACTACTTGGACTAAGCCAAAAATGCCGTGAACGCGTGGGTTAAAACACGTCTGGAACGTAGTAAGGTTGACTCTCATCATGATCGGGTGTTGAGGGTATTCATTTTGACAGGAGGCGGAGATTTCATCTCTCACTTGCTTTTTCTTGATGATTGCATGATTTTCTTTGAGCTCTTAGATGGGTGGTGGAGGCGGCCGGTTGAGCTGCTTGACAGTATGGGGCCTCTCGCACTGTGCAATCAAATTTCATAAATCTAGTCTGTACTTCTCGGTCGAGTCTCGAGAGGAGGATCGAGGATGGTTTCGGACTGCTACATGAGATACCACTTTGAGGACGGGTCGGGCAAGCATCCTGGGCTGCCGACGTGTGACGCGAGGAAGGAACAAGCATCATGTGTTTGCTTTTCCGAGGACAAAATTTGCAAGAAGGTGGCGGCTAGAAAGATAAATTACTCTCGCCCGCAAGAAGGATGCGTTTATTAAATCGGCTTTGCGTGCCATTCCAACATACATTATGAAGTTCTTCAAAGTGCCAACTACTCTAATTTAGGAAATTGAGCAAGCGATTAGAGGCTTCTTTTGGGAGATACAAAGAATAAGCGCAAGATATGAAAGAATTCGGAGACTTGTTGCTTACCGAAAAATTTGGGCGGGTTGGGATTTCATGACTTGAACGTTTCAATCTGGCTTTATCTTGTGAAGCGATCTTGAGACTATTGACTGTCTTGGCTCACTTGGCGCCACAGTATTACATGCAAGTACTATGAGAATAGCTCAATTATTGTTTCTAGGCTGGGGGCTAGGCTGTCATATCTATGGCGTAGCATTTTGGAGGGGCGGGACCTTTTGCTCAGTGGGCTGCGATGGCGAGTGGGTGATGGGGATTCGGTGTATGTTTTTCATGATGCATAGACCAGTAGGTAGCCTTCTTTCCGTATATATTTTTCCGGTCATGAGATCCCTGTGGATTCTACAGTCTTAGATCTTTTTATCCCAGGATATCGGGTATGGGACACGCAGCGGGTCCAACAACTATTCCAATCTGATGTTATTTTAAGGACTACTGTGGCCCCTGGGGGCATCCTGATCGACGAATTCGGCATTATGATCGCAGGGGAGTACTGTTCGGTCAGGGTATTTTTTTGGCCTTATCAATATATCGATCGTCATCTCAGGTTAGTCCGTCGTCTACATCAGACGGCGCGTGAGTAGTAGCTTTAGCGGAGATGTCTGGCAGCTCCTCCTCGTCCACCACGTGTTCAACACTTTTTGTGGAGATGTCTACATGATTGTCTTCCCATCGGCCAAGGGCTACAGAGGCGGAATATAGGGGATGGCATCTATTTGGCTTGTGAGGAAACCCTTGAAACAATGAGACACGTGATTTTTGAATGTGAGATGTCATATAGAGTGTGGTGGCATCACCATTTCAGGGGACCTTGCAACACCTTCGCTCTGCTTCTTTGGAGGAGTTTTTATGAGGTTGCTTGAAGAACAAGGTGTTCAGGATGCGGCTAGGTTTGTGTGGCTTATGTGGGGGATCTGGAAGGTGAGATGCTCTACGGTGTTCGATGGTCAGGCAGTTTATGTCTCTGCACTATGTACGCGATCTCTGTAGCCTCGATAGAGTATATGGAGCCTATGGCAACTTTTCGGGTTCAAACGACAGCTTGCCACTTACCGGATAGATGGATGAAGCCTTTGACAGGTGTGGTGAAAGGTAATGTGGATGCATTAGCTACTGATATGGGTATGGGTATTGGAGTCATCTTTCAGGACTCGAATGGATCCGTACTCCACTCCTTTGCGTATCACTTTGATCCAGGTGATCCTGTAGAGTTTTTGGAGCTTAAGGCTATTTACTTGGCCTTGGAGGAGGCGGTGCACCTAGGAATTCAGCGGCTTGAGGTGGAAAGTGATTGTTTGGCATACGTCTCGCGACTTCGACGGCCAGGAGAAGATCTCACAGCTCAGGGTTGTCTTCTTCAAGATTGTTTGGCTCTTGTGGCTAGTTTTTCGTCTATTTCGTTTTCTTTTGTCCGACGCGTAGGGAATGTTCCTGCGTATCTTTTAGCTAGACATGGTTTGTTTGTTACTTCCCGCACCTTGTGGGGCTCCTCGCCTCCGGTTGATGTCCTAGCCGCTTGTTTAGCGGATAATATTTAATAAAATATTTGTTTCTTTTCAAAAAAAAATTTGATTCATGTATTGATGATTTAGTATCAATCGAGGTTTATTTATTTATTTTTTTGAGGTTTTTTTTATTTTAGCTTCCATATGTATTATTGTACCAATTCAAAAAAATTAATTCCGTATCATGGTCGAGCAATTCGAATACAAAATAATTCATGTTTTAAGGTTAGGATGTATAGAGTTTTGTAAAAGGTAATTGTATTGTATATTGATCAATAAAGTGTATTACAGCAGGTATATATAGGCACAAGATTGAGAGGCCTAGAATAGTAAAATTACAAATAATAAATAATAAAGTTATTCACTAATAGTATTCTCGACACGCCCCCGCAATCCCGTGGGAAGAGAACGAACACGGAGATTGGTCTTCATGGTGTGGAATAGAGGAGAGCCTAATGGTTTGGTTAAAATATCCGCAAGTTGCTCCTTTGAGGTAATGAAGGAGATGGTAAGACGACGAGCCGCAACAAGTTCGCGAACATGGTGGAAATCAATTTCGATGTGCTTGGTTTGAGCATGAAAAACCGGATTATGAGCAAGGTAAGTGGCCCCGATGTTGTCACACCATAAGGTCGGAGTCGTAGATAGAGGAACCTCCATTTCTGCCAGTAAGCTGCAAAGCCACTGAATCTCAGCAGCTGTATTGGATAAGGTTTTGTATTCAAACCTCGATTACTACTTTAAAAAGCAGTTAGTTGTTGTTTTGCGCGCGCCCGACTAATGAGATTCGACCCCAAAAGATACAATACGCACCAACGGAGCGACGGTTATCGAGTCACCGCCAATCGTAATCGAGTAGGCACGGATAGCAATAGGTGAAGTGCGGGAGAAAAGCAGACCCTCGAAATAGTGTGTTTCAAGTACCGCAAGATACGTTTGACGGCAGCCCAACGAGCGCGGTGGGGTTATGCATGTATTTGCTAACTTTGTGAACCGCAAAGGCAATGTCGGGCGGTAAAGGCAAGGTATCAAGACCACCGACAATAGTATCGATAGAGGCCGAATCGTAACACGGAGGGCCATCATCCCAAACCAAGCGTGTGGAAGCACTCATGTGGGGTGTGACACGGCTTTGACTTGTCCATGGAGGCACGCTGAAGCAATCAAGGATATACTTACGCCGAGTAAGGAAGAGACCGCCGACGGTGGGAAGAACCTCAATGCCAAGAAAGTAAGACAAGGTACCAAGATCTTTCACCGGAAATTGCGTTGCCAAAAACTGAATAACCTGAGCAATAAGAGAGGAACAGGAGCCCGTAATAATGATATCATCAACATAAATAAGAACATAAGCCCGAGTGCCATCCCGAGAATAAATGTAAAGGAAGGGGTCGGCTCTGGAGCCAGTAAAACCAAACTGTGTTAGGGCCTCAGTGAACCGAGAAAACCATGCCCGAGGAGCCTGTTTGAGGCCATAGAGACTGCGCTTTAAGCGGCAAACATAATCGTGAAAGTCGGGATGAACGAAGCCTCGTGGTTGTTGCATGTAGACAGGCTCGTAAAGATGACCATGTAGAAAGGCATTCTCAGATATCTACCGTCGAAGAGCCCACTCCGAAACGGCAAGTGAAAGAAGGAGCCGGATCGTGACCGGTTTCACAACCGGACTAAACGTCTCATGATAATCCACACCTTCACTTTGATGAAACCCTTTAGCAACTAGACGAGCCTTGTGGCGCTCAAGGCGACCATCCAAGGTGTTTAGTGCGGTAAACCCACTTATTGCCGACAATGTTCATATGAGACTGATGTGGTACAAGATCCCAAGTTTGGTTTTTCAACAATGCATCAATCTCATCCTCATCGCATGACGCCGGATCTGGTGCTTGGAAGCATCGATTGTAGGAGAGAAGGGGTCCAGGGAGGAAGCAAAGTGGCAAGAAGTGCCCGAGAGAGAGGGTAACGAATGAAGTCGCATGTGGATGGGTTTAAGAGTATTGGTTTGGGTGCGGGTGAGCATGCGGGTCGGATTGGTGGGAGGTGGAGCCAAGGCCGAGGGAGACCAAGGAGGGTGGCTCGTCGGTGGTGTTGGTGGAGGATTCGGGTGGTGGAGATTGGGAGGAGGAAGGTGAAGGAGAGTCGGGTGAGGAAGTGACATGTGAGAGCCGGGGGTGGAGGAGGAGTTGATAAGGAGGTTGGGTAAGGAACGGTGATGGACTCTGGGGTGATGGAAGTACGGGTTGGAGTGTATGGAAAATTTGATTCATCAAAGACAACATGTCGGGCAATATAGAGACGACCAGTGGCGAGATCAAGGCATTTATAGCCATGATGGGTGGGAGAATAGCCTAAGAAGATACAAGTGACGGAGCGATAATCATCTTGTGATGGTTATATACGGACGTAAAGTAAGGCCAAAGACGCACACCAAAAACACGGAGAAAAGAGTAGTCGGTGGACGATGGTAGACCATTTCATAAGGAGTTTTATAGGCAAGGATTTGGTAGGAAGGCGATTTATAAGATAGTGGTCAGATGAAGGCATCTTCCCAATAAGGAAGAGGAAGATTCGATTGAGCTAATAAGGAGAGACCGACTTCAACAATTTGACGGTGACGGCGTTCAATAGCGCCGACTTGTTCATGGGTGTGAGGACAGAGCGGCGGTCTTTGAATGCCTGTGAGTCGTAAGGGGTTTGTGAGAGATGACGATATTCACCTCCCAATCAGATTGGAGGGCTTTAAGTTTGGTTGAAAAAGGCGTTCAATTAAATTAAGAAAGTCGGGAAAAAGTTTTTCTACGCGATTTAAGTTTAATCGAAAAAGCCACAAGTACTTGGTAAAATCATCAAGAAAGCTAACATAATAACGAGAACCATAAGTGGATAATTCAAGATCAGGACCCCAAACATCAAGAAAATTAAATCCAAAGGTGCATGAGATGTAAAATCGTAAGTATAAAGAGGAAAACGATGGCTTTTAGCCATTTGACAAGGGCACAAATACTAGTAGGTGCCTTATTGGAAACATTAAAAGGAAGACGCTTAAAAACTTGTTGGAGCACCTCGGGAAGGAGCAATGGCCAGCGCGGCGATGCCAAGTGGTGGAGGAGTTGTGAGTGGCGGAGAGAGCTTGAGCGGGAGGGGCGGTGTGTTGGGGAGTGAAGTGGTAGAGTCCATCCTGACAATGCCTCTAAGAAGGATTTGGCCCGAGTAGTCCTTCACAACAAAAAAAGTGTCATGAAACTCGAAGAAAACAGAATTATCAGTGGTAAATTTTTGAACAGAAAGGAGATTTTTAGTGAGTACGGGGGAGACAAGGATATTGGATAAGTGATACGTGTGTGGGGTGGGGAAGTAATAAAGGAAGAGCCGTAATGAGAAATAGGTAAACCCGAGCCATCTCCTACATGGATTTGATCGCAGCCGCCATACGGTTCGAATGGAGATTGAGATTGCCAAAATTATTTGTCATATGATGCGTTGCACCGGTATCGTGAATCCAATCACTCGGAGTAGTAGGATACTGCTGTGGGTGTGGATAAGCAGCGTAAGCCTGTGGAGCACGAGGGGCAGGAGGACGTGGTGCAGAACCCCGTGATTCGAATATCGCCAATAACAAGTTTGAGCAAAGCAGTGACCGCCTTAGCACAAATTTGACACTTGTATACTGGCTCGATGGAGGTGTGGGTGACGGTGAAGGTTGGCGGGTCGCCCACCGCCACGACCACCACGCCCGCCTCGATTAGTGGTAGCCACAGATTTCCATTGCGAGTATTAAAGTGTTGGTTCCCGAATTATTATAGCCATTATTTCCGAATTATTAGGAAAAGAAGAGCAGGACGATTACGTAAGGATACCCAAAGATAATTAGCAAAGAATTAAATACCCGAGGACCGAGATGATGGTGCGCCGCACAATAAATGGGCGGTGGTGCTGAATTCTCGCCGGCGGTAAGTAGTAGTGAGAGTAGTACAAATCATCCAAATAAAGAGACGGTTGAATCGATAGCATGGTAACAAGAGAATCAAACTCAGGACCTAATCCAAAGCAAGCGAGATAAAGCGATGATGTCGTCGTCCGAGAGGTGACCGCGAGAGATAAATTGATCGCCAAGGCTCTTGATTTTGAAGAAATAATCAGTGGCCGATGTGTCTCCTTTGCGCGTAGATGCCAAGGCATCGCTGCGCTTGAACGAGCCGACCGCTCTCGATGCAAACGAGGTGGAGAGAGCGGCCCCTGTGATTGCGGTGGGCGGTAGCCGTGTATACCGCATCAAAACATCGCCGGAGAGGGAGGAGGTGATCGAGAGAGTATTAAATTGTCTGCTTTTGTCCAAGTCGTAAATTCGGATTTATGGTCGCTTGTTGCAACAGACTCCGGTGCCGTGGTGATTGTTGATGGCGGTGGTGGAAGAGAGCCATCCACAAAGCCGAAGACGCCCGCCTTTTGAGGTGGGGACGACCCGGAGCACGCCACAGTTGTAATTTTGGCGCGTAAGACGGGTGATGCGATAGCGGTAAGAGGGGTGAACGCCGGAGTGGTGATGGTCAAGCGTTAGGAGGGCGATTGGTGGTGGCGCCGTCTTCTCCGCGGACATGGCGGCCGCTTTTTTTTGCTGTGTTAGGGTTTTTTTTTTTTTTTTTTTTTTTTTTTTGATCTCGTAGAGCAAACCGATACTGTATAGTAGCTTTTGTAAAAGGTAATTGTATTGTATATTGATCAATAAAGTGTATTACAGTTATGATATATATAAAGATGCAAGATTGAGAGGCCTAGAATAGTAAAATTACAAATAATAAATAATAAAGTTATTCACTAATAGTATTCTCGACAGGATGTTATTTAATTAGACAGATATATATATATTACGGGAACGCTAGTATAATATAAACACGATAGTTAACCCCTATTGCTATGGTTGGCGAGATTTAAACACAAAACACCATGGTCCCAAAATATATTCATCACTTTAGAAATATGCCTTATTCATATTATTTACAACAACAAAAAAAAAAAAAAAAAAAAATTATTTCGATACATTGACGTGGTGAGGGTGAACAAAAAATTGAGAAATCAAACCAACCATCCAAGCCGACTCGAACCGAAACGGAATAATGTACCCCGATCCAAGCCGACTCGAACCGAAACGGAATAATGTACCCCGTGCAGTGATGGACCCCGATTTTTTTAAGTAGAGGCTGAATTCTCATCTAAATATAGTAGCAAATTTTTTTCTACAAATGTTAATAAGAAAAGGGGAAAAATATAAATATTAAACACTATAAAGGGAAAAATAAAAGAAATATATTTTCACACCAATTTTTATCTTATCACACAGAAATTTATTTCTAATTTCGCCCTTACTTTTTTTTTTTTACACAGATTAATTCGACACAGTAGTTTGGTGAAATGCGACACGTTATCCATAATCGAAATATGGTTTAATATACGTGTTGAGAAATTCACACTGGTTGATTCTCACCATCTTTAGCTAGAATGTTTGAAGTTTTCCAAACTCATATATATAGTCGAGCATCATTCTAACCAATATTGAGTCCGAATACTTTCTACACATTCGCATTAGAATTGAGTCGGGATAACAACAACAATATAAGAAAGACATTTATTGATTCTCGATCGAATTTCGCATGCAATATTAAAAGTTTTTTCACTCAATTTTAGTCGAAATGTCTTTCCGACCGGTATTGAGTATGAAAACATTCAAAATTCGACTAGAATAAAATCAAGATAATGATCGATTCACTCAAATTGGGTCGAATGGTTGTTGTTAATGAATTGACAAAAATTGGCCGAATAATATATATTTTTCCGGACTCATTTACGGTCGTAATGACATGTGTGGAATATCCAAACGGCTCACTTAATCTTTGGTAAGTGTAAAACAACATTAATAGTGAAAAAGATAATTCCAAAATAGAACATAAATTACAAACGGTTGAAATGAGGGAAAAAAACAAACAAAAAAGGATCGTATGTAGTAGTCAGGATTTGAACACTTGACTGGAAGGTCAATACTAAGACACCATACAAATTAAGCTACAAGGTGAGCATTGTTAAAAATGTTCAAAAAATATATACATACACGTGAGATGTTTAATATTATTGGAGGAATATACTAAGTAATTTCAAGACCGAAATTGAAGTGCGCGCATGCGCACCCCTCCTCCATGCCGGTCCGCCCTCGACTCCGTGGTTTTCCAGCCGGTTTGATAAAATCAGAAAACAAATCAATTGGTATAATTTGCCTTCAATTTGGAAAATATCATATCGTTTATACCGGACAAAACCGGAGTTAGATACATACACATACACATACGCACACGCACACGCACACGCCTATTACTACTAAGAATACTACTACTACTATTACTTTAGATTCTACTACTCTCAACTATTAGTTTTTTAGGCCATTCCGATTCAGCCCATTTTTGTTTTCTATTTGTACTATATTACTGATTCATTAATCTTTCCATTTCCTTAAAATCTAACTTTTAATGATCCTTCCACACATTTATCTTTAATGTTTCAAACTCTTATAAAGATGTCAAACTCGACACTTTCATTGATAACTTGCAAGACTTAACTCTTTCTTCACTTTCTCAATCCCCGGTACCAATATTTTAAGATCCGTTGATGTTGATTCTGCTTGATAAACGTATGAAAATGATGATGAATTTCATCACTGACATTTTCTGATGAGTTTACCCGTAAGTTTTAAAATCTCAAATTAATCAATAAACAATACTTTTATGTTTTGTTTTTTTTTTTTTTTTTTTGGGTGTGTTGTGTTCGTATATAAAGTTATAATTGATAATATTATTGTTATTGAGTTAATTGAAATCGATGTTGTGTTTCGATGAACATAAAATATGAAATTTATTCTTATTAGATGAAGATAAAAATATGACTCATTACTTCCGACCGATTTAAAGCCAACATGTTTCTTTTTGTTTTATTTTAAAGAAGAATTATTATAAAAATAGAATAAGCGAGTCTACAAGTGCATACAAATGTTAAAGGAAATCTAATCATATCATCATTCACTTGTTTAATTCTTAAGTCTCTGAACGATTAATCGTTGTCCAGAGGAACACGTGAGTAGGCGGGTGGACAATGTCCAGAGAGTGTGAGTTTGTTTCGTCAAAACAAAATCCCAAAAGCTAGTTCACAGAATAGATACGGCCACTGTTTTGCCGTTGTAGAATGTGAAGATGAAGGTCTCAAATTTCCAGTGGCCCAATCGTGTGCATTGGCATTCGAAAAGAAGTATTTACATTGAGGGGGAGGGAGGGTTTTCTTCCAAATACTCCGGGGCCACTTACAATCACGGATAGCATGGAGCGGAGCCTCTTCACATTCATGACAGAGCTGGAAAAAGGAGGAACTAGAAATGTGCCGATGAGCCAGGAAGCTGTTAACATCAAACAGTCCTGGAAAAGTTTCGAAAGAAGGAAGTTGTGTCTCATCGCCCTTTAAGGCTCCAAATGCGGGTCCAGTGTGAGGATGTAATCAAAGCATTTTGATTCTCCAACTGGTAAATATACAAGCTATGTATCGTGAATTTTCCATCGTCAGAGGGAGCCACTTGATTTCTCCATTATTCACCTCGAAGGCTGGCTGGAAAAGCTTAGCAGCTTGGCAAATGTTACGCCAAAAAGAGGAGGCCGCTGCTTGCCACAAATTGGTTAAACATTGCGAGAGACAGCTATAGGACACTGGCCTACCCAATAATTTGATGATTAAGGCTTTTTTTTCCAAGGCCGCCATAGGTCTAAGCATTCATCGAGGGGGATTATGACTTATGAGCTCAACTTCCCCGTGCTCATCGCTCAACAGGTTTTCGATCACATCAGCATAATCAGTGAGCTCATTATCATCCTCGTCCTCTCCTGTGTAAATGGAGGGATCCATATACCTTCCTTGAACAACATCTACGCTGCTTCTTTCGGCCTACCAATGGCTGAGAATCGACTGATCATGTTCTTTGACGGAAAGACACCATTGGGGAGTGATGGAGTCAACCATTTGGATTTTGCGGGAGGATTAAAGAAAAAGGTTAAATTTTATTTCGGTTTTTTTTTAATCTTAAGCCAACAGGTTTCTGAATTCATCAATTTGGGTGTTTGTAAATAAATAAAGCTAAAACGAGAGTTCGAATCCGGTTATGGCAACAACAAAAAAGAAGCTAAAATTAAACACGTAAAGTGTCGTTTTGTAATGAATTCATAACCTCCGCTAAACGACGGATCATGCACGTGGTAAAGCAGTATCGGCCTACCTTGGCCACATGGGCGGATCTACAAAGAAAGAAAGCGCCCACTGATCCCGTTAAATATAAAAACTCTATATTTTATGCAGATAAAAATATTTCGAACCCCAGAAAGATAAAATTTACTATAAACAAAATTTACAAAATCCACTGAATAATATTTCTGGATCCACCGCTGCTCGGCCACCGGCAGTATTTACATAGCAGTACTGCAGTCTGCATCACATGGGCCACGATATGGGTCACCTGATATCGATGCCAACGTGTAAAGTTTATAATCTTATATTGGATTTTTCTTTGTTTTAATAAACACAAATTATTCCCTTCCAAAAAAAAAAAACCCACAAATTATTGCTCCCACTAATCATTATTATCATCCAATGGTTTGGTGCCAAACCATGTACCGACTCCCCCTTATAAATTGACATCTTCTTCCCCTTTGGTTTATTCAACACTTCCCACTAATAATTGAACTCAAACAAGCACTCAAATAAGCATCAAAAGAAAAGCAGGCGAAAACATCTTCTACAGAGAAAAATGAGTAATCTACACCGTGTATGGATGGCAGCGACCGTCGCCGTGGTGAACAACCATGGTGACCAAGGCCACGTATTGAAATCCGGCCTCAAGACTTTTAACCAAGGAAAGAAACGCTTGTTTTCATCCTCCGGCGATGTCATGGATCTCCGGCCTATGTCCGGCATGCTGGGATCCGATGTTGGTTGTTTTCCCGGAAATGGAAAAGTAGAGGAAAGAAGGAAGCAATCCGAGGAATCTCTCCGGCAGGTTATGTACTTGAACTGCTGGGCTCCCAGCTAATGCTAGTATTTACGATTAATCTGTGTTTTTACGGCATATCTCTTAAAAGCATGATACTGATCGGACGGATCAGGGATTATACGGATGGCAAAAGATGAATCCATGAACGAGGGGACTCCATTCAACCGTTTGGATTAATGACACGTACACAAACAAAGAAAACTATAGCAGTAATCCGATAATCTGTTATAGGGACTTCTTGTATAAGAATTTTTCCGTAAACGTGTTCGACTCGTATACTTGGGTTTGAAGGGGTTCCGGATCCTCTGATGTGTGTATTACAAAGCAGAGGCTGCTGTGATGTCAAAACGATGTTGTTATGAGTCCAAGCGATGCCGTTTTTGTCCCAATCCGTCGTTTTACTTCTCAGCACAGCATGAGTAATTTACAGCAGACGATCCCAATCCGATTTGAAGATGGGTCCGTGCTGAGTTAGTGTGAGCTGAGTCAAATCTTATTTTTATTAAATAACGGAAATGTATAATGTTGCTTTTGAAGAAATTGTAAATATGTAATTAATTTTTCTTCACAAAAGAAACGAAAAAGTACATTTGTATAAAAATGTGCGATGGTTTTAATCTTTATGCCTTACATTTTTTTTTTTTAGAAGAATTACGGATAATGCTTTTAAAATATTTTTGAGTAATAAGACAACCATGTCTTTCTTTTATAGTCAGAATGATAACTTTTATATTTTTATAACAAAACATATAAAAAGAAAAATTCCACGCCTGTTTTCCTTTTTCTTCCCTTTTTCTCTTTTTTCCTCGATTTTCAAACGCTAATATCTTTTGATCTAGATCACCAAATGTGATGAAAATTGCATTGAATTTTTTTACTTTTTGATACTCTTCGTTTTGAGACTTGGTTCGATATAATTACATCGTTTTTAAGTAAAATTCATCACAAAATTTCTCTCAAATAATCTCCTAAAATAATCCTGAAAATCAATTAATATCGACAGTAAAAATATCGAACAATAAATGAATTTCGACAATGATTTTCTCAAACCACCTCTACGCTATGTTGAATGTACCAAAATAAATAAAGATGATAAAATAAAAAAAAATTGGTGAAAGAATTTTCAAATTTGGAGATATGAGGTTCCGTTTGTTTTGGGTTTGGAGGTTTTTTATATGCTAGTGGATAACAAAATATAATAAAATTGATTGAAGTAATGATTAGAAAGTTAAAATGTTTTTTGAATTTTGTATATATAAAGAAATGATCGGTAAGAGAAATTAAAATAAAATAGTATATTGAATAAAATAATGGTAAAAAATGTGATAAAGTAGATAAAGTGAAATGGTGAAAGATAATTTAATATTTTTTTATTTGTAGTTGAAATAATGATTAGTGAGAGAATTGTAAGAAATAATTAATGAAGTGATGTAATAAAACTCTCAAAAAAACTTCAACGAAAACAAGCGGAATTTGAGTGTTAAAAAATATGAATGAGAGAGAAAATGTATTTTTTTTTTCCGGGAAAAATGGCGCCAGAAAAATAAAAATAAAAATTTATTTTGTCCTTTAAACAAAAATTTCAAAAAGCTGTCATTCTCCCTATTTGATGAAATGTTTGTGTCATTCTCCCTCATTACCTCTTTTTTTTTCTTCTGCAAAAAAAACATGCACATTAAAAAGTGATTATTTGTTTTGACTTTACTTAGATAAAGATTAGAATATGGAGTCAAGACTAGAAAATGTATAGAAAAAATAAATAATGGGTAAAAAAGGAAACATTCATTAAATTTTGTATTGAAAAATGTTCTGGTTCAGTTATTTTGAAATAATTTTTTTTAGATCTCACCAAGCTTATTTCAAAACTGGAAGGAGATTTAAGAATTCTAAGAGTCAAACCGATCACAACCACACGATCTTTATTCATAACACAATAAACTGTGTTAAAATGTGTGCTATCACTTTGCGTGCAAGGTTTCTCTCAGGTATGTGGGTCAAGTCTTCAGTCAAGTGTCAATGATCTAACGACACACTCAAAACGTGAATATGATATAGCCGTAAATTAAATTTTATTTCATAAAACTACGTCGTTTAACTAAAAATGTCTAAAAACAATGATACTGCACTTCATCCATATTATTATGGGATTCTGATCACTTCAGTCATTACGCCATCCATATGGCGGGTGTACTAAACAATCTCCCATTTATTCCTATTCCAGCAACAAGGAGTCATATGTCAAGATAATAATAGGCCCTCCTTCGAAAAAAATACATTAATAATAGGTCCCTTTTCAAATGTAAATAACAATAATATTTAACTCCCCAGATTATGAAATATTAAGTTTTAGTTCACTTTCCGCCCTGTATATAAATTTTAATCCAGTTTACATTTTTTTTTATTGATTTAAGGACAAAACAATTTCCTTTGGACTATTTTACCCTTTCTTTGGACTTTTTTCCTCCCCTTCTCTCAACATATCCCCAGCATCAAAGATGTTCACATTTCGCTAATCGACGCCGGCCCTGTCTTTTCGCCTTCTCTCTTCTTAGCACGCTCTGTTTTCTCTTTCTCTCACTTTCCTATAAATCCGGTTATTTTGCCGGCAACACATTTGCTGCCTCTCATTTCCGTTGGATGTAATATCGCCGGATGGATCATAGATCCACCCGATTACGCAGCGGAAAGTACAAGATCTAGATCTAGTAAACCAAAATACATAAATATAATAGATCTAAACTACGAGGGGTTTAGATTACCAACCTTTTTATGGTGCAAAACGCCAAGAACAAGGTCTATCCAATCCGAGCTAGTTGAGAGCCTAGTTGAGAAGCCAAAGTCTTCCAACGTGTGTCTCTAAGCACCACCAGGTGGATGGTGTTTCAAGCTGCCAGACCTCCTCGATATGCTGCCTTAGAAAACCCGAAGTTTTCTAAAACTCGAACCCTTAGTAAAATAGCCGAAAATTCTAAGCTATTTTACTCCCAAATTTCGTGTGATGACTTGTGATTTTAGTCTTGGGAGAATTTTCTTTATATAGGAGAGTAAACCTTGACCTCCAAGGATTAAATAATTAATACAAAATCAATCAAAATAATCATTTTTCTTAAAAAGATAAATCTAGAATATTCCCAAATTAATAAGGATATATAAGATATTTTCTTTTCCTTAAATTATTTAACAAATAAATAATTTAATCACATGTCTTATTATTTATCAAAAAAATAATTTCCCAACAAATAATATTTAATAAAATATGCGGCCACCCCAAAATAAATTAGGTCACACGCATTTTATATTAAATTGAGCCGAGTCCACAAAAAATTTCTTTTCATGTATTTAATTATCTACTAAACAATTAATCCACATATCAATTAAATAGTCCAATCCAACTATTTAATTATAATTGAGGAAGCTGACGAGAAAACGTATATGCTATATTAGGAGCCACGCCGGGACTACTATGACCCATATTCGATGAGCTACAATAAATTAAATAAAATTATTCGTCATCCAAACAATTATATTCAATCTATTAATTACGGGATTACACCACCATAAACCCGAAATCGAACTCGCCGAATATAGATAACTTATACTAACTTACGAGAGTTGATAAGCGTCCACCGATATAATCATTACATACGGATAAATCCTCCATAGATCGCTTTCGCTTTGATTCGGGATATCTCCGTAAACCCTTCTCAAAACATCTTATCCTTATTTACCATCAACCCCTAGTGATCAATTAGTTCATAACTAATATAATATGAACAGCGCCATCGATCGCTTTCTAAGATTAACAAATAAGTGGAACTGTCTCGCCTACTTCCTCAGAGGAATGAATGGATTCCATATCTCGTGATAGCATAGAGTACTCACTCATCCCGCATAGAGCCAACGAGAGTGTTGGACCACATAATCGCTGAAGTGATCCTTACTAACACATCAAACCCTACCTTAGTCTAAGCAGTCGTCTGTGATCACCTCAGGATTAAGATTAATCCATATAGGATCATCTTGTGATTCGTTAAAACTTCTCGATCACGGGATTATATCGAGAACTCAAATCAAATCGGTCCAGCCCTATATGATTATCATCATATATAAATGCCCCACTAAGAACCCTATTACCGACAGTCCGGATAAGACTGCCACACCTAAAGTGTTCTGGGCGCATTATTAGCAAATTAATCTTGAGACTCGTACTCAGATTAATAAACGCTACGGACTAAGTTAATTTTAAGTACATCTGACTAACTCAATCCTCTTGTGTATAGTCATACACTGATTTATGTGATTACATAAACGAGGTACTTAGGGTTTTCAGTAGTGTCTTAATATAAGCATATTTGCATATAATAAGATGAATTACTAATTCTTTCATAAAAAACAATTTGGTAATTGTCTTTCAGGCACTACACATAACAATCTCCCACTTGCACGAAAGGCAAGTAGATTAATTGTTTTAGAGCACACCCTCTATACCTATATCTACAACATTCTCCCACTTGCTCAAAACAAGTGAGACATATCCCTAAGATTCATACCCTCCAAGCGCATCTTAGTAATTCATCCTTCCAAGCACGACCGGAGTGTGCCGCCGCAGGGTAGGTCAGTGAACCGGCGCGTACTTAGAATCCGAATACCATGTGACTTGGTACACTGATCAGGTAGGTTGGCGGCTTGAGTCAATCTTTGGGATCGAAACGTCGCCTTTCTATCTAATCCGGTGGTACGATTTCAATATGCTTATGACCTCTAATGATTGCAAAATCCTTATGAGCTACCTCTCCAATGTTTTCAAAATGAAGTAGTATCGGCTTACTGGATAATACTTTATCACATGAGTAAACACTGAGACCGAGATCGATTTAACGATCATCATCAATCTGACCTAAAGCAAGAATCAGTGTTATCACTTATATTCTAGTTTGCACATGAATATACTAGCATATAATTCCTCATTCTCCAGAAGAGACTTGAGGATTCACTAAACATCCCATTTGGTATTCAGTCGCAGGTTTAGACAAGCATTCCTGAGAGGTATGGTAGATTACATTGTTGAATGTTGCATTCCTCTATGCAAGAGCTTCTTAACCATTGAGATTGATGAATGGGATTGCCAATTGCTTATTTTCGAGAATTCGAGTCAGTCAAATTTTTTTAGAAAATAGCCCGATGGCATGTTAGACTCTGACTTCATATAACACACCCATGTTGTTTCCAACTGTTTCAGTGTTACCATTCACAAACACTAATATACATGCTACTTTACTAATATTGATGCCAAGTCTACGAAAGACGTATCAACATTCTGGTCAAGTTGGCATATTAAAATATATGACTTTGAAATGACCTAGAGGTTTGCATTAATCCCCAAAGGATATGAGCTATGGCAGGAATTCTGCCAAAGGTTCTTTCTGAATAAATTAAGATACCGTTAGTCTCGCAAAAAGGTCTTAGGGAATCACCACTATTTTCTGCTTTGTAACAAATCTGTCATTTGTTCTTAGCTAAAACCCTTCTATTCTGAATGAGTTCAGATTCCGTTGTTCGGCAAGGAAGTCTTAGGGAATCACCCCTATTTCCCGCTTTCTGACGAAATCAAGCAAGACTGAGTGGTAAGAGAGATCACGGTCTGGTTGACTCTCTACCTTTTAGGGAATCACCCCTAAATTACTCAGCTTTGCGTTGAAAGTTGAACTTTCCTATTCATTCGACTCTTCTCCATGTATTTCCAATTACTCCCACTGGGCCTGAGATACTCAGGTGGTTCTACAAGAGTTTCAACCGAACTGGAGTACTAAACTCCATTCATAGGGTTATGGCTTTCAAACCAACCTCTATGATCAGGATCCTATACAGCCCATGAAGGACAATAGGTCATCAATCTACCCTATAGACCACAAGGTCCTGCAATGGGTAATGGACAAATCATACTCCCACTGTGTTCGGGGTGGATTGATATACTGATCTAGTTTAGTAGTTTTTATTAGTGTTATCACCAACTTCCGGTGTTGGATGTGGACTGAACAAATCAGTTAGTAACATCTTGAGTATAAATACTTCAAGATCCAAAGCTGTGATTTATAGACTCTATCAGACCGAGTTTGACAGTATAACCGTCATTCTCTGAATTTACGAGTTTTATAATCAACCTTTACTCAATGCATTAAGATATTTCATGATCTGAACGTGTACGCAAAATTTCCAGTCCTACCTTCAAGCCCTAAGTGCTAAATATCTATATTTACGAAAGTGGGGTGAACCGAATTCACTCCGTATCCACAAATGCGTAGGCATCTTTTAGGTAGACTTCTCGGTTTTTCATTACAACGTAAACCGTTATTTTGCAACCAATATCTTAAACGAGTTCAGCAGCGTATCGTAGCACATCAATAACTATATAACGCAAATTATGGTGTATCCCTTAGTGAAAACATTTCACTGGGAGGGAGGCCGAGCATCAGTCCCGAAGACTACGCAATAACCTATTTCTGAGTATGGAATACTCTATCTCTGGTGAAATCAGAGATTCCTCCAAATATTTTGGATAAAATTACCGGAGTTTCGAGTAGTTATTAGACAATATGTCACCACTCAGAAGCTCCCACTAACTTGTATCTTTCATATGACCCCGAAGGTCGTTATGACCAAGCTATGTTACTTCTTTAAATCTTGATTGAAAGGAAACTTAGTCATTGTTCCTTTAAGACAGTGTTCCTTTGACTAGGAGATAGGAATCACCCTAAGCCAGTCTTCAGATCTTATCTTTAGGGAATATGCACTAATTAATAGAATAGAAAGAAGCGTTTATCGAAATACGGAAACCATTTGCGTTTATATATTTTAAGATGTGTTACTAATACCTTTTTAGCAATGCTTAGTGGTTCTGACTTTATCAAACAAAAGTCTGAGTCTTAGATTCGTGCTACGAATGTTATATTCATCGTCAATAAGACAAACAAATTATCCTATTGAAAGTGAATACGTTCGTTCCAACGAATCCGAAAACAGAAAATGAATTTTCTGTGATACTCAAGAATTGAATCCGAGATTCATTTCCTTATATCACTCCCACTAGTCTATCTGAAATAACTGCCCGTTGTTTATTTTATTTATCATTTAATGCAAAGCTACCTAGTTCTTCCAAAGAACTTTAGCTTTCGAGAAAATTGCTAAGGATGCATTGGTCAGTGATCCGAAATTACTTTCCTTATCCTCTAATTTCCAATTTATTAATTTTCTGTTTGGCCTTAAAACTACTAGTTTAGATGACTAACACGTATAAACATTCTTTCCCATTCTCGACTTTCCTTAGATGGAAACAGTCTTGAACTAGCAGTTCGTTTGAGTAGACGCTACTCTTGAACTGTGGGATGTTCAGTATTACTTGCTTGGACTATCGATTTTTCTAATCGTCAAATCATAAGACCAAAGCTCCCACTAGTTTATCGGTTCCAAATACCGTCTAACTAGCAACACTTTGTATTTATGATTTTCAAAGATTAGAAAATCCCCCAGAACTAAGCTCCCACTAGTTTATCAGTTCCAAATACTGTCTAACTAGCAATGCTTTGTTCATGATGTTTCAAAAGATTGGAAAAACTCCAGAGCTAAGCTCCCACTAGTTTATCGGTTCCAAAAACTGTCTAACTAGCAACGCTTTATTCTTGTTTTTTCAATGAAAAAAGAAACTCATGTGCAGTCTATTACACATTTCTAATGATTCGGAAAAACAACAAATCATAAGACTAAGGCTCCCACTAGTTTATCGGTTCCAAATACCGTCTAACTAGCATCTCCTTATGTATGTTTTTCCGATTTTTCAATTAGAAATTTGATGTGTAATTACACTTTTAAAATTCACTAAATGAATTTTATATATAGTCCTAAATCATCTTTTGTAAACTAAGTACGGTCGTTTCTCGTTTTACACGAGCGACATCCGTGACATACCTATACTATGTCATTAAGTTCTTAAAGGCTCAAGAGAAAATCTTTTCCGAAAATTAACTGCATTTATTGATAATTACAACGTATTTGTTACTTTCAACATTTTTAATGAAGTCCTATTACTAACAGTTTAGTAGCCTAGAGATTTAGTTGTAAAAAATATGGCAGAAAGTTAAATTCAAAAAATAAATTTTCACTACTAGATTTTTATTTTAGGAATTATAAACTATAAAAAGTTTATCCTACCATTCCAAGGATTTAACCTCGCATAGTACTGTCCGAGAGGGTCGATATCAGCACTATGACGGTTAAACTGAGACAATCTCTCTCAATGATTAAGCTTTGAGAATCGAACATCTCACCGGAATCAGACATCCCGGACTTTAATCATTGATTACATTTCTTTTTCTAGCCTAGATATTTCAAAAATATCCATAAAGAGTGTGACCTACTATATCAGATCTCAGAGTACGCCCCGAGTATGCCTACGAGGGGCAGGTCAGTGACCCGACAAGTACCCGAAATCCTATCCTTTCGGAGACCAAGTCTTGAATTTTTATAGCGGTGAACACCATCCGAAGGGGGCCGAAATCAAAGCGACACGAGGTGTCACCATTCTCTCACGTGCTTGCATCTATAGTAGAGGCCGTGGGGTTGGCTGTCGCCTTCCCCGCTCCCACTCAATAATTTGAAAAAGTGGTGGGTTTACTAATTACGGTTTCGGTCTTGACAATAAGAAACAATAAATCATGTACTCCGAACATGGTCGGTTATGTAGGCAAGCCTACGCCGTCTTATTCATTGGAACATATATGACTGTTCAGGATGATCCGGCAAGAGAAGCCCCGTTTAGCCCGAAGGCTTATCGGCTATGCTAAGTCTTGTCGAACCACTGTAATGTACATCACACGTGGTGGGGAGTCGATCGAGCCGAAGCTCGGTTGAACTCGCCCAACCATGGTTACACTATTTCCGAACCCATGTAGTAAGATTTTCCGATTTCTATGTTGTCAACTAAAGCGTAATCTTGTTTCTGTTTAAGGTGGGTTCACCGAAAACTCAACGATTTATCTAAGTAGGATTCACCGAGAATCCATCACTAAAATCGTAACGATTGACAAAACCGGTTCCACTGTTTTTATAATTATTTACTTATTTTAATTAACTACCACATATTAATTAAAAAAGCTTTTTAACTAATTATACGAGTTATACATGCCTAATTTATTCGAAATAAACTAGCTACATGTATGCATTAGAGTGGATTCATGATATGATGCATGTCATGGCAATTTTCCGGTTTCTATCACATAATTTCGATCATACACGAAAAAAGATACGGAAAAATAAACACCGAGATGGATCGTTGGTACCACCGACTAACCTATTTTCTAAGAAAAAGTAAAACTAATGTAATCTTCGAGTCTTGAACTTCGAATCTTGAACTCGAACCGCCGGATCACGAACCACGAACACCCGAGAGGAGAAAGACTTTTTAATAAAATAAATCCAATTTATTTCTAATTAAAACCCCTTAAAAATTTTATTTTTTTTCTTTCTTTCGGCTGTTAATTAATATTTTCAGAATTTTGTTTTTGTTTTTATTTTATTTTATTAATAATAAACTGCCAAAGTCGGCAGAATTATTATCAAAACAAACAGTTTATAAAAATAAAAAAAAGGAAACAGCCGCATTATCAAAACCCTAGGCGCTTGCTAGGTTTAAAGAAAACAGGTTATAGCGGCGGCAGTAAGCGTCGCTACAGGTGCTGCTGCCACCCTTAAAAAAACAGAGGCTGTTGCAACGTTTTTAGCGCTGCTAAAGGTGCAGGACAGCCTTAAAATTAGGGTTCTTGGCCGTTTCTCCTCGTTCATACCTTGGGTTTCGCCTTGATCTTCATCTTTTCTTCAAGATCTTCATATTTCGAGCCCGGAATATATAAAATTACAATAGAGCTTGCATCATTTTTTCTTATACATGAAATTCGATTAACATACAAATTAAATACAAATCCTATGCTCAATTGCTACTAAACAAGAGAGCTACAAAATAGATCTACGGGTAAACAACACCAACCCCAATCCATCTCTTCAACCATGACAATCACAAAGCATCATCATCAAATTTTCGAATCAATAAAAAAAATTAAAACGAAAACAAGCAATCTACACATGCTATTCCACTCCTTAGATCTAAAATTTAAATACTTTGATTGCTAGATCAAAGGCTCTGATACCACTTGATGGATGTAATATCGCCTTAATATATACTCACCTGGATATCTAAATATTTCCTTGCATTTATAGAGATTGGTTTATCCGTGATCTTTTTTAACTGCGCCGACACCTTTGTTGGTGGACTATTCAGCCATTCATCACATATTCAAGTTGAAGAGTTCAACTCATTTCAGCTTGATACTTGAAACAACCGCAAGGAATCGGCGCGTAGCAAAATGGCTCAAGACGATCAAGAAACCTTCTCCGATTCTCGCTTGGACTCAAGAGATTGAAGCTTCACCGATCAACAAATAATGGTGGAAAGAAAAGCGGTAGAATATATGTCTACGAGAAGGCGAGGATGAAGACAATTGAAGAGAACATGAGAAGAATAGAGGCTTTAGGGCTAAAGAAAATGGCGAATTAAACGCTAAGCTCTGTCTATTAGGAAGCGGCGCAATTAGATTTTCATTCCACATAGTCATTGGGCCATCTTAATTCGCTTTGAAATTATAATTTAAATTTCTCAAGACATGCCATGGATAATGACCTATAGTATGTATATCCGCTATTTCATACTCACGAGAATAAAATTTTCGATTTCTCAAAACCCTAAATCGCAAGTCGAGATTCCTAACAGAGCGAACCGATTTCTCCGTTATACGTATTTCATTATGTATCCGCTCAAAGACTTGATTTTGGAGATCCCGTTAAGATTTCCGGTGCTATCCCTTTTCCGATTCAAATGCGTTTCTAAAAATGGTGTTCACGATCGAAAGTTCCAGCTTCAAGAACAATTATCTCGCCTCGAAATTCCATGACGCAAATTGATGAATCAATGATGTGATCGCTTTGAAGCATATAGCGCTTAGACGTTAAGGCGGTTGTCGTTTTTCTAAGAGTTTAGTGTCTAGTACTTGTTATGGTGATTACGAGGCTAAATTACAATTTTGGTCCTCTAACTAGACACGTTTTTCGATTTTGGTCCTGATTTTTCTCCGGAGACAATTTTAGTCCTGTAAGTGGTCTTTTTTTTTGCAAAAATAGTCCTGAACGCCGGAAAAACCACTTACAGGACAAAAATTGTCGCCGGAAAGACCACTTACAGGACTAAAATTGTCGTCGGAAAAGACCAATTTTAGTCCTGTAAGTGGTCTTTCCGGTGTTCAAGATTATTTTTGCAAAAAAAAGACCACTTACAGGACTAAAATTGTCGCCGGAGAAAAATCAGGACCAAAATCGAAAAACGTGTCTAGTTAGAGGACCAAAATTGTAATTTAGCCATGATTACGATTCCCTCCTCCTCGCCCTTTCCGTCTCAAAAACTGGTAATTATTTTCATGTATTAGATAATTTCCATGATGGGATTACATTTATCAATCATGTTAATGGCATACTTTGTATTGCTGGAGAGAATTTGTTTAGTATAACTCTATTGAATCCTTCTATTAGAGAACTACGAAAACTCCCCGTCCTGAATTTTAGATTAAACTGCTACACACAAGGGCTCGGATTCGGATTTGATTATGCTACTAATGACTATAAAGTGGTTGGAATAGTAACCGTTGATAAAGAAGAAGGTCGTTATCGTTATCATCATCAACACGAACATGTAGGTTTAGTATACCGTCTAAGCACCAACACTTGGACAATATGGGGTAAGTTGCGTGCATTTGTGTCTGAGTATTATCAAGACTCTGAAAATGGTACTAAGAATTACTTTTTAGGGTGGGCTCTTGGCCCTCAACCTTGTATCTTCTCCCATGGATCCGTCCATTGGTTGGTGACGGGAAAAAACCGGATACTCACTTTTAACGTGACTAATGAGTTATTTCGAGAGATTTTGTTACCTAATGCCTTGAAAGATTATGAGTCCAGGATACTATTTAAACTGTTTAACGTTGAAAGATCGACTATTGCGTTGGTGGCTTATACGGATCCTCTAGAATATGAAGTTAACCATTATTCAGGACAGCAATTGATGGACGTATGGGTGATGAAAGAATATGGTGTCATGGAATCTTGGACTAAACTTTATAATTCGATAAAGGCTTTACCGGAAATCGTAAGACCGTGGTGTTTTTGGAGGAAAGATAAACTTGTATTCCGAGCTACGAGTGGGATTTCCATTTGTTATGATCTCTCCAAAGGTGAAGTATATCAACCATTCTTGATGGGAGTAAGTGTTGAAACTTGCAATGAAAGTCTTGTTTCCATCAAGTAAACTATAACCTTTTGGTTTTTCTTTGTTTTTTTTATTCTTTCCTAAGCCTAATAAATAAGTGTGAGGGATCATGTGAGTTTGTTTTAATTGTTGTTATGTTTCTTTAGTTGGTTGAACCACCAATCTTATTTGTTATTTGGTTTCATTAATAAATTGTCTTTTCATTTTAGGTTTTTTTTGTTTTTGTTACAGTCTTTTCATTTTAGCTGTAATGAGGAAGACTTGTTTGCATATATAATGCTGGAAAGTTTTGAGGAACTGAAGTATTTTCTTAAACTTCTCAAGAACTTAATTCATAGCAAGAAGCTTTTATTTGAATATGAATTGATTGATTTTGGGGTCTTTTTAATTTAATCTTTTGATTACAGGACCAACAATGCACATTACAGATCGATTATGTATTTTACCAACCTGCAATCATTGGATGCTTAATGTGTTATACTATATGTACAAGTGTTTTGTCTGTGTAAAACTAGAGGATAATAATGGTATTGCTAAAATTCTATGGATATATTATATATATTATATGAGAAAGCATTATAGATATTGTCAGGTTGTAGAAAAACGTAACCGTGTCGTTTCAACTTTAGATCTTTAGACAATTCGCCACAACATGTATTTACATTATTTATCGTAATTGATAAGGATCATGGTCAATATTGGGTCTTCATCTTTAACAATGGTTTAAAAACATGTTATGCCACTGGTTGTGGTCGAATGGTTGTGCCCGTATTTGAGCTAATAAGCTGAGCCGAGCTAGGTATTTGTTGTTCAAGCTTGTGTTCGTTTTGGTGAGCTTGTTCGTGATTATCCGTTTAATAAACAAACAAACAAAATATGTTCAAGCTTGGCTTGTTAAGGTCACGAACATGTTCGCCAAATAAACAAACAAAAACTTATGTTCAAACTCGACTCATTTATAATAATAAAAGTTGATTTGGCTCGTTAGAGTATAGAAAATCAAATCCAAATACATAAATAAAAAAGGTGGTGATACATCCACTACACATGCAAAACACACTTTTATCCATTGATTGTGATATGACACATTTTAATCAATGACCCTACATTTTCATCAAGGGTTAGAAATCATGTATTGAATGTGCACTACACATAATGTGTTGGTGATTTAAGTATAACCATGTCCATTAGTGTAATTAAGGGTTTGGTACAAAGATGGGTGAACTCGGAACACTCTATTGTGGGTTTGGAGGTGCGGAGTGCACACTCATATAAGTGTTTACGAGTTTACAGATGTAAATGATCAAGTAGATTTCGTAAAACAAACTTAAAAGACACGGGAAATTCGTTTTTGAAAAAGTGTCACAAAGGCCGCCGTGACCATAAGCGCCTCCTGTGTGGATTTTTTTCGTGCAAAATTTGAATAGTTCATATTCAATTTTCAGACTTCACAGCCTTTTGTGGCCCCAAAATGCGAATTGGTGTGTCTTTTCATAGTTTTTCAGCAGTTTTTTCTTCATAACACCTTTCCACAAAGGTGTCTCTTAAACAAAACGTTTTTAACCAACAAATACTAATCCTAGAAGGTATAAAAACTGGTCTTACTTGTTTTAAAACATATTTTTAAAAAGATACAATACTTGATCATTTGAGAATACATTGAAAACACATTCAAGTATTCTTCATCTTTGTGTGTCAAAACTTCCTAAAAAACTCCATTAGTATACTTTTCTTTTGGTGCCAAAAAGAAAAGGGAAAACGTAGTCTTATCTCACAAAGGTATTCGTGTAACCCGGGGCATTGAATAATGGTCGAATAACTTTTGTAGGAAAGTGTTTCAACACGATTCTACGTAATATCAAGTTACAATTTCCTGCGATATAGTTTGACATTGTTGTTTACATTCCCTTACAAGCTTTTTCTACAACAATCTACAAAAGTTATTTTAGTAAATTCTACAATGTCAAGTGTTAAGGAGATGACTACAAACTTTGGAAAGTTGGAAAAGTTTGAAGGTGTCAATTTTAGAAGATGGCAAAGGAAGATGCATTTTCTGCTAACAACATTGAAGGTGGTGTATGTGTTGAGTACACCGATGCCTGAAGTGATGGATGACGGACCATTGGAGGAACTGAGGAGGAAGAACAAATGGGAGAATGATGACTACATCTGTAGAGGCCACATTCTAAACGGTATGTCTGATTCATTGTTTGACATTTACCAAAATGTTGAGTCTGCAAAAGAACTTTGGGATTCACTAGAGTCTAAATACATGGATGAAGATGCCTCTAGTAAAAAGTTCTTGGTTGGTAATTTCATGAAATATAACATGGTATTTTCAAGGTCGGTAATGGAACAGTATAATGAATTACTACGCATTTTGGGTCAGTTTGCACAACATAAAATGGAAATGGATGAGTCTATTTCGGTGTCAAGCATTATAGATAAATTAGCACCGTCATGGAAAGATTTTAAGCACATGTTAAAACACAAAAAGGAAGAATTATCTCTGGTAGAACTTGGTAGTCACTAGCGTATAGAGGAATCTCTAAGGGCGCAAGAGGGCGGTAAAACAAAGGGTAAAGAGGTAATGGATTCGACCTCTATCAATATGATGGAAGCTTGAGAATGTTCGTATAAGAACAAAGGAAAAGAAAAGAAAAAATCTTCCAAAAACAATGGCAAAGATACCAACAAAAAACCGAAAGGTGCTTGTTGGACTTGCGGGAAAACTGGACATTTCCGGGCAGGTTTATGTTAAATATTCAGCATGATGTTGTTAATAATGTTATCACAAATCATGATGTTAATAATTCTGTTTTGTGGCATGCTCGGTTGGGACATGTTCATTATAAGCGTTGATAATGTCTAAAAATGAGTTAATTCCATCTTTTGACATGAATATGAATAAGTGTAATACTTGTATGTTAAATAAAATTGTGAGACAACCTTTTCATAATGTTGAAAGGTCATCTTCTGTTTTAGAACTTATTCATAGTGATCTATGTGATTTTTGTGCTACGCATTCTTTTGGCAATAAAAAATATGTAGTGACATTTATAGATGATTGCACTCAGTTTTGTTATGTATTTTTACTTCATTCTAAAGACGAGGCAATAGATAAATTTAAAATCTATAAAAATGAGGTAGAATTACAATTAACCTTTAAAATAAAAAGGTTTCATACCGATTGAGGTGGTGAATATTTTGATCCAACCTTTTTCGGGTCATGTGGTATAATACATGAGGTTACAGGGCCGTATACGCCACAACAAAATGGCATAGCGGAAAGGAAAAACCGTACTCTTAAAGAGATGGTTAATTCCATGCTATCTTACTCTGGTTTGAGTGAGGGATTTTAGGGGGAAGCCATGTTAACGGCTTGTTATTTGCTGAATAGAATTCCTAATAAAAGGAATCATATTACTCCATATGAACTATGGTTCAAAAGGAAGCCAAACTTGAATTATCTACGAGTTTGGGGTTGTAGGGCTGTTGTAAGACTTACCGTGCCTAAGATTAAAACCTTGGGTGGAAGAGGCATTGATTGTATATTTATTGGATATGTTTTGCATTCCTAAGCCTATAGGTTCTATGTTATAGAGCCTAATGATTCAGTTGTTGTTCATTCTGTGATTGAGTCAAGGGATGCCATCTTTGATGAACATTGGTTTACTTCTATACCGAGGCCGAAAGATATAACTCCTACTATTGTTGGAGTAGAGAACAACAATGGTGTTGATTCTCAAGATGAGCCTTTAGAGCTTCGTAGAAGCAAAAGGGCTAGGAAACCAAAGTCTTTTGGACCCGACTATCAAACTTATTTGGTGGAAGGAACAAGAGATGAAGTAGAATTTCAATACTCATATTGTTATAATATTGATGAGGATCTTAAGACTTTTAAGGAGGCTATGGAGTCTCGAGACGTGTCATTTTGGAAAGAAGCCATCAATGATGAGATGGATTCCATAATGGGAAACAACACGTGGATCCTTACGGATTTTCCGCGTGGTTGCAAACCTTTGGGTTGCAAGTGGATATTTAAAAGAAAGATGAAAGTTGACGGTACTGTCGACAGGCATAAAGCCAGATTGGTAATTCAAGGCTTTAGGCAAAAGGAAGGTATTGATTATTTTGATACCTATGCACCGGTTGCTAGAATGTCCACAATTAGATTGTTGATTGCCTTAGCAGCTATTAACAATCTGGTAATCCATCAAATGGATGTTAAAACAGATTTCTTAAATGGAGATTTAGAAGAAGAAATATATATGAAACAACCGGAGGGATTTGTTATGCCTGGAAATGAGCATAAGGTGTGTAAGCTTGTTAAATCATTGTACGGGCTTAAGCAAGCACCTAAACAATGGCATCATAAATTTGATGAGGTTGTCTTGTCTAATGGTTTTAAGCTTAACCAATCAGACAAGTGTGTATATAGCAAATTTGACAATACCGGTAATGGTGTGATAATTTGCTTATATGTTGATGACATGTTAATTTTTGGAACTAACCAAGAACAAGTTGACCTTTGTAAGGCATTTTTGTCATCAAGTTTTTCTATGAAAGACATGGGGGAGGTGGATGTGATTCTTGGAATCAAGATCAAACGGAGTGACAAAGGGATATCTTTGACACAATCTCATTATATTGAGAAAGTATTAAAGAAATTCAATTGTGAAAATTCTACTCCAGCAAATACTCCCATGGATCCTAATGAGAAACTCATGCCTAATACGGGAAATCCGATATTACAACTTGAGTATTCTCGGGTGATAGGATGTTTGATGTATGCTATGACTAGTACACGTCCGGATATTGCTTATGCGGTTGGAAAGCTAAGCCGGTTTACGAGTAATCCAATTAGTCATCATTGGCGTGCGGTAACTCGTGTACTAAGATATCTTAAGTCGACCAAGGATTTTGGCTTGACTTATGTTGGACATCCTTCAGTAATAGAGGGATACTCAGATGCTAGTTGGATATCCAATGTACAGGATCATTCTTCTACTAGTGGTTGGGTGTTTTTGCTTGGAGGAGGTGCCATTTCATGGGCTTCCAAAAAGCAAACATGCATTACTGGCTCGACTATGGAGTCGGAATTTGTTGCCTTAGCAGCAGCCGGAAAAGAGGCGGAGTGGCTTAGGAATTTGATCTATGAAATTCCGTTATGGCCAAAACCAATTTCACCCATTTCTATCCATTGTGATGGTGCATCTACCTTGTCTAAGGCATATAGTCAAGTGTATAATGGTAAGTCGCGACACCTGGCGTTAGACATAAGCGCGATGCGTGAGTTGATCACTCATGGGGTGATTTCGGTTGTTTTTGTGAGATCTCAACATAATTTAGCTGATCACTTAACCAAAGGATTGGCTAGAGACTTGGTACAAAAGTCGGTAATTGCGATGGGTTTACAACCCATATAAATCTTGGTGATAGGATACCCAATTCCCTTCTAATAGAATGTTAGAGGTAGAATTCAATGTGGAAGGCCTATTATCTTAGATTTGAGCACATGATATTGTCCCGAAGGTATGTGCTATGACCTGCAAGATTAGGTTGAAGGTATTCTTCTTAATGAGTCTTTTTGACAAAGTGCTATTGCAGGTGCACGATTAATAAAAGGCTCACCTATATGAGTATGAGGTTTGGCCGCTTCAAGGAAGTTCTAGGGTTGGCTTTCTATATGCTCATGAATTGATATGGACACAAGGCCTGTTTAATTAGTGTAAAGAATAAACTTTTGGAGTTATCTTAATTCATGAGTATATTATCTTTATGTATTCAAAACGTGTAAAGGGGTTCAATGCTTAGACACACCCCGATACTCAAATATTTGAAATGTGTAATATTACTAGGTGGTAATTCAATCTTCGTGATATTATCATTGATGCATGAGTTGTTATGTTTTGACTGATCTTTAGCTAAACCAAGGATTACACTTAAATGGGGGAGGAATGTTGGTGATTTAAGTATAACCATGTACATTAGTGTAATTAAGGGTTTGGTACAAAGATGGGTGAACTCGGAACACTTTATTGTGGGTTTGGAGGTGCGGAGTGCACGCTCATATAAGTGTTTACGAGTTTACGGATGCAAAAGATCAAGTAGCGTTCGTAAAACAAACTTAAAAGACATGGGAAATTCATTTTTGAAAAACAGTGTCACAGGCGGCCGCCTGTGACCATAGGCGCCCACCTATGGAGATTTTTTCAGGCAAAATTTGAACAGGTTCATATTCAATTTTCAGGTTTTCACAGGCGCCCGCCTGCCTTTCGTAGGCGCCCGCCTGTGGCCTGAAAATGCAAATTGGTGTGTCTTTTCCTGGTTTTTCAGCAGTTTTTTCTTCATAACACATTTCCACAAAGGTGTCTCTTAAACAAAATGTTTTTAACCAACAAATACTGATCCTAGAAGGTATAAAAACTGGTCTTACTTGTTTTAAAACATATTTTTAAAAAGATACAATACTTGATCATTTGAGGGAATACATTGAAAACACATTCAAGTATTCTTCATCTTTGTGTGTCAAAACTTCCTAAAAAACTTTTGGCCGCTTCAAGGAAGTTCTAGGGTTGGCTTTCTATATGCTCATGAATGGATATGGACACAAGGCCTGTTTAATTAGTGTAAAGAATAAACTTTTGGAGTTATCTTAATTCATGAGTATATTATCTTCATGTATTCAAAACGTGTAAAGGGGTTCAATGCTTAGACACACCCCGATAATCGAATATTTGAAATGTGTAATATTACTAGGTGGTAATTCAATCTTCGTGATATTATCATTGATGCATGGGTTGTTATGTTTTGACTGATCTTTAGCTAAACCAAGGATTACATTTAAATGGGGGAGGAATGTTGGTGATTTAAGTATAACCATGTACATTAGTGTAATTAAGGGTTTGGTACAAAGATGGGTGAACTCAGAACACTTTATTGTGGGTTTGGAGGTGCGGAGTGCACGCTCATATAAGTGTTTACGAGTTTAGGGATGCAAATGATCAAGTAGCGTTCGTAAAACAAACTTAAAAGACATGGGAAATTCGTTTTTGAAAAACAGTGTCACACAGTGGCGCGTCGTGACCATAAGCGCTCCCCATGGAGATTTTTTTTCAGCAAAATTTGAATGTTCATATTCAATTTTCAGTTTTCACAGCGCCCACTGCCTTTCAGAAAGCGCCACTGTGGCCCGAAAATGCGAATTGGTGTGTCTTTTCCTGGTTTTTCAGCAGTTTTTTCTTCATAACACATTTCCACAAAGGTGTCTCTTAAACAAAACGTTTTTAACCAACAAATACTGATCCTAGAAGGTATAAAAACTGGTCTTACTTGTTTTAAAACATATTTTTAAAAAGATACAATACTTGATCATTTGAGGGAATACATTGAAAACACATTCAAGTATTCTTCATCTTTGTGTGTCAAAACTTCCTAAAAAACTCCATTAGTATACTTTTCTTTTGGTGCCAAAAAGAAAAGGAAAAACGTAGTCTTATCACAAAGGTATTCGTGTAACCCGGGGCATTGAATAAGGGTCGAATAACTTTTGTAGGAAAGTGTTTCAACACGATTCTACGTAATATCAAGTTACAATTTCCTGCGATATAGTTTGACATTGTTGTTTACATTCCCTTACAAGCTTTTTCCACAACATAATGTGTAGTGCACGTGTCATTTTCCAATAAAAAATAAAAACAAAGTGCAAAGTAATATTCAAACATCATAGGATCAAATCTGGCAAAATTGCAACTTCAGTCGTGTAAGTTGTCACGCTTTTAGTTTAAACTCATGTTTTTACTCCGATCACAACTTTAGTCCTGTGAGTTGGCTTTTTTCACAATTTTGGTCATGTCTCGCCGGAACATGCTCTAGCCCCACCGAATATCCTCACTAAACTGAACAAGGAGTTGATTCGGGCTTATGATGAGATTTTATCACAAGAAGAGATTTATTGGTTTCGAAAATCACGCTTGGATTGGATCGAAAATGGAGAGTGGAACACTAGATATTTTCACCTATATCTACCATTCGAAGACAAGGAAAGAATAAGATTTTGTACCTAAAGATTCCAATAGGTCTTGGACTACGGATGATGCCACTCTTTGAGATACCGTTTGTCAATAATTTATGAGCATTTATGCTGAAGAATACCTGCTGCCTCATTCTCTTTTGATCTTCTAACAGCAAACCTCACTCATGCGGATAAGAGGATCCTTAATCACCCGGTTTGTGAAGTAGAAATCCGAGCGGCTATTTTCCAGATGGGTGCCTTTAAATCACCTGGTCCTAATAGCTTTCCACCGGTTTTCTTTCAGCAATTGGGATATTGTTGGCCCTCTCTAACAGCTTTGGGTCATCAAAGCTTTTCGTGAACGCAGATTCCCCCCAAGCATGACCCAAACTTATATTGCTTTTATTCCAAAGATCCACCCCCCAGAATCGGTCTCTCACCTACTACGACATATTGCCCTTACAAATGTGACGGCCAAGCTCATAACTAAAATCATTGCAAACCGTTTGCAACTGCTCATTGGAAAGTTCATTGACAACCGTAAAATGCATTCATTTCTAGTAGGCAGACTTCCGATAGCATTACTGTGGCACAAGAGATTCTTCACACCATGAGAAACAAAATGGGTCGGAAGGGATTTTTGATTATCAAGGTGGACTTAATGATAAAAACATATTCAGCAAGAAAAACACTTAATAAAGCTAATTTGGGTAATAATTATTCCACTTGTCCTTATTAACTTAAAAACACTTGAGTTGAATTATTAACTGAGAGCTTTATCCGCAATTAATTAGCTATGATATTATGCAAATTTTATGGTGCTCAATGATCATCAAACTCAATCTTGAATTCAACTTATCTTTTTCTTCTAGTTTTCACGACACTTTTGATCTTATTGCATCGTTCATCATTGTTTAGCTGAGAATATTTTCTTTTTTGAACTTCTAGTCTATGCACATCGTCTTCTTTACATTCACAAAAAAACATGCACAATATACCGATTAAAGCCATAATAGTGAAGATGTTAATGAAAAATAATAAGATACTTTTCATTCCACTTGTGAATGATGCAAATTTTATTTTGTGTTTAACTATATTGTAAAATTAAAGAAAAAAAAAATACACATCCGAATATTGGTCGAAAGGAGATACAATGTGTTACCTTTGCCTTTGGTGGATAATGTGTCTTTCACCGTATTGTTTTATGTTTCCGGATTTTCAATAGCTATTGAGAGAGTTAAATATGTATTTGTTTAGAGTTAAGTCTGTATTTGTTTCGTTAAACTTAATTGCTAATGTACGATGATAAACATTTTCGGTTTTTAATTTGATTTTCGTACTAATAATTTAAATTGGTTTTCGTAGTAATAATTACTATTGGTTTTTTAGTTGATTTGTATTAATAATTAATTTAGTTTATTATAAATAATTAATCAAGGAATTTTTAATTGATTTTTGTTTTTTCGGGAAAACTTATAATCAAGGATTTTGATTATTAAAATTTTCGGTTTTTAATTAATATCAATAATCAATAAAGGTATATTATTTTTTTTCTTTGAAAATTTAATTAATTGTTAATTATTTATTTATTAAATAGTCAATAATCAATAAATGATTTTGTTTATTTTTCTTTTTTTTTTATTTTAAATTTCATCTTACTATTTTAATTAATTAATAATGATTATTCACGCCTAAAAAATAATGATTATTTAATAAATAATAATTCAAGGATCTTGACGATGATATATATATATATAGAGAGAGATAAAGATGAACATTAAAACTAATTGATTAAATATTTAAATTTGGAGAAACATTTTTTTGTGGTAAACACATTCACACTTTTTTGTATAGTAGAAACCTAATAATAATAATAATAATAATAATAATAATAATAAAAGCCTAATAAAATAGCATAGAAACAATGTGGGATAAATGGACTCCAAATCAAAATGTCTTATCTTCGATCACAGAACAAGAATCTCTTCATCAAATATGGATTAATCGTTCACGGAACCGATGATATGAAGATTCTAAAATTAACGGAAAACAGAACTAGAACCTCTAAAAAGTTTTACGGAAATTAATGGCAAAATGAATGTATGGAAGTTAATGAAAAAATCATTTTCAGCAAGAAAAACACTTAATAAAGGTAATTTGGGTAATAATTATTCCACTTATCTTTATTAACTTAAAAGCAGTTAAGTTGAATTATTAATTGAGAGAAAAATCAATCTGTCTTTATCCCCAATTAGCCATGAGATTATGCAAATTTTTTGGTGGCCAATTGACCATCAAACTCAATTTTGACTTAATTCAATGGTTGTGAATTTGACACAGATGAGCATAATCATTAATGTGATGAGATGTGTTCATTGATGACTACTATAAAAATTACCATGAGATTATGCATTTCAGTTCGATTCCCGTAAAAGAAAAAATGCATATCACTCTCGTTATTTTATTTTTTTTCCAAAAAAACATATGTTTTTTTTTTCTGACTCTAACGGGTTGAACATTGGCCTCACGCCAACTTATACCTATAATTTCACCACTAAAACCGACTGACCTCAAAAAAAAAAAAAAGACATATGTTACATAATGTGCTCTTAATTTTATTTATGGCTGAAAAAAAATAATTTTTGTTTACTGATAAAATAAGGCGTGAACCGATTCTCCGGCCTAAAATTCTACCTATTTTTAGGCCATTAACCATTAAAATAATGTGGCTTTTTGTGATTGGTAAAACAACATACTTGCTTTGAGAGATTGACAGATTGTAAACAATAATCTAGTACGTTAATTATAAGGCCATCTTAAAATTTTCGTTTGAAATTAGAGCTTAAATTTCTCAAGAGACGCCATGGATAACTACCTATAGTATATCCACTATTTCATGCTTCCAAATAAAATTATCTGTTTTCTTATAACATTAAATCACAATTAAGTCGAGCTGAGGTTCCTAATCTATACAATAGGATAGCTAGAGCGAACTGCTTTCTCCTTTGTGCTTCATTATGTATCTGTTCGAAGACTTGATTTTGGAGATCATATTGAGATTGCCGGTGCTATCCCTTCTCCGATTCAAATGTGTTTCTAAAAAATGGTATTCGCTGATCCAAAGTTCCAATTTCAAGAACAATTATCTAGCACTCAGACATGCCATGGACGAAGGTGACGATGTAACCGTTTTGAAGCGTATAGCAGTGCCAGCGAAACGTTGTGGCTGTTGTGTTTATTATAAGAGTTTTGGGCTAAATTACAATTTTGGTCCTCTAACTAGACACGTTTTTTTATTTTGGTCCTGGTTTTTCTCCGACGACAATTGTAGTCCTGTAAGTGGTCTTTTTTTTTGCAAAAATAGTCTTGAACGCCGGAAAGACCACTTACAAGACTAAAATTGGTCTTTTCCGGCGATAATTTTAGTCCTGTAAGTGGTCTTTCCGGCGTTCAAGACTATTTTTGCAAAAACAAAAGACCACTTACCGACTAAAATTGTCGCTTTAGAAAAATCAGACCAAAATCGAAAAATGTATCTAGTTTGAGGACCAAAATTGTAACTTGGAAATATAAAATAATTGTGTAGTGGGTCCATATTATAAAGTTATAAAAGGTTTTTGTAAAGTTGTAAAAGGTTTATGAAAAGGTTTATAAGATGATGACGTGACAGTGTAAAAAGTTTTATGATTGTGATAAAAATGTTTATAGAGAATAGGTTTATAGATGTGTGACGTGGCGTACCAATAAAGCTTTTAAAAGCTTTATTGTTGGAGATACTCTAATATTGCAATATATATAGATACTAGTTTAATACCCGTGCTATGCACTGGGATAGATAAAAGTTTGAAAGTATATATAATATTTTATTTATACATTATACAACTAACAATATTTGAAGTATTAAATGTTACAATATAGTACTACATTAATCTACTATATTAGTATTTTCGGAATGATATGGTATAATATATTGTTTATAGCGTGGAAAATAGAATTTAAATGACAAACTCACACACTAAGAGACGCGTCATCCACCATATCGAACATTTTTCTTATGGTAAAATGATAAATCACCCTATCCACACCACCCACCCCACCCTTATCCATTGTCTCATTTAACGTGTAAAATTCCACAAACTACGGCCATAAAAAATACCTTATCCATCCCCCAATGTATCATAATCACACGGCACGTGTCGAAGAAGTCTCGTGTCATAAATAAGCCCGGTGGTGGATACAGTAAACCACAACAAATCCTTTCTATTCTGCAAATGGCCTACCACGCAAATCCTTCTACTGGAAAAAAAACCTAAACCGCATCAAATACCTTATTATGAGTTACGGCATAAAGATGAATAACGGGAGGTTGATGACCAAAGTACCAAACATATACCGCATCTAATACCTATCTATTCTGCAAATAACCCTCCACGTAAATCCTTCCACAAGGAAAAAAAAATAGAACATAGTTTGATGTATCAACTATAAGTTATTCATGTATCACAGAAACAAACTCATATTGCAATGGAAAAAAAAAATCAGAAGCTTTGATGATATAAAGTGCAAGTTGGAGTATGATGGAATAATCACTGTATTATGAAAGCAAACATTTATTAAGTAAAACCTAAATGGAGATTAGATCAGTACATCGTAATCTTTATTTACTTATTTATTTATTTGAATTAGTTAATTAATAACCCATCAATACAAAAATGCTGCAAAACCGTTTTAGTAGAATCTTGTACAACGTGCAAAACCGAATTGTTATTATACGAAAATCTTGCAAAACCTGATAAGTACATATCCAAATTGTTATTTGAGTTTAAAAAAAGATTTGAATTTTTAAAATAAAAATAGATGATAACATTATTGGCCTAGCGTGGTACGTAACAAAGACTCTAAGCTTCTCCATAGAAGATGTAAAAACAATATCATCAATACTTTAGCCTCCTCGAACATAAGTTACCCTTACCTGGGAAATAAACAAAAAAAAAAAATAAATTCACAAACAAATAATTCTTAATTAAGTTACCCTTAATTTGTACTATAATTCACAAACAAAAACAAATAAATTCACAACAAAATTCATCACCTAAATCTATCACTGAAACGAAAAAAAATTGCTGATCCTTCCAAAAACTACTAAATAAATGAAAACCAATAATGACAATTGTACTATAATGTATCAAAAGTAACTTACATTTAAAAAAGGATGACAACGATTGATTTATGAGAGAATAATAAAATGGAAAAGATGATTGACATTCATTTCCGAGAGACGCCAAGGAGATTCTCGAATTTACGTACCTTGCATCAATGGATAGGACATAAAATCAACTAAACATCTGTCATCTGGTAAATTAACGAAATATCCTACCGTCTTCTCTGAACAATATTTTACATCTATTGTCATCACTCGAATAACGGCCATATCAAGCAAAAGCTAAACCAAAAAAGAAAAAAAAAAAAGACACACTTTGCATTACCAATATGAATCAATGGAAATAAAAAAATACGATGTATATGTGTAATTCGTTACCTTTTTTTAACGGAACGAAAGAAATTTTATTAAAACAACAAAATTATAACTGGACAACCGCCGGAACAACACCGAACAACTGTCGGATCACCACCAGCATACTACTGGAAAAACCAACACTAAAAAATAAAAGAAGATCGGGAGAACCTCAATAAGACCAAATACCTTCTCGTTAAAGAGAACTTGATTTGGTAAAAACCGAAAATGGAAACAATCGTTACCTTAATCGTCGTGAGATGCACCCTATAATATTGTAACCCAAGTCCGATCCTCCTGCAGCAATCAACAAAAAAAAAAATAGCTACACCTCTAAAATTGACTCTCAATTAGTATGACAAAAGAATCATTCTCCAAAAAAAAAAAAAAGGAAAAAAGACAACCGAATAGGGGGAGGTACGTAGATGAAAAAAAAAAATGAAACTCATGGGAGTACATAGATGTACTTTGTTACATGATTTTGAGTGGAGTTTCAGGAGATTTGGTATGAATTCGTTACCTGATTTCAAGCGGATAAGGTTTGTTTTGAGAAGATTCGAAGGTAATAATCACTAAGATTTGTGGAGTCCCGTGTTTAATTTTTTTTTGGAATGTTTTTATTTCAGGATTTTTTTTTTATAATTTTTTTAGGGAATAAGTTGGGTCAATTACGGGTAAAGATCGAATTTTACGGGTAATTGGGTTAAATTACCCTTTCAAATATATATATATATATATATATATATATATATATATATATATTATGAGAAAGCATTATAGATATTGTCAGGTTGTAGAAAAATGTAACCGTGTCGTATCCACTTTAGATCAATATTAGTGATACGGCATATAGACAATTCGCCACGTGTATTTACATCATTTATCATGATGGATAAACATCATGACCAATAGGTTCTACATCTTTATTAATGGTTTAAAAACATGTTATATTACCAGTTGTGACCGAATGGTAGTGCCTGTTTTTGAATTGTTAACGAGCTGAGCCGAGCCGGATAATTGTTGTTCAAACTTGTGTTCGTTTTGGTCACGAGCTTGTTCGTGATCGTCCGTTAATAAACACAAAAAAACATGTTCAACCTTGGTTTGTTAAAGGTCATGAACTTGTTCGCGAATGTTTGTTTAATAAACGAACAAAAAATTTTGTTCAAAAGCGGCCCATTTATAAAAATAAATTTGATTTGGCTCGTTAGGTATAGAATATCAATTCTAAATACATAAAATAAAATAAAAATTAAAAAAATACGAAGCGATAATCAAACATCATACTACCAAATCTTGCAAATTTACAACTTTAGTCCAATTTTAAAGCATATATATTTTTCTTATCAATCTACATACTTAAACTTTTAACTGATCTATTTAGAACCCTTAACTATTATTTCATTTTCTCCAACAACAAAAAAAAGCTATTATTTCATTTGATTTACCTCTGTAGGAATAAACGAGCCAATCTGAGTCGAGTCGAAACGACTATTAGATGTTTAAGTTTGTTTAGTACACGAACAAGTTTGAGCTTGTTCGTTTGATAAAAGAAGTAAATTTTACGGATCCATTAGATTATGATGTTAACCGCTTCTCAAGACCGCAATTGGTGGATGTATGGGTGATGAAAGAATATGGTGTCATGGAAGCTTGGACTAAGCAGTATTCGATAAGCACTTTACCAGAAATAGTAAGACCGTGGTGTTTTTGGAGAAAAGATAAACTTGTATTCCGAGGGACGAATGGGAATTTGATTTGTTATGATCTTTCGAAAGATGAAGTATATCAACCATACCTGATGGGAGTAAGTAACTTGCAATGAAAGTCTTGGAATTGAATAAGAGTGAGGATCATGTGAGTGGGTTTGTTTTATCCACCAATCTTATTTGTAATTTGGTTTCTTTAATAAAATAATTGCCTTTTCATTTTCATTAGTTGTAATGAGGTATTAAGATTTGCTTGCATATAAAATTTGGAAAGTTTTAAGGAACTGAAGTATTTTCTTAAACTTCTCAAGAACTTAATTTATAGCAAGAAGCTTTTATTTGAATATGAGTTGATTGATTTTGGGGTCTTTTTAATTTAATCTTTGATTACAGGACCAACAATTAATTAGTAATGTTTTTACGTCTTCTTTCAACAGATTGTTAATGAGAGGTGTTTTTGTAGATTTTAAATGTTTGGTGGAGATGTGTTCATATAATAAATTGAAAGTAGTAAAAATCGATTGGCAATATTTATTTTTTTTTATTTTATATAATTTTGACATGAATATGTAGTATTGTTAAAATAATTTTGAAAGCTCTTTTTATTTATTGGTGAAAAAAATTATTTATGTTAACCATAAAATAAGGCGTGATTTTTGTAACCAGTTCTCCAGGCTAAAGTTTCTCCTTGTTTTTATTTTTAGGTCATTAACTAATAAAATAATATGGGTTTTTAGGGTTTTTATTCCATATTATGGAGAAACAAGTATGAAATAGTGGATATGCACGGCGCAACTATATATACTTGTTTCTCCCGGAATAAAATTTTCAGTTTCACACGACAGTAAATCGCAAGTCGGGGATCGAACGAACTGGTTTCTCCTCTGTGGTCCATTATGTATCTGCCCGAAGACTTGATTTTGGGGATCTTATTGAGATTGCCGGTGATATCCCTCCTCCGATTCGAATGCGTTTGTAAAAAATGGTGTTCGCTGATCAAAAGCTCCACTTTCAGTGATAATTATCTGGCCCTCAGACATGCCATGGACGAAGGTGATGATCTAATCGTTTTGAGTCGTAGTGAATGCTCTACTTCTTATAAGGCTTTTGTTTCTAGGAGTTGTTATGGTGATTACGATTCCCTCCTCCTCGCCCTTTCCGTTTCAAAAACTGGAAATTATTTTCCTGTATCAGGTCATTTCCCCCTTGGGATGACGGTTATCAATCATGTTAATGGCATACTTTGTGTTGTTGCAGACAAATGGTTTAGTATAACTCTATTTAATCCTTCTATTAGAGAACTACGAAAACTCTCCGACCGGGTTTTTGATTTAAATTGCTACACACAAGGGCTCGGGTTCGGATTCGATGTTGCTACTAATGATTATAAGGTGGTCGTTATCTTTATCATCATCAACACGAACACATAGGTTTAGTGTACCGTCTAAGCACCAACACATGGACAATATCGGGTGAGTTGCCTGCATTTGTGTCCGAGTATTATGAAGATTCTGAAAATGGTACAGAGAATAATTACTTTTTAGGGTGGGATCGTGACCCTCAGCCTTGTGTCTTCTCCCATGGATCCGTCCATTGGTTGGTGACGGGAAAAAACCGGGTACTCGCTTTTAACCTGACTAATGAGTTATTTGGAGAGATTCGGTTACCTCATGCCGTGAATGATTATGATCAGTCCAAGATAGTTTATAAACTTTTCAACGTTGAACAATGCACTAGTGTCCCAGAACCTGCAATCATTAGAAAATGTACGTAATGGCTTAGTAATATGAATGAGAGATCGAGACATTCATTGTCTCCCCCTTGGCTTCTCTGCACCAACGGGAAGGGAGAAGTTTTGGAAAGAAAAAAACATAAAAATAAAGCCATTACATATTTTTGTTTTTTCATAAGGTGTCTATTTTTATGATGTGGCAATTGAAGCCCAAAAAAGAAAGCATGTATGTATGCTCTTAGAATCATCCAGATACAACAATTAAAACTATACACGGTTACATTATTGATCTTGATGTTAAATTTAGTTTGAAAGATATAGATTTATCATAATCAATTATGCAAAAATATGTTATTTTATTTGTTATGTCTAAATCATTGACGTTCTTAATTTAATGTTTTGAATTACACCTGTTTAATATTACGTTATCTCGAATTTTTATCCTTATCTTTTAATCTGAATTGATTATACCAAGGTTTTTTTTCATCGAAGACGAAAGTTTTATTAACACCGAATATAATTTGCAACAAAAACTAGTCGATCTAGACTACAACGCGCCTATAGCAAGATTACAACGCGCCTAATGCCAAGATTCACGACGCGCGCAAAAGCCGTACTACAAAGCAGCCAAAATCCGGACAAAAAATCCTACACAAACCGAGATTACAATAAAACGAAATCAATAATAGATTGAAAAGAGGGTGTTGAACAAAGAGAAAAGGTTCTCAAGTTCACCGAAAGAAATGACGTTCGAGAAAATGGTTCCTCTCGCAATCTATTATTACTCAACAAACACAAAAAACAAACAAGAAAGCTGAAACATACTAATTCAACAATTTTTTTATATTTTTTTATTTTAAAATTATTCTTCTTCCATGGTACCACCGGAAAATTACCACGCCACCCACACGCCCCCGCAAGCCATCACAGAAAAGCTTTCCCTTCCAACAAAATAAAAAACTAACGGAAAGCGACGAAGGTTAATCGGACATGGCAACCTAGCCGCCGGAGACACAGAGCTGAAAAACCGATCCACTCTAGAACCATTCAAAACAACCACAAATCTAGCCACCACTACCGCATACAAGCCAAGCTTACAGAGAAAGGTTTGGGGAAGGCTAAGCCTCTAGATGGGTTGAATTCGAAACCCTCGATCTGCGCCAAAAATTGGAAGAAGAGATAGATCAAGAGAAAATAGATCTCATCGAGGCAAAGCAAATTTGTACCTTATTATTTACCTCAGATCTAGCATAGGGAATTCCGATCCAAAATTAGGTAAGTATACCACCTTTTTTTCGGTGTGCTTCATTGGCTGTTATTGTAAATCTGGAAGATATACTTAATCAATATAGGATATCCATCTGCAAAGTAGTAAAATGGAATAACATGTATTGATTGGTATTTCCGGCCCCATGGAGAGACAATAAATAAATCAAGGAATCAAATAAAATTATATATCTTCTGGAAGGAGACGAATGTAATGCTTTTAATATAGTCATTATATAGATATAAAAATATTCTTCAGTAAATCTTTTTTTTTTCATCGACCAGCTTCAGTTATTAAGTAGTAATATAATACATCTATTTTTTTATGAATCGATATACATAAGCTTAACGAAAAACAGATAAATGTCAATACTTCCTTTCACAATTGTGGTTTAGATTTGCCGGGTAAAAATGTCAAGAGTTATCTCGATTGAGTAGAGACTCGTGCTGATGATGTGTTATAAAACTAAAAGAAAAACAAGACGAAACACACTATGAAAGAAAGGAAATTTGCTTGTATATTATTTCATTGGTAAACGGGTATATATAGTAGGGATTGCAATGTAAATACAATATATAATATTAAATCAATCTGAAATCCACGTAAATCAATCGGAATAATAGATGATCCATCAATGATATTATTGCTTAACAATTAGGTTTTGTTTTATTTGTTTTTCTGACAAACTAGTTGTTCGCGGTTTTATGCAAAGCAAAAGATAACAAGTAATAAAATAAAACCGATGTCAGCCCCAAGTGCGAAGGCTCGCAGCTATAGTGGTGAAACCGGATCGTATCCGCAGGACTTGTGTGAAAAAAAAGTTTTTGCCTTGATTTCTTTTATAAAGTTGATGATTATGATCTCGGATTTTCAATTAACAAACTAAGGTAGCAAACGTGAAAATAAATAAAACTACGATAATAAAAATTTATAATTTAAAACAACTAGAACGCACCGATGATCCACCACCCCACCGAAAATAACAAGAAAGACACATATTCATTCGTAAGTTCTTGGATTATTATCTCTGCTAAGAGGCATTTTCCTTTCGGTTCATCGCCTTTTAATTAGTTCACCACTCTCGGTACAACTAAAGCATTTACGGATCAAAGATATGGATATAAATCCTAATCTAATAACATTCACCCTCAACTTACGTATGTTGGAAGAATATTATCATTCTCCTTCACGGTAATCTACGAAATTCATCAACTTCCGTATCTAAATTCGAATATCATGCAACACACATATTGTTCATACACATTGCACTTAAACAAAGTAAAACATGAAGGAAGAACAAGATAACTTACGAAAATGAATTAAAGCGAAATCCTTATTTATTCCGGTGATGGTGGCTTCACACAACGATGGTTCTAGCTTAGAGACCTTAGCCAATCATCCTCGATTATGATTTCGAAATCGGGCCGTAGCTCAGATTACAACAAAGATTACTATTCTAATTTATTCTCGGCATAACGCCTACTGAGTATTTACATAAAAGACGGGAAAAGTAAAAGCTTGCCAAAAGTGACCAAGGAGGCGCCTTTATGGATGGAAATGAGGGAGTTCTTATAGGGAGAGTTGAGGGAGGTGTATAAGGGAGAGGTTGTAGTTGAGGAGATATTTTTGGGAGAATATCTTTAAGGAATATTCTCAAGTTTGTTATAAGCGTGTGGGAGGTGATAATGACTTTGCATGTGAAGGTGAGGAGTCACTAAAATAGCATGTGGAGTTTGTTATGACTCATCATCATCATCATTAAGGAGCACATGGAGTAACATGCATCAAACTTGGCCAAAATATCTCCGGTTCGTCCGTAATTCCAGCAGATTCGGTAAAAAAATCATAACTTGAGTTGTAGACCTCCGATTGACGTGTGATTCAAAATGCGTTGGAAAGCTCATTTTAGTATCTACAACTTTCGTCAAGAACTCTTCCCTGAAAATGCCTCTAAGTCGGGTAAAATTTCCATCGAAAAACAGGTTACGGTAGAAATGCGTTGGAAAATATTGATCCGTTGATCTCGTAAACTCGTGGCATCTTCTTCTTTTCCTCAAAATCCATCTTTTAGGCCTCAAAATATAATGTTACGTGGCATATTTTGAAATACTTGATCACCAAGTTTGGGCGAATCGAATCGAGCTTTCTTTATTCGAATCGAGCTTTCTTCTTAATCTTCATCTGATCTTCGTTTAAGCTCCTCATTTAACATGCAAGCGTACCCACATTCATGATAACATCGTGCAAAATGTAACATCTCATATTCAAAGATTTTTATCAATGAAACCACATAATTAACACAAATTTGCACTTAACCACTTTTAAAACTCATTTGCTCAATAATTCGATTAAACCCTTGATTTCTATGCAAATTATACGAATATGGAGGAAATTGTTATAAAATATAACATTAGAAATCGTATAAAATCACCCTAAACAACTCCCCACACTTAGCTTTTGCTCGTCCCGAGCAAAACAAAACAAGAATCAAGGCTCGAAAAGATAGACACCTCAACAAATACAACATATACTCAATAAATCGAGGTTCACCCCGATGTGTGTGCATAGCCATAGAAAACTTCCACTAAGTCCAAACTTGAAAATTCAAAGCAAACTAGCTAATACCCCCTTCAAACTAGTAATAATGATACTTATAAGATGTACCCTACAAAGCGTGACATATCCTGAAAAGAATGATAGAATATATATCTAGGGCCATTCTCGATATACTCGGAGGATAATCCCTACAACATATCTCATCACATTATACTGGGGATAAGGTATAATGATAACTAAGTCCTTAACTTATTCATAATAATAAATTTTTCGATTTTTTTTTTTCTTTTTTTCACACTTTTTTTCTTTTTTTCAACACACATCGAATGAGCTTTTGCCCGTCATACTAGAATAGGAAATTTCGAGATAATCCCCTATCTACTCAAATCATAAGGCGACTTTTCTCGATCGTCGTGAGCTTTTGGTCATCATAGTGGTATAGGACATTTCGAGATAATGCCTACCGCACTCAAATCATCGACCACTTTCGACACACACATTGATTACTTTTTTCGAGATTTCGCGGGCGGTGGTTAACATGCTAAAAGCAATTCAAACCTACTGAGCATAACACCTCAAGCAATGATTTATTTGTTAATTATTGTGCAAGAACATTAGTTATGTTTCACTTATCACATTCAAACGCGTTCGGATATTCACAATATATCATACTCGGCTATAAACACAAACTATCATAATTCTCACGATACGCAGAGCGTTAGCACTAAGCACATGACTTTCTAAGATAATCAAAAATCACTAATCAAAAAGGGGTATAGCTTTATAATTTAGCTCATCATTCACTATGGCTCGTGAAAAATCTATTGGGTGAAACAACTAACTTATCGAACATACGGAATATAGCATTAATGACTATAAAAATAACGAACAAAGATATGCATTGTTTACTCGGGACTAAACAAAAATTTGAAAATTTAGCCCATTTAGCATAGAATCAAAATAATTTAAGCAAATGGTAGATACACATAACCTATTCATTCCTCCCACACTTAAATCACAACATGTCCTCAGGTTGTGCGAATGTAAAAGAAAAGAACACTTAGCCGATTGTGGTTCAAAGTGGCAATTCCGGAAGTGGCCTAGAATCGCTCAAAATGCTCGATGAAATCGAGATCGCGGGACCATCCACCGTAAACTGATTTATCTAAAAGCTCACAATCGCTATCGCAAAAATCCCGCACACCATGGGAAAACAAGACGTGCCTCTCGGGATAGGGGCACAAAGATGATAGACAAAGCAATATCATGGAATAAAGACAAATAAACTACAGACAAAAAGGAAAAGATATCTAGGTTACCGTCCTAGTAGGGCTTAATTATAGTCGGAGCTCGACTAGACAATAAAATTTCAACTCGGGTTAGCTTTGAATTTCCTATTCCCTTAGTTGCATAGTAGTTGAGTTAATACATGTCACACATTATTTGAAAATTTAAATCAGACTAGGTCATGATATGAAATATGTGACAAAGTATTAACTATGAGTCTTTATACCCAGATCCTCAAGGGTTATTTCAAATTGTTCTAACAACCTAAATCTAAGAAATGATGCATTTGAATTTTTCTTTGTACTCCTCGGGATTTTCGGATAACCTCCTAATCGTTCCTTTAAATGACATTCAAACATTCATCCCGAGACTTGGTGAAACAAAATGAAAATCAATTCAAGTATTGGAAAACTATTATCCAAAGTATGAGTAAAGTATAATGCAAAATGTAGAGTTTTTGTTTTTTTTTTTTTTTTTTTTTTTTTTTTTTTAACGGGTTGCCTCCCGGTAGCGCTTTTGGTTAATGTCGTTTGCTCGACAACCCAAAAATTTTCAACCCGGGTCAGGCCAGTGAGGCCTCTTTCCGAATCATTCTTGATTTCCTCGGGGTCAATAGTATGGATCCCGCAAAAACAAAGTCTCGCCAACGTATTGGCCATATCGAGAAACTTCAGTATCCACTTAGTTCCTATGATTCTTCTCTTCTTCTTTTAGGTTTCGGTTCCACAAGGTCGAGGTGTATCATCGAGAATCACAATATCATCAAAGAATTCACAGAGACGTAAATCATCGGGTTCCAAAAGATCGGAGTCGTCTTGACTAAGGACGTCGTTTAGATGGAAAACCACCGTCGCCTTTTGTTGACCAATATAGTGTTTCAACCGATGACCATTCACTCGAACAACTCTCCTCGCTTATTTTTCAATTCGACGGCTCCACTAGGGAAAACCGAGAAATTTCAAAGGGGCCGACCAACGGGTGCGTAGCTTACCAGAAACAGATGTAACCTGGTATTATATAGTAAAACCCATTCGCCTCTTTGAATTCTCTATGCTTGATTTTCTTGTCGTGAAGAAGTTTAGTCCTTTCCTTCATCGATTCTTGAGCTCTCATAGGCTGGAGTCCGAACTCATCAAGCTCCCCGCAATCGCAACAATCGCTTTTCTCTGCATAACCGGTGTCAAAGTTTAAGAATTTAATAGCCCGAATGCTCGTGCTCAAGCTCGATTGGCGGTGGCGTGCCTTACCATAAACCATCTCAAACGGAGATGTGCCGATAGGAGTTTTGAAAGTCGTCCCCAGTAGGCCCAGTACACATCATCCGGGCCGGCTCCAATCCGTCCTATGAGAATTCACCGTCTTCTCAAGAATGCTTTTCAGGCTTGATTACTTACTTCAACTTGTCCACTCGTCTGAGGGTGATAGGGGTAGCAGCTTTGTGTTTCACCCCATATCGTTCTAAAATCTTTCTAATGGAGTATTGCGTAGTGAGTTCCTCGCCACCGATGAGAGCTCGTGGACAACCAAACCGTGTAAAAATGTTTTTCCTCGTAAGCTCTTGACCACCTTGTGGTCGTTCACGCGTGTTGCTATTGCCTCTACCCACTTTGACACGTAGTCGACGCACTGAATGTACTTGTTCCCATACGAGGATGGAAACGGTCCCATGAAGTCAATACCCCATCGCCAAAAACCTCACATTGTTGAATGGGGTGTAGGGGCATGTCCATTCGCCGAGAGTTTACCGGTGCGCCGCACCGGTCACAACCTTTACAAAACTCTCTCAGATCCTTAAAATTGTCGGCCAAGAGAAACCGGATGAAAAATCTTCGCAGCAGCTTTCCTAGCTCCATAATGACCTCCCACAGTCCGTCATGGCATTGCTCTATAATGTCCTCTCGCGAACTCGAGGACACACCTACGGAGTAATCCATCCTTACAACGCTTGAAATGAGAATAGGGTCGTCCCACACATAATAGTTCAAATCCGAAAGAATTTCTTCTTTTGGCGATATGTCGTCGTCAGGTCCGGATATCCGCCGCTCAAGAAGTTTGCAAAAGGTGCAAACCAAGGAGAACCTTTTCGAAGACGGGCGGGAGTAACCTCGCGACGCATCAATGGTCATGAGTTGCTCGGTTGGAAAATCAATTCCAATTTCATCCGACTCTACCGAGGATCATCGGTCACCGAGACATGTGATCGGCTACCACATTCTCGCTACCTTTCTTGTCCCGGATATGAACATCAAACTCTTGTAAAATCAAGATCCATCTCAACAAGCGAGGCTTGGCATCGGCCTTGCTCAACATGATACTTCAATGCGTAATGGTCTGCCCTGCATCAAGAATCTTCCGACCCAAGCAAATAGCTTCTAAATTTATCCATGGCAAAAACTATCGCCAACAACTCCTTCTCGCTTGTTGCATAATTTACTTGTGTCTTTGGGTTTAAAGTGTGACTAGCGTAGTAGATAGGTTGGAACACGCCGTCCACTCTCGACCTAGCACCGCTCCGATTGCATAATTAGAAGCATCACACATAAGCTCGAAGGAGCTTTCGACTGGGTGCTATAAGAATTGGCGAGGTAATCAACTTGTCTTTTAATTCTTTAAAAGCTCTTTCACACTCGAGGGTGAAAACAAATTTCACATCCTCTCTAAGAGAGTTGACAAAGGCTTGGCTATCTTAGAAAAGTCTTTAATGAACCGCCTATAGAATCCAACATGACCCAAGAATCCTCTTACTTCTCTTACGCTTTTGGGGTATGTCATTTTTCAATAGCTTTTACCTTCGCTTTGTCAACCTCTATACCTTCTTTGGACACCTTGTGTCCAAGAACAATTCCTTCTTCCACCATTAGGTGGCACTTCTCCCAATTTAAGACTAAGTCCTTCTCATGCACCGACGTGAACTTTATCAAGATTGTGTAAACAATGGTCTAAACTGTCCCGAATACGAGAAGTCATCCATAAAAATTTCCATCACCTTCTCCACTAAACCATTGAAGATAGCCAAGATACATCTTTGAAATGTAGCCAGTGCGTTCTGAGACCAAATGGCATCCTTCGGTGGCGAAGGTACCGGAGGGACAGTGAAGGTAGTCTTTTCTTGATCAATTAGGGTCGATAGCTATCCGAAAGTATCCGAATAGCCATCCAAAAACAATAAAATTGCTTGCCACTAAGCCTCTCAAGGAGCCGGTCAATGAATGGCAAGGAAAGTGGTCTTTTAGAGTTACCTCATTTAGTCTTCTCAGAGTCGATGCAAACTCTATAACCAAAGTGACTTGTCGTAAGGCAATCTCTTCCCCTTTTCATTCTTTTCAATAGTAATCCCTCCTTTCTTTGGCACCACCTGAGTGGGGCTCACCCATTCACTATCGGCTATTGGGTAGATGATACCCATGTCAAGCAATTTGATGATTTCCTTCTTAACGATTTCCTGCATGTGAGGGTTTAGCCTTCTCTCGAGGTCATCCGCACCTTCTTCGATCCTCAACAGTCCCGATCTTATGCATACAGATATCGTGGCTTATCCCTTAATATCTCCCACTTGCCAACCAAAGGCGAGGATATTATCTTGCAAACTTTGATAAGCTTTTCTTCCTCCTTCGGTTCTAACTTAGATGAAATGATCAAAGGAGCTTATCACCATCCCTCGAGAAAAATGTATTTCAAGTGTTGAGGCAAGGGTTTCAACACTAACTGACGGTGGCTTCTCCACACTTGGTCTCAATTTATCTCCCTTAAGCTCTAGATCTCCAAGCTTATTATAAGGGCTATGAAGCATCATGGCCTCCCAGCAGAGACAGGGGCCTCATCTCCTTTTGCAAATCTGGGCATATCACCATGCCTCTCCTCATCTTCTTTCCTACCACCTCGTGGTAATCGTAACTTTCCTTGTCAATCTCTTCTAAAAATTTTATCCACTCCTCATTAGTCCAAGTTGCGATAGTTTATTGAATTCTTCCTCATCCCAACTACCCATGAACACTTGTTTATCATACTCATCATGTGAAATCGTCCTCAATAGCTAAACAAGTGTCACCGGACGGGTGCTTCAACGCATTACCCACATTGAACTTTATACTCTCATCCTCCAAATGTAAGGTCACTTCGCCACCGTGGGAATCTAGTAAGGCACGGGCGGTTGCAAGAAAAGGTCTTCCAAGGATCAAGGGGTTTTCTTATCGTTGGTCATATCCATGATTACCCAATCACCGGGTATATGAAGTTCTTAACCTTGACCAATACATCTTCTACAATTCCCTTGCATATTTCACACTTCTATCGCCAAGTTGAAGAGAAATAGGTTTAAGCGTAATAGATTGATCCAATCCAAGAGATTGGAAGATTGACGCGTGAACATCAGATTGATTGATGCTCCCGAATCACACAAAACATTGTGGAAGTCCCTGTTCCCGATAGTACATGAAATCGTAAATCTACCAGGGTCAGGACACTTCACAGGAAGTTTAGTCTGGCTGATTGCTGAGCATTCTCCATTCAATACTATGTGCTCGAGCTCTTGGAGCTTCTTTTTTCAACTCACTGCGTCCTTTATAAACTTTGTATACTTTGGCATTCCTATCAAAAGATCAACTAATGGAATGTTTGCCTCAAGATTCTTGAGCAAGTCGATAACCTTCTTATATTCTTTATCGATTGTTAATGACAAATTGTTTTTGCTAGGTGGGTAAGGAGATCAAAGAAGTCTTCCTCAAGAAAGTGCTTCTTTGCCGTCTTATCATTGATTGCTTTGTCTTCCTATCCTTCCACCTCACATGCTTCCTAAACTTAACTTAGAATCCGACTTCTTCTCACAAGCATATTCTCTTCATCATCGTAATTCTCAACTTTCACCTTTTCTTCGAATTTTCTCTTTCACTTGGATCAATAGTAGTCCCAACATCCTTCGAGGAGAACAAAGATCTTCCCCTTCTGCGTCTCTGCTCACGGGAGGGGCTACTCGTTTCCTGGTTGGCCTGACCGCCAACCGCTTTCCCACTCCTCGGTTTATAGCATTCACTCATCTTGACCATAGTTCCATGGTGCAATGAGATCGGTGCAAGAATTCGGTCATTTTGGACCAGATTAACCCCTGGGTTCTTCTCAATAAAACTCGGCAAATGACCTTGAGGTCGACTTGCTTGTCGCCCGAAATTTGTCCCATTTGCACCTCCAAATTTCTCACCTTTGTCGTCGTCGAGTACTTAAAGCATTTGCCAATTGAGTGTTGGCCGTGATTTGCTCGCTCAACTTTTGTTCTAAGATCCGAAATGATTGATTTTGATTTTGCGGTGGATTGGTGTTCCATGTTTGGTCGATAGTTGGATTGAAAATTGCTTTGATTAGGACTAGGGGCCTGAAAATGATGGGGGTTTGCTTTGCCCGGAAGGTCACTCCATCGGAAACCAGGGTGGTTCCGGTTATAATTGAATCCTTGAGTGTTTTGATTCGACCCGAGGTCGATAATTTTGAGAAGTGAATGTATTCACTTCTTCCGAATGCAACAATAGATGACATCGATGGAATGCGTGCTCAACGGTATCGCAATTTTGGCAAACGACATTGTTTTGAACAGCTTTGACCGTGAGATCGGGTCAAGTGGCATTGATTACTACGATGGCCTTGGCCATGGCAATTGTCACACACAAGACTTTGAACATTCATTGCCGCTACTTGCTTCAGAAGTGCGCCAATCGAGCTTTTAGAGACGTGGTCTCATCTACCTCATACTTCCTCGCAATGATCGAGCTTTTACGATTGGGCGCTTTGCATAGGTAGGGGCATAATTATACTTTGCAATATCTTCAAACAACATCCATCCTCATTAGGTGTCTTTCTCGAAATGCACCTCCAGCAGAAACTATTCACCATCCCCTTAGTCAATTCAAAAACCCTTTGTAGAAAGTGTTGATCAATCTTTGTTTATCCAAATTTGGTGGGGGCACTTTCTCAAGAGAGTCTTAAATCGTCTCCACGCATCGTAAAAATATTCCTTCTCGGATTGCACAAAAGTGAATATCCGATTCGTAAGATGAGCCGTCTTTGCGGTGGAAAGTACTGGCTCGTAAATTCTTTCTCCAACTCCTCCCACGAAGTAATGGATTCGATCGGTAAAGATTTATACCATTCTTTCGCTTCTCCTTCAAAGTGAGAAGGAAAAAGTTTCATCTTTAGGCGTCCTCGGTGACCCTTTGATTAAAATAGTCCCGCACGATTCTAGAAATGAGTGAATGTGATCGTGCATGGGTCCTCGGTGGAAAATCCATGAAAAGTGGAACCTCTTACCAAATTGATTAAAGAAGTTTTGAGTTCGAAATTATCACCGTGATTTCGGAATCACGACCGCGAGATTAACTTTCACGAGAGATGGCATGGCAAAGTCTCGCCAATGTCCGTTGCTCGCCATTTCTTCAACTCTGGCTCTACTTGAGCTTCTCCTCAACGTATCCTTCGTGATTGTTTCCTTCCGTGGTTCCTCGTCCGTTGGTCCGTGAGCCGGGCCAAACGTCTGTTTGGTCGGCGATGGTTCGCTTCTATCTCCGGATTATACAAAAGTGGTCCCCGTGAGTTCGAGTTTGCATAAACTACGCTTTGGGCACCAACACCTAAATCACGAGGTTTCGGATTTTATCCTTATGCTTCCGCAGAGTGGGATTCACCGAGAATCCATCACCCAACCTCAATGATTGAAACGTGTTCCGTGTTTCTTTTCTCTCTTTCTCGTAATTACCGAATCCACTCGGTATTTATCGAGAATTTTTTTTAATTTTTTTTTTAATTTTTTTAGAATTAAAAAAAAAAAATACTAAAACAGGCTCAAACAGTCTAAAAAGCGTAAAAGAAACAAAATACTATAAAACTAATACAGAACAGAAACAGAACGAAAAGAAAATATTTTTTTCTCTCTCTCGGTAATTACCGAAAGAATATTTTTTTTTTTTTTTTTTTTTATTGTTTAAGACGAAAACAGATAACTTAGTTGACAAAAAAACGAAAACGAAAATTTTCCGTGCCAAGTCCCCGGCAACGGCGCCAAAAACTTGTTCGCGGTTTTATGCAAAGCAAAAGATAACAAGTAATAAAATAAAACCGATGTCAGCCCCAAGTGCGAAGGCTCGCAGCTATAGTGGTGAAACCGGATCGTATCCGCATGGACTTGTACGAAAAAGAGTTTTTGCCTTCGATTTCTTTTATAAAGTTGATAATTATGATCTCGGATTTTCAATTAACAAACTAAGGTAGCAAACGTGAAAATAAATAAAACTACGATAATAAAATTTATAATTTAAAACAACTAGAACGCACCGATGATCCACCACCCCACCGAAAATAACAAGAAAGACACATATTCATTCGTAAGTTCTTGGATTATTATCTGCTAAAGAGGCATTTTCCCTTTCGGTTCATCGCCTTTTAATTAGTTCACCACTCTCGGTACAACTAAAGCATTTACGGATCAAAGATATGGATATAAATCCTAATCTAATAACATTCACCCTCAACTTACGTATGTTGGAAGAATATTATCATTCTCCTTCACGGTAATCTACGAATTCATCAACTTCCGTATCTAAATTCGAATATCATGCAACACACATATTGTTCATACACATTGCACTTAAACAAAGTAAAACATGAAGGAAGAACAAGATAACTTACGAAAAAATGAATTAAAGCGAAATCCTTATTTATTCCGTGATGGTGGCTTCACAACGATGGTTCTAGCTTAGAGACCTTAGCCAATCATCCTCGATTATGATTTCGAGAATCGGGCCGTAGCTCAAAAGATTACAACAAGATTACTATTCTAATTTATTCTCGGCATAACGCCTACAGAGTATTTACATAAAAGGGGAAAAGTAAAAGCTTGGCCAAAAGTGACCAAGGAGGCGCCTTTATGGATGGAAATGAGGGAGTTCTTATAGGGAGAGTTGAGGGAGGTGTATAAGGGAGAGGTTGTAGTTGAGGAGATATTTTTGGGAGAATATGCTAAGGAATATTCTCAAGTTTGTTATAAGCGTGTGGGAGGTGATAATGACTTTGCATGCTGGTGAGGAGTCACTAAAATAGCATGTGAGTTTGTTATGACTCATCATCATCATCATTAAGAGCACATGGAGTAACATGCATCAAACTTGGCCAAAATATCTCCGGTTCGTCCGTAATTCCAGCAGTTCGGTAAAAAAATCATAACTTGAGTTGTAGACCTCCGATTGACGTGATTCAAAATGCGTTGGAAAGCTCATTTTAGTATCTACAACTTTCGTCAAGAACTCTTCCCCTGAAAATGCCTCTAAGTCGGGTAAAATTTCCATCGAAAAACAGGTTACGGTAGAAGTCGCTGGAAAATATTGATCCGTTGATCTCGTAAACTCGTGGCATCTTCTTCTTTTCCTCAAAATCCATCTTTTAGGCCTCAAAATATAATGTTACGTGGCATATTTTGAAATACTTGATCACCAAGTTTGGGCCGAATCGAATCGAGCTTTCTTTATTCGAATCGAGCTTTCTTCTTAATCTTCATCTGATCTTCGTTTAAGCTCCTCATTTAACATGCAAGCGTACCTACATTCATGATAACATCGTGCAAAATGTAACATCTCATATTCAAAGATTTTTATCAATGAAACCACATAATTAACACAAATTTGCACTTAACCACTTTTAAAACTCATTTGCTCAATAATTCGATTAAACCCTTGATTTCTATGCAAATTATACGAATATGGAGGAAATTGTTATAAAATATAACATTAGAAATCGTATAAAATCACCCTAAACACTAGTTATAAGGCCATCTTAAAATTTTCGTTTGAAATTAGAGTTTAAATTTCTCAAAAGACGCCATGGATAACTGCCTATAGTATATATATCCACTATTTCATAGTACTTCCAAATAAAATTATCAGTTTCACAAAACATTAAAACACCTTTCTCCTTTGTGCTTCATTATGTATCTGTTGGAAGACTTGATTTTGGAGATCTTATTGAGATTGCCGGTGCTATCCCTTCTCCGATTCAAATGCGTTTCTAAAAATGGTATTCACGATCCAAAGTTTTAATTTCAAGAACAATTATCTCGCCCTCGGACATGCCATGGACGAAGGTGATGATGTAACCGCTTTGAAGCATATAGCAATGCCAAATGAGACGTTGTGGGTGCTGTGTTTATTATAAGAGTTTTGTGTCCGGTAGTTGTTATGGTGATTACGATTCCTCCTCGCCGCCCAAATCGCATCATCATCATCATCAATGTAATTATTTTCCGGTATCGTAATTTCTTCTTCGATGGGATGATCATTATCAATCATGTTAATGGCATACTTTGTATTCTTTGGAGAGAATTTGTTTAGTATAACTCTATTGAATCCTTCTATTAGAGAACTCAGAAAACTCCCCGTCCCGAACTTTGGAGTAAAATGCTACACACAAGGGCTCGGATTCGGATTTGATTATGCTACTAATGACTAAAGGTGGTCGGTATAGTAACCGTTGCTGCTAAAAAACAACACGTAGGTTTAGTATACCATCTAAGCACCAACCAGGGCCGGCCCTCGCATTAATTGGGCTTAAGACCAAGTTTTAGAATTGGGCCTTTTAGTTGAAGTTTTTTTTAAAACATACTTATTGCGTTTTTAACATCCGTAAATATAAAAGTCAATTTATCGATAGCCTCAAAACATGTCTACAAAGTAGTCTTTTCTAGCATATTTATAAACAAAAACCAAATTCATACGTATACACAAAACATACTTTTTATTTTTCTTTTTAAGCTTTTTTTATATAGATATATAATAATAATATAAAATAATGTTAGATATTTTTTCATAAAGTAAATATTTTATAATCGTTTACATACGAGTTGCCGTACGAATTAATGTTATCGCAACGAAACGGGGTTCGAACTGATATGTACTTACCCTTTCGTGTAAGGGTTGCACGCTTTCATCCGTGAATAAATGATAACCCTACTCTTTCGCAAAAGAGACCTCCATTGTATATTGAGAGAATTTTCGTTTGATTCCTTAGTGACAAATCGTGTGGATTTAAATATCTCTTAAAAGACAACGTTATTAACGTGCTGAGTTTCTACTCACAAATCCTAAGATTACATTTTTCCAACAAATAATATATTCTTTTTAATTTCTATAGTTTTTCAAACAAAAATTAATTATATAATATAGATATATAATAATATAAAATAATATATTCTTTTTAATTTCTATAGTTTCCGGACAAAAATAATAATAAAATTTGTTTGTATATCTATTTTTTTTGGCCAAGTAAATTTTTTTATTGGGAACTTTATCGATTGGAGTAAAAAAAAAATTGGGCCTTTATCAAAAACTAAAATTAACATATTATATTAGGTTGGATCGGATTAAATCTACACGATTTTTTATTTTATTTTAGCGAAACATGTACCGTTGGGCCCTCCGACACCGTTGGGCTTAAGACACGGGTCTCGAAGGCCTTAGTAGAGGGCCGGCCATGGCACCAACACTTGGACAATATCGGGTCAGTTGCCTGCATTTGTGTCTAAGTATTATCAACATTCTGAAAATGGTACCGAGAATAATTACTTTTTAGGGTGGGCTGCTGGTGGCCGCCCACAGCCTTGCATCTTCTCCCATGGATCCGTCCATTGGTTGGTGACGGGAAAAAACCGGATTATACTCGCTTTTAACCTGACTAATGAGTTATTTCGAGAGATTCAGTTACCTAATGCCTTGAAAGATTATGAGTCCAGGATAGTTTATAAACTGTTTAACATTGAAAGATCGACTATTGCATTAATTGGTGGCTTTTACGGATCCATTAGATTATGATGTTAACCGTTTCTCAAGACAGCAATTGATGGATGTATGGGTGATAGAAAGAATTTGATGTCATGGAATCTTGGACTAAACTTTATTCGATAAGAGCTTTACTAGAAATCGTAAGACCGTGGTGTTTTTGGAGCAAAGATAAACTTGTATTTCGAGCAACGAATGGGAATTTAATTTAATCTTTTGATTACAGGAGCAACAATTAATTAGTAACCATGGTTGGGTTTTTGAATAAGTGATGAATACTTAAAATTAATGAGGTGGATTATATTGGGGAGTTGTCGATTTTTTATTGGTTGTGATGTAAGTAGTAGGATGTCTAAAGCTTGCTCAATGACCATAATAAAATTTGCCGTGTGACGATGCTGGATCTCGTCTGATAATCTATCCGGGCCAATTACCTTTGTGACAATGACATTTAATCCCATGAACCTTAAATCGTACCGATGGGGATGTGTTTTTTTGGTGTATTTTAGACTGAGCTCGTGAGTGATTTCTCTCGAGTTGCCTACGTATCCAATAACTGAACTGGAATCAAGTACTTCGTAGTTCCCTAGGGTTGTTACACATATGGGACAATTTATATCTTTACAGGAGCAACAATTAATTAGTAATGTTTTTACGTCTTCTTTCAACACATGTTGGATTGTTCTACTAGCAGGTGTTCTTGGTGAGCACTTTCGATTCCTTTGTTGTGAAAGTCTGTACATTCAATTAATTAATTAATTAGATGCCTCATGCCTGCATTTTCGTTATTGAATGGTTGTGCGTGCCTATTACATTCTGATTTGATAGCTTTTGCAAGACATTTCCATGTTTTTCGCTATGTTTTTTTTACGTGGTGATACATCCACCATACAATATGTGTACTACATATTCACTACATATTTTTGATACATTGATTATGATAAGATACACTCTAAACAATGGTCTTAAACTTTAATCAAATGACTAAAAGTAGCCGGTGAATGTGTTGTGCACATATATATCATTTTCTATGGTTTTTTTGTTGTCTTTTGGTTCCTATTTTCATATTCAATTCTATGCATTGTTCATTTGTGCAGAATCATTATCTCAAATATTCATGCCTTATATATGATTGAAGCATGCTTAATGTTATTGGCGCCCTTCTTCCATCACATATCTTGAAAATGCAAACTACTCACTTACGATCTGTAAATATATTCTATTATTTTTATGAATATTACTATGATACCAATAATATTAACAATAAACATAACAATGGAGCACAAGCTGATCCCAAGATTGAAGATTAACAGAGCTGTTGGGGTTTTGTTGTATGAATGTTTAGGATCCATCATGCTTTTTTGGAGAATTTTTTCGCAGAAGCAGAATGGAAGACACAGACTTTTGCAGTCTATTTTTTTTGGTTTTATTTTGCAAACTTCTTTTGCATTGTATTGATCAGGAGTTACATCTCCTTGGTTGGTTTGTTTTTGTTTTATTTTTGAACTTTCTTTTTATTGGTTATTCCAATGTGCGGAGCCCACGCTCTTCTCTAAAGATCGGTTTTTTCACACCGGTTTTTTCTGACTGGGTTTTAAAGATGGTGACTAGGGTTTTAAAGATATGAGGAAGTATTGAGGACATATGTTTTGGGAGAGGCCAAGAGGGCCCATAAACCTTGTAATTTACTCATTTCATTTTAATAAAAAGTACAAGGTTTCAAAGAAAAATTATTATAAACATAAAACTAGCGGCTGAGGTGTAACTGAGTTTTGAAAAAGTTTTCAAATTTAGCGAGCGGCTGATTTTTAGGTGAAAAGAAACTGGCAGCTATTTTCTTTTTATTTTTTCTTTTTTAAAAAAGAGATAACCATGGTTGGGTTTTTGAATAAGTGATGAATACTTAAAATTAATGAGGTGGATTATATTGGGGAGTTGTCGATTTTTTATTGGTTGTGATGTAAGTAGTAGGATGTCTAAAGCTTGCTCAACGACCATAATAAAATTTGCCGTATGACGATGCTGGATCTCGTCTGATAATCTATCCGGACCAATTAAAGATTAACAGAGCTGTTGGGGTTTTGTTGTATGAATGTTTAGGATCCATCAAGCTTTTTTGGAGAATTTTTTCGCAGAAGCAGAATGGAAGACACAGACTTTTGCAGTCTATTTTTTTTGGTTTTATTTTGCAAACTTCTTTTGCATTGTATTGATCAGGAGTTACATCTCCTTGGTTGGTTTGTTTTTGTTTTATTTTTGAACTTTCTTTTTATCGGTTATTCCAATGTACGGAGGCCCACGCTCTTTCTCTAGCATTCGGTTTTTTCAAACCAGGTTTTCTGAACTAGGGTTTTAAAGATGGACTAGGGTTTTAAAAATATGAGGAAAGTATTGAGGACATATGTTTTCGGGAGAGGCCAAGAGGGCCCATAAACCTTGTATCATTTCATTTTAATAAAAAGTACAAGGTTTCAAAGAAAAATTATTATAAACATAAAACTAGCGGCTGAGGTGTAACTGAGTTTTGAAAAAGTTTTCAAATTTAGCGAGCGGCTGATTTTTAGGTGAAAAGAAACTGGCAGCTATTTTCTTTTTATTTTTTCTTTTTTAAAAGAGATAACCATGGTTGGGTTTTTGAATAAGTGATGAATACTTAAAATTAATGAGGTGGATTATATTGGGGAGTTGTCGATTTTTTATTGGTTGTGATGTAAGTAGTAGGATGTCTAAAGCTTGCTCAACGACCATAATAAAATTTGCCGTATGACGATGCTGGATCTCGTCTGATAATCTATCCGGACCAATTACCTTTGTGACAATGACATTTAATCCCATGAACCTTAAATCGTACCGATGGGGATGTGTTTTTTTGGTGTATTTTAGACTGAGCTCGTGAGTGATTTCTCTCGAGTTGCCTACGTATCCAATAACTGAACTGGAATCAAGTACTTCGTAGTTTCTTAGGGTTGTTATATATAGGGGACAATTTATCTCTTTCCTTGTCCTGCAATGATTCGTATTATATTATCATTAATATTCCCTAAGGATATATACACGCAAATCCCTATCATTTATGGATAATTATAGACACGTTTAAATGTTAGGATCAGAGTTTTTATGACTTAGGATTCTTTTCTTATTTATCTTTAGTTATCCCGCACGTGGAATAACAGCTAGGGTTGCTCTGTACATCCTGCGTCGAGCCCCCAAGGCCACTATGGCCGAACTGGGCAGCTCCTCTTCGCCAAGCCTTAGCCGACCTGCGGTGGCTGGAGGAGGAGCATCTGTCGAACTCCCACCTGGGGTTAAGGACCTGTCATTGGGTATGTGTTTGGGGCTCTTAGCCCCTAATGCCCTACTTTTATAGGATAGTCATTTATTATATGACTTAAATGAATGACACGTGACGTAGAACGGGTCGGTCATCATCACCGTAATACGTCATGTCAATTTTATTTTGACCTAAGTCCGAACCGAAACTGAACCCAAAAATACTTTTATTTAAGAAATAAATCATATAATTTAAGAAAAGAGGTAGAAAGGTTGGAGTTCATAAAGAATAAGGAGGAAGAAAAACAAAATGGAAAAGATGGAGAAAATGAAGAAAAGAGAGGAAGAAGAGGAGATTCCAAACTTATTATATATAAGGAATGTCTAGATCATTTGAACAATTGTTTCGGTAAGGTTGATAAACATCGGAAGATTCAATTTTTATTCTAAATTATTATTCTCTAGTTGTTTTTAAAAAGGAAAATCGTTGATATGAAAAGCTTCTAAATAACCACTGTGTTAAAAGAAAACAAGCCAATTGAATACAAGGGAGGGAGAAAGAGGTAAAGCTTATAACCTGCTAGCTGCCGCGGCCGCTATGCAAGAAGAACGGCGGCGGGAACGCCAGATTTGGATAGAAGACCCAATCGGGGAGCAGAGGAGGAGGACAGATGACGTGAAATGAAATATTTTTTATGGAGATTTGATTTTAGTGTGTTAATGAGAGGTGTTTTTGTAGATTTTAAGTGTTTGGTGGAGATATGTTCATATTTATTAGAAAATACTACGGTCCAATCAGTACAAAAAAAACTGGATGATCCAGTTTACCGTTGGATTAACATTAAAATAATTATGACTGTTGGATATATGTCATTGATACACCATAACATATTATGTACCATACAAATTGTTTTACCACTTAAAAGTTCATCTCCGTCAATTCACGCATCTTAACTCAATTTCTCAAAATTCCTCTTCTCCACGTACAAAAAGTCATTCTTAAATTTTCTTATTTCTCCGCAGCTCATTCATCTCCCTCCATTAAAATTAAAACGATTCTTCTTCCTCGTTTTTATTTTCAATTATTGTAATATTCCTTGAGAGAAAAAAGAAATTGTAAATAAAGCAGGAAATTGATGATGAGTAATCACAGATTTCAACTTTTAGTTGGAACCTATCCAATCCGAAATTTATGATGAAGAATATGTGATGAGTTTGACTTAAACAAATTAACAATTGACTGACTCTGTTTTTGTTATTCTTCTCCACCCAAAAAATAATAATAATAAACTGAAGCGTGAAAAAAAAAAAAAAAAACTTCAAGAAACAATGGGAAAATTATCCATAATCGTCTGTTTTTTAATTCTTTTTTGGGCAGAAGCAAAGGGAAAAGACGTAAAAAGAGAAAGAACAATTTAGCCGAGCAATGGATTAATTAATCACACGTTTGAAAAATGGGCGCAAATTTTTGACAGGTTTGAATAACGGATTAGATGTGTTAAATTACACAATAGTTATGTTTTACCAAAAAATAGTCCAACGAATATAATTATTTAAATACGTTTTTAACGATGATGATTAAAAACTGGACCCGTTAAATTATTGAACTGGACTGTAGTCGCTCTCCAATTGATAGTAGTAAAAATCGATTGGCAATATTGATTTTTTTTTAAATATAATTTTGCTATGAATATGTAGTATTGTTAAAATAATAGGTGTGATGCAACCAACAGGTTTGAAAGCTCTTCTTATTTATTGATGAAAAAAAATAATTTATGTTTACCAATAAAATAAGGGGGGCTGTTAATGGCACCACAGCATGGAAAATTCTATCCTGCGACTTCACTTATTTAGGAATCTATCTACGCCAGAAGATCCTGACGACACAATTTTCACACACGAACGAGATGTGTGTATTCCACCTCAGGAAAAGTGTAGTACAGATCCTACAACGTAGGCAGTTCCCTATTATGGAGTCCATACAGTAGAATGACCCCCACAGCATATACACTACTGGCACCCCACCAAATAAAAAAATGACAATTTACTCGGACACCACACTAATTATTTTGATGGATAAAAAGTCTACTTCGGACACCACATATATTATACAATACAAAACCTTTACCAAGCAAAAAATATTTCACACAGATTTACTTTATTACAACTAACCCCTAACTTTTTAAAAATTCCAAAAAAAAAAAAACCTAATTCAAACCTAATTAAAGTCCAAATTTCCTAATTTACACAGAGTTCTTCAGCATAGTCCTAATTCAATCGCTCTTGCCCAAGTCCAAATCTCCCATCTTCCTCCTGCGTCCTGCTGCGACCGTCGGACCGCGGCCGGACCGCCGCTCCAGTCTCCACGCCGCAGGCATCCCACTCAGTCCCACTGTACTCAACAGCCTTGGCTACTGCTTGCTTCCATTTCAGGTATTATTTTTTCTATTTCGCTGTTTTTTTATTTATAATTTGTGTTCTTAATCTTGGTTTCTGCTTTCATTAATGGTATAATGGCTTCCATGTTTGTTGGTTGTTAAGAGCTGCTCATCAATCAATTGAAAGATAATATTTTTCTTGTTGATTTTGGAAATCAACTTTTGATCCTACTTAAGACTTCGAAATTTGAAAAAGAGAAAAGGTACTGCTAATGTCTAGAATATCTATATCAACTATGTTGTAGAATAGATGAATGAAATTGCAGACTCAGTGCTTAGTTTGCAGCACACAATTACCTCAATCAACGTTGTAGTTGTTATTATTAAGTCCTTTTAATGTTTGAATGGTAGATTTGAATTTTTTTTTGTGAATCAAAGTAATGTTTTAGTAAGATTTATTATTTTCAAAAAAAAAATTTACTGCATAGTGCATATTTGTTTTCATTTGCTTGTAGATGAAACCAGCAAGAACAAAGAATCCTTCTGTATATGTTGAAGGGCCGTCAAAGAAACCAATGACGGTATCACATAGGAAGGAAAGAGAAGCCCGACGAAAAGAAGAACTACGCAAACGTCAAGAGGAACAACAAATACCTATAAAAAAAATTACAAAGAAGCAGCAAATGGAATGAAAAGAAGAATGAATGATGATGAAGTTGAGGCTCATGTTCAGGGAGAAGATGGTGGGCAAGAAGAAGACGAAGATGATGATGATGGAAGAGAGGTTGAGGGTGGAGATGATGATGAAACAAATGATGGAGGAGAGGATGAGGGTGGAGATGTTAAGGGCGGAAATGAAGAGGGATCTGGTGAGGATGACGTATCAGAGGAACAAATATCAGGAAATGATGATATATCGGATGATGAAGGCAGAGAGGATCAGGGAGCTGAGGATCAATCGGATGATGAAAGAGAATGAGGTGATAGCGGAAAGGTCGAGGATGAGGATGAGGAAGAAGATAAAGAAATTTTAATGGAAGATGATTTTTATGATATGGATACGGAAGAGAAAACCTTCTATGATGAGAACATTGATCATGTTGCGAATCATCTATTGCGCAAGCCGGTTAATGTATAGTTATATTGATTGTATTTTATATTTTGGACCATTATAAAAACACAAAAGTGATTTTTTTTTTGGTATCAGGATCGAGGACCAATTGGTTGCAAACAATCGACGGGGAAGATTAGAAGTTGGGACCTAAACGAGGAGAGTGAACATGTTAAAAAGTACGTAGAAAGGTCGGGACTTAAGCGTATTGTTCAAGGTTCATACCGAAGCGTTAGTAGGGTGATTATTTCCGCATTCGTAGAGAGATGGCACCCTGAGACAAACACATTCCACATGCCGTTCGGGGAAATGACAATAACTCTCGACGACGTTGTAAAGATTTTGGGTATCAAGGTTGTTGGAAAGCCATTGAAGGCCGTGGATAAGTGTAGTGCAATTGTGAAAAGAGAAAATGTATACTAATGTATCATGTATGGTGCTATATTCATATGTATGTGTACGTTGCAGGTGAAGTGGACGCCATATCGAGAAAGGGAAAAGGACCCTAAGGAGGTTTGTTGGTTTTATGGATGTTTGGTGGTTGACGACATAGCCAAGCCTTATTATCCCAACCGTGTTGTTAGGCAGTTTGGACGTGTTCAGGATGAGCCTAGTTCACCGATGCGTCCCAAGATTAATCCTAGAACAAAGGCAAGGACATACGACAACCGGCCGGAGGAGTTTGAAAAGTATGAACGTCACCTTGTTCCCAAAAGTGAAAGGGGAGCACATGCAATAAAAGATGATGAATGCACGACTGCCTATACGGAATGGTACAATCGAGTGGCCATACGTCAACTCGATTCTTCATCACCTCCCGTCGATATTCATGGAACGGTATGTTAATATTTGTTTTTATATGTACAAGTTTTCTTGGTCTTTCACTTGACACATCCTATTTATTGTGTATTAGGACAAGTAGGAATTAACAAAATTACTTAAGCATTATGTGGATGTTGGGATGAAACTTTCCAAAAAGGGACGTGCATGACGGGTTTAAGGCCGTGTTGAAATTTGTAGAGCAAGGCTCCAACACTGATACAATGGGAGTGGATATCGGCGAGCCTTCATCAAGCCACAAAAAGAAATCAGAATCTGTTGAGAAGAACAAGGACAAAGCCAAAATTGCGAAGAATGTGAAGTCGTGGTTTATGATGAACAAATAGCCACGTCGAAGAGAAAACGACTTTGAAGATGGTGTATTTCGACTCTGAAGATGGTTTCTTATGATCACTTTTTTTACCGTTACTTTTTGGGTCAAAGCACATGTGGGTTAGTAGAGCATTTCTGGGGAGGATGATATCACATTGTTTCTGTTTTAATATAGTTAAAAGACTCCTCTGTTCCAATGTGAGACTTTTGTTTGTTGAATGTATGCACGTCCGTTTGTGGTTTTTGGTGTATCGTTGAACGATAATGTAATATGATGCATTATGTGTTTATTATTATCTTTTAGTTTTAATGTTTCAATCATGACTTCCATGTTTGAATGCATGGTCCGAAGGACAAACAGTGCACTTTTCGACTTTGTTGAGGTTGAAATGTGCAAATCCGACTCTTGGGCAGCCGAAGTTGCCATTTTCGACCATGTGAGGGTTGAAGATTGTCTGGTCATGTTCTTTTGCCCCAACTCATTTTGTTTTCAATCCAACACATGTTTAAACAACATTTACCGAATTTATGAAAGAGTTAAAGGATATTGGTATGTGTTTTACATTTATTTCAGTTATTTGCAATGAAATACACATTTCAACCAAGTAAAAATTGAACTCGAAAAGTCAGTTAAAATAGGGCGCTTTTCGACTTTGTTGAGGTTGAAATGTGCTAATTCGACTCTTGGAGAGTCGAAATTTCCATTTTCGACTATGTGAGAGTTGAATATTGTCCGGTCAACATCCAAATATAAAACAACCACCAAAATACATATTCTCCACTAACATACAATATCCACCAAAATACAAAATGATGACACAATTACAGTGATTTGTTTTCACAATCCATAGCAGTTGATGCTTTAATGTAGGCACAAACTGTTAAGACAGTTGTATTACTTTAGAGTTGTCAACAATTGGTTTTAGCTTCCTCCCTTCTTCACATCTGCTATTAAAAAAACGTAACCACTCATCAATTGCTTGCTTTGAGATCTTGGGAGCTTCTTCCAACCAACCACTTATAAGAGGAGGAAGTGGACAATTTCCCTTCAACTTAACACACATGTAGTGATTGACATTAAACGTGACTGCTATGTGTAGTGGTGGAACGGTCTTCGGAGGTTGTTTAGTAGGGCTTCTTGACCATTAACCTACATTATTTAACCGTAATTCTATAATCTAACATACAACAAAACATATATGACAATGAAAGAAAATTGTTAGGTATATTCACACACCTGTACGTCTTCTTTTACACCTTCACTTATTTCGTCTAGATGAGGAATTTGAGATAAAGCATCAGCTCGAGTTACTTGCTAATCTACCTATAGTGTATGAACAAGGTTTTAGGAGCAACATATGAACATAAGCTTTCAAAGAAGTCGAATGTAGTGTTGTAAAATATGGCTTTCAAGGGAACAACAATGTCAAAACAAAACGCAGGAAATCTGAAAACTTGATATAACGTAGAATCGTGTAGACACTTTCCTACTAAAGTTATTTGACCCTTATAAGATGCCTTGGGTTACACAAATACTTTTGTGAGATAAGACTACGTTTCCCTTCACTTTTTGGCACTAAAAGAGAAGAATACTTAAGGAGTTTTGTTGAAGTTTATTTGACCCTCAAAGATGATGAAGAACTTGAATCTTTTATTCTATCCTCTCTAAATGATCTCTTATGTTAGTTATAAAACGTTCTTGCATCTAGACACCTTTTTGGAAAGGTGTTATATGGAAGAATCAGTTGAAAACCAGTGAAAAGACACAACAATTCGCAGAAAAGAGTCACAAAGCGGGCGCCATGCAAGCAAAGGGCGCTGCTGTGTGAACCGTAAAGTCGTGAAACTCTCTCGATCAACTTTTGCCTTGAATCGACTGACAGCGGGCGCTGTGGTGACAAAGCGACGCTTTGTCCTCTGTTTTTCCCAAAACGGATTTTGCGTCCTTTAAGTTGTTTTCCGAACTCTAATCGATCATTTATATCCGTAAACTCGCAACTACTTATACGAGTGTGCACTTTGCACCTCCAAACTCATAATATAGCATTCCGAGTTCACCCATCTTTGTACCAAACCCCGATTACATAAATGAACATGATAACACTTAAATTACCAACAATCCTCCCCCATTTAAGTGTAATCCTTGGTTTAGCTGAAGAACTGCCAAAACATAACAACTCATGCATCAATGATAATGTCACGAAGATTGAATTATCACCTAGCAATATTACACATTTCAAATATTCGAGTATTGGGGTGTGTCTAAGCATTGAACCCCTTTACACGTTTTGAATACATGAAGATAACATACACATGAGTTAATATAACTCCAAAAGCTTATTCTTGACACTAATTAATCAAGCCTTGTGTCCATATCCATTCATGAGCATATAGAAAGCCAACTCTCGAACTTCCTTGAAGCGGCCAAACTTCATACTCATATAAGTGAGCCTTTATATAATCGTGCACCTGCAATTGCACTTTGTCAAAGACTCATTAAGAAGAATCCCTTCATCCTTAGCTTACAGGTAATAGCACATACCTCGGGATTATATCATGTGCTCAAATTTAGATAATAGGCCTTCCACATTGAATTCTGCCTCTAACATTGTATTAGAAGGGAATTGGGTATCCTATCACCAAGATTCAAATGAGTTGTAAACCCATCCCGATTACAGACTTTTGTACCAAGTCTCTAGCCAATCCTTTTGTTAAGTGATCAGCTAAGTTATGTTGAGATCTCACAAACACAACCGAAATCACCCCGTGAGTGATCAACTCACGAACCGCGCTATGTCTAACGCCCAGGTGTCGCAACTTACCATTATACACTTGACTATAAGCTTCAGACAAGGTAGAAGCACTATCACAATGGATAGAAATGGGTGAAATTGGTTTTGTTCATAACGGAATTTCATATATCAAATTCCTAAGCCATTCCGCCTATTTTCCGGCTGCAGCTAAGGCAACAAACTCGGACTCCATAGTCGAGCTAGTAATACATGTTTGCTTTTTGGAAGCCCAAGAAATGGCACCTCCTCCAAGTAAAAACACCCAACCACTTGTAGAGGAATAATCTTCCACATTAGATATCCAACTAGCATCCGAGTATCCTTCTATTACAGAAGGGTGTCCAACATAAGTCAAACCAAAATCCTTGGTAGACTTAAGGTACCTTAGTACACGAGTTACAGCACGCCAATGATGGCTGCTTGGATTACTCGTAAACCTGCTTAGCTTTCCAACCGCATAAGCAATATCTGGACGTGTGCTAGTCATAGCATACATCAAACATCCTATCACCCGAGAAAACTCAAGTTGTAATATTGGATTTCCCGTATTAGGCATGAGTTTCTCATTAGGATCCATGGGAGTATTGGCTGGAGTAGAATTTTCACAATTGAATTTCTTCAACACTTTCTCAATATAATGAGATTGTATCAACGAGATCCCTTTGTCACTCCGTTTGATCTTGATTCCAAGAATCACATCCGCCTCCCCCATATCTTTCATAGAGAAACTTGATGACAAAAAGGCCTTACAAAGATCAACTTGTTCTTGGTTAGTTCCAAAGATGAACATGTCATCAACATATAAGCAAATTATCACACCATTACCGGTATTGTCAAATTTGCTATATAAACACTTGTCTGATTGGTTAAGCTTAAAACCACTAGACAAGACAGCCTCATCAAATGTATGATGCCATTGTTTAGGTGCTTGTTTAAGCCCATACAATGATTTAACAAGCTTACATACCTTATGCTCATTTCCAGGCATAACAAACCCTTCCGGTTGTTTCATATAAATTTCTTCTTCTAAATCTCCATTTAAGAAGGCTGTTTTAACATCCATTTGATGGATCACCAGATTGTTTATAGCAGCTAGGGCAATCAACAATCTAATTGTGGAGATTCTAGCAACAGGTGCATATGTATCAAAATAATCAATGCCTTCCTTTTGTCTAAAGCCTTGAATTACCAATCTGGCTTTATATCTGTCGACAGTGCCGTCAACTTTCATCTTTTTTTAAAGATCTACTTGCAACCCAAAGGTTTGCAACCACGAGGAAGATCCGCAAGTATCCACGTGTTGTTTCCCATTATGGAATCCATCTCATCATTGATGGCTTCTTTCCAAAATGAAACATCTTGAGACTCCATGGCCTCCTTAAAAGTCTGAGGATCCTCATCAATATTATAACAATATGAATATTGGAATCCTACTTCATCTCTTGTTCCTTCTACCAAATAAGTTTGATAGTCGGATCCAAAATATTTTGCTTTCCTAGCCCTTTTTGCTTCTACGAAGCTCCAAAGGCTTATCTTGATAATTAATATCATTATTGTTCTCCACTCCAACATTAATAGGAGTTATATCCTTCGGTCTTTGTATAGACGAAAACCGATTTTCATCAAAGATAGCATCTCTTGATTCAATCACAGAATGAATAGCAACTGAATCATTAGGCTCTATAACATAGAACCTATAAGCCTTGGAATGCATAGCATTTCCAATGAATATACAATCAATGCCTCTTTCACCCAAGGTTTTAATCTTAGGCATGGTGAGCCTTACAACAGCCCTACATCCCCAAACTCGTAGATAACTCAAGTTTGGTTTCTTTTTGAACCAAAGTTCATATGGGGTAATATGGTTCCTTTTATTAGGAACTCTATTCAGCAAATAACAAGCCGTTAACATGGCTTCTCCACAAAATCCCTCACTCAAGCCTGAGTAAGATAGCATGGAATTAACCATCTCTTTAAGAGTACGGTTTTTCCTTTCCGCTATACCGTTTTGCTGTGGTGTGTAAGGCGCCGTAACCTCATGTATAATCCCACATGACCCGAAAAAGGTTGGATCAAAGTATTCACCACCTCGATCGGTACGCAACTTTTTAATTTTAGAGGTTAATTGCAACTCAACTTCACTTTTATAGATTTTGAATTTATCGATTGCCTCATCTTTAGAATGAAGTAAAAACACATAACAGAACCGAGTGCAATCATCTATAAAAGTCACTACATATCTTTTGTTGCCAAAAGAAGGTGTAGCACAAAAGTCACATAGATCACTATGGACAAGATCCAAAACTGAAGATGACCTTTCAACACTATGAAAAGATTGTCTAACAATTTTGTTCAACATGCATGTATCACATTTATTTACATTCATATCAAAAGATGGAATCAAATCATGTTTAGACATTAATAACATGCGTTTGTAGTGAACATGTCCTAACCGAGCATGCCATAAAACAGAAACATTAACATCATGATTCATACAAACATTATTCACAACATCATGCTGAATGTTAAGCATAAACATAGCATTACAAAGATAACCAAATCCTATGAACATACCAAACTTACTTAAAATGTATTTGTCAGACTCAAAGACTTGTTTAAAACCATCTTTACATAACAAACTTCCTGAAACTAAGTTTTTCCGGATCCCCGGAACAAATAGTACATGTTTTAAAGTTACAAATTTGCCAGAACTAAAAGGTAAAACAACAGTTCCTCTTCCACGAATGGCGGCCTTTGACTCGTTTCCCATAAAAAGCATGGATCCATCGTTAACAGGTTCATAATCTTTAAACCAACGTTGATCCTTGCAGACATGCCTTGTCGCACCCGAGTCAATCCACCAAGCAACATCATCATCCTGCACATAAAATGCCTCAGAAATTAGTGGTACATAATTCATATCAGAATTAAATCCACAAACAATATTCTGACCTTGATGTTTAAGAGCACCTTGGTCCTTAGACCCTTGCCACGAACTGTTGTTTGGCCCTTTCTGATTTTTGCCAAATCGACAATCAACCTTAAAATGCCCAACTTTCCCGCAAACCCAACAAGCACCTTTCGGTTTCTTGTTGGCATCTTTGCCGTTGTTTTTAGATGATTGCCCTTTTCTTTTCTTCTGGTTCTTTTGAGAACTTTCCCCGGTTTCCACCATATTTATGGAAGTCGAATCCATTACCTCTTTACCCTTGGTTTTACCGTTCTCTTGCGCCCTTAGAGATTCCTCCATACGCAAGTGACTACCAAGTTCTACCAGAGACAACTCTTCTTTCTTATGTTTCAGAAAATGCTTAAAATATTTCCAAGAGGGTGGCAATTTATCAATTTACTTGAAACAGAAATAGACTCATCCATTTGCATTTTATGCTGTGCAAATTGACCCAAAATGCGAAGAAGTTCATTGTACTGTTCCATTCCCGAACGTGAATCCACCATATTATATTTCATGAAGTTTCCAACCAAGAACTTTTTACTGGATGCATCTTCATCCATGTATTTTGATTCTAACGAATCCCAAAGTTCTTTGGCAGATTCAACATTTTGGTAAATATCGAACAGAGCATCAGACATACCGTTTAGAATATGGCCTCTACAAATGTAGTCATCATTCTCCCACTTGTTCTTCTTCCTCAGTTCCTCCAACGGTCCGTCATCCATCACTTCAGGCATTGGTGTACTCAACACATACACCACCTTCAAAGTTGTCAACAGAAAATGCATCTTTCTCTGCCATCTTCTGAAATTTACTCCATCGAACTTTTCCAACTTCCCAAAATTTGCAGTTGATGGGAGTCAACTTTACGTGATTCCGGTGCATTTTCTACCCCCGTTTACCACACTTTTAGCATGTTTCTTGGTAATTTAGACCGTTTTAGGGGTAATATCGTGAGTTTATAGCACGGGGAGTAAATCCGTCACTTTGATGGTTTACTACCTCCTTTTATTGATATTGACCTTATTCCGAGCATTTTTACCCTCCGGAATGTTTTGGTTGTTTTTGGTTGTTGTGTTGATGTAGGGTATTGGTGTCTCGAGAACCCGGAAGGCGAAGATTTATGATGATAAGTGTGATCAAGGTGCAAGAATGAGCCAAGAAAGAAGAAAGAATAGGAAAAGGAAGAGAAAGAGTTGGTGCCCGAGTGACTGTTCTGATTCAGAAGCATTTTGATCCATGATGGAGGCATTTTCTGGTCATGACTTCTTCATGAAAGTTGTAGATAATTGAAAGAGCTTTCCAGCGCATCTTGAATCACCCCAATCGGAGCTCGGACGAAGAAGTTATGATGGTTTTACTGCAGCTAGAAAACTGCTGAATCTCAAACGCGCGTTTGGAACTTTCAAACGCGCGTTTGGAACTGTTTTTTTACGTACAGTGAGTTAAATGCTGAAACGCGCGTTTGGAAACCTTCCAAACGCGCGTTTGGGGTCATTTTCTGCATATTTTGGCCCCTATAAATACCCAATTCCATCGAATTTCATGGGGGGATTCCTCCCTCTCTTAGCTAAACTATACCCAATCTTTGCTCGAAATTTGTAATGGATTATTCCACTTTCTCTTAGCATAGATTAGCATAAACAAAACTCGATTATTCCATTTCTTAGCTTAGATTTCAATTCCAAACAACAAGTCACCTCCTTTTGGTGAATCTCCATTGTTGTACTTTTTGGAGCTCAACTCGAATTTCTGCAATTAATGGTGAATTTCTTCTCTCTTATGCTTGTTATGTCTCTTATTTACTACTTACATTGCATTTTAACTAGTATAATGAGTAGCTAAATTCTCTTCATAGCCGGGTCATGTGAAATTTGGTGAAATCACCCTTTGGGTGATGAAATTGGGAGTGGGTAGTGCTTTTTATTGTTGTTTCTTGCATTTTTCACGTCTTAGAACTTGTTATAACGGATTTGGGCTAGATTGATCACCTAGGTCAAACATCACACACACCACTCTTGAGAGTTGTTCAGAGAGAGGGGTGTGGGAAAAGGGTTCTAGGATCGCGGTGTAGTCTCGGTTTAGTTGTTAAACCGAGCACATCGTGAGGTTACTCGTTTATATGTTTAAGCGGCTCGAGTGCAAAACATGACTTGTTAGGAGAGAGTTGTTCAGACCTTAACATGGCATAAGGTGTTAGAAGAGAGTTGTTCGACGCTTCTTTTGGGTTTAGGAGCTCGCACACGTGAAATTGAATGCAAGAGTTCGTTTAGTATAATGCACACTCCCGGTTTTGTCTACCTTAGGGTTGAGATTAGTCACATTGATCATGGTTCGGCTATGTCCCTTTCTCCCTTTAGACTTGTTAGTTTAATTTACTTTAGTTTAATTGAAGTGTACAAACATTCCAACAACTTGTTTGCCTAGACTAAGCAATAAGTTCACTTTGGTACTTACAAGCACATCTTCTCTGTGGGATCGACCTCGGACTCCTGTAGCTTTACTCGCAATTGACCCGGTACACTGCCGGTTAGAGAGCTTGTTTAGTCACCGTTGTCTTGAGTATTATAAATTTGTTTGGTGAAAATTAACGCTCATCAAAATGGCGCCGTTGCCGGGGAAGATGTGTGCTATTTGTGATATCTTGCAAGTGAACCGAAGGCTTGGGCCTAGGTTTTATTTTATTGTTTTCTTGTTGTTTGGTGTTTTGTAGTGCATTGCCCGGAGTTTTTGAGAACCGCTTGAACCTTACATTGCTAGAATGGAGACCTTTGCTAAACAAAGAGGAAGGGGCCTTCTAGTTGGGAATTTGATTGCTAGATTTGAAGGTTTGAGTCCGGAACAAACGGGAATGGACCAAGACACTAATCAAGTTGGTCGTGGAGGCCAAGTTTTTGTGGAACACCCTTCTATCGGGGGAGGTCAAGGAGTTACTAATCGAGCTCAAGACCAATCCTTATGTAACAATGTTCAACAAAGGGTAAACTGTCAAGGGAAAGGACAAGGTGGAGCAATGCCACCGATGGACCCGAATGCTATGAATTGGCTCATGAATCAAGTACAAGAGCAATTTCAAGCATTAATGCAAGCTCATATGCAAACTCCCAATCCGGCACCGAATCAAGGAGATGTGCGGACTTGTAGAGATTTGGTCATGCCACGGCCCGATTTGGTGGGGCATAGTCCGATAAGGTTGCCCCCGATCACCGCCAACACTATGAGTATTGGGCAAAATATTATCAATATGATTAGGGACAACTCAACCTTTAGAGGGACGGAAATCGAAAATCCTTATTTCTTCCTAGATCATTATCTCGAGGTGTGTCGGACTATAAGGATGGAAGGTGTTAGTGAAGAGGCAATCAAGCTACTTTTGTTCCCATTCACTCTAAAAGACCAAGCAAGGGCGTGGTATGACTCCTTAAGGCATGACTCCCTACACACTTGGACTGAGGTGGTGCGCACATTTTTGCTTAAATACTATCCACCGGGAAAAGTTTTTGATTTGAAAGAGGCAATCATGACCTTTGATGCTTATGAAGACGAGTCACTACTCGAGGTATGGGAACGGTATAAGGCCTTGTTGCGCCAATGTCCCGTACATGGAGTCACTCTTGGGGACCAAGTCCATTGTTTCTTGCGGGGACTTGATCAAGATATGCAAAACCGACTTCATGCTTCAAGCGGTGGTGATATAATTGTTGGAATAGTGTCCTAAACCCAATCGGGTTGGACCGGATCCGACCGGGTCGGATCGTTTCTACTATTTCTTTATGTTTATACATATATATAATGGCTTTTCTGTTGTCATATATTTGTTCTTTTAAAGAACCAATTGTGAATTGTTATATGATAACGTCCTTAGTATTAAACCGTGGTAGAGAAACCATGATAGGCGATTATGGTTGATGAGATCTCTAATCACTTTAATAAGTTTGATACTTAAATGTCTCTAGGCTGATGTACTATTAAACAGGGCATTGATAGTATAAAATGCAGCTAGCAGCACGTATAAGATGTCTTCGCTTTAGGGCGGGGATAGATCTCGTCTATCGAAGTGTAGACACACTTGGGTATGCGTGGGCGTGTATTAGTGAATGCGACGCGTTAGATCGACCCACTTACACGGATAAGTGTCACACTATGTGGCGGTTGTGTAATTATCCTTTTGACCGAGTCTTCATGGCATCACGGTGTGGATTGTCATGCTTTGACACTATTGAGGTTTCCACAACCACGGGCGATCATGCGGTAGTGATTGGGTATGATCTTCAAGTATCACGGAGTATACATGATTGGTCGTCCGGGAATCGCGTATCCTATGATTGGGATCGAATATCCGAAATGGCCTTCTTATAAGGAATGTCTTACTCTCGTGAATCTTTGCAAAGTGGGAGTAAATGAGTTACTTCGAGAGAGAGCATGATATCCAGTTATAAGATACGGTCGTTGATGTTTTGACACTCGACTAACGACCGTATGGATATTATTACAAATGATAGGATTGTAAGTTACACGGTAATCGTTTCACATGAAAGGTAGTAGTAATTGCATTTGACTCTTCCGATGATTGGGGTCACGGTGTGTTGCTAGACGCTATCCCGTGATCGTTAGGTATGAAGGGCATTTTAAGTAATTTGCACTTTGTGTCTACGGCCAACATATTCGAAGCCTATCGGGTCACACACATATGAACATCTAGCGGATTAAAATGTGGTTATAGATGATAACCAAATAAGGAAAGTTTATCTCGAGACTATAAAGGTTATAGTGGTAAATTAATATGGTGGCATTTATTTATTATGAATAAATTAAATACAAGATATTAATAATATTACATTAATTAAAGAATATTCCGATGCCAAAATATTGGCTAAAGGTGGCGCAACATTGAAGTGTATAAGATACACTTTGGATTGTGCAATTTAATTAATAGTATTACTAAATATTAATATAAGATATTAATATATATATATATATATATATATATATATATATATATATATATATATATATATATATATAATATATAATTGGCGCCTAAGTTTTTGTGTGTAATTGACACACGTAAAAGTCAATTGATCAAGTTGACATGTTTGACTATTTGGGTATTAATAGATTTATTTGTGTAATATACATGTGATATATACACATGTGTAAATTGATTTATGGTAATAAAATAAAGATAGTCAATATTAGATATTGATAATATCTTGAAAACATTCAATATAAGATATTGACAATATCCTAGATTTATTTAATATGAGATATTATAATAAATGAGATAAATCAATCAATTATATTTTCCTTATTTTATTGGGAAAAGGTTTTCTTCTCCTCCACACTATATGGGCGCCACTTTCATTATAAATAGAAGGTGGGTGTCAAGCTCTTTAGTACAACATAATTCCAAGAACTAATAGTTCTTGTGTAAAATAGAGAGCATCCTATAGAGAGTTGGAGAGAGGGAAAAAGGCGGTCTAGCAACCGGAGTTTTCCAATAGCAATCCATGATGGGATTCCGTGGGGTCGCTCGTGTGGACTAGCGGTAGAGGCCGAACACTTGGGCGGCTCTATGCAGAACTACTCTCGACGGACGGTCAAAGCGTCGATCTTATAGATCAACCAAGGTAACCATCGTCTATTACTTATTTGTTTATTGCTTAAACGAAGTCGATCTTGGGTCGATAGGAAATAAATTTTGAATTCATTGCGTTCCGCGTAGATTTCTAACAAAGGTGGTATCGAGCGAGCTTGAGCTTAAGCAATAAGCATGTTATTTTACGTAGTTAATTTTATCGTTTAAATCACGTAATTAAAAGATGAAAGATTTTTGATTTGCAAAATTGATACATGAAAAGAAAAAAAAAAGGGATCGGGTGGTGCTCGGCCGATCAAGGCGGCACCACCACCACCGGCGGCGGTCGGGGGCGGCGGCGGCGATAGGGCAACTCTTTGCCGGCAATCGTTGACCGGTCAATCTTTGGCGGATCTCCAAATTTTTGTTTTGTATTTTGTGATTCAATATGGTTCATAGTTGTGATTAAAATCTCCTTTGTTTAGTTGTGTGTCGTGTGGGTAACCAATGGTTCAAATAGTTTGGCCATTGGGATGCCATACAGGCATTAAAATAATAATGGCATTTCCAAACTTTGTTTGGAATAGCTAAAGCCTCTTTCCAAATATTTGATTTGGGAAAAGCTGCAAGCTGCTGCGCCACTTCAAAATTTTGATTTTGGAAAGTGGCGAGCCTAAACTAAAATTATTTGGCCTTTCCAAATATTTGATTTGGAATAGCTTAGCCCTTTTCAAATATTTGATTTGTAAAGGCTTAGCTTTCAAGCCACTTCCAAAATTTTGATTTTGGAAAGTGGCTGAAGCTAAGCCAAATTTGGTTTAGAAACCAAAGCATCCCTTTTGATTACGAATCAAAAGGAAAAAAATCAAAAGAGACTTAATTTTAATTTTGATTTATTTTTGGAATAGTTCCAATTAATTAAAATTAAAATTAAAATCGTTTAAAATTAATCGTTAATTTTATTTCGATTAAATCATTTAATTAATTAAATGTTAATTAGTTAATTGATTGGATAAAATTATTTAATAGATTAAATGTTAATTGATTAATTAAGACGCAAGTAGTTAAATTTTAATTTTATCTTTTTCATAAGATTTTATTGTATGGATTAGATATAGTAGATATAATATGATTATATGGACCTCGATTGATCATGGACTCGACCGATAGGATAGATGTGAATGATTTAATTTTTCTGTTGGTTTAAAAATTGTCCTAGGCCGTTATGAAGAACGTGACCTAGTTTATTTTATGCATTTATCCCATTCCCGTTGACTCCCCCCGTGTGCGGCGGGTGTATTTATTTTATTAGATAGAATTAAATGTAACAAGAATGGAGCAGAAGATGGAGACCAAAGAAAGACGAAAAATAAAGATCCCATTGGAGAATGGCGCATTAAAGATCCTATTGACGGTTGCAGCTACCCTTAGATTGTGACCCGCGGTTTCGTCAGTTTGTATTCGAAACCGCACCTAGGAAAAGTCCATGATCATACCGGTTACTTTACGCATTTATTTATTTTGTGCTTGTATTTATTTTATATGATACGATAGATGCATGACTAGGCACGATCTAGATAAATGTGTAGGATGTATGTTTACAGAGATGGACATATTTATGATGAGACCATGATTAAAAATTAATTAAGTGAATTAGTTTACATAAATACTTCCACCTCAAAAGAATCAAGTTGAAATTGCCTCCCCATATTATAATGACGGTGAAGAGCCCTTGTTCGGATCCAACTCATCAGCCAAAGCAGGGGGTTGACCTACCTCGGGTATATCATCATTATCGAGATATGATCGTATGAGATCTCACGAATATTGGGGTTATGACTTGACTAAGAATTCTCTCGCCACCACCACCAAAGCGGGTCGTTTGGATTTTAGAGGCAAGGGTTTGACTACTTCATAAGATGAAAATTGTCAAAGAGTTGACTAGTCAAACAACAAGAGTCGTATAAGATACGATTGACAAAGAGTTGTCTACCTATTATGCTATTTTCGGCCTACCAGCCAAAGCGGGGGTCGGGGTAGTTTAGTGGGATCTTGTCCACTAAAGAAATTAATAATTCTTGAAAGTCAATTGGGAGTAGTTGACTAGTGGGAGCAAAATCATAAACCAAAAGACCATTTTTGATTTTGCGTGTATAAACAACAACACTCATTTATTTTCATTTTTTTATGTTGTAGTTTTAGCAAACTTTATATTTATGTTTAATTCTCGATTAGTAAAACCAAATTATGACTGTTAATTTTGAGAAACGTTCTCAAACATGGTTAAGTAATTTTAATCCTTTTAAAATAAGCAATGACATGAGCAATCCCGTTATAGTAGTTAGAGACAAGGAGATTACATAATTGATGCAGTGCTCCGAGACTTTAATTATTAATGAAAGCGGAAGCTCATGATATTGAATACGATCCAAGATGATCATTCGATCATCACGATGACAATTAATTCAAACGTTGAATAAGAATGACCACATCTAATTTTGGAAAGGTTGTTTTCAAAATTGTAAGATTTAAGTATCGACTTAATTCTACCATTGCTTAAATGTTAATTAAATAGTTAATGTTTTAAATACGATTTAAAAGGTTAAATAAACTATTTAATAAACTTTAGATTTTCTTTATGAAAGGAAATCAAAACATAGCTCTTGTGATCTTTCTTAAGTCTTATGAAGACTACAATAAGAAACATTTCTCAAGTGCTTAAAGGATTAAAAGGGAAAGTTAGGGCATGTGCTTAAATATAGAGCTTATTGAAGTTTCTATTCTAGGCAAGTGAGTTGAGATAAATGCATCTAAGTTCAAAGTCAACTCTAAGATATATGATATCTTACGAGTCTGATTAAATTAGAAAGATTAAATACAGATATGGAAGGTGAAGCAAACGTTGTAACACTTATTCTGGATCTAGTAAACTGATAAGGGAACTAAATAAATGTTATTATGTTCCGGTTCTTATGAAGAACGTACTTTCAGTTATCCGTCAGGATTTGAGAGACATATTCAATTGTAAAGAATAAATGTTATTCCGATAAAGTTGGAAGGTCACTGAATCCAACATACTAGATTGATGTCACTATATAGTTGATATATGTGATAAGATCTCAACTAAATATTTGTATGGTTATTATCCTTGATTTGTGGTTACTCTAGACATAGTCTCTCTGGAAGGGAAGCGTGTAATTAAACGTCATTCTGATGATGTTGAACCATATGATTGTGAATCATGTGGGTTATACGTATCTTATCCAAAGAGGACTAAAATACCCTTTTTCGAAAAGGTTGTAAGATCTAGAAAAATTGTCTAAAGCCTAAACATACCGATGTTTGTTGGCTTATGACAATTAATGCTACAAATAATTATTTGTTAATCTCTATAACTATTTTTAGAAATAGTCAAGTTGCTCAGTGAAGTGCATAATTCGGAAAGCCCGAAAAGTTCGAGCTAGTATGAATATGAGATTGATGAGCTACTTAGGAATTAATCTTCAATTGGATTGAAGTAATTAATACCTGAAGGGTGTTTCAGAAGTCGTCTGAAAAGGAATAAGATTCTCCCTTGAAGGATACCATCTTTGGGATACGCAATTAGATTGTGTTCCCTAAATGGCAACAACACTTTATATGATAAAGGTGTGGCGCAAGCCATCACGAAGTATCCCTTACCCGTTTTGGGATAGTGCCTCTCATACTTAACCAAATTCCAAAGAATAAAGGTTGAATAAATTCCATATTAGATATGGAAGAGGATAATGTCAAATCTGTCTTAACCGATGATTTGAAGTTGTCATAAGCAAAGTCGGAAAGGCTTGGAGCCTAGTCGACATATGAAACTTTGTGGAATATCTCGGCAAGTACGCTAGATATTATTTACTCATCCAGCGGAGCAAAAGGTGTTTGTCTCCAAACATGTCTTCTTCTAGGAAGTGTTTCTTTCAAAAGAGGCAGTGGGAGTAAAAAGGATCTCAAAGGTAGTTTGAGAACCACAATGAAATATTCAACCATAGGAACGTGAAGCGGGCGCGCGCATAGCGATGAGGTGTAAAACCTTTGCTCGGTGCACACAAAAGTTCTGCAAAGTCTGTGGATAACCTCAAGCTGAAAAGGCTTTTGCCGGTATGTTCATCTTGAAGAATGAACATCTCACGACTTATGAAAGAATGTTTGAAAGCGGAGTTTGAGAGATATGGCGAAGCCATAAAATCAATTAGATTCCATTAGTGACAACCAGGTTGTGAACCTAGTCTGTCTTACCTAAAGGGAATGTCCACTGAAAGGTGACATGGATAGTAATATGATTACCATAAGGCTATAGTGACGGCCGAAGGGTATGAGGTGTAAACCTTGTAATTGTCTTTATCTTTTAATTGTGCCCGATTCTATTCGAGACTATGCTTGTTGTAACCCGTATCATGACTATATGATAGTGTTGAAGATGTTGGGCGAGACGACTTTCGATGTTCATAGACGATGACATGATATGTAAGTCCACGAGATTCATTTATGGACTCAAACAAGTTTCTCTAGACAATTTCTTTGTTTGATAATCAAAGGAGTTTGATTTAGTCAAAAGAAGGATATGCCCAATGTGCAAGATGGATAGTGGGAGTGTGTTACGATTTTTGAGTAAGGTATTAGATATCTCTCACAGAAATCATCACCCCATGTCACGATCAATTAATGTTTGGTAGTTCAAGGTCTTTACTGAAAGCACTTGGATTAGCAGTTCTTATTTTAGAAATGAGAATCTATAGTGATAGATTTAACTGCTGTTAGATTATTGTTTACCTATATAGATGTGATGCTAAAAGAAGTTTAGCATAGATCGCAAGATCTGTCTATGTTAGGACGTTAGTCCTAAAGATAAGGTGAAAGATGATGCTTATGGAAGGTTTCCTTCGCTACTGCGATAGGAACCATCATAAAGGAAATGCTGGATATTCATAGTTCATGAACTGTCATGAGCAAGTATGAAAGTAAATCTGGTAAATGTCGAGAATATCCTTAAACAAGTTAAGGATGATTTCCTCGTTTATTGAAGCTTGGAAGCGAATAAATATAGTTATGCAGACGTATATCCTGAGTCTTACGAAGGCGAGTGGGAGCTACGGTCCAGGTTTGCGATCACTTTGATTAAGTGATACGGTGAGTGGAAATGTTACGGCTATGGGTCATCAGTAAACTCTACAACTTAGCCAAAACACGTAGTAGTGCCTTAGAGGCACAAATGCGGGCAAAGATACATGGATCTAGAAGGTTCATTCATGAACCTTGTATGGTTCTTCCACCTTTTCTATATAGCGATATAGTAAGTGGATTTATTGCTTGAAGCAAGGACCAGGGTCTCGTCGTCAGATTCGTGTGTGTGTTGAGGCGGTTCCTTTGACTTGGTCATATGGAACGTGATATGAAGATAGTCTGAGTCCCCATGGATAGCGATCCGTTTATGGCTAGGGCTAGTTGCGAGTATTGCATGAGATTTTTGTGTTTTAACTTGGTCTTGTGTGTGCTAGTGATTGGTTTTAGGCCAAGTGGGAGATTGTTGGAATAGTGTCCTAAACCCAATTGGGTTGGACCGGATCCGACCGGGTCGGATCGTTTCTACTATTTCTTTATGTTTATACATATATATAATGGCTTTTCTGTTGTCATATATTTGTTCTTTTAAAGAACCAATTGTGAATTGTTATATGATAACGTCCTTAGTATTAAACCGTGGTAGAGAAACCATGATAGGCGATTATGGTTGATGAGATCTCTAATCACTTTAATAAGTTTGATACTTAAATGTCTCTAGGCTGATGTACTATTAAACAGGGCATTGATAGTATAAACAGACTAGCACGTATAAGATGTCTTCTGTCTTTAGGGCAGGGATAGATCTTGTCTATCGAAGTGTAGAGACACTTGGACTGTACGTGGACGTGTATTAGTGAATGCGTACGTTAGACTGACCCACTTACACAGATAAGTGTCACACTATGTGGCGGTTGTGTAATTATCCTTTTGACCGGAGTCTTCATGGCATCACGGTGTGGATTGTCATGCTTTGACACTATTGAGGTTTCCGCTTAACCACGGGCGATCATGCGGTAGTGATTGGGTATGATCTTTGAAGCATCGCGGAGTATACATGATTGGTCGTCCGGGAATCGCGTATCCTATGATTGGGATCGAATATCCGAAATGGCCTTCTTATAAGGAATGTCTTACTCTCGTGAATCTTTGCAAAGTGGGAGTAAATGAGTTACTTGAGAGAGCATGATATCCAGTTATAAGATACGGTCGTTGATGTTTTGACACTCGACTAACGACCGTATGGATATTATTACGAAATGATAGGATTGTAAGTTACACGGTAATCGCTTTTCACATGAAAGGTAGTAGTCATTGCATTTGACTCTTCCGATGATTGGGGTCACGGTGTGTTGCTTTAGACGCTATCCCGTGATCGTTAGGTATGAAGGGCATTTTAAGTAATTTGCACTTTGTGTCTACGGCCAACATATTCGAAGCCTATCGGGTCACACACATATGAACATCTAGCCGGATTAAAATGTGGTTATAGATGATAACCAAATAAGGAAAGTTTATCTCGAGACTATAAAGGTTATAGTGGTAAATTAATATGGTGGTATTTATTTATTATGAATAAATTAAATACAAGATATTAATAATATTACATTAATTAAAGAATATTCCAGATGCCAAAATATTGGCTAAAGGTGGCGCAACATTGAAGTGTATAAGATACACTTGGATTGTGCAATTTAATTAATAGTATTACCAAATATTAATATAAGATAAATATTAATATATATATATATATATATATATATATATATATATATATATATATATATATATATATATATATATATATATATATCAATATATAATTGGCGCCTAAGTTTTTGTGTGTAATTGACACACGTAAAAGCCAATTGATCAAGTTGACATGTTTGACTATTTGGGTATTAATAGATTTATTTGTGTAATATACATGTGATATATACACATGTGTAAATTGATTTATGGTAATAAAATAAAGATAGTCAATATTAGATATTGACAATATCTTGGAAACATTCAATATAAGATATTGACAATATCCTAGATTTATTTAATATGAGATATTATAATAAATGAGATAAATCAATCAATTATATTTTCCTTATTTTATTGGGAAAAGGTTTTCTTCTCCTCCACACTATATGGGGCGCCACTTTCATTATAAATAGAAGGTGGGTGTCAAGCTCTTTAGTACAACATAATTCCAAGAACTAATAGTTCTTGTGTAAAATAGAGAGCATCCTATAGAGAGTTGGAGAGAGGGGAAAAAGGCCGGTCTAGCAACCGGAGTTTTCCAATAGCAATCCATGATGGGATTCCGGTGGGCTGCTCGTGTGGACTAGCGGTAGAGGCCGAACACTTGGGCGGCTCTATGCAGAACTACTCTCCTTTGACGGTCAAAGCGTCGATCTTATAGATCAACCAAGGTAACCATCGTCTATTACTTATTTGTTTATTGCTTAAACGAAGTCGATCTTGGGTCGATAGGAAATAAATTTTTGAATTCCGCTGCGTTCCCGCGTAGATTTCCTAACAATAATGATGTTACAACCTGATCAAGCGTTTGACCAAATTGAACGGATTGCGGAAACTTCAAGACTTTTTGTTTCCGAGACAAGAAGAGGTCAAGACGCAAGAAACCGAGTGAGATGAAGTCGGTAGGGGAAAAGATTGAAGATGCACACCATGAGAAATTGTTGGACCAACAAGAGGAATCTTTGCAAAATCTTGAAGATCTAGTAGTGCAACTAAATGAAAAGGGATGTTTGAGAAAAGAAGAAACAAGAAGAAAGGAGCTAGAAGCCGTGGGAAAAGAGCGAAGAGGCTCATTCAAGGAAAACGGAGAGAGAGGATGATGATTTTTATCTAGATGAAGCGTTTTCCGAGCTAGAGATGAGTTGGGATCGCCCATGTCACTAGAGTCTCATCTTGTGGAGTTTGACTGTGGTAGGTTTCACGTTCTTCCAATTACACCCTCACTTCCCGATGAGAACATTGATGATGCCTTGGTGGAATGTATGGTGGAACCAACCATTGTTAAGACTCAACATGAAATCTTTGGTGATGAAAGTAGCTCGTTTTGGGATGAAGAAGAGATGGAAGAGGTGCAATGTTTGTCTATTACACCGCCTCCCGAAGAAATGCAAGACGATGACTTGGAGGAGTGTATGATAGATTTGAGCACACTTTTTGAAGAACCGGATTCTGAGTTTGAAGAGAAGACGGGATCGCCCATTTCACCATCACTCCCAATTGAATTGTATGATGATGCAATTTTGGAGTGTGTGATGAAATCTCATGAGCTTGATATGACATCCGTAGAGCTACCGGAAGAGTTGGAGGTGATTAGCATACCGGTCCCGGACTACTACACTCTTTACTCCCCGGTAGATGAAGCTCACAAGATATATGAAAGGGAACAACTACCATGGGATGGTAATTTCAAGAAGAGGATGATGGAGGATTTCAACGAAGGGGATTCCCAAGAGCCATGTGCGGTAAGTTCTAGTGAACTCGTTTTCCCCTATGCTTGCTATGCTCATTCTCCTTGAATTGTTGATATTCTTGAGTTCGGATTTCGGTTGATGGTTTTGGTGATTTTTGATTGAATTAAAAATGTTGTCTTGAGTTGGTTTGAGTCCTTTATGGTTTGAGTCCATTTTGGTGCCACTTGGTCGAGCCAACGACGTAAAACAAAGGCGCTTTGTGGGAGGCAACCCACCTTTTTGGTAATAATTTTGTTTTTGAAGTGGTTTTTGGTGCAAGAGGAGAGTTTTGTCTCACAAGAGAGTTTGGGGTGAGATTTTCTTTTTGATTCTTGCTCTTGTACATAGACGGGGATGTTTTTATGTGAGCCTCTGTGGCCTTATTTTATGCGTGGATGCTCTGTGTTTCTTTTGATTATCTTTACATCCAGTGCACTTCCCGTCTAGTATGGTTGATATGCTTTGATACCTTGATTGTGGCATGGCTTCTATTTTTATATATCTCGTATCTATCACCATCTTTTGGCACGTGGATTTTTTTTCCCGTGCATGTGTTTGCATTGTTTTCTGTCTACATGGTGTTCGGTACTCGAGATGGAGCTTACTAGAAGATGTCACGTGGGCTAAAGTGCGCCTTTTACTGGGTTTTGGTCAAACAAATAAGTCTTTTACTCTTTTTATCTCTCACACACTGAGGACAGTGTTTCGTTTAAGTGTGGGGTGGGAGACTTAGTTGTTTTCTTGTTTTCGTTGTTAAATGTGCTATAAATGTGGTATGCTTAGCCTATGATCGGGCTCGAGTCGATTTTTGGGTAATTTTTAAAAATTTTCAAGGGTCTTAACACCGTGTTGTATGTGTTATTTTCACATTTGAGTGGTGATCACCTTAGTCGGGACCCCGAACATGTGCATTGCGGTTTGATATTATCTTGAGAATGAAGTTTATTACTTTCACGAAAGCTACACTTTGTGCACAATTTGATTGCTACCACCTTTCATATCACTAGCCTTGAGACGAAATGTCATAGGTTTACCTAAGTAGGACATGGGATGACGGTTTTGGCGTTCTCTTGACCCTACCATAGCCAAATAAGCCTTAACCGGAACATTTTCCCTTCATAGCCCCTCTCAGCCTTGATAGAATGGTCTGACCACCATTCGCTTATAGCCGCTTTGTTACTTAGTCGAAAACCTACCCTTGAGCCTTATTATGGTCACATTTCCTTCATTTTATACCCTACGAGTGGACTTAGTCTTCATTTAGACCACACTTGCTAAAGCGAGTGTGGGGTGGAGAGATGATGTTTTGATTGGGTTGTTGTTTCTCGTTTTGAGCTATAAAGTGTTGAGGAGCTCGTTTGGGCTTGGTGTTCGGCTCTTGGGCCAAAAGAAAAGAAAATCTCTTCTTCTATTTCTTCTCTAAAAAAAAAAAAAAAAAAAAAAAAAAAAAAGAGATGTACATAGAAATAAAGGCGTGGAGTCAAAGTAAGGAGCTCAATGATAAATTTTTATGATGTTAGAGTTGGGATAGTGAGATAGGTGCTAGTGTGCTTGAACTCACCTCAAGACACTTGAAACATAGTCGAGTTTGGCAATGAGTTCGGTGCACTGGTAACCTATGGTTCCCAAAATGTCAAAGTTGATCAAAAGGAGTTTTGGGTGGTTTGCATGATAAAGATGAGTTGGTACTTGTTTGATTAGGTTCACTCATGCTTCTTTTCTCCAGTTCCCAAAATACCCTTTTGACTAACCGAATCACCCTAGCCTAACGTTTTAACCGCTCAAGTCCCGCCTGATCGTGTCCAAACTTAGTAAACTAGATTAGTGGAGAGGCTCGTGATTATGAAACGGTTGGTAGATTTTTGGTTGGGATTCAATCCCGACAATCATTTTGAGCATTTGGTTTTAGCTTGGCACCACACACACTCCATTTTCTTGATAATGTTGTACCAATGTGTTTATGTTCGTGTTTCTTACTTGGGGCCACCTCGAGAGTGTGAGTAGTAGCACTACATCATAAAGTTGAATCCACTTGGTTTGTTTTAAAACACCTATTTTACTCGAGGACGAGCAAAGGCTAAGTGTGGGGTGGTGATGGGAGTCAACTTTACGTGATTCCGATGCATTTTCTACCCCCGTTTACCACACTTTTAGCATGTTTCTTGGTAATTTAGACCGTTTTAGGGGTAATATCGTGAGTTTATAGCACGGGGAGTAAATCCGTCACTTTGATGGTTTACTACCTCCTTTTATTGATATTGACCCTATTCCGAGCATTTTTACCCTCCGGAGTGTTTTGGTTGTTTTTGGTTGTTGTGTTGATGTAGGGTATTGGTGTCTCGAGAACCCGGAAGGCGAAGATTTATGATGATAAGTGTGATCAAGGTGCAAGAATGAGCCAAGAAAGAAGAAAGAATAGGAAAAGGAAGAGAAAGAGTTGGTGCCCGAGTGACTGTTCTGATTCAGAAGCATTTTGACCCATGATGGAGGCATTTTCTGGTCATGACTTCTTCATGAAAGTTGTAGATAATTGAAATAGCTTTCCAACGCATCTTGAATCACCCCAATCGGAGCTCGGACGAAGAAGTTATGATGGTTTTACTGCAGCCAGAAAACTGCTGAATCTCAAACGCGCGTTTGGAACTTTCAAACGCGCGTTTGGAACTGTTTTTTTACGTACAGTGAGTTAAATGCTGAAACGCGCGTTTGGGAACCTTCCAAACGCGCGTTTGGGGTCATTTTCTGCATATTTTGGCCCCTATAAATACCCAATTCCATCGAATTTCATGGGGGGATTCCTCCCTCTCTTAGCTAAACTATACCCAATCTTTGCTCGAAATTTGTAATGGATTATTCCACTTTCTCTTAGCATAGATTAGCATAAACAAAACTCGATTATTCCATTTCTTAGCTTAGATTTCAATTCCAAACAACAAGTCACCTCCTTTTTGGTGAATCTCCATTGTTGTACTTTTTGGAGCTCAACTCGAATTTCTGCAATTAATGGTGAATTTCTTCTCTCTTATGCTTGTTATGTCTCTTATTTACTACTTCCATTGCATTTTAACTAGTATAATGAGTAGCTAAATTCTCTTCATAGCCGGGTCATGTGAAATTTGGTGAAATCACCCTTTGGGTGATGAAATTGGGAGTGGGTAGTGCTTTTATTGTTGTTTCTTGCATTTTTCACGTCTTAGAACTTGTTATAACGGATTTGGGCTAGATTGATCACCTAGGTCAAACATCACACACACCACTCTTGAGAGTTGTTCAGAGAGAGGGGTGTGGGAAAAGGGTTCTAGGATCGCGGTGTAGTCTCGGTTTAGTTGTTAAACCGAGCACATCGTGAGGTTACTCGTTTATATGTTTAAGCGGCTCGAGTGCATAACATGACTTGTTAGGAGAGAGTTGTTCAGACCTTAACATGGCATAAGGTGTTAGAAGAGAGTTGTTCAGACGCTAGCACCGGGTTTAGGAGCTCGCACACGTGAAATTGAATGCAAGAGTTCGTTTAGTATAATGCACACTCCCGGTTTTGTCTACCTTAGGGTTGAGATTAGTCACATTGATCATGGTTCGGCTATGTCCCTTTCTCCCTTTAGACTTGTTAGTTTAATTTACTTTAGTTTAATTGAAGTGTACAAACATTCCAACAACTTGTTTGCCTAGACTAAGCAATAAGTTCACTTTGGTACTTACAAGCACATCTTCTCTGTGGGATCGACCTCGGACTCCTGTAGCTTTACTCGCAATCGACCCGGTACACTGCCGGTTAGAGAGCTTGTTTAGTCACCGTTGTCTTGAGTATTATAAATTTGTTTGGTGAAAATTAACGCTCATCAGCAATCATTTCTTTGACACTCGACATTGTTAAACTAATAACTTTTGTAGATTGTTGTAAAATATGGCTTTCAAGGGAACAACAATGTCAAAACAAAACGCAGGAAATCTGAAAACTTGATATAACGTAGAATCGTGTAGACACTTTCCTACAAAAGTTATTTGACCCTTATAAGATGCCTTGGGTTACACAAATACTTTTGTGAGATAAGACTACGTTTCCCTTCACTTTTTGGCACTAAAAGAGAAGAATACTTAAGGAGTTTTGTTGAAGTTTATTTGACCCTCAAAGATGATGAAGAACTTGAATCTTTTATTCTATCCTCTCTAAATGATCTCTTATGTTAGTTATAAAACGTTCTTGCATCTAGACACCTTTTTGGAAAGGTGTTATATGGAAGAATCAATTGAAAACCAGTGAAAAGACACAACAATTCGCAGAAAAGAGTCACAGGCGGGCGCATGTGAAGCACAGGCGGGCGCCTGTGTGAACCAGAAAGCTGTGAAACTCTCTGATCAACTTTTTGCCTTGAGTCGACCTGACAGGCGGCCGCCTGTCCCTCTGTTTTTCCCAAAACGGATTTTGCGTCCTTTAAGTGGTTTTCCGAACTCTAATCGATCATTTATATCCGTAAACTCGCAAATACTTATACGAGTGTGCACTCCGCACCTCCAAAATCATAATATAGCATTCCGAGTTCACCCATCTTTGTACCAAACCCGATTACATAAATGAACAAGGTAACACTTAAATTACCAACATGTAGTACGTAAAAATCGACCGTGCAAGGGTAGTATCTATGTTCGACTATGTTCTAGCTCAACAATGTTGAGTTATCGACTGTGTCTCAGTGGAAGTAGATTTCAACTCTTCAACTGTTGAATAAGAATGCAATTTTCGACTTTTAAACTGTTGAAACTATTTTCGACTCTCCAACTGTAAAAATACACGAATTCGACCCCCGTAGAGTCGAATTCGTGTACGAGATGTTTAAAAACATTTTTTATTCATCCCTTGCATCTTTATGCTAGCATACTATACCTATCAACTAAAACACATGATAATGCTTTCAAAGAACAATAAATTCTAAGCATTAACATGCTCATTACCTTCACTTCTTCTTCTTTTTCTTGGCATATCATTTCATGGGATGTCTCTATTAACAAAACTTCATTGGATGACTCCCGGCAAAAGTTTCTCCTTGTTTTTATTTTTAGGTCATTAACTAATAAAATAATGTGGGTTTTTAGGGTTGGTAAACAATATATATAGTTGCGCCGTGCATATCCACTATTTCATACTTGTTTCTCCCATAATAAAATTTTCAGTTTCACACGACAGTAAATCGCAAATCGAGGATCGAACGAACTGGTTTCTCCTCTGTTCTCCATTATGTATCTGCCCGAAGACTTGATTTTGGGGATCTTATTGAGATTGCCGGTGATATCCCTCCTCCGATTCAAATGCGTTTGTAAAAAATGGTGTTCACGATCAAAAGTTTTTTTCCGTATCACACATATATTTGTATATTTACCTCTGTACATGTAATTATAGAGTGAGATAAAAAAATAGAAGTCAATGCATAAAAATAAGGGGTCGATTACACATGATATATCGTTTATTAAAAAAATCTCCACTTGTTGTTAAAAAAATTTTATTTTGAAATTCGGCCGCACCCACAGGCTTGTGGGTGGAGCCATCCTGTTCACGATCAAAAGCTCCACTTTCAGTGATAATTATCTGGCCCTCAGACATGCCATGGACGAAGGTGATGATCTAATCGTTTTGAAGCATAGAAATATGAGTGGTTGTGAATGCTGTATTGCTTATAAGATTTTTGCTTCTAGGAGTTGTTATGGTGATTACGATTCCTCCTCCTCGCCTCTTTCCGTTTCAAAAGCTGAAATTATTTTCTGTGACAGTCATTTCCCCAATGGGAGGATGACGGTTATCAATCATGTTAATGGCATACTTTGTGTTGTTGCAGACAATTTGTTTAGTCGTATAACTCTATTGAATCCTTCTATTAGAGAACTACGAGAACTCTCCGACCGGGATTTTGATTTAAATTGCTATACACAAGGGCTCGGGTTCGGATTCGATGTTGCTACTAATGATTATAAGGTGGTCAGAATAGTAACTGTTGTTAAAAAAGAAGGTCGTTATCGTTATCATCATCAACACGAACACGTAGGTTTAGTATACCGTCTAAGCACGAACACATGGACAATATCGGGTGAGTTGCCTGCATTTATGTCTGAGTATTTTCAAGATTCTATAAATGGTACTGAGAAGAATTACTTTTTATGGTGGGGTCGTGACCCTCAGCCTTGTGTCTTCTCCCATGGATCCGTCCATTGGTTGGTGACGGTAAAAAACCGGGTACTCGCTTTTAACCTGACTAATGAGTTATTTGGAGAGATTGGGTTACCTCATGCTTTGAAAGATTATGAGTCCAAGATAGTTTATAAACTTTTCAACGTTGAAAGATCGACCATTGCGTTGGTGGCGTATACGGATCCATTATTAGAAGAATATGAAGTTAACCATTTTTCAGAACCGCAATTGATGGACGTATGGGTGATGAAAGAATATGGTGTCACGGAATCTTGGACTAAGCAGTATTCGATAAAGGCTTTACCAGAAATCGTAAGACCGTTGTGTTTTTGGAGAAGAGATAAACTTGTATTTCAAGCCACGACGAATAATTGGAATCTGATTTGTTATGATCTTTCGAAAGGTGAAGTATATCAACCATACGGTCCATGCCTGATTGGAGTAAATGTTGAAACTTGCAATGAAAGTCTTGTTTCCATCAAGTAAACTATAAACTTTTGGTTTTTCTTTGTTTTTTTATTCTTTCCTAAGCCTAATAAATAAGTGTGAGGATCATGTGAGCTTGTTTTAAGTGTGAGGTCATGTTTCTTTCGTTGGTTTATCCATCAATCTTATTTGTAATTTGGTTTTTTTAATAAAATTTGAAGTGTTTTCTTGAACTTCTTAAGAACTTAATTCATGGCAAGAATCTTAAACAAATCTATTACTTTCTTCTGCAATGCTAGAAAGAATCGAAGATGTTTGGATGCTTTTATTTGAATACGAGTTGATTGATTTTTGGTCTATTTTTGTTTGAATCAAACCCGAGAACACTCAAAGTTTTTCTAATGATGTTGTCAAATTTATGGATTTTCGTCTTCATACTTATGTCTTTTATAGGTTGCAAGTACCCCATAAACGAATGGATGTACTCCTTGCACCGGATGAAATCATGCAACCCTTACACAAAATGGTAAGTACATATCAGTTCGAAAATGCGTGTATCTGAAAATGCATATCCCCGTTTCTTTGCAATAACATTAATTCGTACGGCAACTCGTAGCAAACGATAATCAAAATATTTATTTATGAAAAAATATCTAACAATAAGTATGTTTTTAAAATAAAAAAAACAATTTCAACTAAAAGGCCCAATTCGGAAGCTTGGTCTTAGGCCCAATACAAGCGAGGGCCGGCCCTGCGAATAAGCAGACAGCAAACCACAGATGATGCCGGGGAACCACCATTGGCGGCTAGAGGTGCGACACCTCCACCTCCTCCGAAGTTGGACCGGGAAGTCCAAAGAAGAGAGGAAATTGCCTTTGGAAGCTTAGACCACAATGATGCAAAGACCATCTTGGAGATGAAGCAAAGCTATCTAACCGGAGACAAGAGATCTACAAAGCTCCGAACCAGAACCAGTGCATCCATGCAGCCATAGATATGCAACCCACCACCACCAAAAGGCCGGAAACCACCAGATCTGGCGGAGGAAATTGATGGCTGCAACAAAAGGATGAAGCTTCGCAGATCAAAGAAGATCAAAACAGAAGAAAAGTAAGGCCATATCACCAAGGGATGCCGCCGGGGACCGAAAGAAAGTCATGACCGGAACCCATGGAGAACGGCGGCAAGAGATGAAGAAAAAGAAGCAAAAAAAAGCGACACATAAAACAAATGAGAAGGATAAAACTAAAAACGGAAAAGCCACCTCGCGAGCAGCTGAAGGGCGGAGGAGTAGGAGTTAAAAGAGGTTGTCGTGAGAGGTTTTTAGTGTGAGAAATAAGTTGAGAGAGAGAATATCTCCAATCTACCGGTGTCACAATACACTTTATATCATTGATCGATGATACTTGTATGAGACCTGCTAAGAATATCATTTATACTTAAAAATGTTTAAGAATATCTTCTTCTATTTAAGATTACAAGACCAACAATGCACTAATGTCCTAGAACATGGCAACATGCAATCATTAGATGGTTAAATCGTTAGAGCAATAGTAATGGTTGGAACCCAAAGAGACTTTTAAATATGACGTGGAGAATGGGTCAGGTCATTTATTGGATAGTGACAAAGAAAATGTACATAATGGCTTAGTAATATGAATGAGAGACTTTCATTGTCTCCCTTGGCTTCTCCGCACGGGAAGGGAGAAGCTTTGGAAAGAAAAGGCATAAAAATAAAGCCATTACCTGTTTTTGTTTTTTCATAAGGTGTCTATTTTTATGATGTCGCAGTTGAAGCCCAAAAAATAAGAGCCATTACGTATGCTCTTAGAATCATCCAGATACAACAATTGAAACAATACACGGTTACATCATTGATAATGATGTTAAATTTATCTTGAAAGATATAGATTTATCATAATCAATAATGAAAAAATATATTATGTTATTTGTTATGTATGAATGATTGACGTTCTTAATTTAAAAGGTTTTGAATTACACCTGTTTAATATTACGTTATCTCGATTGGAATGTTTATCTTTTAATCTAAATTGATTATACCAGGTTTTTTTCACCGAAGACGAAAGCTTTATTAACACCAAAAACTAGCCAAAGCTAGACTACAACGCGACCTAAAGCCGCACTACAAACGCGGCCTAATGCCACACTACAACGCAGCCAAAAGCCGTACAACAAAGCAGCCAAAAGCTGGACAAAAAATTCCTACACAAGCCGAGATTACAAAAAAAACGAAATCAAGTAATAGATTGGGAAGATGATGCTGAACAAAAGAGAAAAGGTTCTCAAATTCACAGAAAGAAATAACGTTCAAACACAGGGTTTCCCTTGGGCGTTCTATTACTCAACAAACACAGAAAACAAACTAGAAAGCTGAAACATACTAATACAACAATTTTTTATTTTTTTTTTTAAAATTATTCTTCTTCCATGGTACCACTGCCGGAAAATTACCACGCCACCCATGCGCCGCTGCAAGCCATCACTGAATTGAAAGGAGCCCGATAGAAAAACTTTCCCTTCCAACCAAATAAAAAAATAACGGAAAGCTATGAAGGTTAATCGGACATGGCAGCCTAGCCACCGGAGACACCGAGCTGAAAAACCAATGATCCACTCCATAACCATTTAGGACAACCACAAATCTAGCCACCGCATACAAGCCAATCTTGCAGAAAAGGTTTGGGGAAGGCTAAGCCTTCAGATGGGTCGAATTCGAAACCCTCGATCTGCTCCAAAAATTGGAAGAAAAGATAGATCAAGAGAAAATATATATCATCCGCAGGACGTCAGCTGCACCCACATGAGAGCCCCAGAACCTCGCCAGAAAATCCGACTCTGGCCATTAGAGCTCCAGCAAAAGCTTTAGATCTTACCGGAAAAGCCCCATCAAAAGCTCCAGAACATCGCCGGAAATGTCGTCTCCGCCCAAAAAAGAGGTGCGGAAAGAACGCGAGGCAGGAGAAAACAAAATATACACAAAAATCTACAAGAGAAGGAAAAGAAAGTAGCCTAAAACATTAAGGAGTTGGACGGCGGCAGCCAAAAGCTGTCGGCGCCGGTGAGGGGAGCAGGAAAGGGGAAACCGAGGCTAGGAGAGTTTTTGGTGAGAGAGAGAAGAAAGAGAAGAACTATGACATTGTGTTTGTGTTGATTATACCAAGTTATAGAAGTTATTATATATGCCTCAATCGTTTATCTAAAAGCATTTTTCCAATATTTTTCATGTTACAAATCACATTATACCTATATATTCCTATCATGCAAAGTAGAAATAAATGAAGAAGATGTATATTATGTAACGTAATGTCCCGGATGCCGAGTCCTCATCCGAAAAAGGGGACATTTGGCACGTGATATTTGGAAGAAACCCTAAATTTCACGTAAGCCTCATGTCCTTTCAGAACGCGTAGAAGGAAAGAAACAAGCAAGAAACTCCATAAACTAACACTTAAAATCTTTCGTCATTAACCAATTCAATGGATTACAACTGTTGTCAAGCTAATTCATGAATAGTTACTAACATTTATTACAACTCAACTTGACTAAAAAGAAACATATTGATTTGTTGATCAGAAATTCGATATCTTTCGCCATCCTCAGCTTTCATCGTTGCCAACTCAGCTTTTTCGCAACATACGACTTTTGCTTCCATATATCCACTTCTTTATCTTTCATCTCAACATCCTTCATAATACGCTTCATTTCAGAAACGTCTTTTAGTCTCTCGATTAGCCATGTAACATCGAACCCCATTTGCTGGTAAATCTCAAGAAACAATGTCATGTCTTCTAATTCGCTTTCCATGATATCTTTCAGACCTGTGTTTTCTAGCTTTTGCCAAAATGAGCATACCATTTCAAGAATAAGCACAACCTTTTTTGGATCCTTGATATTGCATTCACTAGCAATGTCATGATATTTCTTGAAGATTTGTTCAAGCATAAGGGCTGCTTCCGTTTTCACGTGGTACCAGGGACGGACCCATGTAAAAAAGGGGGGTGTATGGCCCCCACTCAAATTTTTATGCGAAGTTACTAAAACACCCCTCTAATAATATTTGACATCGTGTATGTATAGTATTTCAGTCAAATTCTAATGTAATTGCTTACTTAGTTCAACTGTTTAGAGGTATTGCTGCTATATTTGAAGTCACTAGTTCAATACCCGACTGCTGCATTTTTTTTTGAATTGGCCCCCACTGGAAAAAATTTCTTGGTCCGTCACTGTGTGGTACCCTTTCACATTGGTTAAAGCTAGATCAATGGATGATCCTGATTGCTGATCATCATCATCATCCGACGAACGATGATTTCCACCATTGCAGTCAAGTTAAAGCTATGAGTTTTAAGTAATCCAATTTTCTCTACCGTGGAAGGCAAAACATATTCAACATATTGAGTAGAAGAAGATGGCAAAGCTAACGGTCTTGGTTGTAATCCATCATCATCTTCCCCAGAAGGTCTCAAAATGAGCCGCTCGAATTCATCATAGTCTTTCTTTTGATTTGATGGATTGGAGATTCTTGATGATTCACTTGATGGACATGAGCCCTGTGCAACATATCACAAACCATCTCCCTCAATGAAATCCTAGGTTGCACGGGTACGGATACGTGGATACCATACATAATAAAACTATAATGACCAAATGATAAATATTAAAACACATAATATAAAACAATTAAAAAAACCTATTGATAAAGAACTCCATAACTCCATTCTTAAGCTTGCTCTTCAAGCTAATCAACCAACTTGTCATCAACCCGCATATCTTCTTATTCCAAATAAAGGAGTAAGCACTCACCAAAGAAGATCAAAAGAGATATTCATGTATTTCGGATGTCAAGAGACATGACATAAATCTACTTCATCCAGTTCGCAAACAGTTTTTTGAAGCATAACTTGAGAAAGTAGAACACCTTTGAGTACATGTCTTGAAACATAAGAAAACTACTTTTAAAACATAACTTGAAACATAGGAAATCCATTTTAAAACCCAATTTGACATATAAGGAAAACCACTTGGAAACCAACTTTAAACCATGCGTAGAAAGCATGTATATAAACAACATTCAATCATATTGCACGTACTTGTTCGTTACATTAGTTACTTACTATATTTAGCATACTTATCAAACTTACGTACGCTATCTATTAACCCATACTTTACTTGTCTGCTAATTGAAACATATTTGTGTCTTGTCTGTCTTCTTCTTGTCTGCTTATATGTTCTGTTTCATGTTTCACACAGACCGAACTATGGGTTGGGAGTGAAAAAATAGCTTGACAGGGTGAGGCATCGTAGTTGAGTTTCCTCAATGGAGATGGGGGGATCACGAGCCTAGACTGTCCGAACCAAATCATCATATTCATCTCCCAAATTTACCAGAATAACATCAATGAGATCTTCGGAGTCCATTAGAGCCAAGTAGAGAAAGTTCGTTGGCCTTATTTCACATGGTTTGAATGTAATCTGTGATGGACATGGACCCTTTGGTGGTGCATTTAAGGGCCTGTTTAATTTGTTTGACACATCTCGGGATGGCTTGGCGTAAATATCCTTCAACGTGTTCCAGACATCCCGAGAGCTCTTCGGCGCATCAATAGAGGAGAGAACCTACGGTGACAATGAGCCGATCAGTGCATTGAGGATAAGCTTATCTTAACGATACCAATGGTTGTGTGTCGCCGTTGCTGGTGATGGATGGCTCTAATGTATGCCACTTGGTATAACCTTCCTACAACCATTGCACCATAAAATCTCTCGATTTTCGGGATTCACTGTTTGTCCTTTTCGCTATAAAAATTATGCAGTTGTCCTTCTCCCTATAAAAAAAATGGAAAATTAGGGATAAGGACACAATCTGAAATATTTTTAAGTAACAGGACAACTACATATTTTTTATAGGGAGAAGGACAACTGCATAATTTTTATAGCGAGAAGGACAAACAGTGAATCCCAAAATCGGTGAATCTCCCAATGAATCCCGAAATCGGTGAATTTCGAAATTTCGACGGTGAATCCCGAAAATTAGTGAATGTCGGCGATGAATTTTGAAAATCGGTGAATTTAAACGATGAATTTAAATGATGAATTTAAACAAATGAATTTCGAACACAAGTGAATTTAAACGATGAATAAATAGTTTTGTCCTTTATGCAAAAGTTTCAAAAAACTGTCATTCTACTCAATTGATGAAATATTTCTGTCCTTCTCCCTCATTCCCCCTAAAAAAAATATGTAGTTGTTCTGTTACTTAAAAATATTTCAGATTATGTCCTTATCCCTAATTTCCCATTTTATTTATCGATGAAAAAAATTTATTTATGTTTACCCATAAAATAAGGCGTGATTTTTGTAACCAGTTCTCCAGGCTAAAGTTTCTCCTTATTTTTATTTTTAGGTCATTAACTAATAAAATAATATAGGTTTTTAGGGTTGGTAAACAATATATATAGTTGCGCCGTGCATATCCCCTATTTCATAGTAGTACTTCTTTCTCCCTGAATAAAATTTTCAGTTTCACACGATCCAACGAACTGGTTTCTCCTCTGTTCTCCATTATGTATCTGCCCGAAGACTTGATTTTGGGGATCTTATTGAGATTGCCGGTGATATCCCTCCTCCGATTCAAATGCGTTGGTAAAAAATGGTGTTCGCTGATCAAAAGCTCCACTTTCAGTGATAATTATCTGGCCCTCAGACATGCCATGGACGAAGGTGATGATCTAATCGTTTTGAGTCGTAGTGAATGCTCTACTTCTTATAAGGCTTTTGTTTCTAGGAGTTGTTATGGTGATTACGATTCCCTCCTCCTCGCCCTTTCCGTTTCAAAAACTGGAAATTATTTTCCTGTATCAGGTCATTTCCCCCTTGGGATGACGGTTATCAATCATGTTAATGGCATACTTTGTGTTGTTGCAGACAAATGGTTTAGTATAACTCTATTTAATCCTTCTATTAGAGAACTACGAAAACTCTCCGACCGGGTTTTTGATTTAAATTGCTACACACAAGGGCTCGGGTTCGGATTCGATGTTGCTACTAATGATTATAAGGTGGTCGTTATCTTTATCATCATCAACACGAACACATAGGTTTAGTGTACCGTCTAAGCACCAACACATGGACAATATCGGGTGAGTTGCCTGCATTTGTGTCCGAGTATTATGAAGATTCTGAAAATGGTACAGAGAATAAATACTTTTTAGGGTGGGATCGTGACCCTCAGCCTTGTGTCTTCTCCCATGGATCCGTCCATTGGTTGGTGACGGGAAAAAACCGGGTACTCGCTTTTAACTTTGACTAATGAGTTATTTGGAGAGATTCGGTTACCTCATGCCGTGAATGATTATGATCAGTCCAAGATAGTTTATAAACTTTTCAACGTTGAACAATGCACTAGTGTCCCAGAACCTGCAATCATTAGAAAATGTACGTAATGGCTTAGTAATATGAATGAGAGATCGAGACATTCATTGTCTCCCCCTTGGCTTCTCTGCACCAACGGGAAGGGAGAAGTTTTGGAAAGAAAAAACATAAAAATTAAGCCATTACATATTTTTGTTTTTCATAAGGTGTCTATTTTTATGATGTGGCAATTGAAGCCCAAAAAAGAAAGCATGTATGTATCCTCTTAGAATCATCCAGATACAACAATTAAAACTATACACGGTTACATTATTGATCCAGATGTTAAATTTAGTTTGAAAGATATAGATTTATCATAATCAATTATGCAAAAATATGTTATTTTATTTGTTATGTCTAAATCATTGACGTTCTTAATTTAATGTTTTGAATTACACCTGTTTAATATTACGTTATCTCGAATTTTTATCCTTATCTTTTAATCTGAATTGATTATACCAAGGTTTTTTTTCATCGAAGACGAAAGTTTTATTAACACCGAATATAATTTGCAACAAAAACTAGTCAGATCTAGACTACAACGCGGCCTATAGCAGTACTACAAACGCGGCCTAATGCCGCACTACGACGCGGCCAAAAGCCGTACTACAAAGCAGCCAAAATCCGGACAAAAAATCCTACACAAACCGAGATTACAATAAAACGAAATCAGTAATAGATTGAAAAGAGGGTGCTGAACAAAAGAGAAAAGGTTCTCAAGTTCACCGAAAGAAATGACCTTCAGACACATGGTTCCCCTTGGGCAATCTATTACTCAACAAACACAAAAAAACAAACTAGAAAGTTGAAACATACTAATTCAACAATTTTATATTTTTTTATTTTAAAATTATTCTTCTTCCATGGTACCACTGCCGGAAAATTACTACGCCACCCACTCGCCCCGGAAGCCATCACTGAATTGAAAAGAGCCCGAAAGAAAAGCTTTCCCTTCCAACAAAAAAAAAAACTAACGGAAAGCGACGAAGGTTAATCGGACATGGCAACCTAGCAGCCGGAGACACAGAGCTGAAAAACCGATCCACTCCAGAACCATTTAAGACAACCACAAATCTAGCCACCACCACCGCATACAAGCCAAGCTTACAGAGAAAGGTTTGGGGAAGGCTAAGCCTCCAGATGGGTTGAAGTCGAAACACTCGATCTGCGCCAAAAATCGGAAGAAGAGATAGATCAAGAGAAAATAGATCTCATCGAGGCAAAGCAAATTTGTACCTTATTATTTACCTCAGATCTAGCATAGGGAATTTCCAAAATTACGTAATCATTTTTAACAGCTTCATTGGCAAAGTAGGAAAATGGAATAACATGTATTTGATTGGTATTTCTGGCCCCATGGAGAGACAATAAACAAATCAAGGAATCAAATAAAATTATATATCTTCTGTAAGGAGATGAATGTAATGCTTTTAATATAGTCATCATATATGTTAGTATATATCGTATATAGGATTACTTATTAAATGGCATCCTAGGGACGACGTTTTTGTCGTTTTGCTGTTTTCCGTTTAACCCTTTTTTTTTTGCGTTCTGAATAGATAAAATGGCGTCGTATGCCTGCGTAGTTGCAATAATCACACGTACCAACTATGCTTCAGTAAATCTTTTTTTTTTTGCACCGACCAGCTTCAGTTATTAAGTAGTAATATAATACATCTATTTTTTTGTGAATCGATATACATAAGCTTAACGAAAAACAGATAAATGTCAATACTTCCTTTCACAATTGTGGTTTAGATTTGGCCGGGTAAAAATGTCAAGAGTTATCTCGATTGAGTAGGGACTCGTGCTGATGATGTGTTATAAAACTAAAAGAAAAACAAGACGAAACACACTATGGAAGAAAGGAAAATTGCTTGTATATTATTTCATTGGTAAACGGGTATATATAGTAGGGATTGCGATGTAAACACAATATATAATATTAAATGAACCTGAAATCCACGAAAATCAATCGGAATAATAGATGATCCATCAATGATATTATTTCTTAACAATTAGGTTTTGTTTTATTTGTTTTTCTGACAAACTAGTTATAAGGCCATCTTAAAATTTTCGTTTGAAATTAGAGTTTAAATTTCTCAAGAGAAGCCATGGATAACTGCCTATAGTATATATCCACTATTTCATACTTCCAAATAAAATTATCAGTTCCACAAAACATTAAATCGCAAGTCGAGGTTCCTAATCTAGGATAGCTAGAGCGAACTCCTTTCTCCTTTCTCCTTTGTGCTTCATTATGTATCTGTTGGAAGACTTGATTTTGGAGATCTTAATGAGATTGCCGGTGCTATCCCTTCTCCGATTCAAATGCGTTTCTAAAAAATGGTATTCGCTGATCCAAAGTTTTAATTTCAAGAACAATTATCTTGCCCTCAGACATGCCATGGACGAAGGTGATGATGTAACCGTTTTGAAGCATATAGCAATGCCAGCGAGACGTTGTGGGTGCTGTGTTTATTATAAGAGTTTTGTGTCTGGTAGTTGTTATGGTGATTACGATTCCCTCCTCGCCGCCCAAACTGCATCATCATCATCATCAGGTAATTATTTTCCGGTATCAGGTAATTTCTTCCCCGATGGGATGACTGTTATCAATCATGTTAATGGCATACTTTTTATTGCTGGAGAGAATTTGTTGAGTATAACTCTATTGAATCCTTCTATTAGAGAACTCAGAAAACTCCCCGTCCCGAACTTTGGAGTAAAATGCTACACACAAGGGCTCAGATTCGGATTTGTTTATGCTACTAATGACTAAAGGTGGTCGGTATAGTAACTGTTGCTGCTAAAAAACAACACGTAGGTTTAGTATACCATCTAAGCACCAACCAGGGCCGACCCTCGCATTAATTGGGCTTAAGACCAAGTTTCAGAATTGGGCCTTTTAGTTGAAGTTTTTTTTTAAAACATACTTATTGCGTTTTTAACATCCGTAAATATAAAAGTCAATTTATCGATAGCCTCAAAACATGCCTACAAAGTAGTCTTTTCTAGCATATTTATAAACAAAAACCAAATTCATATGTATACACAAAACATACTTTTTCTTTTTCTTTTTAAGCTTTTTTTATATAGATATATAATAATAATATAAAATAATGTTAGATATTTTTTCATAAAGTAAATATTTTATAATCGTTTACATACGAGTTGCCGTACGAATTAATGTTATCGCAACGAAACGGGGTTCGAACTGATATGTACTTACCCTTTCGTGTAAGGGTTGCATGCTTTCATCCGGTGAACAGTGACAACCCTACCCTTTCGTGCAAGGAGTACCTCCATTGTATATTGAGAGAATTTTCGTTTGATTCCTTAGTGACAAATCGTGTGGGACGAAATATCTCTTAAAAGACAACGTTATTAACGTCTTTGGAGTTTACTACTTCACAAAAATCCTAAGACTACATTTTTCCAACAAATAATATATTCTTTTTAATTTCTATAGTTTTTCAAACAAAAAATTAATTATATAATATAGATATATAATAATATAAAATAATATATTCTTTTTAATTTCTATAGTTTCCGGACAAAAAATAATAAAACTTGTTTGTATATCTATTTTTTTTGGCCAAGTAAATTTTTTTATTGGGACCTTTATCGATTGGAGTAAAAAAAAAATTGGGCCTTTATCAAAAACTAAAATTAACATATTATATTAGGTTGGATCGGATTAAATCTACACGATTTTTATTTTATTTTAGCGAAACATGTACCGTTGGGCCCTCCGACACCGTTGGGCTTAAGACACGGGTCTCGAAGGCCTTAGTAGAGGGCCGGCCATGGCACCAACACTTGGACAATATCGGGTCAGTTGCCTGCATTTGTGTCTAAGTATTATCAACATTCTGAAAATGGTACCGAGAATAATTACTTTTTAGGGTGGGCTGCTGGTGGCCGCCCACAGCCTTGCATCTTCTCCCATGGATCCGTCCATTGGTTGGTGACGGGAAAAAACCGGATTATACTCGCTTTTAACCTGACTAATGAGTTATTTCGAGAGATTCAGCCACCTAATGCCTTGAAAGATTATGAGTCCAGGATAGTTTATAAACTGTTTAACATTGAAAGATCGACTATTGCATTAATTGGTGGCTTTACGGATCCATTAGATTATGATGTTAACCGTTTCTCAAGACAGCAATTGATGGATGTATGGGTGATAGAAAGAATTTGATGTCATGGAATCTTGGACTAAACTTTATTCGATAAGAGCTTTACTAGAAATCGTAAGACCGTGGTGTTTTTGGAGCAAAGATAAACTTGTATTTCGAGCAACGAATGGGAATTTAATTTAATCTTTGATTACAGGAGCAACAATTAATTAGTAATGTTTTTACGTCTTCTTTCAACACATGTTGGATTGTTCTACTAGCAGGTGTTCTTGGTGAGCAATTTCGATTCCTTTGTTGTGAAAGTCTGTACATTCAATTAATTAATTAATTAGATGCCTCATGCCTGCATTTTCGTTATTGAATGGTTGTGCGTGCCTATTACATTCTGATTTGATAGCTTTTGCAAGACATTTCCATGTTTTCCGCTATGTTTTTTTTACGTGGTGATACATCCACCATACAATATGTGTACTACATATTCACTACATATTTTTGATACATTGATTATGATAAGATACACTCTAAACAATGGTCTTAAACTTTAATCAAATGACTAAAAAGTAGCCGGTGAATGTGTTGTGCACATATATATCATTTTCTATGGTTTTTTTGTTGTCTTTTGGTTCCTATTTTCATATTCAATTCTATGCATTGTTCATTTGTGCAGAATCATTATCTCAAAAATTCATGCCTTATATATGATTGAAGCATGCTTAATGTTATTGGCGCCCTTCTTCCATCACATATCTTGAAAATTCAAACTACTCACTTACGATCTGTAAATATATTCTATCATATTTTTATGAATATTACTATGATACCAATAATATTAACAATAAACATAACAATGGAGCACAAGCTGATCCCAAGATTGAAGATTAACAGAGCTGTTGGGGTTTTGTTGTATGAATGTTTAGGATCCATCATGCTTTTTTGGAGAATTTTTTCGCAGAAGCAGAATGGAAGACACAGACTTTTGCAGTCTATTTTTTTTGGTTTTATTTTGCAAACTTCTTTTGCATTGTATTGATCAGGAGTTACATCTCCTTGGTTGGTTTGTTTTTGTTTTATTTTTGAACTTTCTTTTTATTGGTTATTCCAATGTACGGAAGCCCACGCTCTTTCTCTAGCACTCGGTTTTTTCCACATCAGGTTTTCTGGACTAGGGTTTTAAAGATGGACTAGGGTTTTAAAGATATGAGGGAAGTATTGAGGACATATGTTTTCGGGAGAGGCCAAGAGGGCCCATAAACCTTGTAATTTACTCATTTCATTTTAATAAAAAGTACAAGGTTTCAAAGAAAAATTATTATAAACATAAAACTAGCGGCTGAGGTGTAACTGAGTTTTGAAAAAGTTATCAAATTTAGCGAGCGGCTGATTTTTAAGTGAAAAGAAACTGGCAGCTATTTTCTTTTTATTTTTTCTTTTTTAAAAAAGAGATAACCATGGTTGGGTTTTTGAATAAGTGATGAATACTTAAAATTAATGAGGTGGATTATATTGGGGAGTTGTCGATTTTTTATTGGTTGTGATGTAAGTAGTAGGATGTCTAAAACTTGCTCAACGACCATAATAAAATTTGCCGTATGACGATGCTGGATCTCGTCTGATAATCTATCCGGGCCAATTACCTTTGTGACAATGACATTTAATCCCATGAACCTTAAATCGTACCGATGGGGATGTGTTTTTTTGGTGTATTTTAGACTGAGCTCGTGAGTGATTTCTCTCGAGTTACCTACGTATCCAATAACTGAACTGGAATCAAGTACTTCGTAGTTCCCTAGGGTTGTTATATATAGGGGACAATTTATCTCTTTCCTTGTCCTGCAAGGATTCGTATTATATTATCATTAATATTCCCTAAGGATATATACACGCAAATCCCTATCATTTAGGGATAATTATAGACACGTTTAAATGTCAGGATCAGAGTTTTTATAACTTAGGATTCTTTTCTTATTTATCTTTAGTTATCCCGCACGTGGAATAACAGCTAGGGTTGCTCTGTACATCCTGCGTCGAGCACCCAAGGCCACTATGACCGAACTGGGCAGCTCCTCTTCGCCAAGCCTTAGCCGACCTGCGGTGGCTGGAGGAGGAGCATCTGTCGAACTCCACCACAGGGTTGTGGACTGTCATTGGGTATGTGTTTGGGGCTCTTAGCCCCTAATGCCCTACCTTTATAGGATAGTCATTTATTATATGACTTAAATGAATGACACGTGACGTAGAACGGGTCGGTCATCATCACCGTAATACCTCATGTCAATTTTATTTTGACCTAAGTCCGAACCGAAACTGAACACAAAAATACTTTTATTTAAGAAATAAATCATATAATTTAAGAAAAGAGGTAGAAAGGTTGGAGTTCATAATGAATAAGGAGGAAGAAAAACAAAATGGAAAAGATGGAGAAAATGAAGAAAAGAGAGGAAGAAGAGGAGATTCCAAACTTATTATATATAAGGAATGTCTAGATCATTTGAACAATTGTTTCGGTAAGGTTGATAAACATCGGAAGATTCAATTTTTATTCTAAATTATTATTCTCTAGTTGTTTTTTAAAAGGAAAATCGTTGATATGAAAAGCTTCTAAATAACCACTGTGTTAAAAGTAAACAAGCCAATTGAATACAAGGGAGGGAGAAAGAGGTAAAGCTTATAACCTGCTAGCTGCCGCGGCCGCTGTGCAAGAAGAACGGCGGCGGGAACGCCAGATTTGGATGGAAGACCCAATCGGGGAGCAGCGGAGGAGGACAGATGACGTGAAATGAAATATTTTTTATGGAGATTTGATTTTAGTGTGTTAATGAGAGGTGTTTTTGTAGATTTTAAGTGTTTGGTGGAGATATGTTCATATTTATTAGGAAATACTACGGTCCAATCAGTATAAAAAAAACATAACAATGGAGCACAATAATATTAACAATAAACATAACAATGGAGCACAAGCTGATCCCAAGATTGAAGATTAATAGAGCTGTTGGGGTTTTGTTGTATGAATGTTTAGGATCCATCATGCTTTTTTGGAGAATTTTTTCTCATAGCAGAAGCAGAATGGAAGACACAGACTTTTGCAGTCTATTTTTTTTTGTTTTATTTTGCAAACTTTCTTTTGCATTGTATTGATCAGGAGTTACATCTCCTTGGTTGGTTTGTTTTTGTTTTATTTTTGAACTTCCTTTTTATTGGTTGTTTCAATGTACGGAGGCCCACGCTTTCTTTCCTGCTGAATCGGTTTTTACACACCAAATTTTCTGGACTAGGATTTTAAAGATGTGAGGGAAGTATGTCGAGGACATATGTTTTCGGAAAAGGCCAAGAGGGCCCATAAACCTTGTAATTTACTCATTTCATTTTAATAAAATTTACAAGGTTTCAAAAAAATTTATTATAAACATAAAGGATATTGTTATTGGCACCATGGAAAACTTACTCGGGCACCATAAATTAGATGGCACCACACTCATCTTAAAATATCTACTGCAACACCACACCTCTTATTTAAATTTTTTTGCTGGCACCACACTATTAATTATACGAAAATGTCATTTTTACCCGCCACACCACATGTTTTTCAAATATCCAATACAACAAAAATAATAACAAAATGGTCCTAAAAATTTAAGAAAACCTAATTGAACTGCCGGCCATAAACCTGCAACCAAAAATAAAATTATTTCTTCTTCCTTCTCCGGCATTGGCTGTATTTCTTCCCTTCCTTCTCCGGCCTTACAGCTGAACTATTTCAATTTTTGTTCTCAATTTTACTTCACATCACAACAGAAAATGAAATCTCGCAAGTCACAACAAAATCAAAGCTACCAACCACCATCTTTCATTCTTCAACTGGACTCACCTATTTTTTTCTCACCCAATCTTCACTCCTTCCTCTCTTCAGTCAACAAACCCACCATTTTTTTCACTTGTTTTCTTTAATTAAAATAAGAAGAAAGGAACCTAAGAGGGATAAAGCTTGAGAAGACCGTTAAATTTAGATTCGTCATTCGATGGGACCATAAATTCACTGACGACCATCTTTTCGATTGTTCTACATGGGCTTGTGCTCTCATTAGTCTTCTTTCCATGGCCGGAAAAATATTTCCGATTGATTTGGTGCATAGGAGGGTCATGGGTTTCGAGACAAGGTGGTGGAACAATTGCTTGTTCTAACCACTTGTGTGAATGTGGGATGAATGAGTTCTCTCTTATGAAAGAAGATGGGTGGCGGAGATGGGGCGCGAGGAGGCGGCGCTAGTTGCGATGGTGACGATACAGGGTTTCACTCCTCCACGTGTCATCTATCGGTTGGTCATCACACCAGATAACGCCAAGATATCCATGTCGATGCCCAGTGCTATGTGCAAGAGCCATCTCATAAACGCCAGGCTACGACGATCGACTATCGACTACCGAGCGGTGTGAGGCGACAAGTCCGTGAGGGCGAGTCCACACCACCTAGCGATGTGGGATAACGATTCTAGAGTCGATCACCACAGTCGGAAGTATCGACTTCGAGGATAGTGGTCCACACCACCGTCCAGCCCCCACCCACAAATGATAGCTTGGGCAAGGGTCAAGCCCATTTAAGGGTAAAGGTGACAATAATACAAGCCGACTTAACCTTAGGGTTTAGGCAAGTATGATCACTATAAATACCCCATTCCGGGAACTACGTAAGGCTTGATTCCTGGAACATAACAGATACGTAAAATCCAAGATACAATCTTGGACTCACCAAGCATACATAAAATCCACCCCTCGTTCCTCTTTTTGGCATTAGGGTTCTTGTGTGTTCATCACAGATTAAATTAGGGCTCAAATCTTTAAGGTGACATAATCATCATCGTCATTGGCGCCAGAAGCGAGGGGCCTTCTATTGATCGAATAACTCAAGAGCACGATGCCTCCCAAGAAAACTGCATCTAAAACCACATCCAAAGCAGTCGATCAAAGCTCCCAGATGAATGAGCCAACCGATCCTGATTTGCAAGGAGAAGAAGATCCCGTCTTGGATCTTGTTCAGCACGATCCTCAGCAAAAACAAGGGGAAAAAGATCAAGCTTTGAACCCTGTCCAGGAAAACCACCAACCAGAAAAGCAAGCTCTTGCTCCAGAATATCGGACGCTTGCGGATCAGTTGGCAGGGGCGGACTTGGAGGTAATGTCCAGGATAATCGCCGAGTCGATTCACGGCGCGCAGAAGCGACGCCGCCGCCAGAAAGAAGCTATGGCGGAAGGCGGCCAGAAAGAAGTTATGGACAAACCTAAACAGACTCCTGAGGAAGAAATAAGCGCATCATCTAGCTCGGTAGAAAGGAAGAGACGCGAGATCCACCAAAAACACCAGAGAGGGGACGATGACAGCGCCAGGGAGGAGTTGAATGCAATTTTGGGAAAGAGTCAGGTGTTGTTGTGGCTCGAGTCTCCCTTCACGAAGGAGATCGAGAGCTTTCCTAAACCCAAGGGGTTTAAGATACCAAAGATAGAACCTTATGATGGCACCACCGACCCGGAGGACCATCTCCACAGGTATCTGTCTCAAATGAGGTTGGATGGGGCACCCGATGCAATGCGCTGTCGGGCATTCGAGACGCTGCTACTCGTAGGTCGAGCAAGAGAATGGTTCACGGCTTACGACCAGGTCGATCTCCGCTTTTGCCATGCTCGCCGAAAGTTCCGAGAAGCGTTTATAGTCAACAAGAAGTTTCATCTCGAGTGCCACGCACCTCGCGAACGTGAGGCGAAGAAAGAGATGAGACGTGATGGAATATTTGAAGAGGTTTAATCTCGAGGCCATGCAGTCAAGGCGCGGATGACCGACTTCCGATCACGCTATTTGT